>CM053793.1:469025574-470225574 GCA_028749045.1 Cupressus sempervirens
CTCTTTTAGTGATTCATAGTAGGGTGGACACTCTATTGGGCGAGATAATCACTCCTCTCTTCTTTCTTCTTTGTCAACGATTTCTTTCTCATTATGATTAGGGAGTTAGAAAAGTCTCAATCCCTTAGGTGTTTGATGAATTATATGTCTCCTTGATCATAATAAGTATCCTATGCCTTGTGCTCTACTTTACCAAGAGTTTGGATCAAGTCCATACTCTCGTTAAAGTGGGGGTTAAATATACCATATTAAATTGGATGCACTCCAATTTGATGAAGGTTTAATGTAATACCATCAATCTTCTTGTGTCTTTCATTTGTTATTCCCTTTTATGTCCTTCCTCTTAGGTGGAATTGGGGTAAAACCTAATAAATTAAAGCTCCTATTTTCATGGCATTAAGCTTGAGCTAGGATAATTTCCCCTAGGTCCTTCCTTACATTCATCTATCCACTTGGAATCTACTACTTATACGATAACACATATATCTTGGACTCTGTACTTGATTTTGGAGATTCGAGACCTATTTTGGGATTTCAGAGGTCCTAAGACCTAGTTATTAGAGGCACAATACAACCCTGATTGGGATCTATCTTAGGTCTCCCCTTCAGGTCTTGTGTCTGGATATGTTTGGGGTGTTAATTCCTATGTAAGTCACCTATGAGAGTTAGTCAATTCTAAGCTCTATTTAAACCCTTCCATTTGCTCCATTTTTATATCCATTCATAAGCAATCATCTCATTCACAAGTGTTCAAACATCCACAAATCCAAGCTCTCAAATGCTCTAGCATTCATGCATTCAAGTTTTCAAGCATTCCTCCATTGAAGATCAAGGATTCAAGCATTCAAGCAATTGAATGAGTTTATCTTCAAGATCTTCTTCAATCCATCCTTTGTTACATCTTCTAAATCTATTCATCTTTATCTCTTTAGTCCAAATCAATTGGTAAAGTAAGCACATTGCATTTAATTTGAGAGATCCAACTTTTGTAAGGCAAATTAATACATTTAGTTTACATGTCATGCTATTCCAATTATTTCAACTCAAGGTTAATTCCTAAGCTAGGGTTTGACTAAGGTGAACCCCCCATAACAATAAAAGTCCATTTTTATTGTAGGCTATAGATATTCAATTAATGAACAAGATATAGATTTGAGTGCCCTTTTCAACCTTCTTCGGAGCTACAAAATCAGAATCAAGATCACACCCTATCATCATGGGTGCATTGTACCCGTGAAGATCCCATTTTGCCCCTAAAGTTCTAGTTCACCCCTGACAAATTGCCAAAGATTTTTGGGTTTGTTTGTTGCACAAGTTTAGGCCTAGATCTGATGACTTCCATTCATATTGGTCGAAACAACAAACATAAAATAGAATTCAAAGGTGTTTTCTTTACCTTGTTTTTCCTTTCACTATATTTACATATATCTATCTTTAATCTCTCTCTCTCTCTCTCTCTCTCACACACACACACACACACACACACACACACACACACACACACACACACACACACACACACACACACATATGAGGGTTTTCAAGGAATTTGATATCTTTCCCTTATTCTTTGTAGACCTAGTTTGCATTAGTGTTCCTTGCTTATTTGGATAGCACTACTCTCTCTAGACCTAGCTCTCTAGAATTGGGATTGTAAGGATTCATATCCTTGCCTTCCCTTCCTCTGTATGTATATGTATGTATAGGTTATGTGATGGACTTAGGATTTTATCCTTAACTCACATTTCCTACCACATAATTGTTAAACTCTATAATACAAATGGGTAAGAGTCATAGAATGGATGTTTCTTTTTTCTATGATTCATTACATCTCAAGGATCTGGTAGATTGGATAGGTGAATTAGATGATTACTTTGAGCTTGAGGATATTAAGGATCCAAGAAGTATTAGGTAAGCTCAAACAAAGTTCAAAGGTCATGTTGCCTTATGGTGAAAATAATTAGAAAATGATAGTGAAGATAATGGTGTATCTAAGATCACTAAATGGAGGGTTGTGGTTTTTGGGATTAAGGCTAAATTCATACCAGAGGATTGAAAATTGGAGTTGTTCAATAAGTTGTAGAGCATGAAGAAAATATATTTAAGTGTGAAGGAGTATATGGAGGAGTTCTACAAGTTGAAACTCAAATATGGACACTAAGATTCATCTAAGGAGAAGGTGGCTAGGTACATTAATGGATTTAGACTTAATATCCAAGATGAGTTAAGCATGTTAATGATCAATGCAATTAAAGATGATAATTAGTATATTGTGAAGGTAGAATATAATTTGAAAAGGAGATAAGGCAACCCTAGAGTAAGGGACAAGAAAGTTGGTAACTTAAATAGAGAGAAGAAAGTGATCGAAGAGGATTCTTAAGAGAGGTATTGACAAAAATGATTTCAAGGGTAATTGTTTCAAATGTGGGAAAATTTGACACTTTGATTCCTTTAGAGGAAGAACAAAAAAGTGCAAATAACTTGAATGTGATAAAGACTTACACTTGAAAGGAGCAACATACTACTATATATTGAAAGGAGAGTGACATGCAATAGGTTGCTAAGGTTATATATGAGGTTGTACAATTGAGAGAGAATCTACTAATTGGATCTAAAATTAAGAAATTATTGGTGATTGATAAAAACAAAGTGGTGTTGCAACAAAAAAAGCAGATGGTGATTGTTGATTAGTTGAAAACTAGTGGCAAAGGCAAGTTGCATGTGTTTGGTGATCAGAAAATGAGTAGTGAAAGAAAAAGCAAAGTGTTAGCTAATGCGGAAGGGTATGTTATTGGGTTTGTGAAGTCTTAATGTAACAAGAATAGGAGTACTCATTCATAGGTTGTGACTATTACAGACAAAGAGGATATTTGGATTAAAAATGACCATGAGATTTATGTCATGAATCCTATAAAATGTTCACAAGTTCTTCCTCTTATGGAACATCTTCTATTCACCTAGGTGTTTGATGTAGGAGCATCCTTGAGCAACTGGTAATCTTGCATCAACCAAAAAAAAATCCTTTTTGTTCCTATTCTTGTTTACCAAATTTTGTGTTTGTGTTGTGATGATTCTAGTTGGTTTGTATTCTATGTGACCCTTCTGATGTGTTCTTGACATCATTATTAATCTATTTCTAGGTTCACATTCCAATTGGTTCCATTGTGATGAAGTTATCTTAAGATTGTACTAGTCTTATTTGTTCTTGAGGTTCTTATGAGAAATTTCTACTTGTTGATCTTGCAACGTGGTGTTCCATGATCAATGAAGCTTTATGACATACATCAGTGTTCTTGGATCATGCATGGACTTATTTCTTGTATCAAAGAGGCTTACATAGCTTATGTAATGAAATCTATATGATTTAGGTCTTGACCTATATGTAGTAATATATTTTCTTCATCTCTAGAGATTGTGATCGAACAAGCCATCTTGTGGTTGGTGATCTTGCATATAAGTGTTGTAGTAGTTCTTGTTTAGGAAGAGTAGTAGTGACAAATGTGATGGAGTGACTAGGTATGGTAGAACTAGGAACTTAGTTTGTGTCTTTAGTAATAAGGCATGTTTGTTAAAAGATTGTAGTCACATTTGCACGTCAATATGATGTAAATTCTTGTTCTTGTGATAATGAGAACATCCATCTGCATATTTTTTGGTGCCGATTATTATAACTGATTGTGATTTTTGCCATGTTGATTCTTGTTGCATGGCTTGGATCATCTCCATGGGGGAAACTCCTACCATGATTGCACCAAATGCATAGGAGATTGCATTCTATTTTAGCACATCATGTTGGATAAATCCACCTGAGATGGAGTTGGTTGTTATCTCATACATCTTTATGTGTGAGATCCACCTTTAGCACTCTTACACATTATTATCCTCTCATTGTTGTATATAATTTTTTGTACAATGAAGGATGATTCACCATTGGAGGACATGTGATTGCACATTGTTTAGTTGATAGGTTATCTCGTGCACCACTCTTAACTATCATGCATTTCCTGTGTATTGAAACACATGTTTTGTATTCATTGATTGGGTATCCATTATCATTTGATCAAATCTTGAATCAATTATTTGATCATACTTATTTGTCTCTCATATTTGTGTCATCAATTGTGCTTCTAGATCTTAGTATTTTCTTTCTTTGCCTTAGGCAAATTCTTATGAGGCATGAATTTTCTCCTTGCTCGCAGGGCCTAGAAAGCCATTCAATTGCTTCTTCATGGTTATAATGAAGTTGGCTTTCATGGTTTCACTCATAGACCACCATTCAACTCTTTCCAATCCCTACAACAATGCATAAAAAGTCCTTGTCTACCTATTAATAGAACTTCCCTTGTATGCCTTGTTGTGTGATGATTATTGACAAGACTATCACACATATTAACACCTTATTGGTCGTCACTTCTTTTCCTTGGAAAACCAAAAAACTCCTCTCCCACCTTCCTACAATCACATCGCTTATTATTAAAACTTTACTTAATCAACAAGTTTGTTCATTGTTCTAGTATAATTGTGCCAATTGACATTTAACCACATCCATCCATCCATCACATGCATTGCGAGTCTTTTAAACTTGAAATCTACAATCCCTTTAAAAAAAAAGATATTATGATGTCAACAAACCTCTAAATTAACTAATCTAAAATTTCTAGTTTGATTTTTGCTTCTTCTCCAATGGATTATGGCCATTTCAAGAGTTAGTCTGCTTCCATGTTTCCTTCCCATAAAATATGATTCGCTTTGAAATCCTCCAACATCCCCAACTCTTCTTTTATGGATTCAATTATCAGTTGTAAATATTAAGAATAGCCTAAACTATTAACAAGGAATCACCTTGCAGGTGAATTTAATTGAAAATATTTTTTTTGCCCATTCAAATTGCCAATGGGGCAGCCTTAATCTTTGCCACATTATTGGATCTTTTTGGTAATCTTTGTGCTCCACACACCAAAGTTTCACCTTTATCATTTTTAGTGATGATCCCAATCTACCATTTCACCTTAAACCTTTTGCCAAATTTTAAAATATTTTTAATAGATCGTTTAAATATTTTATAATATTTATTGTATTATTATTTAGTTAGAAATTGGGCTCACCGAAAAATGCGATTATGAAAATAGATGCCTCGAGAAGGATATCTCTCGACTTATTTTATATATATAAAATATATATACGTTAGTTGTATTACAAAATTGATATTAATTTAGAATTTTATCAAATAAAACATTATTAATATGATTCTAATATATATATTTTAATATGACTTCACAAATTTAGTTAACATTGTTTTCCAATATAAAATTTAGTAATTCAAGTGCAGTATCGAATATCTGCAGTTAATAATTTTATGGACACCTGGTTTCGGAACTCTTAAACTTGTTATGTGAAGGCTAGTTTTTAAAGAAGGGTTTTAAAATGCTCCACTTTAATGAAGTAATTTTCAAATGAAAGAAAGTTGGGAGTACCTTGGGATTTATGGGAAGTTACAGCAGAGTAGGAATGGCCATTTTATGCCTGAGCTCACTTAAATCATTTTCCCTTCAACACATAAAACGCGAGAGCCGAAAATAACTGCAGTTGCTTCGAATCATCAACATTTTTTCCATTTCTTACAAGGATTTTCCCGAACAGAAGAATTCCCCATGCCTTGCATTTTTCTAGTTCTGAGATATAATATAACCTGAAGAAATAAATGATGTCAAACGTCTCTCGGTTGAGTGTGAATGAGAAAAAATTTATCCTAGAGGCTTTACAACTAGAACAAAGAATCGACGGACGTCGCCCTTTCGATTTCCGCAGACTGTCAATAAAATTTGGCAGGTTTGTTTACGGTTTCTGCTTTTTCATCGTCTCCACAACTATGGTTTTTTTTTCTCTAACTATGTATATAAAACTGCAAGCTTATCCGCTGTCATATATGTACATTGGATTAAAAGTATAAGCTTATAAATTATATGTTGGTATTCTGACTCCAGGGAGGATGGTGCTGCAGAGGTGCAGCTAGGGCAAACACATGTCATGGGCACTGTGACAGGACAGGTGACTCGGCCTTATCGTGACAGACCCAATGAAGGAACACTTACAGTGTTTACTGAGTTTAGTCCCATGGCTGATCCTACTTTTGAAGTTGGGCGTCCTGGGGAATACGCTGTTGAGCTAGGGCGCATAGTGGACCGAGGTTTAAGGTAATAATTGTTCTTATTTCATTATGATGGTTTGTTTATGTTCTTGATCAGTGGCTCTCTGCTCTTTCAATATTGAATGTTAGATTTGACTGGGGTTTTTTAATTTCCTTGTCATGGGTTCACAATGTCACTCTTCTTTGCTTGCTGCACTTATCTGATGTTTTTCGCTTAACGCGTAAGCATGCACAATTTCTTCCATATTTCATGTATTGATATACTACTGACCTGAAAATATATTTTTCGACTCATGGAGTAAGCTTTGCAAGTTGTTTGTTTTTATGGGTTGTTTGCTAGGAGGTGGTGGCATATTTTATCATGAAGGCATTGTTATTTTTCAACTTTTCCTATTATTACCACCAGGGTTGTGCATGTTTATACTAGAATTTGTAAACAGAACTATTTCTTAACTGATTTGTGTAAAACTGCAGGGAAAGTCGGGCAATAGACACAGAGTCACTCTGTATACTGGCAGGAAAAGCAGTTTGGGCGCTACGGGTTGACCTTATAATCCTGGATAACGGAGGGTAGATTTTTGCTTTAAAGACGAAATAAAAAATATTCGACATAATTTATCATGATAACTTTTTGAGAATTTTTGTCTTTATGGATTGTTCGTAATGGTTATCTGATCAGGGTAGTATTCCAGGAATCTTGTGGATGCAACTAATGTTGCTGCATTAGCTGCATTGTTGTCATTCCGTAGGCCTGAGTGTAGTGTGGGGGGTCAAGATGGCCAGGAAGTCACTATTCATCCACCAGAGGTTTGCTTGTTATATAGTAGCCATTTTATCAATGTTATAGGTTGTATTAGTTTGTGTCTGTTTCTTTGAAGCGAGTTGTGATTTATAATTTCCTATTCAACAGTTAAGATAGGTACTATATTTGGCAGATTAGAGAACCTTTGCCACTTATAATTCATCATCTACCGATTGCTGTGACATTTGCTTTCTTTGGTGAAGGAGACATGGTGGTAAGTAAATGTTACTCTGAACTTATCTTTTTGCCTCCAAGTCCTTTATATATGCAATCCTTAGTCTTCCAGTGAAACTTGTGTTGAATCATTAGCCAGCCTGTTTAGTCCTCCTATAATTTTGCAGTTTCATGCAGGTATTAGATCCAAACTACAAAGAAGAAGCAGTGATGGGTGGAAGAATGACCATCACAATGAACACACATGGAGATGTATGTGCAGTTCAAAAAGGAGGTGGTGTAGGAATTAGTCAGAGTGAAATTATGCGATGTTTCCGCGTTGCTTCTATGAAAGCAGCTGACATAACAGCTAAGCTAAAAGAATGTGTAAGCGAATTCTTATTTCCTTTCAATTTTCTATTTATGTGGATTCTCTTTCAGTGTTTATCTGCAGTACCAGCTTCAGTCACCCGTTCAACTTCAAACAAAACCAAGGGTTGGAAGAACTAGATTTTTTTTTTTTGTGAATCACACTGTTATGACATAAAACATCAAGTATTCACATTCATTTGTTTACTCACGCACAGTCTCTAAGATGTTCCAGATGGTGGCATGCCTATGCTTAAAAATAGAGTACTTTTCAATATAAGAACAATGATGGCCCAAAATCTAGGAAATGATTGTTAGTTTATTGAAATTAGGCTTTGAGAGGGAAAACTTCCTGGGTGCCATGGAAAATTCATTAAGTTGAGCAACGAGTTAGTACTTGAAATGTGGTCAGACTGATCTGCACCTCATTTTTTGTTCCAAACAAATATGGGGCACAAAAAATGGATATATAGTTAGGGACAAAGGGGCACCCAAACATAGGTGCCATGGTTTACCTTTGCAACTGCTACAATGAAGAACAAGACTTTAACTTTGTGTCTGGAAGGATTTAGGCTGCGGATCATGACAGACTTCATCATGTTTTATTGTGGACATCAGGAATGATTATGTAGGTTTGAAAAATTAAAAGAAATGCACATCAACTACCCTTGTCTCAAGCAACAGTCCTATAAATTGTTATGAGTACTCAGAAAGAAAAATAGCTGAGGTGTCATGCAGAATGGCAGTTCTAATGACCCCTTCCAAGTATGCCCCGACCTCAAACTAAATCTTCTGCTGTGCTTGTTATATTTATGGGAATAGGGCTCTAAAATTAGTGGGTCTGTTACAGGTTTAGAGCTCCCTTTTGGAAAAAGCAGTTATCTCAAGGTTGGTGCCGTCATGGAAAAACATGTGGGTTGCCATGCAAGGTTGGCCTTTTGGACAATGCAGTTAGATCCCAAGGTTGGTCTGTCATGAAAAAGGATGTGGGGGGTCATGCCACCAGCTGGACTCCATGAGCAATATATTTTTCAAAGCTACTGCTGCGAGAAGTATCTCCTGCCAACAAGGCAAACAAATCTACAGGTCAGATCAATGGTATAATTATTTTGGAGCAGTTACATTATTGCATTGTACAAGGCTACAAGCCTATAAGCAATGCATCTACATACCACTCCAAATAAGCACTTAGGAATACAGCATACAAGCACAAGGAACAAATTTGGCCAAATGAAACTGAAATGAGGTTGTTCTTGGTACACCTCTTAGCCCTCAAACAAGACTGACCCGAAGAGCTGGCTGGTAACCGTCGATGTGAGTTTTGTTCCACTACAACATGGAAAATCAAATGCTCATTGTTTTGAGATGAAACATCAACTACTCAATCCTCTTGATATAAGGTCATCTCTCATGCTAAGCTTGCAAAGTAAGATCATTGACACCCGCTTAGTTGAAATGATGGTACGATCAACTCTGGATGCTGAAAGGTAGAAGTGAAACCAGCTGCAACAACCTAAGTCACAGGATATGCCGAATTTCATCCATGAAGTTCAAATTTCAGCAAATTTTTACCCTTTCCAAACTTCGTCCGATTTTTTTGATATTTATATAATTATAATAATATATTTATTTTTAAATAATATTGAGTTGTTTTGTTTAATTATTTAGCAATATCACACTATTTTGACAATAATGTGGATATATTACTTATATTTAAAATAAAAAAAATTATGTAAGTTAAATTTAATGTTGATTTTTTTCCAAATTATTGCCTTTACCGAACTTCATTTGAATTTTATGATCAACGAACTCGAATTCAAATTAGAACCTTGTGACTTAGGCAACAACTATTCCACTTCTCATGATCCTAGTGGCCAAGTGTGTTGGTTGATGATCTTTGTATCCAAACTTTTTCCAATTGAACTCTTTCAAATCGAGGCTGCCAAGGTTTGTATCTCCAATTTGTGCCCACTTTGACATGATTTTGGGTTTGGGGTTGAATCCTCTCTTTTCATTCTTTATCAACTATCCTCACGTCTCTCTTGTTCCTTGGGGTTTCGCCATTCCTCCTTGCAAAACAAGAAATGTTCATATATGTTGTTTCTCTAGTTCTCTGGTGACTGGCTTCAAAATGTGCAATGAAAATATTATTACGATAATAGATAAGCGTCTATTATTAGTTAATGGTAATCTATTTGTAATCTATTTTAAATTTTAGAATGTTTCTAATATTTAGTTAGCTGTAGTTATTTGTTAGCTTTTTTAGCTTTTTTAGCTAGTTTAGAATGTTTCTATTCTTTACGATTGATTCCTAAGGAAACATCGTTTTATTCTTTTGTATATATAGACCTCTCGGTCTCTGTTAATAACAAGAAAATATTTTCCAATTACTTCGTAATATGGTATCAGAGCAAGGTTGAATTTTTTTCGAAAATAATAATTTCTTATTGAGATTTTTGGATCTTTATTTTCGTAATTAATTCTACCTTAAATTACTTGCTTCAAGCAACCAAAGTTCGGCAAGGGTTTTTTGATCCCAATATTTGTAAATCGCGACCAAATGTCTTGCTAATTTTTTGGCAAATCACAACCTAAAAATTGCGTCTGAAATCTTCAGGGAGTTCACGATCTTTTTGCAACTACGGCATCCAGAAATCATCTGCTATTCAACAATATTGCTCACGATTTTCGTTGCAAATCGCCTTTGCAAAAATTGTGTTTTTTCGGCCTACAACTTGCGAATTTCTATACAATTTCTTGAGCACATTTAGGGTTGTTTTCTTGACGTCTTTGCAAACTCTAGTAATGCCTCAACAAGCCACACCGGTCCTTGTGAAAAATCAGCCGTTATCTCCATCAAATTGCCATTTTTTCTGCTCTTTTTTGCCTTCATAGTCGTCGACTAGGGTTTTCTTTGAAAACCCTAATTTTTGAGCTCGAATTTTTTTGGATTCCAAATTAGTAGGCTATTTTTCGAGAGCTCAACTCAGTTGTCTGTTTTTTTGGGTGCCTTGATTTTCGTGCCCCAATTTTTAAGCTAGCGGATCTAGAAACCAACAACATTCTTTCTAGGTTTTTTGAGCTCTCTTCTAGGTCATCCTTCAAATTTTTCGTGTCTTCATTTTTTTGCCTTGAAAAATGTGCCTTCACAGATTTTTACGTTTTTCCATTGAAAAACGTGCCATGGCATCTTTGACAAACATTCTCCTCAAACACAACTCAAAATTCAGTGGTTGAAGTTATGGCACTTGGAAGTAGTGGATCATAGCAATTTTTGAATATCGAAATACCGATCAAATTGTTCTGGGTGTTACGAAGCATCCAACTACTCCTAGTTTTGATCAGGATACATCTACTCCTAGTACTGATCAAGATACATGAGATCTGAATAATCAAGAGGTGGTGATGCTTCTCAAATTATTCGTGGCTGATGATCAGGTCTCTTAGATTCTATCCGGCAAGACAACTGCTGAGATATGACACATCTCAAAGGTCTTCACGACAAAAGTAGAGCTTTCTTCTTGAAGAACACCCTGTTTTCTATTATCATAATGAGCGAACCTCGTTCCAGGCTCACTTGAATAGGATTTAGGAAATCTATGATCAGTTGCTTGCCATTGGTTGCAAGATGGAGGAGGACATTGTGGTTATCACTCTTCGGAGTTTACCAAAGTCCTATGAGCATTTCGAGACTCTCAACATCACGTCTTCTGGTGTTGATACGAAGTTCACTGATCTCTACACACTTTTACTTCAACAAGATTAGTGGAAACAATAGTTTGGTAGTAGCTCCAGCTCCACCTTCATAGAGCAAGCCTTTGCTGCTAAATCCTTTTAGAAGGATAAAGGCGAGTTTCAACACTTGTCTTAGCAGAAGTCTTCTACTCCAGCTTCAGACAACTCCCGAAAGAAAAACATTCAATGCAACTATTGCCACAAGTTTGGTCACATGAAGGTTGAATGTCGGAAGCGCTTAGCTGCCCAATCTAAGCAATCAGGTTCACAACCCAAAGTGAACAGTGTAGAGCACACTGAGTAGACAAAATTTGCCTTTTACGTCTTCATGGCTAAAAGACCTGTAGATCATGTGAAGTCGTTTGCCTCGTACATTGATTCAGGTGCCTCTTGTCATTTCACTCATTGCAGAGACTGGTTTATTGACTACCAACGTTATTCATATTCTATTATTTTTGGTGGTGGAGAAGAGTACACCGTTGTCGGCAAAGGCAACATTCAGATTAAGTTTGATGGGAGGAGTCTCATTTTCCTTGATGTGTCCTATGTTCCAAGGATGGAACTAAATCTACTCTTAGTCAGTCAGTTACTATGACATTCCCCACATTTGAATGTCACTTTCAGTTCACATCAGTGTATTATCACTGATCGGGCGACTCAATCTACTGTTGCAATGGGTCTTGAGAACGATGGTCTTTTTCGACTTACTGATTTTGGTGATTCTCGGGACTTAGCTATGGCTGCTCGGTGGTCTTCTGTTAGCACACTTTGGCATCAGTGGTATGGGCACTTAAATGTGTGTTATCTCTCTTAGCTTGCTCGGGAAGAGCTTGTCCTTGGATTGCCAGAGATTCAGACTTAGCAGCTTGGAGATTGTGATGCATGCTAGGCTGGAAAGCAACATTGTACACCTTTCACAAGCGATTCGTGGTGAGGTTCTCAGGTACTTTAGCTTGTTCATGCCAATATCTGTGGCCCTATGACCACTCTTGTTCTTGGGTCCAGGTATTTTCTGTTATTTGTTGATGATTTTAGTAGAAAAATGTGGGTGTATTTCCTTAAAAAGAAATCATATGCATTTCCTGTATTTCAGAAGTTTAAACCTTTAGTTGAAAAAGAGTCTGGGGAATCTATTATTACTCTTAGATCAGACAATGGGGGGGGAATTTTGTTCTAATGATTTCTCTAACTTCTTGGATACTCATGGCATCAAACGCTAGTTAACCACACCCCACAGACCACAACTGAACAATGTCGTTGAATGTTGGAACAGAACAACCACCGAGATGGCTCGATCCATGCTCAAAATATTCTGAAGAAGTTCTAGGCAGAAGCAGTTAACATTGCAGTTTATCTTTTGAACTGGTCACCCACAATGGCAGTCAAAGGTAAATTTTTGGAAGAGGCTTAGTTAGGTCGCAAGCCCAGAATCAGTCACTTGAAGGTTTTTCCCTCCCTTGCTTTTGTTTGGATCCCTGATGCGTCACACACCAAGTTCGATGCCAAAAGCCAGAAACTCATGCTTGTTGGATACAATAGTCTTCACAAAGCCTACTGCTTGATTGACACTGATACATCTCTTAAACAGTCGTGATGTAGTCTTTGATGAGCAACGAGGACCATTCATGCTTGTTTCTCCTATTCTTGATCTAGCAGACTAGCCTATGAAGGCTCATGATTTGGGAGTTAGGCTTCCATTAGATCCACTTGATGAAAGGGCTCTAGTAGCTCCAGTTATACTAGTGATCCCTGTACAAACACCTCTAGCTTCTCCTGTAGGAGCACCTCGATTTGTAGATTTTTCACCCGAGTTTGATCCAGATTCTTTTGATGAGGAACCCAATCACCAAGCATCTCCAGATACTAACGTTGGTTGTTATCCTCTCTGGCCTAAGTGGTGGGCTAAGACCCTTTTGATCTTTGTGATAATGAGCTCATTGATTGGAGAACTGCTTGGAAAAAGAGCAAACCTACAGAGACTGTTAACTTTGCTCTCATGGCCAACATTCACAGTGTGTTTGAACCTCAAACCTATTTTGAGGTTAAAGGAATTCCAAAGTGGGAACAAACCATGACATCTGAACACTAGAGCTTGCTGAAGAATAACACTTGGGTATTTTCTGATCTTCCACTAGTAAAGAAACCCATTGACTGCAAATGGGTTTACAAAATCAAATACAAATATGATGGTACTTTGGATAAATACAAAGCTCGTTTAGTTGCGAAGGGCTTTTCTCAACGTTAGGGCATTGATGATGAGGAGACCTTTGCTCCTACTGCAAGGATGAGCACTATAGGATTAGTTCTAGCCATGGTAGCACAGTTTGACTAGAAGGTCCATTGGATGGACGTCAAGAGTGCTTTCTTGAATGGTGATCTCTATGAAGAGGTCTACATGACGTAGCCTTCTAGTTTGAAGGTTGCTGGTAAAGACCACCAGGTTCTCAAACTGGTGAAAGGTCTCTATGGCTTGAAGCAGGCCCCTCGGGCATGGTACATAAAAATTAATAAGTACTTCAATGATCAGGGCTTCAAGAGGAGTTCTTCAGACTCAAATTTGTACATCAAAACTACTGACAGTGACATCATTCTTCTGGTTATTTATGTGGATGATTTGATCATCACTGATAGTTTGACATCTTTGATTCAAGGAATCAAGCAGAATTTATGCCAGTCTTTTGATATGACTGACCTTGGGCTCATGCATTAATGCCTAGGTGTTGAGGTTTGGCAATAGTCTTTTGGTATATTCATCTCTCAGTCCAAATGCCAGGGCTCTGTTAGACAAATTCCATATGCAGGATTGCAAGCTTGCATCTACACCCATGGAGAAAAGTCTCAAGTTATCAGCCAAGTCTGATTCTCCTCCCTTTGATGACACTACATTTAGGCAACTAGCGAGCAGCCTCATCTACCTCTCTGCTACTAGGCCTGACATCAGCTTTGCAGTTAGCCACATCTCACGCTTTATAATAGCGCCCAAGGCTGATCATTGGATGAGCGCAAAGTGTGGGCTTCGTTATGTGAAGGGCACTTCAGAGTATGGACTTCTTTACTCTCGAAGTTCTAATCCTAGACTGTGTGCGTTCACAGATTCAAATTGGGCAGGCTTTGCTGGCGATAAAAAGTCAACTTCTAGATATGTGTTAAGTTTGGGATCCGGTGCCATCACATGGACTAGTAAGAAGCAGAATTTCTCTCTCCTCTACAGAGGTCGAATACAGAGGGACTGTTAAGGTAGGATGTGAAGCTATTTGGCTTCGTCGGATGCTTGGAGGATATGTAGATGTCACTAGTAGGATTGACTACTCTATTTGTTGATAACATATGCGCTATCAAGTTAGCCCAAAATTCAGTCTTCCATGAACGAACCAAGCATGTGGATGTTCATTGTCACTACATACGACGGTTGGAGACGGGACAATAGATTCGCACTATGTTCCTACCATAGATCAAATTGTAGACATTCTCACCAAGCCTTTTGGTCTTGATAAGTTTGTCAAATTCAGAGGACAACTTGGTGTTGTAGATAGATTAACCATTAAGGGAGGGTATTACGATAATAGATGAACGTCTATTATTAGTTAATGGTAATCTATTTGTAATCTATTGTAAATAGTAGAATGTTTCTAATATTTAGTTAGTTGTAGTTATATGTTAGCTTTTTTAGCATTATTTTAGTTAGAATAGAATGTTTCTATTCTTTACGATCGTTTCCTAAGGAAACATCGTTTTATTCTTTTGTATATGTAGACCTCTCAGTCTCTGTTAATAGCACACAAATATTTTCCAATTACTTCATAATAAATATATTATCCTTTTGAATTTCAAACTCTTGATCTTCTCAACTTAAACTTAACTTGATTCATGATCCTACTCCTGAGTATGAATGCAAGCACTTGTGAATGACTAGGACTCTACTAGATGGAGCTTTGTTAGCGACTTGACTCACCTAGTGCAAGCTTCTAAGGTATAGTTGAAGGTTTTCAAATCAATACTTCCTTCTTAATCCCACCAAGTTGGTGCACACTGCAAACAAAGGATTCAATGTTTATTGAAGTTGAGTGTTATCATTCATTGGGTTAACCAAACGAAGTAATAATTAGAATCAGCAAAAGAAGCTAGTGGCCTGGATTGGTTCGAGTCATGCAAGTGAACATTCACTGTCGCTCTCATTCAACTAACTACTTGAAGCTAATTCTATTCCACTTTATCTCAACAACTTGAAACGAAAACTATTCTAAACAATGATGAAGGCAACCATGCAATAACACAAACTTGATCACAATTATCACCATTAAAAAATACACCAATGATAAGTAGAACAAATTTGGTATTATCTTTTCAACAATTCTCCAACACAACCCCTTTTGCTCTACTCTATAACTAATGAGCTACAAATGAGGAGGTCTTGACCTTTTATAGTAGTCCTCAGTTCAATGAGTGGCCAAGATTGATTTGGAATCAAGGGCCAAAATTAATCCACATAAGCCCTAACTAGGGTTTTCATGACTGCCTGCTACAAATACTTAATGTCTACCCAATTACAATTAGGCATCATCATGTGGGCCAATTAGAAAATTATAGTGCTTTCATGGGTCTTCAAATCCTTAACATCTAGATAAGGATGAATGACATGTGGACCAATGAGAAGAGAGTCCACTGTAGACAATGTCACCTCATCACCTTGGAAAATGTGTTCCTTATCCTCATTCTCTTTCACATTCAATGAATCTGGACATAATCTCCTCAAGTTGCCTATGCGTGATGCTTGGCATGTTTTTATTGATTGAGGATACCAGCTGCCACCTCAGCAAGTTTATCCTTTAAACTTGATAAATACCCTTACTTGTTGAGGAGAGATCATTTTTTACTCCTCTATTTGTAAAGGCTCATGCTCTCAATTGCTTCATCCTTCGAAATTTCTTCATCTTTTTTGGCTTAGAGTCTCTTTCTTGCTCTTCTAAGTTGTTACAATGAATGGATTTCAGCCCAACCTTCTTTCCAATGCCACATCTTTGTTGGTGTGATGATGGAGGGTGTGCATACCATTAATGCTCTGATTTTCCAAGTTGTCTTCTTAGATTTGGATCTTCTCTTTCAATGCTTGATGTCTTGGAGATCCTTCCCATTCTTGATCACGAACCATCAGCCTGCAATTAAAGACAATCAGAATTGTATTTCACTCCTAATTGTATCTGAATTTCAAAATTAAAGGTTAATGCAAGTCAAGCCATTAAAATCAGAATCTTTGTTATCTGTATCTAATTTGGGTTAATGATGCTCACTAGACTCCTAAAGTTGATTTTTTTTATGCTAAGGGGCCTTTTTTTTTTTTGATAGGTAATCGGCTGAAGCCTAGATTATTTATTATTATTTGTTGAAATTAATTGTTATAATGTGTTATGCTCAAGTATATTCGCACCCAAGACCTCCCATATGAGAGGCTCACAATTTACCGTTGTGCTGTAGGCTCTTGCCTGATGCTAAGGGTCCTATTGCTAGAAATGCTAACTGCCATTTTGCTTATATCTAGCCCAAGATGTGATTAAAATGCTACATCAGATCTGGTATATAGGCCAAAAGCTGAAGATAACAAGTGGAATCAACCCTTTTCTTGACGTCTAAAACATCTGATGTGATCAGAGTGATGTGATGTCAGCCCCTATGCCTGAACCAGGATGTGATTGTGTGGAATTATAACAGTTTTCAAACTTGCAACAAAGTTAAATTCATCGTTTGAAGAGTCTCAAAGATAAAAATCAGAATTTGAATGCTTTGAAATGAAGTCTCCTTGATGAAGGTTGCCTGTAGCTCAGTGTTGAAAGACTGAAATGTGTTAGCTGGCCCTCTATTGCAGATATACATAAAAAACATGGATCAAACCCCTGCTGTAGGTGTTAATCATAAAAATTCCCTTCAATTACCAGTTGCAATTTGAAATTTAGCTTCCAGTTTACCTTTGCTTGCCATTAAAATGATCTCTAAATTACTGAGAAACTTGATTTATATAGGGGATGGTTTGCGATTTTCCATCAAATTGCACTTACATTAGCATTTAATTCCCGGCCATGACATTAAATCCAATCCCTCTCCTCAATTTCAAATGGTCATTAAATACAAAGCCTCTATGGTTAAACTCGAGGCAAAATTTGAATTGCCAAAGGTCTTGCAACGGAGTTTGTGCCAATTAAATTTTAAATGATTGCTAAAACAACTTGTCCCGAATTTTGAACTGAGATCGTGTGACATTTAATTCACTTTCATTATACAAACAAACCATATGCCAAATTTAATGCCCAGATCTGGACTTTATAACTTCCAATATTATTAAAACAATCTCGAATTTAGTGCCAAAATAGTGTTAAATTGTTTGTTTTCATCTTTGTTTTGAGTTTTGTGCCAAGTTTATCAAGTGTGGGACCCAAAAAGGCCACACATTTCCTATATTAGGCATATTAAAACTGCTTTAGATCCATGTGCCTCATCAACTAACTCAGATTTACATTTAATTAATACTGTTACCTCGAGTTTTGCACCAATTTGGGCATTAATTTCCAGCCTATAAAGCCACACTTTTCATATATATTAGGCCCCAATTCGAGTTAAGTTCATGTTAAGGCCATGTAGGCCCAGACATCACATCCTTTAGGGGGTTGATTGCATTGAAGTTGAGCCCATTACTCCACACATTGCATACTTGGGAGAATCACTCTCCCTTTCCAATGCCATATGCTATGGAATCAAGGCTCAATTAAGTTTGCTTTAAATCTGAAAGGAAGATTTCAACCCCGTGTTACACATAGGGCTGGGTTTGGTCTAAATTAATGCCCAGATTTGGCTTAATTTTGGGTCCAAATGGACACAATTTGAGGCCCTAGTCAATGTGATTTACACCTGGCCTAATCCCTGAAGCAAGTCACCACATATTGAGTGGGATTGGGAGCCATTTTAATCCACTTTTGCGTCACTTACAAGGCCTGAACTGTTTTCTGGCCTTAACCGATGCCATTAGGACTTGACAACCTCTTGAATTTTGTGATGAAAGTAACGAGCTTTGAGGCACCAAATTAAAGTAATGCCCAGCCCACTTAAATCTGGGCCCAATTTGATCTATATGATGAGTTTGAGGGCTTAATTAGGGCTCAGCTTGGGTCAATGTTAGGCCTGCAGCCAAACCGAGGTCCTAACGCCACATAAAGGGCTACATGCTTGCTCTTTGCTACAAATTTGAAGGCTTCACTTTGATATGTCAAGGTGCAAGGCTCATCTCTCTAGAACTGGGTTGCAATTTCAAGGCATGAGATGAGACAAAGCCTCCTAGATCAGACTTGAAATGAGATGATAATTTAGATGTATTAAAAAAAAGGCTTGGTGTTGAGATGAGACACAAATTTCATGGTAAGGAAAAGAGGGCTCAGCCCCAAGATGAGACACAAAATAGAGGCAAAAAAAGAAGGCTCAGCTCCAAGATGAGATGAAAATTACATGGGTAGAAAATCAAGTCCCAGCTCTAAGATGAGACGAAATTTTTATGGGTAGGAAATCAAGTCCCAGCTCCAAGATGAAGCAAAATTTTCATGGGTAGGAAAACAAGTCTCATCTCCAAATATTTATACCTAGGCAAATTTAGCTCTTCTGTTTACATCACTCTATTTTGTTCCATCTCCTAGACTTAAGCCAAGCCCACTTCAATACTTAGGCAATTTATGTCTTTTAATTTTCACACTCAACCTCAAGGCCAATCTCTCACACCTCAGCCTTATACCAAACTCTCTACAACTGAACTAGTACAGTAGTCATGGTGAAAACAAAAAAGGGGATCCCCATCAATGATGGTGTGATGTTGTGAAACCTCACAACAGTAACCAATACAGTGAGCTCAGTTGTAAGAAACAGCACATGGGCCTCTGTTATGACATTTTATGGTTTCTGAATTGGAAACAGATTGAGTAATGCCCCCAAAACATTTCCAAACTAATTGGAAACAACGAGGTATGTCTGGATATATTCTGGAGATTTCATTGCTGCTATTTCCAACATGTTTCTAGAGAGAACTTGATTAGGAGTTTTATCTAGAATGGTTTTGGGGGCAAAACAAATCAATGAAAATAACTCTTTATTCTAGCTAATCTAAACCCATCCTTTCTCATAACATGCCATTAACACCTGTATCTACAGTTATCCAAACTCGAAGAACAAAATGTGTAAAAAACCCCTAGAAATAAAAGATTCTCACAAAAAAGTTTCAGTTGAATTGGTGCTGATTTGAATAATGTGTTGTTGCTGAATAACCTTTCCTCTTCCTGATGACGGATCACTGAGTGCGAGAGAAAATATTTAATAAAAAAGCACACGGTTGTATCCAAAAAAAGTTTCATACCAAGCTATGGACTGTGGAAAACTTATACCCCCAAAGGCTGAGAGTAATTTGATGCTGTGTTATTGGAGATGCAATATTTTGTATTTGCTGAGGGGTGAGATGAGATTTCTGACTGTGAAGCCTCAGAGGATGATATCAGATTTATATGCTTTTTTAATATTAATATTATAGGTATTTTATTTTCTAATATTCTCTGTACAGATGTTTCCATGCTGTTCTATTTTCAGGGGTTCATGGGAAATTATATTTCCTATTTCTGTTTCCATTCCTGACAACTGGAACAGTATGGCATTGTCTGTGAACATGACAACTAAAGAAGGCTCAATGACATCAAATCAATCTACTATTCCATGTCATGGCCAGATCTGCATCTATATTCTCAATTTTGAAAGAATTCTTGAAAAGAAAGCATGGGAAGAGATGTAACCATGGATGCGCTTCTCATATGCTCAACGAACTCTTCTCAATGTGTACGACACTCCAATAAGGAACAAGTATCACACACTGTAGGAGAAAGAGGGTATGCTACTATAGGCACAATATGTTTGGTTATTTTTTTGATAAAATACTTTTGGGTTCTAAGGGGCACACTCCTGAAGACTGAAAAGTCATAAGCAATTGTAGAAGGCATAGAAGCTGAGAAAGCTGAGGTGGCAATACATAACTACAACTAGAGCAAAAATCAAAGAAAAGCTAGGTTCGCAAAAAGAAAACATAATGCTTAACCTGGGCAGCCGCCAGCGATCTCAAATCAACAAGTTAATGGCCTGGAGCCTATGTACCCCAAGGATGTGTCCCCACCTAAGAAATCCAAGTTTCCGAGACGAGGACGTCCACGGGAAGGGGATGGGTATGGGACATCCCCCTGCTGTCCCTATATTTGCAAAGTTGCTAGGAGACGTCCCCGCTAGTTGAGGACGCTTGGGTGAAAAAAAGGGGATGACAAGCTGTCCCCCGTAGGGAAAGGGGACGTCTAAATGTCTCTCGACTGTATTGGAGACGACTAACCGTCCCCGATTTTCGCAATGCAAAAAAAAAAAAAAAAAAAAAATCATTCCAACTTGGTTGCCTAGGTGGGCCTCACCCTTCCAAATGCCCTAAAAGGTAAAAAAGACCACATTATGGTTGTTTTGTCATTTGTTTGGTTTTGCTTGTGAAGTTGGAGTGTGTTGCAGCTGGTTGGGGTTTTCATTTTGCAAGAAGAGGAGGTGATTGTTTTGCTTCCAAGAACTTGAGTAGGGTTTGAGCTTCTTCTATTGTGCACCAAGTAAGTATGAAACTCTCTATGCTTCCATTTTCCATTTTTTAAGTAGATTTGCAGCTTGAAAAGTTTGGTTTGATTTGATTGTTTTCATTGTTTCAGCTCATATTTCCATTGCATATTTAAATCTCAAAACAAAGCACAATGAGCAGATGTGGAAGTACTAGTAGTAGTGGCGATGAGGAAGAAAATGTGGTTGGGGGTGATATTGCTAGTAGTGGGACTAGGAAAAGAGCTGATCCTAAATCAGATTTGTTTAAATGCCCTTCCACCATCATGAAGGATTTTGCAAAGAGTCGTTTCAATAGGAAAAAACCTCTTCTCCAATTTGTTACACCTAGAATGTAGGAGGGACTAGGGTGTGGGATTGCTATGTTTATCTTGATGATTTTAGGGTTAGCTATACAAGAGTGAAGTCACATGTTTTAGGTGTTGCATGCCACAGAGTCAAAGTTTTTCCTAACTTGATTGATGAACAAAGATTAGAATGCCAAAGATTGCACTTAGAGGTTGAAATGGAGGGTCAAAATTTGACAGTGACATCACTATCTATTCAGTCACAATCATTTAGGCATATGTCCTTTGCCATTGGTACTAGTGGCAGCCCTATTGAGTCCAGAGGGAAGAGGAAGATGAATAGTGGTGAGAAGGGCTCGATGGAAAGTATGTTTAATGTATAGGCAAAGGAAAAGTGTGAGGCATCCATTGGTAGATTCTTTGTTGCTAATAGTATCCCATATCAGTTAGCCTGTTCCACTTATTTTAAACAAATGGTGAAAGATATATTGAATATGAATCCCTCATTTGTACCCTTTGGTGAGCATAAGCTACGAACTATCATCCTAGATGGAGAGTACTCTAAGGTTGTTTTGTTGTTTGAGGATATGAAACGAACTTGGGTTAGGACGGGCTGCTCAATTGTGATGGATGGGTGGACCGATTTTAGACATCGGCTACTCATCAATATTATTGTCACATCCCCAGCTGGCTTTTATTTTTTGAAAGCCATAGATTGCTCAGGAAAGAAGAAGGATGCAAAATCCCTGTTCATTTTGAGAGATGCCATAGAGGAGGTTGGGTCGGCTAGTGTAGTATAGGTTATCATAAATTTTGCACTTGTGTGTAAATCAACCGGTTTGATAATAGAGGGTGCTTATAGGCACATCTTTTGGACCCCTTGTTGTGTTCATACATTGAACAATGCATTGAAGGACATAGAGAAGATTGAATGGGTGAAACATGTGGCATTAAAAGCTATAGAAGAGCAAATGTTTATATGCAACCACCACACTTCACTTGCTCTATTTAGCTCCTTTTCTAAGGAGGAGTTCCTCAAACCAGCCGAGACAAGGTATACCAATTTTAATCATAGTTTACATTAAGTTTATTTTTATATATAATTGTTACAAACTTACATGTGATGTTTTTAATCATTAATATTTAACTTCATTTTAATTTATAATTGTTTATATGGGTATTGCACATACTTCATTTTGATGGAGAGGATGATTGAGGTGCATGAGGCCCTCCAATTGATGGTGGTGAATCCAGAGTGGGAACGAGGGTCTGATTCTAAGTTCTCTGAAGGAAACACGGTGAAGCAAAAGATTCTTGATGAGGGTTGGTGGTCCACAATGAGGTGCATTGCTGATTTTTAAATTTAATATGAGTCTTTTGTGTTGTGATGTGGAGCCTAATTAGACTCGGGGGTTTATTCGGCATGGTTTCTCTCTTTATTATTTCTATGGGGGTTTGGGGGTAGTGCCCCCAAGATGGGGTCAAGGGGTAACGCCCCTTGCGGGGTCCTAGGGCAGCACCTTAGGTGCGCTTCCTGTCACAGTACAAGGTGGGGTCGAGGGGCAATGCGCCCGCGGGAGTTTTAAGCAAAAAATGACCCTACTATTGTAAAGGGCGTCGACTGCTATTTTTCTATTCGATGACTTATTCTAGCCCTAATTTTGTAAGCGACAAAAGCTTGTATAAAATGGCTTAGGGTTAGGGATTGCATAATGTATGATGAGATTGTAGCTTCTTGCGGCGGTATTGAACTGTAAAAGATTTTAGATTGTAATCATTGGATAATAATAATATTGGACTTGTTGGTGGATGTAGCCCAAAGATTGGGTGAACCATGTTAAATCCTTGTGTCTTGTGTTCTCTTCGGTGCGATTTATTATTTTTTGATATTGGTTATATTTGCATGTGATTGTTATTTCTGTCTGTGGTTAATCTTAACAAGCGGTATTAGAGCCAGACGGTTCTTTTTTTTTTAAGCCTAGACTGTCATTGTTTTTTTAAGCTATCCTTTGCAGGAAGGTCTCACAGTTGAGTGAGAGCAATGATAGATGAGGGTAAGCTGAAGGTTGAGAAGTTTAATGGGTAGAACTTTCAGTTATGAAAAATGCAAATGGAAAACTATCTTTATCAGAAGAATTTATGGAAGCCATTGGAAGGAAAAACCAAGAAGCAGAGAACTATGACAGATGAGGACTGCGATATTTTAGACAGAAAGACACTTGGAAGTATTCGATTATGCTTGGCACCATCAATGACATTTAACATTACAAAAGCGAAGACGAAATTTTTTTTTATGCAAACCCTAGCGAAACTATATGAAAAGCCCCCTATTTCAAACAAAGTGTTTCTCATGAAGTGTTTATTTAATATGAAGATGTTAGAAGGTGGATTTGTTGCAGATCATTTAAACGAGTTTAATATGGTTATTTGTTAGTTATCTTCTGTGAATGTCAATTTTGATGAAGAAATTAGGGCTTTCTTGATTTTGTGTTCTTTGCCAGAAAGCTGGAATGACTTGGTAATGGCTATGATTAATTCTATTTTTGGATCTAATACCATAAATTTGATGATGTGATTGGTGTTATTCTAAGTGAGGAAACTCGTAAGAAAACCTGATGTGGATCTACATAAGGAAGTGCTTTGAATGCACAAAGCAAAGGCCATACGACTGAGAGAGGAAGTAATTCTGGAAATTGTGGAAAATCAAGAGGAAAATCGAAGGGAAAGAGGTCTTAATCTAGAGGACCAAGAGATCGTTGGTACTGTAGGAAACCAGGGCATAAGAAGAAAGATTGCTGGACTCGAAAGAACAATGAAGGAGATAAAACCGAAGGGAACAAGGACACAAATGTGGTAAGTAACAAATCCGAAGAGGATGCTTTGCTTCTTTCTTTAGAAAGTGTTGATGATACTTGGGTTTTACATTTTGGGGCTTCATTTCATGTTACACCCCATAGAGGTTATTTTATTGAATATGTCCAAGGGGATTTTGGGCTTGTTTATTTGGGGGATAATGAACCCTGTCAGATTGTTGGAAAGAGAAAAGTTAAGATTAAGTTGCAGAATGGGAATCATTGGCTACTACATGAGGTAAAACATATTCTAAGGCTGAGTAGAAATTTAATTTCAGCAGGGTAACTTGGTGATGAGGGTTGCATAGTTACTTTTAATGATAAAAATTGGAAGATTTTAAAAGGTTTCGTTGTAGAGCAAAAAATGTGAAAATAGGCACTTTATATCTTTGTATAGGTCATACTGTTCCTTCTACTTTAATTGTTTCAAAGAAAAATGAATGTTCAGGAACAATTGTTACAGTTGAGCAGGGAGAACAAACAATTGTTGTAGATTCTGATACAGTGCTATGACACAATAGACTTGGGCATGAGTGAGAAAGGTATGAAATTACCTCATTCAAAGAAAGTTTTATCAAGTTTGAAATGTGTCAATATGGATTTCTGTGAAAGTTGTATGCATGAAAAATGAAAAAGAGAGTTAATTTTGTGAAGAGTAGGAAGGAAAAGAAAGATCAGAAATTAGAGCTTGTGCATATAGATGTATGGGGATTAATTCAGGTATCTTCCCTTGGTGGCTCTCATTATTATGTTACATTTATTGATAATACAACTAGAAAAATATTCATTAGAAAAAAATCTGATGTATTTCGAACTTTTAAGAAATGGAAATGCTTGGTTGAGAATGAGATTGTTCAAAAGCTAAAATGTCTCAGATTTGATAATGGTGGTGAGTATTGCAGTAAAGAATGTGAAGATTATTGTTCCTATAATGGTATTCGTAGATAGAAAATTGTTCCAAGGACTCCATAGGAAAATGGAGTAGCTGAACGCATGAACAAGACAATAATGGAGCGTGCAAGGAGCATGAGGTTGCATGTTGGGCTGCCCTTAAACATGTCGGCGAAGGCTATTAATACTGCTGTATATTTGATTAATAAAGGTCCTTCTACTCCTTTGGGCCGTGGTATTCCAAAGGAAGCATGGACTGGTAAGAAGGTGAGTTATTCTTTTCTTAAAATCTTCGGTTGTGAAGCATTTGCACATTTAGATTCTAAAAATAGAACCAAGATGGAAGCTAAGTCAAAGAAATGTGTATTTGTTGGATATGGCATTGATGAATTTGGTTATAGGCTTTGGGATTTTGAAAATCATAAAATTGTAAGAAGCAAGGATGCCATATTCAATGAGAAAGTGTTGTACAAAGATATGTTGCAGCAACATGAGAAGAAAGAAAATGATTATGTAGTGCAAGATGATACTCAAAATGAAGATGTTCCAGTAGTTCCTCATGCTTTGCAACAACCGCAACAACAAATACCACACACCCCAGTGAATGTTAGAGGGTCAACAAGGCTAAGTAGACATCTAGAAAGAGTTTCTCCCTCTTTGTACTCTATTTTACTCACTAATGTTGGTGAATGTGAATGTTATGACGAAGTTGTGCAGTTGGATACAAAGATTCGGTGAGAGTCTGCAATGAAAGAAGAAATTGACTGTTTGCTGAAAAATAAGACTTGAGATTTATGCAAGTTGCCTGCAGGCAAAAGAGCTTTACAGAATAAATGGGTTTACAGGTTGAAAGAAGACGACGGAGGTAAGAAAAGATTTAAAATCAGGTTGGTTGTAAAAGGATTTGCATAGAAAAAGGACTTTGATTTTGATGAGATATTTTCCCCTGTTGTTAAAATGACTTTTATTTGCACTGTTTTAAGTATTGTGGCTACTGAAGATTTGTATTTGGAGCAACTTTATGTTAAAACAATCTTTCTTCATGGTGATTTGGATGAAGAGATATATATGACACAACCACAAGCATTTGAGGTCAAAGGTAAGAAGAACTTAGTGTGCAGATTGTAGAAAAGTTTATATGGCTTGAAACAAAACACCTCGGCAATGGTATCTGAAATTTGACAATTTTATACATGAACATGGATACAATAGGTGTCATTCAGATCATTGTGTTTATTTTGAGAGGTTGGATGATGACAACTACATTATTTTATGTTTATATGTTGATGATATGCTTGTAGCTGAGTCTAACATGGATCACATTAAGGGGTTAAAATAACAATTAGCACATGTATTTGCTATTAAGGATTTGGGGGCAACAAAACAAATCCTTGGTATGAAAATTTGCAGAGATAGGAAGCACTTAAGGTTGACTTTATCTCAAGTTGATTATATTGCAACGTTTTTCTATGGAGAATGCTAAAGCTGTCAGCACACCTTTACCTGGTCATTTGAAGTTGACTAAGGAGATGTGTCCAAAAACACCAGAAGAGGAGGACAAAATGTTCAACGCACCCTATGCTACAGATGTAAGAAGTTTGATGTATGACATGGTATGTACTAGGCCAGATATTTCGCATGCAGTGGGAGTTGTTAGTAGGTATATGAGTCATCCTGGAATTGAGCATTGGAATGCAGTCAAATGGATTCTCAGATATTTGAGAGGAACATCTAGTAAGTGTTTACATTTTGGGGGCTCTACTACTGATTTACAGGGCTATGTTGACTCAGATTTGGCAGGGGATATTTATACCAGGTGGAGTACTACAGGTTATGTATTTACTATTGGTGGGGCAGCAGTGAGCTGGGTTTCTTGGTTACAGAAGGTGAATGCTTTATCCACTACAGAGGCAGAGTATGCTGCTGCTATAGAGGCAGCCAAGGAGATGATATGGCTTCAGTTCTTTATGGAAGAATTGGGACACCCACAAAGGGATAATTATTTGTTCACAGATAGCCAGAGTGCCATTCATCTTGCGAAGAATTCTGCTCTACATTTAAAGACAAAACACATACAGTTGCATTACCATTTCGTTCAGTCTGTTTTGGATGATGGACAATCAAAGTTGGAGAAGATACATACAAATGATAATCCAACAGATATGTTTACCAAGGCAATAACAAGGGAGAAGCTGCACTCTTCTCCATGGTCTTCTAGACTGAACAAAATAAAAGTACAACAGAGTCCAGGGTAGTTTGATATTCCAGTGGGAGCTATAGGTTTAGCGGTGCTATGATCAATCTCTAAGTGGGAGGTTATTGTTGTGGACTCTGATCAGTCTCCAAGTGGGAGATTGTTGTGATGTGGAGCCTAATCAGACTCGAAGGTTTACCCGGCGTGGTTGTAGTATAGGGCGGGGTCGAGGGGCCCCTGCGGGGGTTTTTAGGGGTAGCGCCCTTGAAGCCAAAAATGACCCTACTATTGTAAAGGGCGTTGGCTGCTATATTTCTATTTGACGACTTATTCTAGCCCTAATTTTGTAAGCAGCAAAAGCTTTTATAAAATGGCTTAGGGTTAGGGATTTCATAATGTATAATGATATTGTAGTTTCTTGCAGCTGTATTGAGCTATAAGGGATTGTGGATTGTAATCATTGGATAATAATAATATTGGACTTGCTGTTGGTGGACGTAGCCTTGGGATTGGGTGAACCATGTTAAATCCTTGTGTTTTGTGTTCTTTTTTGTGTGACTTATTATTTTATGATATTGGTTATATTTGCATGTAATTGTTATTTCTGTCCGTGGTTAATCCTAACATTTTGCTTGCTGATTTTCATACTAACAGTCTTAAAATTTTTAAATTTCTAATTCTGATTTTAATTTTTGTTTGCATCTTGCAGAAATATTTGCTCTATCGTGGCACTCATTGTAGATGTCATTAGATATGTTGATATTGACGCTCTTAGTTTGGGAGAGATATGTGAGATTATTGACAACTTGTTGGGGAAGATGAAGAGAATCGTTATAGCGAAGTATCTTGCATTCGGGTTTTATGATGAGCATATTAGGCCTATTGTGATGCGGAGGTGGAACATAATGAATATCCCACTTCATATGGCAGCCTTTGCTCTAAATCCCAAATGGTATGCACAGTTGGGTGGAAGGGGCCTCCCATGTGATGATCTCGAGGTATTGGATGACTTGACAAGAGCCATTGATGAGATGTATTCAACTCAAGAGGCCTCTACTCTTCGTGTACAGTTCCTTGAGATCACCAACCTTTGTGGCCCAAACTTGGGTAAGCCACAAGCGAGGTTGGATAGAGTGGTCTTGGCACAAAGAGATCCTATTGGATGGTAGACTTGGCATGGGAGAGATCCACTTGAGTTAAAAGCCTACTCGCCTCCTTGCATAGGTTTGCTAGTTCCTTAGCTGCAGAGAGGAATTGGTCCACATATTCATTTATCCACTCCGTCAAGAGGAACATACTCACCTCTAAATGGGTGGAGAAGCTAGTGATAGTGTAGCATGCTCTTCGACTTGCGGATTGTTAGACTCCAAAAGTATAGGCAGACACTAGCTTTGTGGTAGGATGTTGAGCCTAAGGATGCAGCCCAGATAGATGAGGATGAGACAACACCAAAATTGGTTGGGATTCCATTAGACAAGACTACACTTCCTGTGGAGGATGATAGTGAGGAGGACTTTGATTTTGATGCTATGGTGGTAGAGGGAGAATAGGAGCAACAATTTGCTTCATTTTTCTATATTTTGTTTTCTATGTTGAACTTGAACATGATGATGATACTTTACGACAACCCTCTAACCTTTGAAGTTTGGGCATATTTAGATTTTCAAATTTTTATGATATTGTTCACTGCTAAACTTATATTTAAATTTTTTTTTTTCACATATTGATATGCATATTGACAATTGAGTATTAAAATCGGTTATTATTTCTTAGATGGCATTCAAATGGTTATTTAAGGTTTTAAAATGTTTAATGACATGCTTTGTGCTTAGTTTTATATGAATGACATGTATATTTGCAAATTTTAGTTTATATTTTAAAATTTCTCTCTCTCTATATATATAGCCATCCCTACTCGTCCCCAAAATTGCCAAAAAATTTTGCCATCTTGGGTCTACGTCTTGGAAATTCGGGGGTCATAGCGTGGGGTGAACCAGTTGTATCCTTGTATCAACCTTAACCTCGAGTTCCAAGAATGGACAATGTGGTTTGCAAGACTCTTCTTTTTGAGATGCCTGATAAAGTGAAAGGGCTTGAGATTTCCAAGTTTTCATTGCAAAGGATATCTTGTAGGCTATCATTTCAGAGCAAGATCTTGCTAGTAAGTGCAAGTTGAGCATATTTTTCGTGACAGAGAAAGATAAGTATGATGTAGTGTTAGGATTAAACCTCATATAGAAATAATAGTTACATGCAAATATAACCGATATCAGAAAATAATAGATTGCACAGAAGAGAAGAGAAGACACCAAGACTTAACGTAGTTCACCCAATAGCTGGTCTACGTCCACCAACAGCAAGTCCAATATTATTATTATCTAGTGATTACAATCCACAATCTCGTACAGCTCAATACCGCTGCAAGAAGCTACAATATCACCATTACATTATGAAATCCCTAACTCTAAGCCTTTTTGTACAAGCTTTTGCCGCTTACAAAATTAGGGCTAGAATAAGTCGTCCAATGGGAAAAATAGCAATTAACGCCTTTTGCAATATAAGGTATTTTTGGCTTCAAGGGTGCTTCCTTTGAAACCCCCGCGGGGGAGTTGCCCCTCGACCTCACCTTGTATTACAACAGGGAGCGCCCTTGGGGCACTACCCCAGAACCCCACAAGGGCGTTGCCCCTTGACCCTATCACCCCTGTAGAAATAAGATGGAGAGAAAACTGCGTTGAATAAACCTTCGAGTCTGATTAGGTTCCACATCACAACAATCTCCCACTTGGAGACTGATCAGACTCCACAATAATGACATGTAGGTCAGCAACCTTTTCCTTTGAAGCATTCAAGCTTCAACTCTCTAAATGCAGAAACCCTTTTAACTCTTCCCAAGGACAATAACATCATTTAGGGGAAGGACTCGATTGAGAATCCAATCCTTGGTCTATTGGAAAAGATCTCTAGATAAGGATGCTCTGATTCTCTGCACACTAGAGTCTTAAATACATTTTGATCTCCTATCTCCTTTACAAAGGTAATGTGGCCGAATCAAATATAGAAAAGGTGCATCTAAGTTGCCTACCGACATGACTCTATTTCTGCGTAAGTCACAATTAGAATGGCATTACTTCATCTCAGCTCAGCTCTTGAAATCCTCAAACATTGTGTGCATAACAACTCACAAGAGAAGATGACGAATGCAGACAATGATTTACAAGGTGCTGTTTAAAAGCTGAATGCACAAGAAAGATTGTGTTGTGTGGAGGTTTGGCATATGTGGCCTGGGAGTACCATTCTACAATCTAAAATCATGTGGCTGCAAATAAAGAACTGCAACATTAAGAAAGAGGCTTACGAGTGAAAGTTGATCTGGCGAGCAGATATCAAAAAGAGATAGTTGAACTATAAAAATGTCTTTATATCCCATTTGCTTAGACATAGTTGAAGATAACAAAAGTCTTTATATCCCATTTGCTTAGATCTTTACTGATCTTTTCTAAGAAATAATAAAGACTTGCAACATTAAGAAAGAGGGTCAATTAGACTTTAAAAAGTCCCAATATCTCATTTACTTAGATCATCTCTTATCTTCACCAAGCAGGGAGATTGGGAGATCCCAACATTTGCTAGGCAGTTTGCAGCTTGATTGCATTCCTAAGAGTAGCGCTGAAATGAAATTACTCTAAATTTAGTGTCATATGATTTATCAACTTAGGATCATTCACATAGGATGCCAAGTAATTTATCAACTCAACAACTCTAGAACAAAATACGGGATTTACAGTAACTGAGCAGAGCGAATCAATATCCATAGTAACCAATCAACATTATTCAAATTGACCAACTTGTGGGGAGATATTGTAGCTGGCTTCAATTACAGTGAATTGGCAATTTGAATTTACATTGCATAGAAATAAATCATAGTTCTAATGATGCCTGTTTCAAAAACGGCCTCTTGACCTGGAGGTGATTGAGTAATTGGATTCACAAATTCATTTAGGAGTATGCTTGCACTTGTCTTTTATGCTTCCATGATCCTTCCCTTGCTACCAGTCATCTGTTTGATTGATCCCTCGTACTGTGCTGGTGCCAATAATCATACAACAAAAAATGCTTGCCTCCTTGTTTGCATAGGAGTGATAGTTGGTGATTGCCTAGGGGTGAGGATTTGCCCTTGTGTTTTTGCTTGGTCCTAACATGTTTTAATGTAAATTAAAATGTCATTAAAGAAAACCAATATAAATTTTATGAACTATATAGTGAATACTAGATTGAAGCATGATTGGAAAATGGCAGGAGCATTGGTCAATCTGAATGGCATGACCAATAACTCATGATGTCCATAGTGACATATGAAGGCTATTTAATATACATCCCCATCTTCAAACCTAATCTAAATGTACCTTTAAACCTAATATAAAGTACCTTAATGGTAGATTAATTTTGGATAAATACACTACCCTATTAAGCTCATCAATCATGGATATGGGGTAGTGGGTTTTGATTGTTATTTTATTGATGGCTTTATAATCAACGCACATCCTCATAGTCCCATATTCTTTCTTAACTAGAACCACATATGATGCAAATGACTAGCACTAGGCCATATGTGTCCCATATCTAATAGCTCCTTAATCACCTTTTCAATCTCCTTGCATCTCCTAGGATGAAGATTGGAGTCTTGATGACTGGTTTTTCTCCCTGTAATGCCCGCCATCCTATCTTATGGAATTTTGGGGTTTGTTCTTCTATTTCAATTTCTAAAAACTTGTTTCTTTGTATTAAATAGCAATGTCCTTATCTTCCTTGAAATGCTGAGTTGGATTAAATCAAATATTTTGATATAAAGTTCAATTTAGAAATGATGTTTCCATTGTTCATGTTAGTACTACTATAATGTCCCCTTTTTCCTGGGACATTAAAAATTGATAGGCCAATCCAATATATGACCTTTGAGGACTTAATACAGAATTATTAAGTCAATTTTAATTAAGGGAGAGTGAATAAGAGATGAGTTGGCATGAGGGACATGGACAAGAATATAGAAGCTGAAGAGTCACAGGTTGGGTCTTTAAAAGGAGGAGGAGAAGCTCATTTCTTTATGCTTGGATTATTGCTTTGTTTTGGAGAACTTGAGTTTCTCTTGGAGAAACATTGGGAGAGTTTACATCTTCCATTTCAGACCTGAGAACGCAAACCTTCAGGCCATTATTGGTGGATTGGACGTAGCCTCAGTTCATCATTGCAGTGGATTCTAGACATAGTTCACGTTGGGTTTTACAGGTTCTTCTAATATGTTTCCAATTTGACTATTATTGCTGTGTTTATGATTGGGTTTTGATCTCTAGTTATTTTATTGCTGATGTACAATGCAATAACATTGGAGGTATTTTAATGAGCATTTATCGATTTATTTTCTGGTTTATATTTCTAGTTTGGTTTGCATGAGTTATCTTTTGGTGTTGAAATCTGTTTGTGAGAAAAATTAGTAGAATATTCATTCGGGATATTACAGTGGTATCAGAGCTGGTTTTCCTGCTAGCCTGTGAAGATTTGATTAGGTAAAAGCAGGTTTGAAGGGGACCTGAAATCCCAAACAAAAAGGAACCAAAGCTAGGAGCTGGTTTTAGAGGGACGAGCAACCCAGAATATCAAAGTGAAATTCAAAGGCTGGTTTTACAGGGACCAGCAACCAACATAAGTAAACAAAACAGCAGGGACCAAAAGTCCAGAAAAAAACCTAGTTAAAAAACTTAGACCAGATCTTTAATAACACTAGTAATAGATGTGCTTTAGACAACAACCTCTTTGAGAGAGTCTTTAATATTCTTCACAGGGAGTTGGAGGTCCGCTTTCTTAGTGCTTTGTCTGGTTCTTCTGCTCGGACCACCAGCCAACAATAGAGCATGACCGGTCGAATTAGCTTCTGTAAAGTTTCTACAAATTCTGAACAACCAACTCTAATATGAAGCTTTAACTCTTTGTTGAAGATGGTTTTTATCAACACCAACGAATATATACAATATCCTTTAATCGATATATAATTCTGCAACTATATATTTAGTTTTGTCAGTAAGTCGAATGAGGCAGAGAATGCTAATGAAACAGGCATGTTATTCTTGTGTGTTCTTTATCCACATTCCTATCTCTTATTTATAAGGCACCCAAGAGGCATGTCCTAACTCTTTCTAGGTCGGCCCTACACATAAACCAAAGTGTATATTGCCCCAGATCGACGTCTCAAGAATAAGCTTCAAGAAGGACGTCGATTAGGTTAATATATATAAGGTATTTGATAGGTTAAATCCTTTCTAAGGATATCAATGCTTTGCTAGATCCATACGATTTGTAGTCCAAATCAGTAATGTTATCACAGTTATATAGGATTAACAACTTCATCCGGAGAAACTTTCCCAATAGAAGCAGCAACAACTAGGATGGACGAAGTAATATCTTGCATACCCATCTCACTCTCCTTAATCAATTTTTAAGGGAAGCTTCATACTCCTGAAGTTTGGTTGGGATGTTCGCAACCAAAGATTCAAACTCCCTCCGCTTCTTACATTCCTCATCCAACTTCACCTACAAAAATAGGGACTTTTCCTGCAAGGAAGAAATAAATAAGAGAAGTTTTTTAATTTCATTGTACATCCAGTTTTCCATCTCCATCCCAATATCAGCTCTGTCTTTGGCTTTATTCAGAAATTCCAGAACATTATCATCACCCTTTAAATCCTGGGCACCCTCAGAATCATCAATCTGTTGAGGCTTTTCCTTAAAGTCCTGGGTTTGGGTCTTTGGCTCATTATCTGTACTAGGATTAGTATATGCATGACTGCATTTGGCTAGAGAATCAGTAGTGTTCACTAGATCAAGGGAAAGGGTAGTATTAACAAAGGAGTTCTCAACACGCTCCAATTCTAGTGCCTGTGAAGTTAGAACAGAGACAAACTGATATAAGGATTTATCATAAACATTTTTTGAAAAGATGCAATACTTTGGAGTTGGGCATTTAATATATGTTCAAAGGTTAACCTTGCATCCATATATCTTTCTTTAGTTTACTATCGTGGGAATCTTCTAAGGGTCGAGTTAGAGATAAATGTCATGTTTAAGTTAGGATAGGAGAAATAAAGATTTTATCGTCACTATTTGGAAAAGGTTATTTGGTTTTCAGTAGACACTATTGAAAATTCCAAAATATCTAGTGGGACTTTCCTAACCAGCGGAGAGTTGAATTTATTTGGCCCGATTTTTGAAGATGATTGGTCGACTATAAAATATAGGGGGCACAAATAACCAAAAGTCAAAGATTATTTTTTTGCAGAGCATTGGGATTACATTCCTATATGATCTAGAGGAGGCTTCGTGACGTCTTAAAGTAGAAAAATATGATTGAGATTTACTTCTATGGTGATAAGTTTACCTTTTGTTGTTTGGAACAAAAGTGGTATTCCACTGCGCACATCTTTGTTCCATCTGAAGCTTCACACTATTATAATGATGGTAGAAATATGCTGTAAAGATTCATGCACAAGTTTTGTCCCTTAGTAATAGGATGTCATAGTCGTAACAAGTGAATTTATCATGAAATGTTGTGAAGTGATTGAATTGAGGTGTAAGATTTGAAATTCACACAAGCTGCGCTGAAGGTCCAAATCTGCTATTCAGGAAGGTTCTTGTAACGTATATGGCATCTTTTTCGAGAATATTGAAATTCTAAGAATGAGTTGGCATGATTTGGTTGAGACGAGAACCTCTGTAACTATTGGTTCCCTTCATCGGGTTGAACAAGTATAGAGGGACGTAGCAACTAGAAAACATTTTTTTATAAAGACTACAGTATTGAATTCGGGAGGTTTTTGATTTATATTAAATGGTGCAAGCAAATATAATGTCCAAGAAGCATGATAATTAATATTCTGGGCGACTTCATATTTCCGTGAACGAGGGATTAATATAAACATTGAAAGTTTTTAATACTCACTTAGGAAGTTATCGGGCCCCATCGAGCAAGCTAGTATTTGTTTAATAAATGTCCCACTTAAATATTTCAAAGTAGTAGGGGCTCTAATGAAGTGGTTTTGTTTCATAGTCGGAAAACTAAGCAAAATTTGAAATTTTGAGCTACTGAGTTTTATCGCAGGTAATACTTGGCAGTGTCAACAAAAAATTATATTGATTGTAGACACATGAGCTAGATATGCACTCAAGGTAACATATTGGTTCGTGGCAAAAGACGTTACTCACTAGGTTCAATTATCAATTCGAACCAAGTAGACGGGTATTGGGCCTAAGTCATACTAAAATGCACAAACCAAAGAATTGTTTAGGTCACCATTATTGCTGATAAATTACTTCCATGTATTAGGATATCGTGGGTAAGGAGCCAGATTATTATTATCAGCAAAGGGAATGAATTAAGAAGTTACTAAACAACCTTGAGTTGTGGAAATTTTGAACGTCTTAGTGAAAATACATTGAATATCAGTGATTATTGACATTTGATTGTGAGTGCATCCATTCCAGATTGGACGCGCTTTCAGTGATATTGGATAGGAAATGCGTGGTTGCTAGCAGAGTTGTGCATGCCTCGTCAAGATGACCGTGCAATAAGGTGGTATGAGTGCTTTTCAGAAAGGTAGTGCGAATAGAGGTGTGCTATCGATAGAAGCTAACTGCGTGAGGAGAATATTTTGTGCGAGTGTGGAGGATTATTGTATTGTGCAGAGACTTTGGTGACTGGAGATATATTCCATCTTAAGTTCGGAAGGTCGAAAGTAGTGCTTATTGGTTTGATAGCTTTTAGAAGTAGATAGAAGCAACATAGTAGTTGTTTGTTGTTTGTTGTTACCATATAGACTGCAAATTTCTTGTATAAAACCCAAAACACAGAGGCACAAAGCTGAGAACATCACAAAGAATAGTTGCACAGACATATTAATACTCTTTAAGTCAGCAAGGATAAATAACAAAGGACAAATTCATATTGGTGTCTTTCCTATTTGGTGATATTGCACTCTAAGTTGCCGTAGATCTAGGGTGACAAGAAACTTGTAGAATTTGTCTTCAAGATTGAAGTCTGCAACATCATTCTTGCAAGAGATTTCCATTTGAAGCAAACTGATTAAGCTAATTCTGAACTGTATATCACTATTCAATCTGACTCTATTCAGAGCTACTAACAAAGAGTGGGGTTGGGAGACGGGGGTGAACTTTAGCAGTATCAGATTTGCAATTTCAAAATGGCATCAACTAACAGCTTGGCCCAAGTACTATATGAAACAGGTTGCACTGGGAGGGGTCACTAATTTTCAGACTGAGCATACCAACATATTGAACAACTACAACAGTGCTAAGAGATTTGTTTTCTGAATTGGAGGTAATCTTAGGACTTAGAGGATGAGTAGCATGCAGTTTGGTGATTTACAACAGTGAAATCTTGGTCCAACAATCACTACAGAAGGAAATACATTCTTTAATCAAACAAAAGCACAAGTAATTGAAGCGGTCATGGAAAGTCTGAAAAATCAAGTGTTTTCTTCAGAATTTAATGACACTTTTAATGGTGAACAGCTAAGAAACTTGTAGAAAGAAAAACAATTGGGTTGGCTATACATACTTGGGTTGCAACTAGAACACATGGAATCCTCAAATGATGTTCTCTCCAAATTGGAAGAGATAGAAACTTATTTGACCAATGTAGAGCAGGCAGATTACCAATGTAGAGCAGGCAGATTGTAGGCTTGTGCATTGGGCTTTACAACCTTCAATGGTTACCTTGGTCCAACCCAAGTTTATGAAACATCCACATAAAGATGTGAGGCTTGCAATTGCCTCTTGTCTCAATGAGATTATGTGAATAACATCTCCTACAACAACCTACAATGATGTGGTGTTGAAAAAAGTTTTGCAGCTGATAGTGAAGAACTTGGAGGGATTACATGATGACAAAGACCCTGCTTTTGACAAGAGGGTTCAAATTTTGGATATTATGGCAGAGATGAGATTATATTATATTATGATTGACCTTGAATGCAATGATTTAATTCTTCAGCTGTTTGAATGCTTCTTGTTCGAAATTAGGAGCTACCATTCAGGAAGTGTAAAGACTTGCATGCACACTATTATATCTTCAATTCTTGATGTAGATGTTGAAATTCGCAAGAGGTTGCAGTCAACCTTGTTAGCTTTTTGGAGGAGGGAACATAGATATTGCAAAGGCCTATTTAAGTTGATCTCATCTATAACCTTCGAGCTCGTGGAGGAAGTAATTAAGCATAGAATTGACAGATTTCAAGATCGCATGATGGATAGTGAGTTGATCTCTGTGGGTTTACAAGTTAAAGAAACCCCTATGAGGCAGGAACAAATTTTCTTGACATGTGAGGATACTAGTACACCCGATCATGTTTATGCTAATCGTAATAACAAAGAGGAGGCAGATCAGCGCTGAGAAAAATTTAGATGAGATGATTTGGAGGTTAGCCTTGACAAACATTTTGATGAGGCTGGTTGTACTCGAAGTAATAGTGTGTTGGAGTCTTTGTATGATGAGCCTTTCTGTGAAAATGATAACAACACTTTTGCCTTTGTATGCAAATTAAAGGAACAAGGAAATTGAGGCCTACGATTATATTTTTGAGAGGTATGATGAACCATGTGTTTTTTATACGCATGACATTCACTTCGAGGAACAATCCAAGATGACACTATAAGACGATGAGTTGTACCAACATGGCAATAATGAGATGCATGCCTTAAAAAAACAACTGAAGGTTAGTGAAGACATGGTTGTGGCATCTTTGGTACGTTATGATAGCATTCACAGGATGGTTGAAGATCTCCATAGGAAGGCTCAAAAGGGAGTGGAAGGAGATTTGCTTGTTGTTGATTTGCAGGTAGTCAAAACAACCCTTGAATCTATGAAATCAGTTTATTTATTGTAATGTCCCCACTTTAACATATAAATTAAATAATTAATAAGTATTATATATTAATATTAATGTTAAAATAATAATACTTTATAAATAATATTATATTATAATCATGTAATAATATCATATTATATTGTATTACAATGATAATCGGAAAATATAAATCTAATACAAGAATAATGATATTATCATTATGATATATTTTAATATGGTAATACTATATTAATACAATATAATATAAATATAGTTGATATATTAATTGTAATATAATTATTAATATTATATTAATTGGTATAGCTAAGCTTAAAATATATATAATTATATAATATAACTATTAAATTAATATAATATATTATGAATGGGCATGACTCTTACAACGAAAACATATATATAACGAATAAACTCTAGAAAAGGATCATCAGATAGAAATCATCAAAACCATCCGTAGAAATATGATGGACCCCCAATTTGGGTTCATTACAAATGGTATTAGAGCACCGATTTTGCCATCCTGTGATATCACTATTAAAAATTATAAGAATGAATGACGAAAATTGAAGCACTCACAACTTTGATACATGTGGAAAGGAAGTTATGGCCCGTGAGAGAAATTATATTTTCCTCCCAACGTAGATACAATATTCCTAAAATATTGAATGTAATTTACGACAGAAAACAAATATATATTTGAGTTCCAACAAAGGACATAAGAGGTAATTGTTGGTTGTAGAATCTAAGGCGAGGGTTAAAGAGAAAGAGAAATTTACCAAATATTAGGGTTGACAACAAGTGAAAATTACTAATACAATAAATTTAAATTGTTGATAACAAAATGGAAGTTTATGAAGATAAAAAAAAAACATGGTATAGATGAATACACACGTAAGGTTCTAAGCTCATCCAAGCAATTGCGCATTTTGGCTTCTTTTGAAGTAATGAGCTGCATGGTGATCTTATCAGTACCGGGATCCCCGTGTTTCAAGGAAAGACTGGTAAAGAGTGCCTCTGTAAAGCAGTCTCCACCCATTTTAAATTGAGCAACCAGACGGCCTGCCTGTGCTAGCCATTCCATCGCCTGTACTACCTGTTTCGCTGGAGCTTGTTTCCCATTCTCGTTTTCGTTGCCTTCCTATTGATACTGCACATAATTTATATTGTTATTGTCTCCCAGTTTGTAGTCGTAAGGAGTGTTAGGGTTTTCCTATTTGAGTGACGAGGCAAAGAGAGGGGAGGAGCGAGGACTTAGAAAGGATGCGGAAGGAGAAGATATGTTAGGGTTAGAAGGCTAATTTTTGCATCTGAAGTTAGAAGGCTATTGCAGCATATTCCTTTCTCTCTCTCTATATTTTTACTTTTGCATCTTCTTAGTTCCTCTTAAATCCTTGTGAGGATTTGGTTTTTATAGCTACTACGACACGGATATGGTTTTCATGCTAATTTTTGCATCTGACAAATTTTGAGACGTAATCTTGATTTCAGAGTCAAACTTTGACATCAACTAGAATTGGTTCTTTAATTATCTAAAGACATTGTAATTACTACTTGTAAAACTCAACAACTAGGGCTGTTGAACCAGGTATGAGGGAGTCAACTGTGCAGGACCAGCCACGTCGGATAGTACGTGGGTGCAGAGCGACATTTGGTAAGGACGTGGAACGCCATTTAAGGGATCATATCAAACATTACAAACATTTTGGAAGGCATCGAATATTCTAGTAACTGTGGGATGTGTCCTACATACCAGAGGCCATAACATCGTGGTGGATAGACAAATATAGTGTTATACTGTCAGGTAACATTACCTCCTCAAAGAATGAGGAAGATCGTCATAACCAATTGTGCTCTTGGTCAAGGAATAGTGATAATAAATTTTCTGTAAATGAGTATTTTGGAAAAGCGAAAGAAATTTGGAATCACTTGACAATTCTAAGATCATTGCCCTTATAAAGTCACAATCCTTCTTTAAGAGAACAATTGCAAATGTGGCAAACATTCCCCTTAGCTAAAGAGAAATTTACAAAGCGACGGTCAGTTGAGAACAACCCTAAACCTAAATACATTTTGCTAAGTCAAGGAGATACGTTAAGATAGCATTTGCTGATGCGAAACATCGCCTCATTGATGAGAAAGCTATCAATGAACAATAGTAAAAGCACAATGAACATCATCCAATCGTTATGATACTCCTGGTGGCATCAAAGATGGAAAAAGGTAAGTGAGGTATGTGATTTTTTAAAGGTAATATGTTTCAATAAATAAGAAAGCTAACTTCCTAAGATATTTATTTTGTCATTTCCTTACACATTATTGATAACTTTATATTTATAAAAGATATTATTAGAAAAGTTATAAGATATTTGTTATGCAAATATTCTAACATAGAATTTTAAATGATATTTTATTATTAAATTGAACATAGATACAAATGATTTTATATTTATTTTGAATATATTTGAGACATTATAAAAAAAGGAAATATAAATATGTTGATTTAAGGAAACCATAGTAATTAGAATACATTTCAATTATAGTACAGAGAGTCTCTCTCGTCCAAATTACGTAATCTTAGATAGGGAGTTGGTGGGGGGAAGGGCGGAGTAATTTTGAGCACTTGTCAGATACGCTTAGAGCGTGTTTCACGCGCCCTCTGCACTGCCATTCTACCATCAAGATGATCGTAACAAGGAGAGAGAAAGTTGTTTGTGTACTATAAGAAGAAATCTTTCAAATGAACTAAGTAAATTAAATTTTATACTCATCTTCTCATCCACATTATGATATCCCAAGGTAGGGAGTTGGTGGAGGGAGAGCCGGAGTAATTTCGAGCACTTGTCGGATACGCTTGGAGCTTGTTTTCACGCACCCTCTGCACTGTAAATCTACCATCTTATGATGATCGTAATAAGGGAGAAAGATTCCTTCCAAAGGATTATGTAAATAAGAAAAGGGAACCCTACCACTTTCTATGGAGTCTGCAATCAAGAGAAAACACCCTATTGTAGTGCTAGTTAAGGGAAAGATAGTAATGGTTCCTTTTCACAAGAATCTTTCTAGCCAAACAAGCAATCCACTAAGTAGACCACCTCGTGTGGATGCCTAACACCCACCATCGGGGCCAAGGGGGTCAAAGTTCTGCTCTTGGACTTAGTATGGAACTGGCTTGGATTAGCTAATTATTATTCAAATTTTTGAAGTTTATATATATTTATATGCATGTACTAATGCTTATTTTGTGGTGGCAGGGTTCATAAGCCTAATGAAGAAGTATAGTCATTGTGCATTGTTAATTTTAGAATCTAATCAAAGTTATGTATGATGTGTCTACATCATGTATGCTTCGTGTCTTCATCTGTCTGCATCGTGTCTACTTCGTGTTTTCATTCATTAAAGATGTATGTGTTATAAACCTTTAGGCCTTTCGTAAGCAAATATGTTTTGTATCTATGGCAAAGCTTGTGTATAAAAGATTTTGCTTGAGGGCAAGCAAATTCGAGAGGGGAGGACTGTAATGTCCCCACTTTAACATATAAATTAAATAATTAGTAAGTATTATATATTAATATTAATATTAAAATAATAATATTTTATAAATAATATTATATTATAATCATGTAATAATATTATATTATATTGTATTATAATGATAATCGGAAAATATAAATCTAATACAAGAATAATGATATTATCATTATGATATATTTTAATATGGGAATACTATTTTAATACAATATAATATAAATATAGTTGATATATTAATTGTAATATAACTATTAATATTATATTAATTGTTATAGCTAAGCTTAAAATATATATAATTATATAATATAACTATTAAATTAATATAATATATTATGAATGGGCATGACTCTTACAACGAAAACATATATATAATGAATAAACTCTAGAAAAGGATCATCAGATTGAAATCATCAAAACTATTCGTAGAAATATGATGGACCCCCAATTTGGGTTCATTACATTTATGTTTGCTTTCCGACAAGGATTATATTCTTAAGGTTGCTGGGATATATGTTGATTAGTTGAGTAAAAGAAAGAATGTGATTATGGAGCTCAACAGGGAGCTTAAGTATGCTCATGAGGCATTGGATGATACACAGATTGCTCTTCATGAAGCAGAACATTAGGTTAGGGTCACAAACCATACTAGGGAGCATGAGAGTAAAGAGAGCCAGGAGTTTTCCAAGAAGTAATTAATGAATTTGATAGCATTCACCAGACTTATGACTTGGATAGTTGTCCTAAAAGACCAAGTACCAAAATTTCAGATCACATTCAGCTTGTAGACAACCCCTTGTTTGAAGTAGATGCTGATTGGACTTTCGATAATCTCGTTTTTGATATAAATGAGGGAGCTCTTTTTGATTGTCATGAGGTGGATGATCTTGACTTCAGAATTTTGGATCGAGATACAATTCCTAGCGGTGAATCTTGGTCATAGGATTGGTGTGGTGAATTGACTACAGTCACTCATCCTTGATCAGCCCATATAAGGTTCCTGATTCCAACCTATATATGAATTGGATGGATTTCATACATCAGCCATTGAATAGATCTTGGTGGAGGATTGATGAGAGTTATGTTTTGATCATAGGGGATGGTTTTTCAGCCTCAGTCTTACTCATAGCACCTATGTACTTAGGGGTTCTCTAGATTGATGACAACAGTATGGTATTTGATGTGCCCATGGTGTTGATTTCAGCTATTGAGCAACTTGTTTCTTACATAAACAATTTAGGTTGGGTCGTCACCATCTACTGTGATATACATAGCTCCTTGATACATTTCTATCTCATCATATCTGATGGTCATGGCAACATGGTTTGGGATCTTGGCATTAGCATGCTTGATGTATTAATTTTATGGGAAGAAAGTGAATGGCTTTGCAGTTCTCAGTCCTTCATTCCTATCATAGTAGTGCAATGGATTGTCAGAGCATTATTCATGATGTTGATATGGGACCTAGGTATTGTGGTCTCATGCTTGCAGTTGTTTGAGGGCAAACAATCTTGAGAGGGGAGGACTGTATTGTCCCCTTTTTTCTGGGACATTAAAAATTGATAGGCTAATCCAATATGTGACCTTTGAGGAATTATTAAGTCAATTTTAATTAAATAAGAGATGAGTTGGTATGAGGGACAGGGACACGAATACAAAAGCTGAAGAGTCACAGGTTGGGTCGTTAAAATGAGGAGAAGCTCATTTCTTTATGCTTGGATTATTGCTTTGTTTTGGAGAACTCAAGTTTCTATTGGAGAAGCATTGGGAGATTTTACATCTTCAATTTCAGACATGAGGACACAAATCTCTAGGCCATTGTTGGTGGATTGGACGTAGCCCCGCTTTATCATTGCAGTGGATTCCAGACAGTGTTCACATTGGGTTTTACAGGTTCTTCTAATATGTTTCCAATCTGACTATTATTGCTGTGTTTATGATTGGGTTTTGATCTCTAGTTATTGTATTTCTGATGTATAATGCAATAACATTGGAGGTATTTTAATGAGCATTTATTGATTTATTTGCTGGTTTATATTACTGGTTTGGTTTGCATGAGTTATCCATTGGTGTTGAAATCTGTTTGTGAGAAAAATTAGTAGAATATTCATTCGGGATATTACAACTACTATCTCATGTAAGTACATGCACTAACATCCTTGGTGCCAAGGAATGGTGGAGTAGTTTACTAATAACTGATGCAAATAAAAATATTCCTCTATCCTTGATGAATGTCTTTGGTATAAGAAATGTCCATTTAAATGATTCCCTCATCATTATCAACAATTGCAGAGTCATTGCGTCCGATTCCAATTGATTCATGAGATTCTTGTTACTGAGTGAATAGATAAATTAGATTCATTGTTTCAGTCTAAACCCAAATAATTCCAATATGAAGTGATTGTGGATGTGAGGGCCATCAATTTCCCAATTCAGTATTGATTTTTTTATTATTATCCTTTTAATGCCATTCCTCTATCATTTAATATTATCCGTTTATACCATGTAATTGATAACCTCCACCAAATGGATTCAAATAGACATCGCATCACAAAAATACATGCATCTATCAATCTGCCAACATAGATTTGATAATGGCTCTCCTTTGATGTTGAGTTTATCTATAGACTCCTTTTGGTCTCATTCCTTATGGATAAATGATGACAATATTACTAACATTGAATTTTGATGGACTATTGGCGAAGAGCTCCATATATGCACTTGCAAACTATAATATTATCTTCTCTCTTCTATCATATTTTTCTATGCTTCTTTATATATGGATTACTGCCTTCACTAAGACGATATCCTTCCTCCTTTGATTGTGCAGATACGTATCGTCCCATGTTTGATCTCCAGGTTAGTAATCGCTCTGTCATATGTTTTCCTCCAGTGTATGACCGTGCTTTACTGGTGATTGGAATTGTGTGTATCATGTCTTCCTCTTTGTGATTCGATAGCTTCTCTTCCTTTGATCCTTCTTGTGCCTCCTTATCCCTGATTCCATCCCTCTCGATATCCTTTCCTTTATCTGATAATCAAACTGTCTTCAGCCTGATTTGAATTTGGGGTCTGTCAATCTAAACTAGATATAAGGAATTAATATCCTTGGCTTTCTTTTTTAAGATACTCAATTCTTATTGTTGTCATTATTTCATCCTTATGACAGTTCGAGCCCACTCAATAAATTGGATGCTTTCATGAATTTCATCAACTATTGTTTAATATACCCTAATTTCATTGAGTTCATCATGTTCTGAATCCTCATCAAAGATCACATCTATATAGTAAACTTGTCTTTTCCCCAAACACCTATGGCTTGATTGTTATGGCTTTGCTTGTGACACATAGCTTTTTCCTCCAGAGTTCATTCTTAGATACCTCAACTTGGTTTTCCTTGGGGGGCAATGCCTTGTGCGTGGCATGCTCTTCTAAGGAGGTATCTACGGCACAATTGGAGGTGTCGTCTTGGAATAGAACCTATCCTTAAGTACCAAATCTTCGAAGTTTAGAGCTCTTGTAATAGATAGTTGTGGTGAACACAAATCAAGCACTCTTACCAATCCTTTGAGGGGATTGAATAGGCTGCCTACAAAAAAGGCTACGAACCTCCTTTTTGTCATGTCTGGAAACATCACCAAAAGCCTCTGAAATTTTGCAACTAAGTCTTCTACTATGCCCTCTTGCTTCAGCTGTGTCTAAAGTGAATCTTTGTAACCCTCTTGTCAAACTTCTTTGTGAATGTCTGGCCAAAGTCTTCTAAGGCACTGATTGAGTCAGGACCTTGGGTCATTATGACATGATAATTCATGAGTGAGTCCCTCGAGATGCAAAGTCACAAACTTTATGGTCTCGTGTTTAAACTTCAGATTCAAGTTGAAGAATGTGTCCAATTTCTGCAACAAATTCTCGCTGAACAGCCAGCTGATCCATCAAATGTAGGAATGGTTCTCTTCCCCTAGTGGTGTTGAAATCCTTTCAAGTTAGGAAGTCTGGTTCGCCTGCCTGGGAGCTTGCTTCCGGTTCAGTTCAGTTTGAACTGGGTCTGGGTCTAGGGGGGTATGGTTTGCTTGTGGGATTGAACAGGGTCCATTCTTACGCTGGTTGGTTCGTCCGTATCAAACCCAATTTGAACCAGGGCAGACCTAGGCAAACCAAGTGCAAACTAGGTACATTTCCATTGAGAAACATTCTATAATTTAGTGCAGGAAACAATAGTTACAACATTTGAATAAGATACTTTAACATCACAAAACAAAATTGCTGAAGTTTAAATACGTACTACATCAAATTGAATGAGCCCTTAAAATTTCTTCCTGTGAATTATTTATATCCAATTTCGCATAATGACTCCTGTCCGATTCATTGCAAGCTCTTGATAGTGATAATGCATATTTTAAACAATAAACAATATCTTCAGTAGTTGAAGGGAGTTGCAAGCTGCTTTTAATATTTTTCAAGTAGGATGTTAATTACAAGCAAACAAGCTCTCTATCCAATGAAAAAATAATAAGCATTTGAGAACTTGGAAATTGGCATTGGCATTGGCACTGTTTGTGAATTAACTAATACCATTGATGAAGAAGAAGAAGAAGATTTAGATAATCTATTAGATTATTGAAACTTAGTTTTAAGTTACAAATTTTGAAAGTTGAACAATGATACTTGAACTCAATATTATTTACTTTAATATTTTGATGTTCATAAGATGCTATGATTACAAACTTATTGTGTTTTTATTGGTTTTATGATACTATATGACATTCTAATGCTTTGTGACATTTTAATCTTAATTCATGTTTCTAGGCTGCATATATATACATACATACATATACATATATATATATATACACACACACATATAACCCAAACCCCATTTGCCATACCCCGAATTGGTTCTTTGAACCCAAACCCAAACTTGAAGCCTAACCCGAACTGGCAACTTAGCTTTCAGGGCTTCTCATCATACCTTCTCCTCCCATGCCCATTCCTTGTCTTCATCTCATAGTGTTCAGTAAAGGACATGCCTGTTCATATGGCATTGCCTAAGGCATTGTATTCATCATGAAGTTTTGTCATTTCATCTCCTCGGATGGGCAGCATCTTCTTCCATGAATGTTGCCCCTTCCTTTTCCAGAAATTTGGTTGTAAAGGTTTTTGGATTCGGATAAGCTGAGACACTAACACCACTAGAGCTGCTCCCTTCAATACCATTTTGAATCTGCTGCTGGATCAATCTTGCTAAAAGCTGGACAATTTCAACCATGATGTATCTCATGTTGGTCTGAAACTCCTTGCTTTCCCTGATGAATTCTTGAGAGTTATCATTTCTGTCACCAGTGGGAGCCTCTTTCCTCTTTTCCCTTTTCTGATTTATCAACTCTGTCACTAACACCCATGAATTTTCATGCGCAGGTTGGTAGGATGACAAGCTCTGATACCACCTAAATATCCACACCACACCAAGTAATATATCAACTCAAAAACTCTAGAACTAAATGTATGCTTTACAGTAATTGAGCAAAGTGAATCAATACCACACTAACCAATCAACATTACTCAAAACAAACAAATTGCATGGACAAATCATAGCTAGCTTAAATTACAATGAATCAGCAAATTTGAATGTACATTGCATAGTAGTAAATCTCAGTTCCGATTGTACCTGTTACTGGAAAAACCTCCCGATCTGAAAGTGGTCGAGTGATTAGATTCACAAATTCAGTCAGGAATATGGTTCGACCTGTGAGCTTTATGCCTCCGTGACCCTTTCTCTGCTATCGGAGAGACATAGCAAAGTATGCTTGCCTCCTTGTCTGTACAGGAGTGACAGTTGATGAATGCATACTTGTTAGGATTCACTCTTGCTTGTATCTCTGTGCAGTATAGGTTCACGTCTAGTTCCCCAATCCTCTGTTGCCCAATTATCTGCAATGTTCAAAGAGTCAACTGGAATCCCACTGTCTGCTGACAAGGAAACTATAAATAAAGAGGTAGCGGTGCTGTCCTACTCTCTGGTCTTTGTGGGTTTTCATCTCTTGAGACTTGTGAAACTGCAATATTCCCACTATCAGAATCTTTCATAAAATATTTGAAATCAAAATCTGCTCTTATAAATACCTGACAATGGCAAAATCCAAAACAAGTGAACCACAGATGATGTCGCCTAGGAGGAAAATTAAAATATCCCTAATAGATATTTACTCGTTTTTCCCTTTAAAATATATTCAGAACTAAACATATGCAGACACAATAAAAAACCAGTCGAAAACACCAATAGATATTAACTCAATCTTTCAAAGTAATCCTCAGGATTTAAGCATATGAAGATGCATTACAACCAACAGTATAAAACCAGTAAAACTCATAAAATTCTTCAAAAGCATGTTATTGCATTATACAACAGCAATAAAATAACCAGTGCTCGAAATCCAATCTTAAACACAACTTTACAGTCAGATTGGAAAACTTAAGAAAAGAACTTGTACGCACACGTGAGACACCTGATCTGACGTCTCCAAGGACAATGGATTTGTGTCTACTATCTGCCGGCACGGGGGGGCTATGTCCTCATACTAGCTGAAAGTTGAAGCTTTCCAAATACTCTCGCAAGAGAGAAACTGAAATCTGAAATAATAAATCAAGCATGCCAAATGAATGAGTCTCATCTCCTTTTATCTTCACAGCTGTGACTCTTCGACTTCCTTCGTGGCCTTTCGTCTTATCTCTCTTTGTCCTTTTTGCCCAATTTGTAATATTAAATTGACCTTTTATATTTTGAGACCACGCTCTCCAAGTCAATTTTAATATTATATTTAATATGCCCTTAATATTTCTAATGTCCCAAAAAGGCGACATTACAAAAATTGAATTCAAGTTTTTTGATTTTCTGTGTGTGTGTGTGTGTGTGTGTGTATTTGTTTCTTTATTATTATTTTTTGGTATATAATAAGACTATTAGGAAATTCTGGGCTGCCCCAGTTCATGATGGATTCATGACATTAATTGTATTTTTAATCTTTTTAATGATAGACAAAACAAAGTAGTGTAAAACCAAAACTATACTTGATTTTTTTCTCTTAAATTCTAAATATGCAATTAAATCTGGAGAAAACCACCTTTTGCTTAAGATATTAGATATGTAAAATTCCCTTATTTGTCAAGAACTCTACCAATCAGTTGCTGGAGAAATAAATTGACGATAAAGTGATGATGAGCATTTCTGTAATGTTTGCATCTCAAAGGAATAGAACTAACAGAAAATGGCTATCCTTTCCTTGGATTATCCAAAAGGAAGAGGATGTAGAGCACCATTGGGTAAGAAATGAAGTACTTGGCTTGTTCTAAATGCTAATTTTAAGTTGAGTGCCCATCTTTTGATGCAACTTGTAAACTTAATTTTAAACAAACTGCCTAAGTCATTTTAAGTTAGGCATGTCTTTTTGGGCAACTTAAGTGATGCCTAGCGAAGGGACTCAAGTTATCCCCTCTTTTATGTACATAAGTGACTTAAAAGAAACATGCGACAAAAAGGCAAGGTGACCTCCCCCTCTCACTTCAAAGAGTCATTATCTTAAGGGTGGAGACTGATTCACATTATAAGGTGCTATAAAGCACCCTAAGGGCTCATTTAGAGCTCATTATGTGATGGAGATTCCTGTTTATTGCTGCTGCAACTTGGCTTGGGAACTCAAACCCTTGAGTATCCCTAGTTTCAGGGAGGCACATGGGCTCTCCCTAATTAGAAGGTTGTGTTTTGGTGGAATAACTCCAGTTTATGAAGCCCTAGCACATAGTTTATTCTGAGCTGCAAGTAATTATCAAGTTGAAGGCCAAAGTAGAGGAAGATAACAACATAAAAGCTTCAGATTGGTGGTCATCTACAGCTGCATTTTGTCAATATCTGAGCATTTGTGGGATGGCTGCAAAGGAGCAGCAAAATTATTTGTTTGATTTGTCTTTTTTGGAGATTAGCATTTGCATTTTTGGACAGCTAGGGGTTGATAAAACCCAGAAATAATTCTGAGGTAATTCTGTATCTGACACTGCTTATTCTTTTGATTAAAACTCAGAAAAATGAGGGAAAGAATTGCCATGCTTATTTTGGAAAATCCTGGATTATTTTGTAATTACTTCTGATTAGAATTATTGGGGATTTTTGCAGAGCCAACAGAAAATTTTACGCACAATAATTCTTTTATTTTATTCCACACCCTTCATTCATAAGATGTTATAAATGTATAGGATGATTTGTACTCCAATAACAACTCCATCTTCTCACATGAAATCTAGATGGATTGATCATTCTCTTCCAAATCTCTATGTGAGTTGTGTTAGCAAATCATTCACATTATCATGCTCATGCACAATTACATGCGTACAATAATATATTGTTAAGTTGTTTCTCAACAACTGAATATTAACTTACATAACTCTATTTTATTACACATACTAATAATGCTAGCCTAAACACCCATGTGAGGACTAATTCTTAACAGTAAATTCTGGGCATATCTGGTTATGGACCGGCGAGATCACTGGTACAAATGATTCATCAGACTATTGCCCTCAACACCATATCTACTTAGGTGATGTTGTCTCTTGTATATGTGCAACTTCTTTGCTATGGATTCCTTGCTTTTTCTAATTTTTGAAAGCGCAAAGGTTTATTTTCTTTTATTAAGAAATAGTCAAATTTAAAGCCAAGTTTTTGTCCACAGTTCACATTTGCATTCATTTCATGCCTTTTTTTAAAGTTGCTTCACCCTTATTTTAGAGATCCAAGTTTTGGTGCTTGATGATTCTTCTGAAGAAAACATGCCATCCAAAAATTTATTTACATGTTTCTTTTTTTGATAGGCAATGGGCTGAAGCCTAGATTAATTATTATTATGTTATTAAGCTCAAGTAGACTTGAACCCAAGACCTCCCATATGAGAGGCTCACAATTTACCGTTGTGCTATAGGCTCTTACCTATGTTCATCTTTTCTTTTCACCTTGTAGTAAATTAATTTAAAAAAAAAATAATTTATAGCCAAGATTGCATGGGGATGGGGGTATTTGGGTATTGTGGAGATGGGTATGGGTATGGTTATTTTTCCAAAGCAGGAGACGGGGGTATCTTGGGCATGTTAATTTTTCAATACATATTTAATATTTTATAGAAAATCTGAAAATTTAACGACATTTAGTTTTCTAAACAAGAACAGTGACAGAGTTAAGTGTCAAACATTAAGTTGACGATTAAGTACACAAATTGAGATAACATAGAATCATGGTATCAAAATTTGAAACTGATTATTGATTAGTATTACATATTGAAATAAGCTTGATAAACAAGAAGCTAATATGTAAAGAAAAAACTGAAACTAATATCAGAAATATTAATGAAGGTCCTTAGCTATGATGCTCTCCACTGAGTACCCGGTACTTGGGTATGTGTACCAGTACCTGGTACACACCCCAGAGGTATGAGTACAAGTACCCATGCAACATAGCTTATAGCTAAACCTCTGAGAATATAATACTTATTATATTCATGACTCGAGAAGAATGATTATATAGTTGTTATCTTTGACATTAGATGCAATTCTGAGGAACATAAATGTAATTTCTTAATGCAGGTTGAAGCACATTCAGTGGAGAGAGCCCAAAGGAAGATCAAACGCCATCGTCCACAGGTTACTGCTGCAACTAATGGGACTGAAATTAAAATGAGTGAAGCAACTCTTAACACTACTCAAAAACAAGTTGACAATGCTATGGAAATTGAAAAAATCTTATTGAATGAGAACAATGGTAAGGATGAACTTGATATGGAAGTGGAAGAAGGTGAAGTTGAGTGTGATGTAGCTGTAGAAGTTCACAATGTTGACAAAAAAGAAACAGCAGGTCTTTTCAGTGGTGGTCCTTCAAAATGGCAAGTCATCTTTTCATGGTTATGCTGACATTGCTTTTATAATAATAATTGTTTACGTTTTTGGAAATTTGCATGTTTCATGTGAAACTTCTTTTGGAGTTCATAACTTTAGATCTTCATTTGAGGATACTACTCTCTTTTCTCAACTAAATGTTAACCCATAAGAATCGGTTTTTTTGAACTTTGTTCTGTTTCAGGGATCCTTATTCAAAGGGAATTTCAGCACCTCTTTCGATGGAGCTTCTGCAATCTTCTCTTGGTGTGTGTTTTTTCTAAGTTTACAATGATTAATATAATGTTTAGAAATATTGGCTGAATATTTTGTGATGTTGAATATTGTTACACATTGATGGTTATATTATTTACGAACAAGCATCAAAATAGCTTTGGTTGGAACGCTTAGTTTTTGTGGGCTTTAACGTCTTGATCTTAATTGTATCACTACGAGACACTTGAGAGAAACACCTCCTGCGTGAGCTTCAAGATAGTTGAATTCTAACCAAGGAAGCCTTATTTGACAATATCGAACTCTACAAATGACTAATTAACAGATGTAGCTTTAATTGAATTAGTGCATTGATCTTTTCACAGAATAAGATTCCTAGACAATGTCTATTGATACAAATGTGTGTAATTGTTTTTTCAACATTTGAAGTCTAGATATCTCATTAGGGACACTTTGGATTAATGATATGTTGAACATGGATTGCTCTCATTTGTTCTTCAAATACATTGTGCAATATGTTTATGGTGTCAGTCAAATGCCTAGTGATGTCTATTCTTCTTTGTTGGTAATGGAAACAATTACAGTATTCACTTCTTCAGTTGATCAAGATAATGGACTAACGGTTTCAGAGCATTGTTAATTTTCTGATCACCATCCTTAGTAATGTTACTAATATGTATTGTGTAACATGATTTCATTGGCCTCCTTTAAATATCTTTACATCATGATCCTCATTAGCTAACACCGTTGCTTTATCAACACAACTATCATGTTTAATTGTGAGGTAGCGTTTTACCAAGGGGACCCACCCTATTTTGTTCCTCAAATATAGTTTAGATCCAATTGCTGATTAGGGTTCAGGTTTGGTAGTTTACTAATTTTTTTTTCGCTCAGATAGGGACACCCTCTTTTGCTGCTAGGTCTAGGTAGTAGAGAGGGTTCGGAAACAATCAAAGATGTAGGAAGCTTCCTCAGAGTGTCAAACAAGAAAGTTGACCAAAACTGGCAATATGTGACTAAGTGTCAAAATTTGGGAAAGATTGAGAAAAATTGGCCAGGTGTCAAAATGGGGAAAAGTTTGCAGAGTATGGCCAAGTCTGAAAGTGGGAGATAAAGATAAAATTTGAGCAAGGAAAGGTAAAATTGGCTTAAGTAGGAATTGGAGATGAGACTGCTTCGTTCCCATGAGTTGGAGATGAGGCTCCTCTTCGTTCCTGTGAATTGGAGATGAGACTTCTTCTTTCCCGATCTCAAGGTTGTAAAGTTTCTGCAAATTCTTAATTTCAGATCTGAGATAATACCTTTATATTCTTGCTGTTCTGATCTTCTTATGTATCTGACTTTGAAATGAAAAGATCATATTAATTATCCTTTCAAAAATTATGTTTATCACAGCAAGTATTCATTTGTGGCAGAGTTGCTTAAAGGAGCAGACTTGGTGTTCAATTGTGTGTCCTATAACTACAACTACACCCACCTCATATACCATAACCATTGGGCATGTCCCCTAAAGGGACATGACCCTCTCTAGGTCGGCCCACAATACCTACTAAAAATCGGCGCTCAAAGGAAATGATAAATGTTTAACCAACATAACTAAATAGTTATTGTTAGTGCTAACAAGAGGTCATTTGCCAAGGATTGCCGATCATGCCTTAACCAAGAGTAATGTATTAATAGCCTCTTAGAATGTTATTCTAAATTTCTATGAGAGAAGAGGAATGTGCGGTCTGCACAGTCAGACCAGTATGAGTATCAAAGTTAGAAGTTTAACACTCCCTAACTTGATAATCATACTAAGAGATAACATATCTAGCATCATCAATTATGATGAATAAGCATAGACTGATACTCTATATCTATCTGAATCTTTTGAGCAAGTGGTATCATGGAACACATGATACTACATCATTTAACCATCTTGTGATATGACTTATCACTTATCCTAGTGACGATAGAGTATTGCATGGAATGCAACACACAGGATAAAATCCAAAGAATGATTAAATTCTCAATTTATCCAAGTTGTGACTCACAGGTATTGGCAATCCTATGTCACAACATGATTTTGAGTTAAGATCTACCAGAATATAGAATTAAGTCTGAAGAATAAATTCTTCCTTTTTCAAAGTTGTGATTCATGGGCATAGAAATGTCTATGTCGCAAATGATCTTGAACTTATCTAGATCTAACATTAGTTCTCTACTGTTCAACACATTATCTAAGAGATCGTCACCTCTCATAATGTCTTTTATACAAGTATTCATTATCTTAGAGATCGTCACCTCTAAAATAATGAATACAAATGCTGGAGCCCGTAATAGTCAATAGCCTGACAATAAAATTATTTTATTAATATTTTAAAGAATACAAATGAATTACAATTCAACTATACCAAGTCTTTTCCTGAAGTGATCTATCTTCACTCGAGAGAGGTTTGGTGAGAATATTTGCTGTCTGATCTGCAGTACAAATGTATTCTAATTTTACAGTATTCCTGACAACCATATCTCTAACATAATGGTAAGGACTTTCAATATGCTTGGACCTGTCATGGAAAATTGGATTTATAGAAAGCTTGATGGAACTCTAATTATCACAATGAATAATCATAGGATTCATGGCTTGACCAAATAATCCCACAAGTAACTTTCTAAGCCAAACTGCTTCTCGAGAGGCCATTGCTGCTGCAATGTATTCGGCTTTTGTGGAACTTTGTGCTACTAAAGACTGCTTTTTGCATATCCATGATATCATTGCTGATCCTAAACTAAATCAACATCCTGAAGTACTTTTTCTATCCTTAACACTTCCACCCCACTCTGAGTCTGCGAATCCATATAAATCTAAGTCAACTTTCTCATATTTGAGCCCAAGGTTAAGAGTGCCTTGTAAGTATCAGATAATGTGTTTGACTACAACTAGGTGAATCTCCTTGGCTCACACATAAACTGACTTAAGGCATTAACAACATAGCAAATATCAGGTCTTGTATTTACCAAGTATATAAGAGACCCAATCCTCTGTCTGTAGAGAGTAGAATCTATGGAAGGTGATTTTGCTGCTACTTCTTTAAGTTTATGTAGATTAGTCTCCATTGGAGAAGACAGAGACTTTTAGTTCCACATTCCAAATCTCTTCAAAATATCTAATGTATACTTCCCTTGATTAAGTATAACGCTATCAAATTTTGCCGTACTTCCAATCCTAGGAAGTAATGAAGGAGTCCCAAATCTTTCATCTCGAATTCTCTGATTAGATCTTTTTTGCATTGATCTATGAGATGATCATCACCTGATATTAGTAAATCATCAACATACAATATCAAAATTACCATATCATCTTTATCCCTTTTATAATATAGATTTGGATTAGCTTCATTTTTCGAGAATCCTAAGCTGGTGAGATACTTATCAATTCTTTCATACCAAGCCCTTGGAGCCTGTTTAAGCCCATAGAGAGCTTTCTTGAGCCTGCAAACAAAAACTTTAGGATCATGAGTTTCAAATCTTTCAGGTTGCTCCAAATATGCCTCTTCAGTAATCTTTCCATTCAGAAGTGTTCTGTTTACATCCATTTGATGTACTTTCCATCCCTTCGATGCTGCAATAGCTAGGACTGCTCTTACAGAGGTGTATTTGGCAACAAGAGCAAGGGTTTCGTCATAATCAATCCCTTTTTTCTGAGAGAATCCCCTGGCTACAAATCTGGCTTTATATTTTTCAATACTACCATCAATAGCATGCTTTATTTTAAATATCCACTTGGAAGAAACAACAAATTTCCCTTCAGGTTTTGAAACAATGTCTCAAACATCATTCTTCATAATGGATTGGTATTCTTCCGTCATGGCACCCTTCCAAGCTGTATGTTTAATAACATCTGAAACATTGGTTGGTTCTGATTTAGACAAATCATTCATGTTTGCTGCATAACTGAAATATCTTTTGGGCCTTTTTCTTTCTCTGACTGTTCTGGATGGTGTAGCGAATTTTGTGCTTCTCCCACTGTCTTAATGGCCTAAAGTGGTCTTTTCTTAGAATTTTGAGTTTCTTCAAGATTGAGATTTTGAATTTCATCTTCAATCTCTTCAATGTTCTCCCTTTGAGACTTAGATTGAGTATTTCCTTCAGAACTAGGTAAGGGAGAGGGTTTTTCAGAACTTAGGGCTCTTTTGAATGCTAAATCTTTTCAAAAATTACATCTCTACTAAGTTCAATATTTTTTTGACTAGGTATGAAAATCCTATATGCTTTAGATGTTTCACTATACCCTACAAAAATGTCTTTCCTCCCGGAGGGTTCTAACTTAGTTCTCTTTTCTTTTGGAACATGTATATATATTGGGCACCCGAAAATCCTAAGATGACTTATATTGGGTTTAACTTTAGTAAAGACTTCTTTAGGAGTTTTATCTCTAAGGTAGGAGTGAGGACTTCTGTTTTGAATATAGACAACAGTAGTAGAGGCTTCTGCCTAAAGATAATATTCTAGATTTTGATCAAATATCATAGTTCTTGAAGCTTCTATAATTGTTTTGTTCTTCCTTTCTGGTACCTCGTTTTGTTGTGGGTTATAAGGAACGGTATACTCCCTCTTAATTCATGTTTCTTTACAAAACTCTTTAAACAAATCAAAGGTATATTCCCCTCCATTATTAGTCCTAAGAGTTTTAATTTTATGTCTTGATAAATTTTCATTTAAGGTTTGAAATTCTTTAAATCTCTTCAGAATTTCTTTTGATTCTATGCATTTTAAGAAGTAAATCTAAGTTTTTCTGGAGGAGTCATCTATAAAAAGTATATAGTACCAGAATCTTCCAAGAGAAGGAATAGACATAGGTCCACATAAATCTGATTGGATTAATTCCAAAACATTGTTAGTTTTCCTAGTGCTATCATGAAATGGACTTTTGGTGTTCTTACCCAAAGCGCATCCTTTGCATATGCTTGAGTGATCTTTATTCAGTTTAGGTAAACCAACAACCATCTTCTCCATGGTTGATAAAGTTTTGAAATTTAGATGTCCTAACCTTCTGTGCCATATTTGTTTATGTCAACAACTTCATGAATTAAGGCTTGAATAGGTCGACTAGGTTTTGAATTTAATTCATACAAGTACCCTTTTCTTTGACCAATCAATTTTACTTTCTTAAATGAGGAGTTTTTAGTCTAGGTTATTACTTTACCGTCCATGAATGCAACATTATGTCCATCATCTTCAAATGATGTAACTGAGATTAGATTCCTTTTTATTCCTGGTACATAGAGTACTCCTTTGAGAAGAAGAGAATTACTTGACTTTAGTTTCAAGGTGCAATTTCCAATTCCTTTAACAAAATGTGCTGAATTATCACTGATGGTGACTTCGCCATTGACCTTTTCTGATATAGAGTCTAGTGCTTCTTTGTATCCTGTAATATGTTGAGATGATCCACTATCAATCACCCATGCCTTATTTGAGACTTCATTTGATAGTGCCGAATATAATACACGATTCTCAGGATCATAGTTATCTTCTTCCCAAGTAATGTTTGTATAGTTCACTTGCTGTTTGGAATTCTCAGGGCAATTAGATCTGTAGTGTCCAAACTTTTGGCATCTGAAGCATTTTATTTTGGACAGCTCTTTCTTAGGTTTGTCATTCTTTTGATTACCCTTTTTCGTCTTGAAGTGCTTCTTCTTGCCTTTATAGGAATTTGTATTAAGAACATGAAGTTCTTCATCTTCAATTTTCAATTTTCCCCCTTTCTTAAGTTTTCTGGATTCTTCTTGAAGACAATCTCCCTTAAGTCTATTGGAGTCAGGAAGATTATCTCTGACACTTACTCCTTGTGTGAATGTTTCCCATGAATCTGGGAATCCATCTATAGCCATTAGTGTGTGTTCCATGTCATTAATGATGGTTCCTATACTAGCAAGTTCATCTCTTAGACTAGCAACCCTTAGGAAGTAAGAATTCATCGATCTCCCTTCTTTATTTGTATATGATTTAGTTGCCTTTTTAGTGCGAGAACTCTAGTTGCATTGTTAACCTCATATGCATTCATCATATCAAATGCTGTTTGATGTTTCGTTAGCATGGGTACTATATCATTTTTCATTCCATCTAATATGATCTGAATGGTTTTCTTGTTTCCTTTACTCCAAATAGTTTTGTGAGGTTCAACAGTAGGTTGTCTAGATGTTGAATCAACAAATTGTTTTACATCATTTTCTTCAAGAATCATCATGATTTTGAATATCCAAGCATCAAAATGTTCTTTCCCATCAAACCTATCCTCGGGTGTGATTTTGTATACCATTTGAAGATAGGAGAATGATGCTAGATATATATCAAGTCTGATTATTTGATTTGTAGAGCCTAGGTTCGACTACTAGAGCTCTGATACCATGTAAAGTTTGTACAAATTCTTAATTCGAGATCTGAGATAATACCTTTATGTTCTTGCCGTTCTGATCTTCTTATGTATCTGACTTTGAAATGAAATGATAATATTAATTATCCTTTTGATATTATGTTTATCACAGCAAGTATTCGTTTGTGGCAGAGTTGCTTAAAAGAGCAGACTTGGTGTTCAATGGTGTGTCCTATAACTACAGCTACACCTACCTCATATACCATAACCAAAGGGCATGTCCCCTAAAGGGACATGATCCTCTCTAGGTCGGCCCACAATACCTGCTAAAAATCGACGCTCAAAGGAAATGATTAATTTTTAACCAACATAACTAAATAGTTAATGTTAGTGCTAACAAAAGGTCATTTGCCAAGGATCGTTGATCATGCTTTAACCAAGAGTAATGTATTAATAGCCTCTTAGAATAGTATTCTATGAGAGAAGAGGAATGTGCGGTTTGCATAGTCAGACCAATATGAGTATCAAAGTTAGAAGTTTAACAAAGGTTAAACAAAGAAATAGGGGGATGCGACATGGGTGTGGTCCTAGCAAGATGAGCCCAAAATTCCGTCTACATGGTTCAAAGCTCTAAATAGTAAGCCCTCATTATTCAAGTTGGAGGCCTTGGGCCCATAGAAATCATTTAAATACCAATATAATTAACCCTATGCAAAAGGCGTGGGCCTGATCCAAATGGACGAGACCTTAATTTAATGGGATTAAGCTTCAGTTCCAGTTGTTGCTCATCTGGATAATCTTTGTCTAAGTGTCAAAGGAACGAATAAACACATGTACACACTAGATGTGACAACCGAGGTTTCAAATCTCAGAATTGATAATGGGCTATTTCCATGAATGGTGCTTGTGTTTGGTTTATTGCAAGACAAGTTGCTAATAAATAAATGCCTTGGTTATTTTTTTCATTTTCAAGGCTATTTGTTGTGGTTCTACAACATGCCCCATTTCAAGCACTTGCCCAATATGGGGAACCCCTTTTTATTCTTTTGAGCCTCTTGGTTTTACTCAAGTCTAGAGTCTTTGAGGTCTCACTTGTTGGTTACTTGATATGTTAGATTGTGTTCACCTTCTATGTTCTCGATAGTTGGGTATCTTCTTAAGTGGTTCCTAATAGTCTTCCTGAGTCTTTTGGTCTTTATGGTGAGGTGTGTTTTCTTGTTTGACCTTTTCCCTTTGTTTCTTTTTGATTTTCAGACTTTTGGAGTTTCAAAGTTTCTTGTATCTCTGAAACCCTAAGCGGTTTGAGGGTTTGTTTTCCTTTGTTTTGTTTCTTTGGCCCCCTTTGCAATTTTGACATTTGAGAGGTCATGTGACCTCTAATACTATGAAAAGGGTGAGGGTTCTTTTTCCTTCATTTTTTGCACCCCTTGGCCGACTTTGGACCATCAGTATTGTGGAGGTCTCGTGACCTCCGAAACCCCAAGGTGTCTGATAGTCCGAAGTTCCCCTCGCTATGTTTCACCTCATTGGTCTTTTAGACTTCGAGAGTCCATTGAATTGGCGGACATGGGCTGAAGTCATTAGCCCACAAGACGATAAAAGGGGTCATTAGGATTCATTTTTGTTTATTTTGCGAGTTGGTTTTCCTAGTTCAATTATTAGTGCGACCAGCAACTTGTGAATCATTTCATATCTCTTGCTGTTTGAATCTTGTTTGAAATTTGTGCATTCGTGCTTAGGATTGATAGGGAGATCTTCCTACTTGAGCCCTACCTTCTTGTGGACAACTACAAGGCCCTTCTCCTGACCTTTCTAGGGTTCTTTCTATGACACTACTCTAGTGGAACTTTTTCTCCAATTCCCCTTTCTCCAAAGATCTCTCTACCAAGTTATCACTCTCCTCTACCCACCCTTCTCTCCTTTTGGACTCAATGCTCTAAGTCCACTCCTAGTTCACCATGGCCGTGTACAACTTCAATATGGATGGAGGGGCTTCCAATCTACTTGTTTCAACTAAATTTGGTGTCACCTTGTTCACATCTTCCATAGTTTTGCAATCGATTTCTTCTAACCCTTGGAAATAGGGCTAGTAGCCTTTTAGGCCCAATTAGGCCTACAAATTGGGATTTTGGACAATAATTCTGAAACTTTCTAAACAAGAGCCAAAACGAACTAGCATTCCCAATACCCTTTTCAGAGGTCTCAAAGATTTATAAGGTTTCAAGTTCTCAACTTGTTTGTACAATGCCTTCCTAGAATTAGGCCTAAAAATAAGGGTTTCAAGCTTGTTATTGTTGCAGTGTATTCAAACTCCACTTCAGTGGACTCAACTTGCCTCCCAACTTTGCACACTAGTTCTCTAGACACCACTCTACACCTCCACAGTCTTGGATCACACAGATTAATCCATTGACCCCTCCATTCTTGATCTGCCATCATCAAGACTCCTAGTCGGGTACACTGTCTCGCCTAGGGCTTGATAGCAAAAATAGTAAACCTACAAATCTTGACTCCAAGCACCATTTGTACAAAGTATATACAATGCCTTAGCATATTCCAGAAGGCCATACAGTTCCCACCATTGGAATTCATGTTGGAGCCATTTTAAGTCCTACTTTGTATGGACCAGTAAAGTCACAAAGGAAGGAATTTTATATTACCTACCAAAACCGAAAATCTAAACCTACAAATGCACGCCAAGAAAGTAGAATTAAAGCCCTATCCAACCATGAAAATAAAAATCTCAAGTCAATCCATTATCATGTGGATGCTCGAGTTGCAAAGTGATTGTGACTGGATATGGAGGAAAACTGATAGGTTTTATGACTCGACATTTACAAACTTCCAACCTTGATCTCAAACCTTAGATGGTCTTAAATAATTCCATGGCTCGTACCTCAATTGTCCAAACCAACCCATAACTGCTCTCACCTTCATTGCATAATCTTGCTAATGTTGTCATGACAACATTGCAAAGTTGCAATGTTGTCATTGACAACTTTTGCAATCTTTGCATTTTGACTTTTCTAACACTCATGAAGCCTTCCAATGAGTGTAAAATGACTTCATAAGCATATTTAGACTCATTCAATACCTTTCCACTCAAATCCATCCAATTTAGAGGATAGTTTGACTTTGTTTGACTTTTTACCAAAGTTGCACTATCTTGACAACTTATAGGCAACTCTTTGGCATACCTTGGCAAACTTTTGCCCACACATTGCTTGATCTTCTAGTGACTCTAACACACACTTGGACTCTTTTCTTGTCCTTACTCATTGTTGACTTGGCTAAGGTAACTACAAGCCAAAACAATTTAGGGTTTAGCCTAAAACCCTAGGTGCTCCTGCACCAAGGGTCATCTTCTCGCAGATTCTCTTTGCCTCCTTTATAGCTTTTGAGGTAGGGTTTTTGTTGATATTCTTCCTTTTTACCCTTTTTTTTGCATTTTTCCATTGCCCAGGGTTTCTTCATCAACAATGTCCGCGGTTTCATGTTTTTTGTTAGAATTTTTTGGCCCTTTCAGAGTTTGGGATCTTCGAAACTCTAAAAGACCATGCATTCTTCGAAGTATCCTTTAGCTGCAAATGAGAGTGTTTTTGTGTCCATCTCTCGAAGCTTTTCGAAGGTGTACTTTTGGCCTTGAAAACATGTCATGGCATTTTGGCGTGGAGGAGTTTCAAAACTCCAGTAGTGCATTGCGATCCTGATAACATCAAAACTCTAACCATTGTAGTCTTCAAGGCTTGTAAACTGCTTCATTTCGCATTTTTGACCCTTTTGCACTCGAGAGTTTATTTCACACTCCTTACCTCTGATGATCTGAAACCCTGTTGCCCTTTGATTTTTTTGGATTTGTCAGTTCTGTCAGTATGCTTTTAGTGTTTTAGGGTTTTTTGAGTCTATCTTAAATAAATTAATGTTGTTTAATAGAATAATTGTTCTCGCTTTCAATAAAACGTTGTTGACAACCGTGTTTTGTGTAGGAGTCATCAAAATGTCTACATTACAGCTAGTAAAACACAAGTACATGGGCAAAAAGCTTGCATCTAGGATGGGACGTCGACACTTGGAAATTCGAGACACTGATATTGGTCATATGGAATGGGATGCCTTCTTGCGACAATGTGCTCAGTTAGATAACAGATCTGAGCTTTGTATTGCCTTGGTGCTTTTTGTTTTAGTGAATGCTAGTGCTCACCCTATGTTAGTGCAATCTCTTGACCTCATTAGAAAAGGTCGTCGTGAAGAATAAGGTTGGTGACATTGTCCTCAACCTTAGACCTCACATTATTGAGGAGGTCATACACATTCCCAAGATGGATGCCTTCTGCCGTACCTTTGTTGAGAGAGGAACAAGATTGTTCGAGAACAACCTAGCCTATGCAAACAAACTAATTATTGAGAAGTACTTGATCAATCTGGTCAAGTGCGACTGATTAGAGAGAATTGATATGAGGAGAGGTTATTTGGTTGAAGACATGGGACATGTAGTTGTACTCCTGAGTTGAGCATATGGTCTCCTATTCGCACTGAATCTTGAGCCTTGGATTACACATGATTTTGAGAACTAAGAGCAGGAGGGTCAAGATTTATTGGGCTATTAATCCGTGACAACCTCCATGATCCCCTCAGACAAGTTAAAGACAATCTTAAACTTTATATGACTTCATACATTGTATATCTGCTTGTAGCTAGAGCGGAGTATCTTGAGTTGACTAAGAGGAGATCTTTCCATGATCCAAATTCATGACCTCACATAGTGTATTTACAAATTGTGAAGAAAGAGAAGTTGCAAGATGAAAGTCTAGAATTCAAAATTGTCAACGATGCCTTCATCTTTACAGTCATCAGATCCATTGAGGTTGATTTTGCTAAGAGATTGTCAGAGGATGCTGTTGCCAAGATATGCGCCATAGGTGCATATTCTATTCTATTCAAAACATTCACATACATTTGAATTGCTAGATATACTTTGAACCACAAGAAGCTTCCACCAAAAGAAGCTTCCATGGTATCCCTTTGATAGGTTGGTACTTATAGAGATGGCTAGGCAACTTAGCAACATGTATGAGAACATCAAGCATAAGAAGAAACACTATTAAGAATTCCCCTTCTTCATTGGAGCTCATTTAGTGTAAGATATCAAAGTTTGCAAATCTATAAAGATAGAGTGGGATGAGTTTCCTTTGGAGGAGTTCAAGCTTATCAGGGTGATGTATGAACCCATTGGAACTTACAACCACGTTGCCAAAAGAAGCTACATCTAGAAGACCATTGGACTAATTGTGTGCATGACTATGAAGTTAGAATCAAAGATCACAATAGGCTAGTTTTGGTCTTTAGGCCCAGGATGTCCTTAAGGTAAATATTCCTTATATGGTGTGGGATAAGGATTCTTATAGGATCCTTGATCAGATTTGCAACTAGGATAAGGTATTCACCATCCTATTCTAAATGCAAAGGTTGCCCGTGATGAGAATGATGATATCATGCACCGGGCAAGACATATTGTTGATTTGACTTTGAGATGGATTGCCAAGCCTTTCACTTTGGATCTCGCCCCGATGGAGCCACAATTGGACTTGCATTCCAAGGTGGAGAAGGGTAAAGGAAAGAAGGTTAACAATCCTACATTTAAGCCAACTGCACCTCTCAGCCTTAAAACAATATATAGATATACTAGGTTGGTAGTATATGGTCCTCAAGAGAGGCCCAGGGTTGAGAAGGAGAAAGTAAAGAAAGATAATGTCCTTGTCCAAGTGAGAGAGGAAGCTGTTGTTGCCAATGCATCTACCTTTGTTTGAATTAATAGGACTTACACATCTGCTTCCACTAAAAGAAAGAACCTGAGCCCATAGTGAAGGGAAAGGTTTACAAAAGGAAGAGATCATTAGTGTTTTGCAATTGTAGCCATTACTAGAGGATCAAAAGGTAGAGGAAGAAGAAGAACACATTCCATTTATCTAGAGGACAAGACAGTTTTCACATGCAGAGACCACAAAGAAAGCTAAACTGGCTAAGGCTTCTCCTTCTCAAGGACCCACATAGGCCATTAGTATTGATGAGAGTACCAAAGGTGTGAAGGAGATCAATGTTGAGTTGGGTTCAGACGAATTTGACATATTTGACTTTGAGTCAATCCCTAGATATCAAGATTGACCTAGTGACTTCGTGAGCACAAATTTTGTTCCTCTAGCAACACAAGTTTCTATAGCCACATGAGACAATTCAAGAGTAGGTGCAAGCTGAGGTTCCTCCTCTCCAGACTACAACAAATGAGCAACACAAGGATGGAGTAGGTGGGGATGAGGCACCCAAGGCCACTGAAGAGGTATAAGTCCCAATTCATCCCTCCGAGGATGAAGCTACAACAACCCAAGAGCTGATTTAGGATGAAATTGGCGAGAGAGCTCAGGAGCAAGGTGAGCCATTGGGGGAAGGAGAGATTGGAATAGATAAGCTTATTGAGGAGCCTAAGGGCGATGCTACAATACCTGTACAAGAGGAGTAGTCTCAAGTATCTATTTTTCCACCAACCTCGGTATCCCAATCATAGTCACTTGAAAGGACGATCCCCAATAGAAAAAGGACTAAGCCAACATCTAGATTATGGGCTGAGGTAATGATACATACACATTCGACAAAGAAGGTACAAGATACATAAATGATGAATCCCACTGATCAGCAGGATCAAGTTGCAACAGTGGTGCTACCACAATTGAATATTCCTTCACCGCCACCACAGAATGAAAAGACTCCCAAACCGGAGATGCAACAAACAAAAGAAAGTGTGCAACTAGAGGTTCTGTCTGTTGGCAGGGATCTTATCATTTCATATGAGCCTCTAACCACATCTTCAAAACCAATTTGGTTGGCTAAGCGGTTCAACCAATGAAGAGAACTTACACAAAAGATGAAGATGTGGATATGTTGGTGCTTGGACATTCTTGGCACAAAGGTTAATCTAGCTCGGAAGCACAAAGAATGTCATATGTCACATAGGACGACACTGACTAATGGAAAGCATAGGTAGTTAGACCACCTCCATAAGAAAACATTGTAGATGTCACACCTGACTATTATGTCATGGAGGAGGTTGATTTAGGTGAACCCACAAGAAAAGATGGGAAGGCATTAGCTGCACTGGGTTTAAAATAATTGTTCAAATACATAGTAAAGGATGAAACCCAAATCCAAGAGTGAAGAAATAGAATCAAGTTTTAAAGGAATTCATTTCAAAGGTTGTCGGTCCAATTGTCCCGAATAATCTAGAGGCCAAATTACAGGCTCCACTTGAAAACGAGAAACTCCAAACAATTCTTTTTCCATTTCATTCATTAAGGCCTGTATGGAGTGGAAATCCAATTTTGAGACAAACAATGCAGAGAGCTTGGAGGTTGTATTGCGGCATTTTATGACAATTCTCAATTGCAGAGCTCGACTGGGGAGTATGATAGATGGTGTCCGTGGAGTATTTGACATGAGGGAAATATGGAATGTTGTAAGGCTACATGTGAAGAAGATAAGGAAGAAAAGCTTCCAAATTTTGCTGAAGCTCTACCAGGGTGAGGAGCTAGATAAGTTTGATAATTGGTTAAGCACCATTTATACTGGTGTAAATGATCATGGATCCATGTTTGAGGAAATTGAGTGCAATTTTATTGTTTGGATAAGGAGATAAATTATTTGATGGACTTGATCTCCATCTTGTGGGCAACATTCTCCAACAATTTAAAGGCACCATTGAGGCAGAGAACATTGAGGATGGCCTCCAACAATTGGTCAAATACAAAGAAGATATTCAATATATAACGATAGGAGTCGAAGATTTTGGACAAGTTCGCTCTTCGAATAAAGAAATTCATGAAGGCACAACAAAGGAGTTTGAAATCCGCGTCGATGCATGATTACGAGGAAGTCAAAGAAACTTAGATAGATTCCCTACACAAAATCCAAGAATCTTACCAGATGATTAGGTCCATAAGAGATTCAAATGCAAAATTCAGTTTTCCAGACTTTAAAAATTTTTTGGGATTCAGTTTTTCAGGAGTTTCAGACTCCAAAAGTCTGAAAATTTTCATGATGGCTGGAATCCGAAAATCCAGGTCCAGACTTGGCCATTTCTGGACTTCATTTTTTCAGAGTTGGAGTCGGGTCCAAATTTTCCAGGCAGTTGTGGGATTTCACATTTTTGCACGTGTAATCTAGTTTTGGCCAAGTTGCATGCGGCTTTGGGGTTGTTTTAGCATGGCTTGGAGTTGTCAATCACTTACATACATGAAAGGGATTCCATGTGAAGGATTCAAGTAGACATTTCGAAAGTCAAGATCAACTAGAGATGAAGAACGGTGGAACTGCTGTTTGTTTTGCTCCATATTTGGATGGATTTTTGATTATTTTTGCATAAATGCATGTTATGAATGAATGAGAATCCGTGAATAGCAGTTAGCAACTAGTTTAGGGTTAGATTTGGATAGAAAAATCAGAGTTTTTATTTTATTTTCAGTTTTATGCATATTTGAAACCCTGGCTATTGGTTTTTTGTTAAGCACTATATATGCATCACAAAACAATGTAATTAAGGTCGATATGTGTTTGTAATAAAGCTATTGCAATTGTTGCATCATTCATGGTGTGAGAGTTCTGCTATCTATGGGAAATTAATGAATTGGTGATGCTAATTTATGAGTTTTAGAGAGCCAATTGTGCTTGTTATGACTTATTTCTGCGATCATTAAATTCTGGAGTTTATCATTGTTGCGATTATCTTGTTGTGATGTATTATTGGGAAGATTTCATTGGTGCTATAAGATAAATTTGTCTTTTGGGTGCGTACACTCAAAGTGGCTTCACGATTTTGATGAATTTTGACATATCTTACATCTGCATACTTTTCCATTGGTGATTGCATTTGCAAAGTGTGAATTGTGAGTTCTTCTGGTTTACATTTTGCATCTTCCTGGCGGTTTAATTCGCAAGATAATACAGTGATAATTTATATCTGTTAGGTTTTCAATTTCAACATTTTGCTTAAGTTCTCGTTACCCTATTCTTTTGTGATTATCTTGAAAGATTGGTTAAAATATGAATTTTAATTAGTGATAGATTAATTTGCATTGATAGACTTGCATATTTATCAGAAAACGTAAAATACAAAAAAATGATGTTACTGATATTGCTTGCAGCCTACAGTTTTCTTTGAACCAGCAATAGCCTCCTCATGAACTATTCACATAAGCCTTCAAACTACCCAGGTGGTTGACAGACATCCTAAAGGAACCTTGGGAATAATTCTATTGTTTTTTCAAGAGGGGAATTCGTATCTCAATTCCTAGCTGCTGTCTTGTGTAAAAACGACGTTGGACAGTTCCCTTCTTAACATAGAATTTAATAATAAAATAAATATTTACAAATTATAAAGCAAACAGAGAAGATGAATCGCGATTGAGAGTAAGCAAGTATATCAAGGATACATCCTTACCAAGGAGAGAACGTCTCTTGAAGGCAATTAGCATTGATCAAACTAAGGATTGGGACATTACATACTTTGTGTTGAAAAGGTTTGCCATTGGTGACATGGCGAATAAGAATAAAGAATTTATTAGCAGTGTTTGGCAATCAAGGTATAAACAACAATTTAGAAGATATGTGATATATGACAGTAACTACAGGACCATACAGCAAAGACTCTTTTATTTGGTCAACTTCATACATAGCCGACATTGAAGACTTGATGCAGCAATTACACTTTGCCAGCCATGCATAAAGGAAGTGGATGTTCATAAGTTTGACTTCAGCAAACGTTCATGATATGATGTGGGTGTAAAGACAACGGTATGCAGCAGATTGAATGTTTGATTCATATTGAAGATTCGTACCTAATCAAGCCAGCTTCAATAACCATGATCAGAATGTTAAAAGACAACTGATATAGTCTCTGGTCTATATTAAAAGCACATGTTAATGAGAGACATGTTTAGAAGAGGTTATAAAAAATTGCATCGCTCGGAATTATTAAAAAGACTGTTTCGTTGATTATAAACAGTGATTTTGAAATAAAAAGAAGTCACAATTATTGTATGAAGAATGGTATGATAAATCCCGATATAATAAACAAAAGAAAAAAATCTATTACATGATGAAGGTGATTAGAAGTCTATCCAAAGTGCATGCTGAGATGTGAAGGAATGAACTACCTTAATAATAGTTAAGAAGAAAGGCAATAAAGAAAAGTCATTAGCCAAGAAGAAGACACATCTCTTCAAGCCTGAAAATGTATGTCCTTTCAAAGAGGGAAAAAAAAATTTAAAAAAAAAAAAAAAATATATATATATATAGAGAGAGAGAGAGAGAGAGAGAGAGAGAGAGAGAGAGAGAGAGTATCAAGAAGAATAGAGAACATGTTAAAGTATGGTAGCTGCAGGATATATCTGCTTACCTGCAACGGTTGTATCAGTATAAAGAGTATTCAACATCTGCATACGTAAGGTCATATGTTTATATGACAGATGGTATTGAAGAGTTCATCCGGCATTTGGTAATTAAAGACTCTCACTGTTACGTGACTGTTGGTCATCTAAGAGTCACCAAGTTGCTTTGACATGGCTGTTGCAGTTTTAAGAAGGAACCATTAATCTATGAGGAGGGTCATGTCCTTGGTGTCGGTGATTAAAGACCTGAGAATATGAAATGGCTGTTATGTGACCGTTGATCATCTAAGAGTCACCAATTTGCTTTGACATGGCTGTTGCAGTTTTAAGAAGGAACCATTAATCTATGAGGAGGGTCATGTCCTTGGTGTCGGTGATTAAAGACCTGAGAATATGAAATGGCTCGTCGAGACATCTTTCATCATCTTCATGCACTCAGGAGTTACTGATCAGAACAATGGTTATTCTTGTTCCTCTGATTTTTTTGTGATTGGTGGAAATTCATGTGTTATGTTTTCCTGAGAAAAAGGTGAGTTGTCCTTTATTGGAGATGGATGATTAATGTTCGCTGGAGTATTATGAAGAGTCTTCTTAGTTGACAGATGTAACTGTCATGACAGTCCAAAGTTTATATCTCCCTCTTTTCTTTATGTCACCGGCTATTGTAATGCTGTTTGGAGTGCGAGCGTCAGGTGGTTAATGTACACAAATTTGTATTCCAGTGTTTGGTATTTGGTACACAACAAAGGGTGTGTTTATGTCTGGGTCTCTCTATTGTTGTTATTGGTCATTCATTCTTCAGGATGGTAGTCATATAATCTTGTTATCGCGTATTCATTCTTAATGACGGGAATTGTATGATCTTGCTTATGGTTTGCCTACAGCTCATTGAGTAGTTCATATTTCAGTTATCTTGATTGGCAATTAAATGCTTACATTGATGGTCCTGCAAAGTGTTGATTCTGAAAAGGCAGAGTGATTGAATGGATCATCGTGATTCTATTCTGTTTGCAGGACTGTTATAGTTTGGCTAATATTATTCAGCAGTATAACATTCTCTGTGTATTCATCCTGTGACCTGTTTTATATATGTTGTCTGTGATTCAAAAGGAGTTGTTTACTTTCTGTAGATGTCTAATCCTATAAGGTTACACTACTAGTGATTTTATGTGATAACAATTTTTGATGAAGAAGTCATTCTCCTGTTTAAGCTTGTGAGGCTTTGTATTGATTCTCTCGATTATTCAGTAAAAGATCTACTTTGGGTCTGGCTGAGTTTTTCCCTTCAGGCTGGAGGGTTTTCCCAGGATAAAAATCAAGTGTTGTTTTGATCTTGTGCTATTAAAGTTACTGCTTATTGCATCTATGTTCTTCTGGTTCTCATTTCTAAGAACACACCAGACTTAGAGAAAGTCTTGCATGATTAAATTATTTGCAGACATGAGGGGACTATAAAGAATTTAGGACAGACTTGTGAGAAGTTCACAATCTGATTTGTGATAGATTGAAACGTAAAATATAAAATATATCTGGTTGTCTGCACATGAAAGAATCAGAGTATATTTGAAGGAATTCTTGAAAGAATCAGAGATTATGAAATATATTTGATACCACACAGAAAAAAGAGATCGGAAGGAAAATTAAATTATAGTTAAGAGTGGGGTTACTGTTGCACCAAAAGACCAATCTATCAATGCTCGATACAACTACTCAACTTATAGTACATACGAGGTGGTTAAGCCCTTGTCACGAATTCCGAGAGGAGTGCTGACCAAATTTCCAACAATCTCCCCCTCAGTGTTACCCGAGGCTCTGAGGATTCGAACCTGTGACCAAGCTCTGATACCACTTGTTCGAATGGGGTTGCCATTGTACCAAAAGACTGATTTGTCAATGCTTGATACAACCACTCAACTTATAGTACACAGGAGGTGGTTAAGCCCTTGTCACGAATCCCGAGGGGAGCGCTTACCAAATTTCCAACATATATCTATATATATCTATATATGTATGTATGTATGTATGCATATATAAAATTGTTGAAGTAATAAGGCTTACATTTTTAATTCTTGCTTATGTAGTGATTACATATATATCGTGAGGTCTCATCAATCACAATCGAGGAACCCAATCTATACTTAGTTGCCAAGTAATCTTGCATAATAATAATCAGCAATTTGATTATGCTTGAATAGTTAGGGAACTCACTTGACACCTAATGTTTAATGTATGAATGGATTTTGCTCTTAATCTCTCTCTGTAATGCCTATAAAGGAAGGGGGTTTGTGTAGGGAGAGGGAGAGTAATTTCCGTCACTTGGCAGGTAGGTCCCAAGATGGTTAAGAACCTTGAGGGAGCCTCCTTGTATACTGTTTCACGTGCCCTAGCTTTAGTAATTCCACCATTATCTGTTGGGTCAACAGAGAGGGGTGAGGACAGATTCATTATATAGCAAGAAAGATTTTATTTTATATATTTTTTGGATAGAAAGATCTTAGATCTTGACTAACTAGAAAGATCTTAGATCTTGACTAAGTGTAGTTGCTTGAAGTTAATGGTAATTCTTTCATCCATTAATGAGAGTACTTCACAAGTTTCTCATTTATTTTGTCCTCTTATTGATCATATCCCCTCCAGGTCAAAAATTCCAATGGCTACTCCTAGAGAATATCTATATCCATTTGCTGGGCTTCGTCAGCTGTTATTACATTCATTCACTGGTGCCACTTCCTGAAGTCACATGTACTTCTGGTGCATTGTTTATTGACATCTATAAATCAATGGAGGATGCACATATTCATCTCTGGGCTTTCTTCTTGAGCTCAGAGAATGTCTCGAGTGGAGGATTCAACACATCTTGTTCAAATTTGGGAAACAAGTGATCGGTGGTGGAAAATTGCAGATACAATTTCATCAGCAGGGAGTGGTAATTTGGGCAACTGACATTCCAGCACCATGTTTCAGTCCTGTTTCCTCAATTACAATTTCCAAGAGTGACTTTTACATTTGTAATTCTTGCTTATGTAGTGATTACATATATATCATGAGGTCTGATCAATCACAATCGAGGAACCCAATCTATACTTAGTTGCCAAGTGATCTTGCATAATAATAATCAGCAATTTGATGATGCTTAAATAGTTAGGGAACTCACTTGACACCTAATGTTTAATGTATGAATGGATTTTGTTCTTAATCTCTCTCCGTAATGCCTATAAAGGAAGGGGGTTTGTGTAGGGAGAGGGAGAGTAATTTCTGTCACTTGGCAGGTAGGTCCCAAGATGGTTAAGAACCTTGAGGGAGCCTCCTTGTATACTGTTTCACGTGTCCTAGCATTAGTAATTCCACCATTATCTGTTGGGTCAACAGAGGGGTGAGGACAGATTCATTATATAGCAAGAAAGATTTTATTTTATATATTTTTTGGATATAAAGATCTTAGATCTTGACTAAATGTGTAGTTGATTGAAGTTAATGGTAATTCTTTCATCCATTAATGAGAGCACTTCACAAGTTTCTCATTTATTTTGTCCTCTTATTGATCATATCCCCTCCAGGTCAAAAATACCGATGACTACTCTTAGAGAATATCTATATCCATTTCCTGGGCCTCGTCAGCTGTTATTACATTCATTCACTGGTGCCACTTCCTGAAGTCGCATGTACTTCTGGTGCATTGTTTATTGACATCTATAAATCAATGGAGGATGCACATATTCATCTCTGGGCTTTCTTCTTGAGCTCAGAGAATGTCTCAAGTGGAGGATTCAACACATTTTGTTCAAATTTGGGAAACAAGTGATCGGTGGTGGAAAATTGTAGATACAATTTCATCAGCGGGGAGTGGTAATTTGGGCAACTGACATTCCAGCACCATGTTTCAGTCCTGTTTCCTCAATTACAATTCCCAAGAGTGACTTTACATTCCTCCGAAGAACTTAGTCCATTCCTATGACTGTCATCTTGTATTGACAATTCAAGATGCTTCTTCACAAGTCCAGAAATATTCTTTTGGCTCTGATACCATAGTGAAGAACAGAGTCAGAGAACCCTCAGTGTAAATGGATGGCACACACTTCAGAACATTATTGATTCAGATATTTTGAAATCTGTGCTATGATTATCATTAAACAAGGTCCATCACACCCCATAACTTACAACCTACTCCTCACTAAATTTATAATTAGGCTCATTGTACATTCTTTTTTTCACCATTTGGTTGTGCAAACTGATTTAGTGCCATGTACATCTTTGTAATTCTAACTCCTTATCTTAATTCTTAGTTGCTAGATGCTATGAAGGTTAACTGCTACTGTTTTGATTCACAATTTCATGTTTTCATAACCAGAAAATGTATTCAGGAAGTGTTTTCTGCTTGTTCAAAGCAAACATTTCATTTATTAACACATGAAATATGTAGGTGCTGAATTATTAGATGCAGTAGAAGAAAGTAGTTTGCACAAAACAAGCCAATCCATGGAGGATTTAAAGGCCACTATATCTGGAGCAGCACAGACAGCAGTTGTGTTGGAGAAGCAGGACAAAATCTCACCTGGATTGTCTTCAATGACAACTGATATTCAAAGTAACAAGCAAGTTTTAAAGGTTTCTGCAAATGAACCTCAGAGTTTGCAAGATGCAATAAAGGATAAATCAAGAAGAAAAAAGAAGAAAAAAGCTGCAAGGAGTGAAATCTAATTGTCTTTACTAATCTGGTGCATGTCAGCAATTTTTCCTCAATGCTGTCATTTATGTTTCAGCATATATATACAAGGCCTTCAATGATTAGTCTACTCAGTAATGAGTTCAAATTCAAAAATTATCGTTCTAATAGATGGTGAGCTCCTTTCTAAAGCATCATAAAGAAGACAAAAGATGTGAAGTTATGCAATCAGTTATCTAGTGCATAGTGCATTTACTTGGTGTTTCTCACCTCCTTATTGCAATAACAGGCTGTGTATTTCTATAACTGAGCAACATGAGTGGTTTCAGGCCTACCTTTTTCAGAAATGTTGTGTTCTGATATTCATCTTGGCTATTTTGAAGGATTGTTTATAAAATAATACAGTTTCAAGCATAAATTGTGCAAGTGAAGTAGTTCATAATGAGCATGCCAACTTGACTTGGCATTTATAATTTTAATTCATTGCCCATTGTATCACTTGTTTGCAACTTTTCTGGTTGATTTTTATTTTCATAGTATCAGACCAGCATTATAAATAATTGAAATTAAAGCTTCCAGACTTGTATTTCTATGACTGTCAACAATCAATATATCATGTCAAAGATGAAATTGTAATTTATTTTTCTTCCATCAGTTATTGATGTAAGATGCATGTTTTCATATTGTTGGATTGGCACACTAAAAGTTCTTGAACCGGAAAAACTCAATAAAACCATGGGCAATGCTTATAGATTTTATTCAGTTTTTTTTGGGTGGAAAACATTTGTTTCTCCTGTAAATATGACAAAACCTTGTTGTTTTTGAAGTGATCAGTGGTTGCAGGTTTATAATTTGTCTCAAATATTTTTGATTAGGGATTGAGGGAGGAGAGGTGGGAGAAGAGCAAGAGAGACACTTAGTCCAAGCAGCCATGTACCAAAAGAAAATAGGCCTCTATATCATTTATATCTCCCTTGATGTATATGGCTGAATATTCTGTCACAATCATTATTTTCTAGTTCATGTGAGTTCTCAGTTTCTCTTTCGGTGTCAGCTATTTTATGCAGGTTTATGGGATGCTTTTGTTTTTTGTATGATGATTCAACTTAAGTTATTTTAATGATTTTATAGTGTTCCCTGGGTAAATGATTTTATAGTGTTCCCTGGGTAAATGATTTGTATTTTGATCTTTGATCTTTGATTTTTGTTAAAATTGTAAGTGAGATTATTAGAGATGGCTCATTGCATTAAGTCATTTATATAAATATTTTGCCTGTTAATTTTATTGTAGACAAGTTAAACATTATTGTGAGGGAGGGATATAAAGGCAAAGGAGAGCTCCACTAAATTTACCTTGTCCAAGCAGATTCACATACCAAAACAATATAAGCCTCTGATGACCCGACTATTAAAATCTCTTTGTATCTCTACAATTCAAAATCTTGTTTCAAAATCATTACTTTCTCATTCACATGAATTGTGAGCTTCTCTTTAAGTGTCATCTACCTTATATAGCTGTATATGATGTTTTAGTTGAGGATATATATATCCTTGTGATAAATGAAACTTCTATTTTCTTTATTTTTGATTTTATTGATTAATTTAAAAACAGGTTTTGAAGGGACCCGAAACCCTTCACAACTTTTAGAGCATAAAGATACTCAACAGAATCCCCAAGATAAAATGCTACCAGCATACACAAAGTATCAGCTTGAGACAAACCAAAGGAATAGTGCAAAGGACAACACTATTCAAGACCAAAAGAAACTGAAAGAATAGAAGAAATAATTAGAAAGTACAATCTGCCCAATAGGTTTGAAACCAAGAACCTACAACCTACACAAAACAAGGTAAAAACGAGGATTTTCTTTTACCTCCCTTCTTCTGGGAGCATAGTGTCATGTCAAAATGAGGAGGGGACTTCTTATGGTGTTTTCCAACAATCGGGATCCACCCCTCCACCATAGAAGCCTTCTCTTACCAATCCTCAGAAACCAAAGCTTGAGAAACCAAGATAGAAGCAGGACAAGAGCCAACCACAACAAAACCAACAAGAGAGTTTTGAAAAGAACCAACAATAGGACCCATTACTAAAGGAATGACATCAGAGTGAAGAACAATATATATAACATCATCATGATTGACAATGCCAACATTAGTAGTTTTCTTAGCAGAAACAATCCTTAACTCTAGCAAAGAAAAAACACCAAGCTTAGATTTACAATCCACTACAAAGGGACTAGTAGGTACATAACCCCTAGCTTGCGAAAGAGAATTAGAAGATGCTTTGACCAACACAGAGCTAGAATTTAAGCCAACAATAGCAATAGAACTACCAAAAGTTTTACCAGGTAGACTATCCAACATCAAAATTACCAAAAGCAATACCGGTAGAATCATCAGGAATAGTCCTGGTAGGAGAGACATCCACAAAACTAGTAGGCATTATACCAATAGGCTCTTATGCTACACTTTGGGAAAAACTTTTCCTAACAACAGTATAATGTTCAGAAGAAGCACCCTTCAACCAAGAATTATACTTTTTTTTTCCCTTAGCCCTTTGTAATTCACATTGGGTTGCTAAATTACCTGTTTTAAAGCACTTCCCACATTTGAAGGGGAGTTTTTCATAGTCCAAAGTTTGTATCCAAAAACTCTTAGAATGCTCTGACTTAATCATTTTTGATATCCCCTTAAAGATGTTCATTTCTACTATGTTTCACACATAAGTAGAGTGGATAATGTCAGTTCACACATCGTCCATCATCAATAATCTCCAAGAGCCTTTCCCACCCCTTTCGAAAGGGAGTTAACCTAAAGACGAGGAGGAAGATAAGGGAGCTTCACCCTAACTAGAACCTTGTTCAAGATTTAAGAAGAGGGGGGAAAATCAGAGTACCATTGTTTCACCACCAACACAAAATGATCTTCCCAAGTGAAGGAATTATTGCACAAGATCAACTTTCTATCATCAACATTGTCAAACTTAGCAATAAAAATCCCCTGGCTATAGGGAAGATGTGAATAGTACTAGAAATAATAGGTTCTCAATGAGAAGAGATCCACTCATGCAAATTAGGATGGCTTGATCACAAACCCAAGAAATGACATCACACCCGACTAAAAAACTCAGAGGCAATCTCAATATCTTCTAGCACTTCCTTATCCAAAGAGATCCAAATAGGGTTCAAAATAAGGAAAAGGTCCCTTCCCTCTCAAACTCAAGCCATCACCATTCCCAACCCCACCAGTATGAGTGGCTAAAGACCCAATCGATACTTTACCAACATACCACAAGGTCCATGCAAATAGAGAAACACCAATAGATGGCAGGAAACTAGTTGACGATGAACCCCCCACCAGGCAAAACCTACTTGAAACTTGACGAAGAGTTGATAAGGATCGAAACATGATTGAACTCTTGTAGTCAGAAAAACCTCGAGTGAAGTCCCATCAGAGTGCAACACTCCAGCTATAGGCCACGATGCCCAGCGGACAAAAAACACCAATAGATGACAAAACCCCAAGCGCAGGCGAAGAATCCCCAGTCGAAGCCAATAATGTCCCAACCGATGATGAAGCCCCAACGAACAAGAAAACCTTAGCCGAAGTTCCAACATACGACAAACCCCATCTGTATGTGACAAAACCTTGGCTGAAGTTTTAGAGGATGATGAACCTCATCTGCATACGACAAAATCCCAACTAAAGCCTACAACATCCCAACAAACAATGAAACTCTAGCGAATGACAAATCCCTAGCTGGACCTCCAACATTTGACCAAGCACTAGTACACATCTTGATTTTTGTTGTTTCAAAGGGTTGTAATTTCATTTGTTGATTTTGTTAGTAGAGATAATTATAAATGTATCATTGCATCAACCGTCTTTGTGGTGGGAAGTGTATTAAGTCTTTAGTCAATTTATGTTGTATAAGCATTAAGCTCTCACTTCAATTGGGTATCATATTTTATCTCTGGGAATAGAATATTGAAGTTTTCTTTTAATTTTAAAGCAAAAACATCTTTTTATTTTTGACAGTACTCTTTGATGACAATCTTAAGTGTGAGAATGAGATCAAATGCACGATGTTGAAGTCTAAAGCCAACTTGTTCTTAATCTCTCATTTTTGTAGTCATTTAGTTATCTATTGATTCTCGTCTTTAAAACTGTTTCAAAACTTTGCAAGAAGAGGTCCAACTGCATTAGTTTTGTAATTAAAGAGTTGCCCCTATCGTCATACCAATGTAATATGGAGATTCACATTCCCACTAAAGAAATTTAGTTATAGTGCTATATCAAACAAGATTTGATCTAGGCTAGGATTGCTATTTTAAAATTATTGAGCTAACCTTAAAACTCTTTGCTTTTTGTTTTGTGCATTTATGTATCTCATTTTCATATAGTATGTTGAAACGAGAGTTGGAAGGTATTATTATCATAGTTTCAAGACTTGGACTCGCCACAGACTCCAAAAGATGATTTTTTTCTCTGACTCGAACACAAACTCAACATCTGAACTTAGCAAGCTTGGCAAATTGAAAAACCCAAGAAATTCAAAGGTTTTTAAGGAATTAATATTTTTTCTTGCATCATTCGATAAAATTGATATAAACACAACAATTGATATAAATAAAAGCTACTTTACACGCATACACAAGTTTACATTGATCACATAAGTATATGCAAATTTCCAAAAGAAATAAGTTAATAACATATTAGAAATATAAATACTGTCATCGTCAAATGTCTACAATATTAATGGAAGATTGAAATCCATAGAATTGAAAGTTTAAAACTCGAAGACTATGGCTCAAAGTAGCCTCTACCAGTGACTAGTTGACCTTAAAACCTTCTTATGTGTACACTTAAGATAGGTCATGGAAGGTTTTACATCCACCTTCTCTCTTTGTGTTTGAAGCTTATTCTTAGCGACATCTACATCCTCATGCTCATCACTATCCCCACTCAGCCTTAGAGTCCTCCAATGGGGCCTCCTTGCGCTTTAGCCTCTTCTATCAGTGCTTCTCCCTCTACATCTCGATCCGCTTGATTAATCCATTAGAAGTCTTCATAATTGAAAACATTATCAACCTTAGTGGTCTATCGATTAACCTCTAAAATGATAGATGTGTTAGTGCCCAAAATGTATTGATAATGGAGGTGAAGGTTGTAATGAACAAACACAAGACCGTTGACCCTTTTCACTACCACCTTGTTGAGCTTCTTTGAGTGTATATGCTAGAATACACTCTAGTTACACTTGCATCTTGAAGCACTACATGGATAGCTCAAGATACAAACTTCAATACTTTGTAGATTTAGCACTTGGGTACCAAACATCTCCTACCATACATTTGAAACATGATAAAATAAAAACTAATTATATAATCTATTTTATAACTTTGACTTTATCAACGTAAAATGGTAATAGAATTAGAATTATAGATAGGAAAGTTTAAGATCTAAATTATAAATTGTGCCTTGAATAAATGTTTACCTGGCATTAGTGTACAATTTTCTTGCATAAGCCTTGTGAGAAGAAGTCTCCTTGTGAATTCCTAGACATTTCTATCTCATGGATTACATTTGCTTCAACTAATGAATCACACATCATTCTTTCTACAACTTTGTAGAGCCCACTCCACACCTCATTGTAAAGTTTCTGCAAATTCTAAGACTGAATATAGACAGGATTCGATCTTCTTCTCCTCCTTGTGAATTGCTGAGAATAACTTCAAAGTATTGCCTTCAATTGAATTAGAAATGTAAATCGAAATTCTGTCTTTTAATTCTACAATTCATATGTTGTGTTGATCTTGTGTGCTCTTAGACTTCATCCTTACCCTCTATAAGTATAGGAGTCAAGGGACATGTCCTTATAAAGGACATGTCTCTTCAACAAATCACTTTGCCTAACCTCTAGAAGTCGGCGACTTTCTAAGGGTAATTAATATTAATTATAAACACAAATAAATGTGGTTAGGTTAATACTAAACAACCTCTCTAAAGATAGATGCCAATCTTGAAGAAGGAATAATGCAAAGACTTGTTCCTCTACTTATCATTCTATATCAGATCTGATCGATCTGTTATCAGATCAGAATGATTAACAAGTTACAGATTTAACACTCCCTCTTAACTTGATAATCATATTGAGAGATATCATATCTAACAACATCAATAAAAATGAACAAGCAAGAATTGATACTCTATATCTATTTGAATCTCCTTAGCATGTGGTATCATAGAACACATGATACAATGTCATATTACTAAAACTGTAGTATGAAAAATCACTGCTACTAGTGATAATAACATTACAAAGAATACAATGTACAAGATAAATTTGAAGAGTAATATGATTTCTTCATTTATCCAAGTTGTGACTCATAAATACAAGTATTTCTATATCACAACATGATCCTGAGTTTAAGATCTACCAGAATACAGGATAAACCTAGAGAATAATAAAATTCTTCCTTTATCCAAATTGTGACTCATTGACATAGCAATGTCAACATCACAATATGATTTTAAACTCATCTAGATCTTATAGCAAAACTCTACTTTTAGCACATTATCTAAGAGATCGCCATCTCTCATAATGTCTTTTATACAAGTATTCATTATCTCAGAGATCATCACCTCTTAAATAATGAACACAAATGGTGGAGCCCATAACAGTCAGTAGCCTGACAAAATAAAATTATTTTATTAATAATTTAAATAGTACAAATGGATTACAACTCAACCATACCAAGTCTCCTCTTGAAGTGTTCTATCTTCACTCTAGATAGAGGTTTGGTGAGTATGTCTACTGTCTGATCTGTAGTGCAAATGTATTCTAATTTTACATAATTCATGTCTACCATATCTCTTACATAATGGTAAGGAATTTTAATATGCTTGGACCTGTCATGAAAAACTGGATTCACTGAAAGCTTGATGGAACTCTGATTATCACAATGAATAATCGTAGGATTCATGGCTTGCCCAAATAATCCCACAAGTAACTTCCTTAGCTAGACTACTTCTTGAGAGGCCATCACTATTGCAATGTATTCGACTTCTGTGGAGCTCTGAGCTACTGAAGACTATTTTGTGCATATCCAAGATATCATCGCTGATCCTAAACTAAAACAACATCCTGAAGTACTTTTTCTGTCTTCAACATTTCCACCCCAATCTAAATCAGTGAATCCATGTAAGTCTAAGCCAACCTTCTTGTATTTAAGTCCAAAATTAAGAGTGCCTTGTAAGTATCTCATAATGTGTTTAACTGCAACTGAGTGAATCTCCTTTGGTTCACACATAAACTAACTTAAGGCATTAACAACATAACAAATATCTGTTCTTGTATTTACTAAGCACAATAGGGACCCAATCATCTGTCTATAGAGAATAGGATCTGTGGAAGGTGATTTTGCTGCTGCTTCCTTAAGTTTATGTAGATTAGTCTCCATTGGAGAAGACATAGGCTTGCAATTCTACATTCCAAATCTCTTCAAAATGTCTGATGTATACTTCCTTTGATTAAGTATGATATTGTCAGAATTCTGTCGTACTTCCAATCCTAGGAAGTAATGAAGGAGTCCCAAATCTTTCATCTCAAATTCTCTAGTTAGATCTTTCTTGCACTAATCTATGAGATGCTCATTACCTATTATTAGTAAATCATCAGCATACGGTATCAAAATTACCATATAATCTTTATCTCTTTTATAATACAAATTTGGATCAGCTTCATTTTTGGAGAATCCTAACCCGGTGAGATACTTATCAATTCTTTCATACTAGGCCTTGGGAGCCTATTTAAGCCCATAGAGAGCTATCTTGAGCCTGCAAACAAAAGTGTTAGGATCATGAGTTTCAAATCCTTTAGGTTGCTCCAGATATACTTCTTCTATAATCTTTCCATTTAGGAATGCTATTTTTACATCCATCTGATGTACTTTCCATCCCTTCGATGCTGCAATAGCTAAGATTGCTCTTACAGAGGTATATCTGGCAACAGGAGTAAAGGTTTCTTCATAATCAATCCTTTCTTTATGAGAAAATCCTCTGGCTACAAATCTAGCTTTATACTTTTCAATACTACCATCAACAACATGCTTTATTTTAAATATCCACTTGGAAGAAACAACATATTTTCCTTTAGATTTTGGAACAATTTCCCAAACATCATTTTTCATAATAGATTGGTATTCTTTTGTCATAGCTTCTTTCCAAGCTATATGTTTGATAGCATTAGAAGGATTGGTTGGTTCTATTTTGGATAAATCACTCATGTTTGCTGTATAACTAGAGAATCTTTTAGGTCTTTTGCTTTCTCTAACTGTTCTGGAAGGTGCAACAAAGTCTTGAGCTGCCTCAACTGTTTTAATGGCCCAAAGTGGTCTTTTCTTTGAATTTTGAGTTTCTTCAAGATTCAGATTTTGAATTTCATATTCAATTTCTTCTAAGTTCTCCCTTTGGGACCCAGATTCACTACTTCTTTTAGAACTAGATAAAGGAGAAGGTTCTTCAGAACTTAGGGCTCTTTTGAATGCAATATCTTCTTCAAAAATCACATCCCTACTAAGTTCAATACTTTTCTATCCAGGTATGAAAATCTTATATGCCTTAGATGTTTCGCTATACCCTACAAAAATACCTTTCCTCCTAGAGGGTTCTAACTTGGCCCTCTTTTCTTTTGGAACATGGATATATACAGGGCACCCAAAATCCTAAGATGACTTATATTAGGTTTGACCTTAGCAAATACCTCTTCAGGAGTTTTATCTCTAAGGTATGAATGTGGGCTTTTGTTTTGAATATAAACAACTGTACAAGAGGCTTCTTCCCAAAGGTAATATTCTAGATTTTGATAAAAAATCATAGCTCTAACAACTTCTATAATTTTTCTATTCTTTCTTTCTACTACCCCATTTTGTTCTAGATTATAAGGAACAATGTACTCCCTCTTAATCCCTGATTCTTTACAAAACCTTTTAAACAAGTCCAAGGTATATTCCCTTCCATAATCAGTTCTAAGGGTTTTAATTTTGTGTCCTGAAAGGTTTTCAGTTAATGTTTTAAATTCTTTAAATCTCTTTAGGATTTCTTCTGATTCTTTGCATTTTAAGAAGTAAATCCATGTTTTCTTAGAGAAGTCATGCATGAACAAAATATAATACTAGAATCCTCCAAGAGAAGGAACACACATAGGCCCACATAAATCTGAATGAATTAGTTCCAAAATATTATTTGTTTTCCTAGTGCTATCATGGAATGGACTTCTGGTGTTCTTACCCAGAGCGCAGCCTTTGCATATGCTTGAGTGGTCTTTATTTAGTTTAGGTAATCCAACAACCATCTTCTCCATAGTTGATAAGGTTTTGAAATTTAGATGCCCTATTCTTCTATGCCATATTTCATTTATGTTTGTAGCTTCATGAACTAAGGCTTGAATAGGTCAACTAGATTTTGTATTCAATTCATACAAATATCTTTTTCTCTGACCAATCAACTTCGCTTTCTTGATTGAGGAATTCTTTGCCCAAGTTAATACTTTGCCATCCATGAATGCAACATTATGCCCATCATCTTCAAGTGCTGTAATTGAGATTATATTTCTTTTAATTCATGGTATTTAGAGTACACCTTTGAGAAGAAGAGTATTTCCTGATTTTAGTTTCAAGGTGCAATTTCCAATTCTTTCAATGGAATATGTTGAATTATTGCCAATGGTAACTTCACCGTTAACCTTTTCTGATAGAGATTCTAGTGTTTCTTTGTATCTCGTTATATGTCTAGAAGATCCACTATCAATTACCCATGCTTTATTTGAAATTTCATTTGATAGTGAGGATTACAATACATGATTTTCAAGATCATAAGTATCTTCTTCCCTAATAACATTTGTATAGTTTTCTTGTTGTTAAATTTTTTTAGGACAATTAGATCTGTAGTGTCCAAATTTTTCACATTTGAAACACTTTATTTTAGATAGATCTTTCTTGGGTTTCCTATTCTTTTGATTTCCCTTCTTCTTCTTGAAATGCTTCTTTTTCCCTTATATGAGTTTGTATTAAGAACATGAAGTTCTTCATCTTCCATTTTTAGTTTCCCTCCTTTCTTTAATTTTCTAGATTCTTCTTGAAGAAAATCGTTCTAAAGTCTATTGAAGTCAGAAAGATTATCTCTGGCACTTATTTTTTGTGCAAAAGTCTTCCATGAATCTGATAATCCATCTATAGCAATTAGTGTTAATTCTGAATCACTAATAGTGGTTCCTATACTTGACAGTTGACCTCTAATGCCGAAAACCCTTAGGAAGTAAGAATTCATTGATTCTCCTTTCTTTATCTAAATGTGATTTAGTTTCCTTTTTAGTGTTAGATCCCTAGTTGCATTGTTGACCTCATATGCATTTTGTATTGCATTCCTCATGTCAAATGCAGTTTGATGTTTTGTAAGCACGGGTACAATATCACTTTTTACTCCATCTAATATGATTTGAATTGCTTTCCTATTTCCTTTGCTCCAAATGGATTTATGAGGTTCAATTGGTAGTTGTTTGGATGCTTTATCAACAAATTGTTTTACATCATTCTCTTCACGAATCATCATGATTATGAATTTCCAGGCATCAAAGTGTTCTTTCCCATCAAATTTGTCCTCGGGTCTAATTGTGTATGCCATTGAAGAAAGGAGATAGTTGCTAGATATATATGAAGTGTGATAACTAAATTTTGCAGAACCTAGGTTCAACTACCAGAGCTCTGATACCATGTAAAGTTTCTGCAAATTCTATGTCTAAATATAGACTGGATTCGATCTTCTTCTTCTCCTTGTGAATTGCTGAGAATAACTCCAAAGTATTGCCTTCAATTGAATTAGAAATGTAAATCAAAATTCTATCTTTTAATTTTGTGATTCGTATGTGGGCAATAATGACTAAGGAGCAAACGTGTGTTGATCTTGTGTTCTCTTAGATTTCATCCTTACCCTCTATAAGTATAGGAGTCAAGGGACATGTCCTTATAAAGGACATGTCTCTTCAACAAATCACTTTTCTTAACTTCTAGAAGTTGGCGACTTTCTAAAGGTAATTAATATTAATTACAAACACAAACAAATGTGGTTAGATTAATACTAAACAACCTCTCTAAAGATAGATGCCGATCTTGAAGAGGGAATAATGCAAAGACTTTTTCCTCTACTTATCATGCTATATTAGATCTGATTGATCTGTTATCATATCAGAATGATTAACAAGTTACAGATTTAACACTCATCATCAACATTGACATTTGGGAAAAATTAGAACACTAGATTAAGTTAGTGGGAAACTGCATGTATACACTTGTGAAGTAGACTGTGGCATCATTGATCAATGACATTCCATATGGGACCATATTTAGCCTGATTCCCTATGTAAAAAGATCTAATGACCTCTTTCACCATGTCCATTCCCTCACAAATGTATCCCATTGTGGGTTTCTCTTCATCAATAATTCATAAAACAATAAGAAGCTCTATGAGCTGAAATCATCATAAAAGTTGAAACGTTAAGCTTTTCCATGTAAAAATAAACAATGTTTATAAATAAATGTGAGGAAAAATGATGAAATGAGGAAAAAAGGAAATTATGTGTAATCTCCATGGCCAATTGGCAAAAGCTATTCTCATAAAAAACTTGATTGCTTATTGCAATCCTTGCATTTCTCTTTGCATGCGATTATGCAATCCATTCCTCACTTGCAAACATGCATTTCAAAGTGGCCTTGGATTGAAGGAAGGATTACTGCGTGATACTTTTTTTTTGCAAATTAGGCAATTCATGGATGAGCCAACTCTTTCTTATTTGTGAAATAACTTAGAAGGTTGAGGAACCAAGTGTGATTGTATATGAATTTACAAATACTCCTTGTGTTCTCTACACATGTCAATATCTAAGGAGGTTTTCCAAGATCCTCCAACACGACGTCACGACAATGAGCAACATAGGGGCTCCAAAACATGATGGGGGTGCCTCCATAAGAATTTTACCTGCAACAAAATAATTTGTTTCATTATCCATGACTATTTGTACCACATTCTCACCTCCTCCAAGACCTCACAAAAATAATCATCCTTTTCTGTTTTTCTTGTAGCATCAATCGATTTTGAAAATACTATGACACTTAGGAAAAGAAAAGCAACTGGTACAATCAAATTTTAATTGCCAAGTCAATATTAATTCTTGAATATAGTGAAGGTATTCCTTTTAGATGTAGAATTTTTTTCAATATTGGGCATGTTGCAACAAACTATGCATTAAAAAAAGCTAAATCTAAGAAGCCCTCTTTGTAGTGGATAGGTGCATGTTCACAACATTAGACTATTCATAAGTGCTCTTGTCAAGTGGAGGAGCATGATCATTCTAAGGAACTAAAGTTGTCATCTCCTTTTGGTTCCAATAACACTTATGATTCATCTTGTATAGAAGTTTCTTATGATAATCCTTTATAATTGTTGTCTCTGGTGGTGCTCTTTCTTGATCATGGATTCAACCACTTGATTAGAAGGTATTCTGTTGAGCTTTAGAAAGTGTTTCAAGATTGGGCAGGTTGCAAAAAAATGCAGATTACAAAAAGAAAAATTGAAGAAGTCATATTTATGGTGGATAGGTACCTCCTAAAAACATTACATTGTTCACCACTGCACCTCTCAAATGGAGGGGCAAGATCATTCTAAGGAATCATAGTCAAGATCTGCTTCTAGTTCCAGTAACTCTTTTGGCTCATCTTCTATAGAAGTTGCTCATGGTAATTCCTCTATAATTGTTACCTCTGGTGGTGCCCCTTCATATCATTTGGAAGCTTTTGATGGTTCTTCCCCTCTTGATGTTGTCTCTAATGGTGTGCTTGCTAATGGTATCCCCACAAGCTTATCACTTGGTGTTGTCTCTGTAAGGAAACTTGGCAATAAAGAATATAACCATTTTCACATAACCCATAATAGATCTAAAATAAACGCGGAATTAAAATCCACATGCAAGAGAATAGACAACATACCCACAAAATGTGACACAAGATATACCCTGGGAAACCCTCATTGAGGGAAAAACCCAACCTCCAAAAGCATCCATCACCATGTATTATTCAGCAAAAATACCATTGCCATACAACCATGGAAGCCTTCATGACCATAGCCACAACTGAGAAAACTATGTGAACAAGCATGAATCCACACATCCCATGCCATGCTTTCAACCTTCACAAATGCTCCCTTGGCTAACCTGTCAAGTCTTGTCCTGCTCGACTCTTGCCTTTTGTCTTCTCCTTGTCACTCTCTCTCACTCTACAACAACTACCCTTGTGGCTGCTTATATAGTAGCAAGTCCCACAAAACCACTTAGTGGTATTACATAAACCATGTGCTACCTAACCCACTGACCCCACATTTAATATTGGGCATTTAATTCTTTTTTCCCAATATTAAATAATTACATGAAATATTTTTACAATGTTACAATACAACTCATCAAGAATATTCCATGGGAATCTTTACATGTTGCATGCCCATCTAGGTACAACATTACATAATAAAATATAACAATATTATGCAATGTGTGCAACACCCATTATCTCAACAATCCCCCACTTGTTGTATACATTGCACAGGGTCAATCTGTAGCCACATAAATGAACAAGGGAACAATCCCTCCCAGCACATCCACCATCATGGATCAAAATACACCAAGTGCTCCATCCTGGTACCCGCAACAAAATCAAAGTATCCAGCATCTCAAACATGAATGATCTCACCTCCTATTATGCCACTCCCACTAGACACACATAGAAGCCATCCAAAGAGGAAGCCACCCAACCTGTCGCATTAGAAGATCATAAAATCCTGTAACAACTGAAATTCCAAGCACAAAAAATCTGATCCAAAGGTAATCACATGTATCCATAGTTGTCAAAATATCCATAGCTGAAATAGAACCCACAACAAAGTGCTAACCCTTCCAACTATCCATACCTCAAAGACAAGTGAATCTTATATCACCGACATATCCAATCTATAACCTGCAATCACAAGCCTCAAGAGCAATACCTGCCACATATATACCAAGAAGCTCCCACTGCAAAAGATAATGTCAAATCTATAACCAATCCACTCACAACATCTCAAAGAAGTGAATCCATGTAGTATTAAGGACATCCACAATACATAAACCAATATCTTGCAAGAACAACTCTCATAACAAGTCTCCAATAGTCTCCCAAATTCTCCACAACCAATAGAGGAAAGAGAAAGAAATAACCATGTCATCTCTCACATGACATGCATGAGCACAAATCAGTGATCACAATCTCTAACCAATCTCAAATCCAATGTAAGCAAAACTGAATATTCAGGAAGATAACCAAGACCAGAGAAACCATGCAAATCATAACCTGTATCATGTCTTTCTACACACACCTCTAGATGTAAACTATGCAAGTATGATCTCCTCCATAAAACCCCAACAAGAAGCCTCAACAACACCCAAACCATACCATATAACTAATCATGGATGTAAGCCTCTCACAAGAAGATCAAACTCAATAAACCATTCCTAATCCAAGGAATATGCCCAATATAAAACCATCTCCCAAACTCAACTAGCATAACAACATATGCACATGGAGATAACCATCTCTCAAATAAACCCTCCAGAACTAACTCATGTACCATAGCTCAAGATCCATATCCATGAAAGACAAGCATAAATATAATGCAACTGAGAGAAACAATGGGCTATACCTCTCAAGTAGAAAACCGCCGAGTAGACCAAGAGTGGGGAATGAGAATGCTTATCAAGATACCCAAGTCTCCAACCAAGACTCATCTAAGAAAAATCTCCTCTCAAGTCCATATCAGGTGACTGCCCCTCAGACTTCCTGTTGAAACCATCAACCATCCCAACAAATACTTCTCTAATCTAAGAGAAATCGACGTCACCACCGTCTCTAAGTATCCATGAGCACTTGTAACCAATCAATTCATGCCAACTCCAAATGCAACATAGCAATATCATGAAGTATCCAACTTATGATCAGTGTACTCAATACCAAGAAACTAAACCAAGATCAATGTCAAAGTTCCAACCATGGCCTCAAGAACATAAACATGACAACATGATCTTACCATTTCAACTAAAGAGATAAAATGCTCCACATGAACATACTATAACATGTCACAACTCTAAACGCGTGTCAAGAGTATACCATGACATAATAATAAAACCATCCTTATACCAAGGATAACATGCCAAATAAAAGCATAAACCACACCTTTGCCAAGAACCTTGTGAGTCCTCAAGATGCAACCATCTCCACACACCATGAAGAAAACCATCTCCACATACCAGGAAGAACCATCTCCATACACCATGAAGATAACCAAGAACTCCATGAGTCTTCAAGATCTAACCATCTTCAAACACCATGAAGATAACAAGTGCACCATGCAAATGTCAAAGACGCTTCTGCAGCAACAGGATCTAAGACAAACCTCCAACATCTGCAAAAACTCAATAAATATATCAATGCCAACAACTGCCACTCAACTGTGGTACCAAGTCACCTATGGCATCATAAAATCCATCTCCTACTTGAAGATCCAAACCAAACCAGGAACTAATCCTACACTGTCACCTCATCACTATCACAAGCTCCCACTAAACCGTGTATCCAAGCTATCCATGACATAATGATGAAAAACCATCTTCTAACCATGAGAATCAACCAAAGCATCAAACCATCAAAGAACTCAAAGTGCACATCATGAGCTCCTCAAAAGAAACCAAATAACCATGGTCCTCAACCAAGAAGATATACCACCATAACTAAATCAGAAAACCAAGCTAATGAACATCAAGGATGTACCTGTATATCCAATCATGTCATGCCAAAATCCATGGCACCATGATCACATCCATGAACCAAGCATCTGTCTCTCAAAGTGTCCAACCTGTCAGCATAGTCAACCACAATCCCCCACCATGACTATACCTGGTAACAACATCCTATCCCTTCTACATGAAGAAAATAGTAAATCATGTGACTTAGGGCATAGACAACCCAAATCCAAGCCACCAATCTGAATATGCATTAGTAATGAAAGATCAATGGGCAAAAACAACCCATAACCAAGCTGTAAATGCAACTTGTAAGTATAGACCACTTACAACACTGCACAACTTGTAGACCCAACAAGTCATCATGCATATCCAAACCAAACACTGATAACCATATCATCATGAGACCAATCTAAAATATGAATTGAGTATACAATGACATCAAATCTTAAATCTCCAATGCCATAAACTCACAATGTTACCATAGTCAAAATATATCTATAAATTGTTCAGATCAATATATCAATAAATAAATCATGCCAAACCTACACCAAATCTGAACCAATGTGTAGAGCTCTCCAAGAGCTTTCCGTTGACTACTCGAAGTCCAAAATCCGACTCCGTATGCCCAAGTTATGCCCTAATCTGTGCTCAAAATAAATAACATCTGACTTTAGGGCTCTTAAAACCTGACAAAATTTTAAAATCATAGAACCAAACCTACACCATCTTGTAGTGCTCTAAATTAGCTTTCCAACGCCTGTAAGAACTCTAAAATTCGATATTCTGAGAGAAAGTTATGGCCGTTTTACTAAGACAGTTTTTTTACCATTTTCAGTACGATTTTTTATTTTTTATTTTTTTTCTGTGACGAAAAATTCCGATGGGATTAAATTTGACGGCCATCATGGGTTGAAACCAAAAAACTCTTTCATTTTCTCTTAACATGGCCAAACTAGGGCATATTATATATCAAATTTTATGGAAATGTCGACCCGAATCCAATGGTGAGGTCTGTTTTTACCCAGGAGGTCATTTATTCAAGCTACCCCCCAAAACCCTCATTTAAATGAAACATCCGAAATTTTTTTTTTCTCCAACAATTTCACATGCCCAAATCTTTTAACATCCCATCATAATAGCAAACCCAAAACCCTCAAATCTGCAATAAATCATTTATATATCTTGCCCTTTTTTTTATCCTCTCATGCATTTCCATGGATTCAATCTAGGGTTACAAACAATAAAACCATAGCTCTGATACCACTTGTAAGAAAATTTGGCGATAAAGAATATAACCGTTTTCACATAACCCATAATAGATCTAAAATAAACATGGAATTAAAATCCACATGCAAGAGAATGGACAACATACCCACAAAATGTGACACAAGATATACCCTGGGAAACCCTCATTGAGGGAAAAACCCAGCCTTCAAAAGCATCCATCACCATGTATTATTCAGCAAAAATACCATTGCCATACAACCATGGAAGCCTTCATGGCCATAGCCACAACCGAGCAAACTATGTGAACAAGCATGAATCCACACATCCCATGCCATGCTTTCAACCTTCACAAATGCTCCCTTGGCTAACCTGTCAAGCCTTGTCCCACTCGACTCTTGCCTTTTGTCTTCTCCTTGTCACTCTCTCTCACTCTACAACAACTACCCTTGTGGTTACTTATATAATAGCAAGTCCCACAAAACCACTTAGTGGTATTACATAAACCATGTGCTACCTAACCCACTGACCCCACATTTAATATTTGGGCATTTAATTCTTTTTTCTCCAATATTAAATAATTACATGAAATATTTTTACAATGTTACAATACAACTCATCAAGAATATTCCATGAGAATCTTTACATGTTACACGTCCATCTAGGTACAACATTACATAATAAAATAAAATAATAAAATATAACAATACTATGCAATGTGTGCAATACCCATTATCTCAACAGTCTCTGCTTCACCTCCTCCCCTATGGAGCTTGTTATCCCTATTTTTATTGGTAATGATGGTTTGCCTGATGTTGTAATCTCTTCTTTAGCCCTTGTCCCTATTATATCTGGTATCTTTGTGGCTGCTAGCTATGATTTATCTGTGGACTCGCTTGCTTGGCATGATGAGGGTTCTAAGATGTAGGAAGGATATATTACAACCAAGGTTAAACACTAAGAAATCTTCTCCTAATTTTGACATGACCCTTAGATCTCATTGTTGGAAATATAATGATATACATGTTACTAAGAGGGTGGGGGTAGGGAGTGTGAATCAAGAACCACCTAATTTTTTTTGCTTAGAATACTTTTGCTTAAATTTATTTCATTGTCTAATCTATGTATGCACATAAAGCAATAATGAAATCAATACCATAACACTTTGACACAATATTTGGTAACCCAGAAACCCTCCAAGAAGAAGGTTAAATTGCGGTGGGGATGACACCCATAATGCTTCACTACTACAGTAATAAAGTTGGCTTGAGGGCTTACAATTGACCACTTCTAGTGATCTACTCTATTAGAAGTATAAAGGACTACTAGGTCCACCTTGTTAGAGGACTTACTTGATGCCCTTGTTAGGATGCAATCAGTAGGATGATCCCAACATGTAACTTGATTTGCTGATATAAATCCTTTGAAGATTGTAATCACCTGACTGTGATAGATGTGTCTCTTCTCTGCCCTATATATTGCTTGGTAGCCTGTTAATCAATATGCTCTATCTTCTTCTTGTATTCTATATTCACTTGCTTCACTTGCTTACATCTCTCTCTTATTCATGTATTTCACACCTTCTGTTAGAAAAAAGAAATTCACCTTTTCTTATATATCCATCAAATAATATTTTCATTCCAAGTTGGCTTTAAAATAAGAGAATAATCAAATTGCATCTTTAGGTTGGCTGAATGCTGATGCTCAAGCTTCAAGTGCTTCTATTAAAAATGTTGTTCCTATCAAAGCTACTCATGAGTCTATTGATGGCTTTGACTATGTTACTCAATCTAAAGATGTTGATATCCCTTCTCACTATCCCTTTGCATCTTCTAAATCTATCCTTGGTCCTTATCCATCTAAGCTAAAGCATCCAAACCTTCCATCCATTTTGGGGCCGTATGTTCCTCCATCTCCTACATTCACTCCTAGCTCATTCCCTAGCTCTCCCATCATACCTCAAGATCAACAAAGACACTCATCCTTGATGACTTTTCACCCATCTATACATCTAAACCAGTCATATCATCCTTATTCATTGACAAATCCCAATTCCTTTGGAAGTGAGAATAAACATAAGAATCCATTGAAAAATGAAGATCACTATGTCCCATCTAATCGACATGTGAATGCTAAGAAGGAAAATGCACAAAAGAGACTACAAAGGTCCACTATTAAGAGAGCTAAATCAAAGAAAATATGGGTTCCTAAATCCATCATTGAAGAAATGCAATCTCAGGCACCCAAAGAACAAGGAAAATATAAAGCTATATGGATTCCCAAGTCTCTTTATAAAGACTTGAAGATTGAAAATACTTCAAAGTTGACATTCAAACTTCCAAAGGCTTCCATTCCATCTTCTTCCAAAAATCTTCCTAAAATTATTCCAAAGCCTTCCACTCCACTTTTTTCCAAATCTCTTCTACCACCTCATACATCTAAACCTCAAGCTACTTCATACATGATTCCTCCATTGTTCCAATACCCTTCAAGGTGTGTGTCAATGTTGATCTTGTCCAATATTTTAGCTACCCACATGAAATCCTCTAAAGCTTACACTTACTTTCTATACATGAACTCTTATCCTCAATATATTCTTCCTACTACCATTTCTTTTTCATCACCCTATCAACATCTTTGAGCATACCTTTCTATGATCTTGGCTTATCATGGCTTATCTTTTTTATAGGAGCATTATCTACATTCAAAAAGCTTGAGCTCTTTCTAAAAATTCAAAAAATTCAAAAAAAATTCAAAAAAGAAAAAAATGAAAAAAATGAAAATGTCCCTTGGTGAAAACCCCTTCTTGTGGCACCTTGGTAGCAAAAGTAAAGAGAAATAAATCCATCCTATGGTGAAAACTACTTCTTGTGTTCCCTTGGTTATGCTTATGGCACTTCCATGACAAAGCCAATATCTCTTGTGGGAAACCACTTGGTGTGAGGCAAAGGAGCATCAAGCGTGGGCCAAGTTGTTGAGTAAGGAACCATGACTTTTAGGTAGATATTGCTTGATGTGTTCTCGAATGTGCTAGACCTATGAAAATCTTTTGAACATACACATGATGATATTTCTAGGGATTTCTTTTAAGACATCACATATGCTTGTATCATGCAAGGTTGCTTTGTTCCTTGCTTGATTGTTTGAAGAATACTCCATGTGTCACTATCTTGCTTGGAAAGAAATTGCTTTTGAACATCAAACTTGCTATGCTATGAACTATTGTCAAACTTTGTCAACCAAGTCAAAACATAGTGTCTTAACATTTTTCTTGTGTTGCTTCCTAAGGGGAGTCTCATCATTTGACTTTGATTTGCTATGTCTCTAGTTTTTTAACATGCTTAAAGTGGTTCTTTGGTCTTAGTGCTTTTGGTCTTTTTGTCTTCATGGTCTATGCATGCTTGTTAGTTATCCTTTTGCTAAAATGGTTACCTTGATTTCTTGACTACATTCTTGGGTTGGAGAGTTGTTCACTTGTCACCCTGCTTGCTCTTTCTATTTGGCTATTTGGGCATCTTGCCTAGCTATTGACTTGATTCATTCATGTCGTAAGTTTCTTGGACATATTGTTTGACAAGTCGCTTTAATCTCTCTCTAATATCTTGGCAAGTGAACACTCTACCTCCTATAGTTTCAACATCAAGTTATCTTCTAGGCTCTTTTATGCTTGGCTTTGCATCTAAAACTATGGGATCTAAACCTTGTGCTACCAAACTTCAACCGAATCTAGATGATCATGATATCCTCCATGTCACTAAAGAGTTTCAAGATCTATATGCACAATACAAAGAACTAGAAGAGACAAATGATCTTTCTTACCTTCATCTCTCTAAGCACATGACAGAAATGAAGTCTAAACTTGAGAAAAGGTTAGAGGAGAAGATTGCATCATTACATGAATCTTCCTTAAGGTATTTACATGCATGTGAGTCACCTTCTTTGAGATCATCCTCTTCTTCTAGGTCTACATGCTCTACTTCAAGACATCAAATGTCTTCATCTTCTAGATCTAAAGACCTCTTTAGAGAACAAACAAGTGATACCTCCTTTGAGCCTAGGCCAAAATATCATGATAAACCTATCTTTGACCAAGAAAATGATGAAGAAATGAATGCATTATATTCACTTGAGAAACAAAAAGATCCTAGACATGTTTCTAATAGAAATTTTGCTCCCTTGGAAGATTCTTATGATGACACTTTGCAAAAAATCCTTGGCAATAAGATCATCATGTTACCTAAGTCTAGCTCATATGGAAACCCATTCTTGGATACCTATTGTGCCTATCATCAATCTAATGACCATGCTACTTCTAATTGTATAGAGCTGAAACATAAAATCCAAGATCTCATTGATGATGAGATTGTTGATCTTGGAACCTCTAGTGACTCATGTGTTGAGGATACTTCTCTTGAGCAAGATTACATTGATGAACCTATGTCTAGTAGTAGCTCTATTACATCTTCCACTTCTTCCAACACTTATGCATCTCCCAACACTTCAAAGCTTTCCAACATGCCTCCATCAAATAAAGAACCTAATGCTTTCCACATTAACTACGTGTATCCTCAAGGCCTACCTCTAAAAGAAACTCAAGCTAACCTTCACTTGGCTACAAACCTTTTCCATGCTACTAAGCCTAAAGATCCATGCACTACTCCATTCACTCTTCATTCTCCCTTGTCCTTAGAAGTGGCTCCATGTCAAGAGGACTCAGAAAAAGAAAAAGCTATAAATGTCAAGAAAGGTCAAGATCAAGCACCCGTTCATCTCTTTCAAGATTTTTCCCCTCCATATCCTATATCTCGTCAACCTCCTAAGTATGATGAAGATACCACTTCCATTATCTCCCTTGAGCTTATTGAAAATTATGAGAAAAGTTCTCTTCATATGCTATCCAAAGCTACTTGCCAAGATCAAAGCATCCCCTCATGTTCTACTTCTCCACATCCGCTTCAAAATTGTGCTCAAGCTTCAAGTGCTACTATTAAAAATGTTGTTCCTATCAAAGGTACTCATGAACCTATTGATGGCTTTGACCATGTTGCTCATTCTAAAGATGTTGATATCCCTTCCCACTATCCCTTTGCATCTTCTAAATCTATCCTTGGTCCTTATCCATCTAAGCCGGCATCCAAGCATTCCAACTCATGGAATCGTTTGGATAGAAGGGTTTAGAGTGGGACACTTTCGAGTGTACATTTTTGGCGCCCACCGTGGGGCTTGAATCAAGTTCTAGCTCCATTTGTTTTTATTTTTTATCTTTAATTTTTTACAGCAGCATATTGGATCTAATCAAATGCTTTTGTAGAATTATCACTTTGATTTTAAGGCCAACCCATAAGTAAATTGGTTTGAAGGTCAAAAACTTAGTTGGTTTAAAGATTTGATCATATCTTTTAAACCGCTTGGATTTTGGTTCTGAAATTTTTTTTCCAGGTTGGATATATGCTCAAAATGTCTCAGTCCGATTTGCAAATCATTTTGATGTGATTTTCAGGAGTTATGAGTTTTTCTTAGTTTTTCATAAAAAGCCATTTCTGATCGCAAATCAGCGAATTTTTTTTAAAAACTTACATTTTCAAAAAGGGTTTTCAATTCTAATGGGGGTTCTTTTTTTGTGTTTTGAATTTTGAAGTCTTATTAAAGATCAAAAACTGGATTTGATAAATTTGGTCTGTTTTGACAAAATTGATCTCTAGAGCGCAAATGAAGAGATTTTTTAAAATTTCTTGCATTTTTGGAAAGCTATCTTATTTTTAATAGGGGTCTCTTCTTTTCATTTTCATTTTTGGATACAAAATCACAGTAAACAAGTCCAATCTTGTTGACTAGGTCAAAATCAAAGAGTAAAAATGAGAGCATTTGTGATTAACTTGCACTTTCTTTGCATGCACTTGGTTGGAAGATAAATTGGATTTTTGAGGCAACTCACCACTTTTTATTGCAGATTTTTATGTTTTTTACATACTAACTTTTGGTGCTAACAAGTTGTGATTACAGGTTGCCATCCTTATGAAAAAAAAAAAATTGAAACACTGCATAAAAAGAACGCATGTCAAAGCTTCAAATGCGCAAGGGCTACTAACATTGTTTGCAGGGCTGCCCAAAGCATAAAAACCCAAAATTTCTTGCTTTTTAGTTTTCATGTGCGGCATATACTAGTTGTTTATTTTTAGGCACATTAAAACTTACAATTGGGATCTTTTGGTGATAGGAGAGTATGCTCTTCACCCTTGTGGTGAATTAGAAATCTTGACTTACCATTTGGTTTCAAGAGTAAGAGGCAATTGAATCTTCTTGGCGTGTTTGAGAGAAAATAATTGGAATAGGAGAGTATGCTCTTCACCCTTGTGGTGAATCAGAAATCTTGACTTTCGAAAGTTGATCCACTCTTTGTGTAGTTAGAATCCTTTAGAGGGCCTGCTCTCGGACAACCTGAGAGGAACGACCCAAGTGGGGACAAGCAGATTACCTGACTTTTCCAACCCACTATAAACTCAAGGCTACCAAGGACACAAAACTTTGGTAGACGTAGTGTTTGTCTTCACCTAGTGTGATTGCTTATGGGATTTCGACCATAGCGAGATCACTAGGCAAGAATGCTTAAGGTACTCTTGTGATCGCGAGATTGGTTACTCATCACAAGGTGAGGTGTCCCATAATTGGGAGCAAGAGGAACACTATGAACGAAAGCCCGATCTAAAAACTCTAAGTTAGTAACTACCTTTTTTTTTAGCCGCTCAACTTCTTGGTGCAAGGATCGATCCTAGTGGACTACCCGGATCACCCCAAGATTTACACCCACCATATGTGTTCCCTTGGTTGTGCTTATGACACTTCCATGACAAAGCCAATATCTCTTGTGGGCAACCACTTGGTGTGAGGCAAAGGAGCATCAAGTGTGGGCTAAGTTGTTGAGTAATGAACCATGACTCTAAGGTAGATTGCTTGGATATTATTTTCGATGTTTTGACCAGTGTTAACGTTCTTGCAACATAAACATTCCGATAAAGATTTGTTAGGAAGGCTGTTCTGATATCCCAAGTGCGTATTGACAAGGTTGTTTTTACCCTTGATCAATTGTTTTCAAGACATGTTACAACACTTACTGTTTGCAAACCTTGCTGTTTACTGATACAAGCTGAGACGAAATGCTGTCTGATCGAAACAACTATCTGATTGACAAATTGAAACGAACTCCAAGCCAAAAAATTGATTTTTTTTTTTTACACAAAATTGGCACTCTGTCGCACGCTTTCATGAGAAATATCGCACGACATTTTTTTCAAAAATTATGTCGCACATCAGTAGTAAATTATGTCGCACTGTGTCTCATATTCCGTCGCACTTGGTATAAATATATGTCGCCTGAACAAAAAGTATCGCACTGTTCCTAAAATTCTGTTGCACGACATTATTTGCTGAACTTATGTCACCCTCCTTTTGAGAAAGTATCAGAGTCATTTTGGGTCAAAAACAGAGTTTGCCGTCGGATTTGTTTGGTCTAAGGAGCGTCACGCTAGTCACCCTTGATCCTGGCCACGTATCAGTGTGTGAAGAATTCATCCTAAGTTGAAAAGATGGGTTTAGTCCGTCAAATGTAAGTCTTGAAACGTCTTGATAAATCACTTGTCAAAATTCAGCTATTATTTTTCTAGCTATCCACTATTGAGCTTCTCGCTCGTCCACTCGGCTCGAGTCACCCGTGCTGTAAGATCTTGAGCACTGTTTGACAAGCCATCTAATCACATTTTGACAAGTGACTAGTCCTGATCGTAAAAGCTTCAAATTTGGCTCACTCTTCTTGTCCTACTAAACAAAGACAACTCTTTACATGCCGGTCACAACTAGATATCAAGGTGGTAACAGTAGCCACATGCCTTTCATTTTCAAACAATTGGAAACACCACCCAAACGTCCTCGCAAACAACCTTGTGATAAGAACCTCGAATTTGATCAAACACAAACAGCTAACGTTCGGCACAACCCACTTTATAGTTTTGAAAATTCATTTGGCACACCCTTTGAGACACCCGAGGGTACGAGTGGTATAGTCACTATGGTGCATCTTGATGAAATTAAATGTCGCTTAGAAGAACAAGCATGTGAAACCCAAAAGACTTTGGAGGCTATATACGCTACGGAGAGAGAAAATCAACAAGCTGAAACTGACAATCAGGCATGCTACAAAGGATATAAAAGAACTTGTCCTCGAAATCCCTTTGAAAATAATGATGGTAATCACACACCTCCAAGGACTCCTAGAGCTGCCGCTGGCACATGTCCTTCACCTAAACCATCTCATCATGATAGTGATGAAGAAGTAACTAGCGAAGATGTGATCAAATTTCAACAAGATAGCTTCGCCCAAAAACTAATGCTCAGAGCTTTAGAGGAAAATGGAGACCAATACTTTCGATACATGGTAGCTAGGGGATGGAAACTCCCTAAAGGTTTTAATGTTGAACATATTATCCCAAAATGAGAGCCCACTGAGGCTGAAATCTTAAGGGAAGAAATAAAAGAACTAAGAAAACAATTTACACAACTGCAAACTTCAAAAGAGCCACCTAAGACATCATTTGTTGAATCAATTTGCGCTCTTCCATTTGATAGGGGTCTATACATGCTACCATTTCCTAAGGATATAGAGGTTCCTAAGTATGAAAAATACGATGGAAATGGTGACCCTCACGACCATGTGAGAAATTTCTATGCTATTAGCATGGACTTTATGCATGAAGACACCTTTCTTATGCGTTTGTTCCCTAGAAGTCTAAGAGGACAAGCTATGGAGTGGTTCACAAAATTGAGTCCTCCTCTTAAAACATTTGACGAACTTGCGCAACGTTTCATCCAGCAATATTCGTACAACATTCAACATCCTGTGACAATGCTAGACTTATGCAACATCAAACAAAGACCAGGAGAGTCTTTTGCAATATACCTTCAACGATGGAGATCTTTATACTCTCGGTATCCTCGGCAAGTGCCCGAGGCTGAAAAAATTGACATCTTTGTCAACACGCTTGTACCCGAATTATACTTTGATCTAAGAAAATAGTTATTCACATCCTTCAACGCCATGGTAGAAAGTGCATATCGCATTGAGGATGTTGCTATCAAAAAAGGTGATATTACCATAAACAAGGATAGAATTAACAATGGGAACAATAAAGACAAAGGCAAACCTTGGAACAAAAACAAGTATGTTGTCAATGACGGAGTAGTGGACACTCCTAAGACTAAGGAGCCTGTGTTTAACCTTTCCAATGCCATCTATGCAGCAAAGCAACAAGAAGGTTCAAAACCACAACCCTTTGACAAAGGCTCTAAATTTGCGAAGAAGCGACATGTTTACACACCTATGGTCGAACCTTATGAAGTGGTTTTAAAAACCTTAATTGCAAACAAATTGGTTACCTTACCAGACAACTCACATCCTTACGATCCACCTATTAGAACTCCATGGTGGAGAGAAGATCATACTTGTAGCTATCACCAAAGTAAAGGACATAACACAGAGAATTGCTTCAAACTCAAAGATGTAATTCAAGACCTCATCGAAGCTGGAAAAGTTGTTACAGATGGCCTTGTTAAGAATACTGATCATAAGGCTTTCCAAAAACCATTACCTGAATACGAAAAGGGTGAGACCTCAAGGGTAGCTACCAAAAAGAATCATGACGCCAAAATTAGTTATGCTTACGCTAACACTGATAATGTTATAAGCATGCTTGATCCTGTTGAATACATATGTATGGCAAGCTCCAACAATGACAACTGGCCAAATTATGACGCTAAAGATGAACGACCAAGAGTGGTCTTAAGGAAATGATCCACTCCTCAAGATCATACTGATACTAGACCCAAGGTGGTACTCCGAGTGGCTAAGTCTTCATCTTCTCAGGGTGAACCACTTAACGCTGTCACTAGGGGGCAATCTAAGGTTGTCCTAAAAGTTGCTAATGATCCTAAAAATGCTTCATCATCTAAGCAACCAATTACTTCCAAGATCTCCAACTATGATCTTGTTAGCCAACTGCAATGCACACAAGCACAAATCTCCATTTTTGAATTGCTAGAGTTATCTCCTTTGCACAGGGATATCCTTGAGAAAGCTTTACGTTCTGCCAATGTTCCCACAGATATTGATGCAGAAAAATTCCAAGCTATGGTGAACCACATCTCCTCGCCCCACTATCTCACCTTTTCTGAAGAAGATGACCGAGCTCTTAGTCATCCCCATAACCTTGCTCTTCATGTCGAAGTTCAAATCTTTCGTACCTTTGTTCGTCGAGTCTTGATAAACAATGGTGCAGGGTTAAATATCATTTCATTCAATGTAATCCAACAATTGGGCATATCTGAATTTGCCATCGATCCTAAGCGCAAGATCACTATAAAGGCCTATGATGAGGTTGAAAGGCCTTCTAAAGGTCTAATTGTACTTCCAATCAGTGTTGGTCCAGTTGAGAAGAATGTCATTTTCCAAGTCTTAGACATACCACTTGCATACAACTTGTTGTTGGGACGACCATGGATTCATGATATGCAAGCAGTACCCTCTACATACCATCAGTGCATTAAGTTCCCTTTTAATGGTACTAAAATGGTTGTCCTCAGCGACAACTCCATGTCTATCAACACATTATCTACTGTCGAAATGCTAGTCCCGCACAATCGCTCTTCTCATGAGGTAGCACCATCTTTCACAGAATGTGAACAAAAACTGAAAATGATGAGCCTTGGTATGGGCGAGTACACTTTGGACTCTATTGCTGCCTTACCAATTTCCCCTCGGTCTTATGGGAAACCAACTATTGCAAAGAAGTCTTCTGCTTCTGCTATGACACTTTTTGGCACTTTTGTGCAATCTTCCATACCACTGGAAGCAGAGAAGGAAGAACAAGCCATTAGGGACTGGATCTACAGAGAAGAGGAAGACGAGGAGGTTACAATGACTACCCCTATTTCTCCCAAAAAATATGGAAAAGGCTATAAATTTTTGACAAAAATGGGCTACCAGGGCCACGGGTCCTTAACTGGTTGTAAGAATGCTCTAGTTGAACCTTTAAGTCACACTCGAGGTCATGATGCTTGAGACACCGCTGGTCTAGGCTTTGGGCTAGACAATAATACACCAAACTGTAACCAAATATTACTCATGTCTAGTGAATCGGAGGATGATGACTCTCCCGTAATTGCTACTACTACACAAGATGAAGACTTTGTTCCTCTCACTTACCTCCTTTGGGGAGAAGACATAGTTATTGCTAATAATGAAGAAGCTTCTACCTCCCAACAACAGGAACAAGAAGGGTCTACTTCTGAGGACATAAATAGAGGACGAATTAGGCAGAATATTGCTCATCTCATAAATAGGGGTCAAAGTACAGATTCTCATGAGTATGAATGGGAAAGCCTCTCTGATGCATCTTGCGAGCTAGGGGTGGATGTCATTCATGCCTATGCAACCCAACCCAATGTAGTCGAACGGTCTAGTATGAGGTCAGATGAGTTTGACTCACAACATGTCTCAATGGATCACACTAGTTCCTCTAGGACTATTCCTGAGCTGGACTCTTTTACGACATTTTCTATAGGCTCAACTTCACAGGTCACCAGAAATGACTCCTTCCATATCAATCACATTGAAACTTCTCCCTCACTCTCACTAATTTACCCAGAGCTCATAGATTGGTCTATCCAAAATCAAAAACCTGAAATACGGTCTTTCCAAAATGACTATGAGATCGCTTGTTATCTAAACACAATTGAACCTGCCATTTCTTCCACCAACGAACCCGCGGTTAACATGACAGAATCAGATATCAAGTACCTTAGTCAAAAAATTAAAAGAAAAAATAAGCGATCAGACGGCGAAAACCACATTGTGGCGGTGTCTGACCCTCAAAAAAGTAAAAATAAAGACGTATCTAATGGTGAAAACCTCTCTGAGGCACCTGCGGATGAGGTACTTGGTAGTCTGCCAAGCTATTTCCCAGATAGATCTTCGGTTCTAGTCGAACCTACACAACCTATCAACTTGGGAACAGAAGAATGTCCTCAAATTATCCATGTAGCTCAATCTTTGTCAGACAAAGAAAAGACACAGTTTGCTTAGTTCTTTCAAGACAAGAAGGTCAACTTCGCATGGACATACTCTGACATGCCAGGGCTTGATACAGATCTCATCATGCATCACTTATCAATCTCACCAGATGTCAAGCCTGTCAAATAGAAGTTAAGAAAAATGTATCCACATGTGGCTCTACTGGTCAAGACAGAGTTAGAAAAACTATTGAATGCAAACTTCATTAGGGCCATTGATTATGCTGAGTGGATTTCCAATATTGTACCTGTCTCCAAGCATGAAAAATCCATACGAGTCTGTACTGATTTTAGAGACCTCAATAAAGTGTGCCCCAAGGATGACTTTCCACTACCAAACATTGATATGATAGTGGACATGACTGCGGGTTATGAAATGTATTCGCTCATGGATGGATTTTCTGGGTACAACCAAATAAAGATAGCTCCAGAAGACCAAGAAAAGACAGCCTTTACATGTGCATGGGGTACCTTTTGCTGGAATGTCATGCCTTTTGTGCTCAAAAATGCTAGCGCTACATATCAAAGAGCAATGACAACCATCTTTCATGATATGATGCATAAAAACATGGAAGACTATGTTGATGACACACTGGTGAAATCAAAGAAACGAGACACACATCTCAAAGACCTTAGTTTGATATTGGACCGTATGGAACAATTCCAACTTAGGTTGAATCCAAAAAAATGTGCCTTTGGTGTCACTTCTGGAAAATTGCTAGGTTATATCATCTTAGCAAAAGGCATTGAGGTTGACCCTAAAAAGGTCCAAGCTATCATGGATATGCCTCCACCAAAGACTATCAGTCAGCTTAGAGGTCTGCAAGGATGGCTACAATCCATAAGAAGATTTATCTCTCAATTAGCTGATAAGGCTCAACCTTTCAATAAAAATTTGCATAAAGGATCTACCCATATTTGGAACAGTGACTGTCAACAAAGCTTAGACCAAATCAAAGGCTACTTGGCAAAACCACCAGTTTTGATGCCACCCATTCTGGGAAAACCTTTGATTTTGTACATTTCAGCTACGAATTCTTCTCTAGGAGCACTCTTAGCCCAAAGTGATGAGACGGGTAAAGAAAGAGCCATATACTATATTAGTCGAACTTTGGTGGCTTATGAACTAAATTATACAAGTATAGAGAAGGCATGCCTTGCTGTAGTTTTTGCCTCCCAAAAAATTCAGCATTATATGTTGGCCCACACAGTTCACTTGATTGCCAAGATAGACCCTTTGAAATATTTATTAAGTAAAGCTGCACTTACTGGTCGCCTTGCTAAATGGATGATGATTCTTTCCGAATTTGACATTCAGTATGTTGAACGCAAGGCAATCAAAGGACAGGCCATAGCTAACCAGTTGGCTGACTTCCCACTTGAAGATGTAGCACCTCTACAAATTGAGTTTCCAGATGCCTCAATCATGAACATTACTGACAGAACATGGAAAATATTTTTTGATGGATCCCATACAAAGAATGGAGCAGGAGCAGGGGTGTTGTTTGTTTCCCCTCATGGTTATACGATCCCAAAATCCTACAAATTATTGTTCCCATGTACAAACAATATTGCAGAGTATGAAGCATTAACAAATGGGATCAAAATGGCCCTTGAATGGCGAATAACTGAGCTACACATCTATGGGGATTCTCAGCTGGTTGTGAACCAAGTGAATAATGAATATCAAACAAAGGATGATAAATTGATCCCTTATAAAAAGTTGATAGATGCTCTAAGGAACTATTTTACCTTTGTAACATTCCAACAAATTCCTAGAGCAGAAAACAAGGCTGCTGATGCTATGGCCACCTTAGCATCTATCCTCCAATTACAAGAACATGAATCGCGATTTGAGTTCCTGGTGGAAGAATTGCGTCATCCAGCCTATGATTCTTCAGATAACCAGGTGATCTACACTGTTGTAGGTCACGATTCCTCCCGCTATGCGGCTATTTTCTCCTACCTACGTGATCAGGTTATTCTCGAGACCCTCACGTGCAACCAAAAATGCCAACTCCTTCGTAATGCCTCACACTACACTTTGGTCTCTGGTGACTTGTATAGGAGGGGTCTAGACGGAACGTTGCTTAGGTGTTTAGAACTAGAAGAGTCCGAGAAGGCACTTGTCAAAGTCCACGATGGCATTTGTGGGGCGCATTCTAATGGCCTTGCACTTGCCCAAAAATTGCTTAGGACGGGTTATTACTGGCCCACCATGCAAGCTGATGCTGTGCGCTATGCAAAGTCCTGTCAGAAATGTCAGCTCCATGGTAACTTGATACATGCTCTTGGGCAAGAGTTAATCCCTTCTGTGACATATTGGCCATTTCAGCAATGGGCCTTTGACTTGGTAGGAAAGATCCATCCAAGCTCATCCAGCGGTCATAAATTCATCATCACAGCAACAGAGTATTTCACTAAATGGGTTGAAGCTGTACCATTATCTGCTGCTACAGGCAAACATGTTGCCCTGTTTATACTGAATCACATCATTTGTCGATATGGTATCCCATCCTCTATTGTTACAGATAATGGAGGATAGTTCAAAAATAAAGACTTAAAACAGCTATGCAAAAAGTTTCGAATTAAGCAACACTGGTCTTCCATTTACTATCCCCAAGGGAATGGCCAAGCTGAGGCCTCTAATAAAACGCTGCTGAAAATCCTACACCGCACAGTTCACAAGTCTGGGAAAGATTGGCACTTGCAAATAAATCTGGCACTTTGGGCCTATAGAACCTCTATTCGTACTCCTACAGGGGCTACACCCTTTTCTCTAGTCTATGGCTCTGAGGCTGTTCTCCCATTAGAAGTCGAAATACCTTCTTTGCGTATCTCCTTACATGGGTTAATAACCGATGAAGACCATAGAGCTATGAGAGTACAGGAATTAGAGACTCTGGATGAACGACGCAAGGCTGCTTTTGATCACATGAGAGCTTATCAGAAGCGCATGTCTACACAATATAACAAAAAGATTCACCCTCGTGAGTTCCAAGTTGGTGAACTCGTGCTTAGAGAGAATCCCAAAAATCAGCAAAATCGAGAACAGAAAGGGAAATTTGAACCTAACTGGTTAGGTCCTTACATTATCACAACATCATTTGGGTCTGGTGCTTACCAGTTGTCTACTTTAGAGGGTGAAGAACTTGCAGAACCTATCAACATCCTACACTTGAAGAAGTTCTATACTTAGAGGCTTGCTGCTCAGCTATCTTGTATATATCTATGAGCCTGAAAAAATCTTAAAAATTAGAAAATGTCCTGAAAAAATGATCATCTTAGTGAAAACCTCACTTTGATTTATCACAAAAAAAAAAAAAAAAAAAAAAAATCTGTCAAAGTGGTGAAAACCTGGAAACAGGCGCTACTTGAAACCCTTGCACCTATGTCTATCAATCTCAATCATCCACTTTGCTACACATTTCCTAGCTTGGAATTGTTTCTTGTCCTCATCTTGGGGGCATAGCTACTTAGCCTATTGAGGTATTCTTGTGGATTAGGGTTTCTTTGACAACTCACAAAATAGTGTTTCTCAACACTTCCCTCACTTTGACATCAAGTGTTTTTTAACACTTTACAGATAGTTTACCTACGGTCTTCGATGTCGCGATATCTCACTATCAGAATCAAGTCTAGAAGAAATGGCCAAGTGACTTACACAAACGCACTTTAACACTTAAACGAATGAGCTATGCTGACATTTATCTACTTTGTGTGCTGTCTATGATGATTTATTTGCCATGTATTCCCTCCCTAATAGTCTTTCAAGGATGTCATTGACTAGAAGACTGGGGGCATGGGACATATTTTCTTGATTTCTGCTTGTGGGTATACTTTTGTTTGTCTATAGTGTTGTAAGCATTCATGCTTGTCCTATTCAACACTTTGACTTATAAATGTATCATCCTTGATTGTTTTGCAAGACCGCACTCAGGGTTTATCCTGGTGCTTATGCCTTGATACAGGTGTAATCTTGCTAAATTAAACTTAGGGAATCTAATCATGTAGTTATCTTGACTTACATGTCTCTGATGCTTAGATTGGATTTCCACATACCTACCTAATATCGATCATATTCATATCCTCATAGTTATACTAGTGATGGTTGTATGATCTCATGATGTCCCTAATAAATTCTCAATGATGAAATTAAGAGTCTAAATGTTATGCACTTCTTGCTGGTAAACCACTTTGCATATTAGCTTGCATTTTAGGTTCATTTTCTAGCTTAGTCTTGCATTCTTGCATATGGGGAGAGCTCTCTTTCTTCATCTTTTTGTGGACATATCAGCTAACTCCTTTCATATATTTCTTTACTTTCTTCTTGTTCATGTCTTTTCACCTTCTTAATCTTTCGCTTCATCTCTTTTCTATCTTATCATCACATTATATAAAGTTTTGACCTCTTAAATAATTTTGACGTCCTAGATTCATTTTTGGGATCAAAATCCAAATTCGAGTTAATCTTGATGGTCAAAATTGTCTTTTACAATTCTACTTTCTTCTGAGCAGTTAGTTGACCTTTTGAGGTCTAATCTCTGAATCATCACTCGGGCATCTTCATTTCTTCATGTCTTCATCATTTCTATACTTCATATCTACTTAAATTCACTATTTCATGTCTAAAAACACCTTTCTACTCATTTCGACCTTATTTTTATGCTATATCCTTCAAGGTCAACTCTAGTCAAACTGGGGCATTTTATCAGTTTTTTTATATAGTCATTCTTGGGTTCTAATCATCTATCTGTCATCTTGGACATTGCTATATTCTAATTTTCTCATTTCTAGCCAATTTTTGCATCCCCTTACCTCATTTCAATTTCGATCCCGAGGGGGCAGAAATACTCTATCACTGCTTAGGAGCATTTGTTTGATCTTCTCACTTGCTCTCACTCTATCTGCTTTTCTAAGTGTTAGTATTCTTCTTGAATTCTAACATCATCTCTTCCTAGTGTTCAGTACTACTGCTATCAGGCTGTGCATTTAGGACTTGCTATCTATTTCTGCATTTCACTCTTCGGAATTAGACATCTATATCTATCATCGCCTACTTGGCTTCAATTTTCTTTGACATAATGTGTTCCCAGATCGATCACGCATTAGTCAAAGAGGGGCAAATGTAATCACCTAAAAATGGTCATCTAGACTATTAGCCCCCTTTTCAACATTTTGGCTAAATTAATTTAATCGCTTACCTAAGCCAAATTGCTAATAATCAATTTATTTGATTATAACCTATAGTTTGACTATGCTATCCTAAGTTCATTATTTGATTAAAAGAACAAGTCCCCTTTTAATTAAATAAAAGACCCCATTCTTCTAACCCACTTAAAGTGCACACATAAAGTCTTTTTTCTATTTTGCAATTAAAAGAAAAGGCTTTGTGACTTTTGTCTTATATGACAAGTCAACTTATATTCTATTGGTTGATTTGTGTGTGCACATGGATCACTCCTCTTTTCAAATTCCACCGTTGATCATCCACCATCTTCATCTTGATCTCCACCGTCCGTACATCTTTAAAAGGGAGAGAGCTTTCCCCCTCAAAGGATCCATTTTTTGAATATTGTTATGCTGCAGGTTTTCTAACAGGTTTCTTTGGAGCTTTGTGGAGAACTTCTATTTCTTGTCTACATTCTCTCATACCATAGCATTTTAGCTTAGATTCATGTTGCATGTTAGTTTAGCTTTCATTCTTGCAAATAATCTCACATAGCTCAATATTTGGTTTTGTAATACTCTCATCCATACTTAGAATAGCTGCACTTTTCATATTCATTCAAGTTTAATATTTAGTTGCATTGCATTCTTGAGGAACTCCTTGGGACATTTGAATTCTTGCATCTTGTCTTTGGAACCTCCCATTGCATGGTTTACTAGCAAGAAGAGTATCTCTAAGGCTCATCTGAGAGCCCTTGAACTTGAAATACACTCTCTTGCACTCCATGGATAGGGAGCTCTAAGCCGGCATCTAAGCATTCCGAACTCATGGAATCATTTGGATAGAAGGGTTTAGAGTGTGACACTTTCGAGTGTACACTATGCACTTAGGTGTTATGTTGAAGCTCTCAAGCAATTCAATGATCTTGGGTGATACTTTGGCACTCGGGTGACACTATGATGCCTTGCTAGAACTGGATGCTTGGTTCACATTGAGAACTCAATGAACAATGCCACCTTGATTCACATTGCTGACTCAGTTTACATTGTGATGCCTATCCCATTTGATAGTGCTTAGTTAACACTAGATACTCTCAATTTGCTTGGACTACATTGAAGCATATTGATTGAAGGAACACTCAATTACAGTATCAACTGACCTTCCTGAATGACTTAAGTGTTTTGTCACTAATTGACAATATGTCTTACCATAGGGTCAATAATCTCCCCCTTTGGCATTAGTGACAAAAACACTTATCATGTGCAGTTCTGTCATCAATCCAAAAACTCTTAATCAAATTTTTTTAGTCAAACTCCCCCTTTCCATATGCTTGGGTTTGCAACTTGGTTTGAACTAAAAATTGTGGCTTGATTACAATTGAATGAGTCTTAATTTTTCAAAATTGTTTTTCTTTAATTATACATCTACTTTATATATGCATATACATAGATGTTTCCCCTTGTACATATTCCTCTACAAATACATAGATGTTTCCCCCTATACATTTTCATCTACATATTCCCCCTTATTTTTGTTACAAATGCCATAAACATATCTTTACAAGGTTATACAAAAATTATTGAGGAAATCATTATGCACTTTCAAAATTAGAGACATAGTTTAATCACATTTTTCTTTCAATACCTTCATATGTGCACTTAAATCTGAAGTCCAGCTGATAACTCCATCATGAGATTTGCAACTCAAAAATTTATATAATGAACTAGTGTCTTTGCATGTGCAAGATGTTTCTATATTACATCCATGTGAGGAAGCATCATACTTTGAATTTCTATTACTATTGTCCTAATCTCGGCTTCCTCCCTTAGTAGTTCAACCTATAAATATGTAAAAAATCTAACCTTCACAAAATGATTGTAGCTAAAACTCAGGTCAATTGCCAACAAAATATCACTATTCTTTAAATCTTCATCAATCTTGGCTAGTTTTTCTTTTATTTCCTTGGTGAAGTTTGAATTTTGAAAATAAAGAGACAACATTATTTACAACTCCTTTTGTTGCAACAATAAGAGTGGACAATTCCACTTGATCAATGGCAATCTTCTTGGCTACATTTTCCAAAATTTTATTCTCAAATTTTCTTTTTGCCCTTTGCTGATTTTTTTCTTGACCATTTAAATCTTTATTGAATTTATGTACAATGTCAATCAATTTTTGAATGATAGGGGCTTCATTATTTACCTCAACTTGCATCACATCCAAAAATATGTCCTTGATATCTTCAAGAACCTTTCCTATGTCCCTTTTTGCCTTGATTTTTCTCTATTGAGACCTTTTCCTCCAAAGTTCACTCAAAATCTCTATTTTTTCAGTAGAGGGATTAGATTGATCCCAATTTGGAATCACAATCTCTTTATCAAGGTCAATCTCTTTTTGTAACCTTTTCTTTTTCTTTTCCCTTAGCACTCGAAGAAAGTATAATTTCTTTTCCTTTGTCTTGATTCTTCTTCTCTTCACCACTCAATTGACTCTTTGTTTCTTCTTTGTTTCCTTTTCCAATAGTATCCTCATCCTTGTCTAGTTTTTGGTCAGTTATGCTTGGCCTAGAGGTAGTCGGGGTCTACTGCTTGATTGCTACTTGGGTGGATGTAGGATTTTCTTTCTCCTTTTCTTTAATCTTTTCCTTCTTTGTCTTTGATGGACCAATGACTTGGCTCAGAGAAGTCCATAGAGAGGCTATTACCATAGATGCCATCATTTCTGAATCCAATTCTTCAATTGTTTGCGCATAAGGTGTTTCATCATTATCTACCTTATTCTCTTCCTCAAAAATAGTTTTCTACATTTTTGTAGTGGACTGAACAACCTCTTCTATTTTATTTTACAAAATTTGAAAAGATTTGAATCTAAGAGTTTTCCTGTCCTCATGCTTGGTCATGGCCTCATTGATTTCTTCTTTAGTGAAATGTGGCATGACACTTTTCAATGTTTGTTCTTTGATGTCTCCTTTTGGCTTTAGAACATTTGACCATCTATGTGTCACGTCCTTAAGTGAGACTTCTAGAGCTTGGAATTTTAGCTCATTAGGATCATATTTTCATCTTACCATCTTCTCAACTAAAGCATCTTTTATCTACTGTTGCTCGTCCTTTCTCCTAGATTCATATATGATATATTTGAATCCATCCATGCCACTTCCTTCCTTCAATCTCTTCAATTGCTTCTCAAAGGATAGTGGGGGCTTATTTAGTTGGATGATAGGTGTATTTTCTTCTTCCTCTTTATCATCAACATATTGAAGCTTCAATTTCCTCCTCGACTTTCTGGTAGTGGTGATCACAGGGGTAGCTACCTTCTTAGGTATAGCTTTCTTTGGTGCAGTCTTGATCACTTTTCCCTTCTTTGGAGGTTCTTCTTCCTCTTCATCTTCTTGATCGTCCTCCTCTTCTTCTTCATCCTTCCCTTTATCCTCAGTGAGCATAAGAGGATCATCCTTCTTATCAAGTTTTTTCTCAATATTTTCCATTCTTTTCTTCCCTCTCTTCAAAATTTGAGGAATCTCTATTTCTAGAGATATTTTGGTTTTGGCCTCTTCATAGGTGCCAAAATATGTAGCCTTAGGATTGTTAAAGTGTAGCTTTAATAGAAGTGAAGTACACATTATCTTAAGTATATGAATCTCTGATCATATATATTGTGATATTGCTATAAGGATTTAACTGTGTGATTTTGAATCAAACTCATTGACCCATGTTTCATGAGTAGTGATTCAACATGAATCCATCTCTCATGAGAATAAATGTAACACTTAGCACTCATTGGATCTAGGTGATGCTCATAGGGGTGAAGCACCAAGACTTCCGAGAGGTCACCGGTGCTTCACCCCTATGAGCATCACCTAGATCCAATGAGTGCTAAGTGTTCCATTTATTCTCACAAGAGATGGATTCATGTTGAATCACTACTCGTGAAACATGGGTCAATGAGTTTGACTCAAAATCACACACTTAAATCCTGATAGCAATATCACAATTTGACTTGCTATGGAAATTATCTCCTACTTATATATATAAGGAAGTGTTAATTAAATATTAAGTGCCTTAATTAATTTAGATTCATGGCACTGTAGGGCTATGACTCTACGTGGCCCTTGGGCTACGCAAGAGTCATGTCCCTACGGGGTCATGAGCCTTTACATACAAACATAAATAGATGACTAATCATGGGCTATAGACATCAATTACAATTGGGAATGCTCTTATATCTGTAGACGCTTAAAATCATCCCAAAACACTATATTAATTTATTAATATTTTCTTTGATACTATAGTTGATCATGTATTAATTAATTATATTTTTCATATTCTTCTACTTATTTAATTAAATTTATTTAATTAAATAGATTCACTTTCCTAAAGTATTTAAATTTAATTTAAATGCATCCCCTCTAATGTGTTAAAATTTATTTCATGTATAGTGCTCCATAAATCTCCTTTTAAATAAATTTCATTTTTTTAAAAATTCCCTCCACTTTATTAAATTCTCTAATCTATGATTAAATTAAATACTATTTGATTTAATCATAATCCTACCTACCACCCATCACTCATCCTTTTAAGCCTACCCACTTGCTATACCCACTTTATTAATCTAAAACTCTTTTTAAAACACATTTTAGCCCTTAAGTGGTTGCTCACACATGTGTGAGCAACTCAATCCCTAGGAGCTCATTTTTCATTAAATTCTCCAAAATGACTCTTACATCCATGTCCCCCACTCCTTTCCCCAAGGTTGCTCACACATGTGTGAGCAAATCTCAAGCCACCCAAATCATAAAGGCTCATTTTGATTTTTGCATGGCTTGTCCTTTAGCCCATGTGTCTCCCTTATGCAACCTATGTGGATGCCACATAGATTCCACCTCCTCAAGGTCTCCCTCAAGCCTATAAATAGATCCCTTATCTCAAGCATTTTTCATCTCCTCCATTGCATTGTTATCATGCTAGTTTAAGTTTAAAGCTTTGTAGAGATTTATATGCTTAGAGCCAACTTTTGGTAGTTGTTTGCATTGTTTCAATTCCTAGTTCAGTAAAGTTTACAGATTGAATTTGGTGGACATTGAATTTATATATAATTAATCTATAATTGTGAATATGCTTATATATATACTTGACACATACATACATACATACATACATACACACATACATACACATATACATATACATATACATATACATATACATATACATATACATATACATATACATATACATATACATATACATATACATATACATATACATATACATATACATATACATATACATATACATATGTTACTTCCTTGAAAGAACTGTAATATTAACCAGTAATTTATATGTCAATAATATTGATGCGTTCGATTGTGAAGAAGGACTGAACTATGACTTGGTTGTAGGCTGCATGGGTATAAATGAAGGGGCATGGCTATGTAGGGTCATGACCCTACGTGGCATAAGCCACGTAGAGTCATGACTCTACGTAGTCATGGTTTGCACTTGATAGAAACCAAGACACCGTCGATAGATATACTTTTAGTAGTTAGCCACCAAAGTTTAGTGTAATCGATAATACTAGAAGGTAATAGTATTAGTATATATATTGGTTCATTGCCATTATAACTATAAATATTATAGTCTTGAGTTATTTTCTATAATTCACTAAGTTGCTAACATTCTTAACACTCCCTCTTTAGCAATTAGGGAATTTTAAGCAACATAATATAAAACAACTAATTTCCACTTAAATGTGGTCAATGATTTTACGTTATCTTGTCCAACAAGATCTGGGCTGAAGAACGATAACAACTCATGGTGTTTGGAAAAATCTAGCCCGAAGAACCATGAGGTGGTTATCAAGGTGTTTGACAAAATCTGGCCCAAAGAACCAACATAACACTTTGCTCCAACAAGTTAATGTTTGGAGTTGGATCAACTATTTGATAAAGTCATCACTTTACAATAGTGATCCTACACATATGGAAGATTGTCACCTTTCAGTACACAAGTTTGCCAACAATTTTAATTATTCATGAATATACAATATACAATAGTAATTACAATTTTGTCATATGAAGTTTATCTATGAAGTGTTATATTTTCAACCTTGCAAGAGGCTTAGTGAAAATATCAACATTTTTCTCATTTGTGTTGATGCACATCAACTTGATAACATTTCTGTCTACCATATCTCTGATATAGTGATAAGGAACTTTGATGTTCTTTGATCGATTGTGGAAGACAAGATTTGCAGAAAGTTTGATGCAACTTTGGTTGTCACAATGGATCACTGTAGGGCTTGCTTTCTCTCCAAATAGTCCAAATAATAGCTTTCTCAACCAAATTGCTTTGTGAGCTCCCATGGATGATGCCACATATTCAACTTCGGTAGAGCTCATATCAACTATTGATTGGTTTCTACTGAACTAGGATATCAAGGTAGATCCAAGAATGAAGTAACATCCCATAGTACTTTTATGACTTATGGAACATCCAACCTAATTAGAATCAATGTATCCTTCAAGATTAATCTCTACATTTTTGTACTTCAGTCTAAGACCAATAGTGCCACATAGATATCTTAAGACATGTTTGGCAGCTGTTAAGTGATTTTTTTTGGTTCACCCATGAAGTGACTTAAGACATTAGTAGCACAACATATATTAGGTTGAGTATTTGCAAGGTACATAAGTGACCCAATGATTTGTTTGTAGAGAGTAGGATCAATAGACTCATAATTTTCAACTTCTTCTTTTAGTATATGTAGATTTCTTTCCATTGGAGTTGCAAGAGGTTTGTTGTCCATCATTCCAAATTTGGTTAATATGTCAATAGTGTATTTCCCTTGATTTGGTAAAATATGATCTTCCTTTTGATGTACTTCTAGGCCCAAGAAGTAGTGTAATAAGCCTAGATCCTTCATTTCAAATTCTACTATGAGGTCTTGTTTGCATTTTTCATTCAAGTGATCTTCACTTGTTATTGGAAGGTCATCAACAAATAAAACAAGTATTAACATATCACTGTTAGATATTTCAACACACACACACACACACAAACACACACACACACGCACACACACACACACACACACACACACACACACACACACACACACACACACACACACACACACACACACACACACACACACACACACATTCAAATCATCTTCATTTTTTTAGAGTAACCTAGTTTGGTGAGATAGTTGTCTATTCTTTCATACCAAGCTCGTGGTGCTTGCTTGAGGCCATAAAGAGCTTTCTTCAATTTACAAAATACAACTTCTTGTCTTTTATGACAAAGCCTATAGGTTGTTCAATATAAACTTCTTCACTTATGATACCATTTAGAAATGCAGTCTTAACATCCATTTGATGTATCTTCCATCCTTTTGATGCATCAATTGAAATAATTGTCCTTATAGAACTATATTGAGAAACCAGAGTGAAGGTTTCTTCATAATCGATACTTGCCTTTTGAGAAAACCCACAAGCAACAAATCTTGCCCTATTTTTTTTCAATACTTCCTTCTAGAGCATACTTGATCTTGTATAGCCACTTTGATGAGACAAATGATTTGTCTTTACGCTTAGACGTAATATCCCAAACATCATTTTGTAATATAGATTGGTACTCTTCGATCATAGCTTCTTTCCATGCTTAGCAAAGATAGGGCTTCGTCAATAGTTGATGACTCAATTTTAGAAAGTTTAGTTACTAGTGCATAATAACAAGATTTGTTTATGGTGTTCTTGCTTTCTCTAAAAATTTCATCTAGTTCAACATTATTTTATTCAACCATTTTTCTTGCCCATAAAAGCCTTTTCTTGATATTTGAGATGTCTCTATTTTTCTATATCTGGTGATAGTTCATTTTATTCTAATATGTTCTCCCTTTGAGTCTCAGTTTGTGGATCTTCATCTATTTCTCTGATGGGATCATCTTCTATACTTGTGGATAGTTTCAAGGCAATTTTTTCTTCAAATTTTACATCTATGCTTATTTCAACTGATCTTTGTCTTGGTACAAAGATTCTATATCCTTTGGAGTTTTCACTATACCCAGTAAATATTCCTTTCTTCCCTGATGGTTCTAACTTGGTTCATTTTTCTTTGGGTATGTGAATATAAACAAGACAACCAAATATTCTAAGGTGACTTAGGTCAGGTTTGATTCCTATGAAGACTTCTTCCAGAGTTGTATTCTCTACAATTGAATGAGGATATCTATTTTGAATATATACAACTATATTAGTGGTCTCTTCCTAGAATGAAAAATGTAGGTTCTAATCATGAAGCATGGATTTTTTTAGATTCAAAAATGGTTCTATTCTTTCTTTCTGATACATCATTCTGTTGAGGATTATATGGTACCGTATACTCCCTCTTAATCCCAACAAAGGTGCAAAACTCTTTGAATTTATTAGAAGTGTATTCACCCCCCTTGTCTGATCTTAGGGTTCTTATTCTTTTTATACCATGTACCATTGGAGATAACTCCATTTATCTAGTAAAAAGTATATGAACCTGTTCCATACAACTGAGAGCTAGGGTTACTCTAAAATTGAAAGATGTTCTTTCGTACTCGGTATAAAAAGAAATCTAGTATCCATTTATGGACTTGCTGATGAAGGGTATCAAGTTTCCTTTAATGAAGAAAAAGTTTTATATTAGCCTAAATCCACCAACTTGAAGAATGCCATCACCATGTCATCACCATATGCCTTCAATGATATAGTCTCCAAAAGTGTATGCACCCCCATTGTCTAATCAAGGTGCTCTGATACCATGTAAAGTTTACAGATTGAATTTAGTGGAGATTGAATTTATATATAATTAATTTTTAATTTTGAATATGCCTATATATATATATATATCTATATATATATATATATATATATATATATGTCACTTCCTTGCAACCAGTAATTTATATGTCAATAATATTGATGTGTTCGATTGTGAAGAAGGACTAAATTGTGACTTGGTTGTAGACTACGATAAGTGCTTATGGTGGTATAGGACAAAAAAATGCCATTTTAATTATTTTTGATGTTTGATTTTCTACTAAAGCTTTGAACTCTTTAAATTTTTCTAGAACTTCAAATGATTCCTTGATTTTTAGAAAATAGATCTAGGTTTTTCTAGAAAAATCATCAATGAAGATAATGTAGTATGGGAATCCTCCTAGTGAAAGTGTAGGCATAGGTCCACATAAATCAGAATGGATCATTTCTAAGATTGATTTTGAATTTTTTTACTAGGAGGAATTTTTTTTTAATTTTTTCCCCCTAGAGCACACCCTTTACAAATACTTATATGGTTGGAATTTAAGTTAGGTGTTCTAGTGGTGATTTTTCCTATATTTGGTAGTGTACTAAATCCAATGTGCTTGAGCCTTCTATGCCATATTTCATTTGAATTTGTTGATTCAAGACTTAGAGCTAGTCTTTGAGTATTACATAATTTATATAGGGTTCCATCTTTGATCCCTATAGTGATGACATTCTTCAAGTTGGTGGTTTTAGGCGAATATAAAACTTTGTCTTCATTAAAGGTAACTTGATACCTATCATCAACAAGTCTAGAAATGGATACTAGATTTCTTTTTATACCAGGTACAAAAAGAACATCTTTCAATTTTAGAGTAACCTTAGCTCTCAGTTGCATGGAATAGGTCCCTTTTCCTTTTACTGGATAAGTGGAGTTATCTCCAATGGTAACTCCTTTAGTGATTAGCCTCCAAGAGTTTCAACTTATCTTTGAATCTTGATAAATGATGAGATGCACCACTATCAATTATCCATACATTTTTGTTGGATTTCATCTCAATTGAGAGAGCTGGATAATGTAAAAGATTTTCATCCCTTTTTGTTTCTACCAAGGAGGCTATAATTTTCTCCCTTTTTGGAAATTGTCTGAATGTGTGACCAACTTTCTCACACTTGTAAGATAGAAATCATAATTTATTTCATAATTTTTTCTTTTTTTTTTGTCATATCTCTTTCCTTTGAATTTCTCTTCTTTCCTTTGTTATTAGAGATAGAAAAAAGTGCCTAATTTTCTCCCTCTTGTTTTGAAATGATGCCTCTTAAAATTAAACTTGATTCTTATGATGTGTAGTCATTTTTTAGTTTATCAAAAGATGGTATTGAAGGTCTACTTATGACTTGAATGAAAGATTCACAAGATATAGGTAATCCTCTGAGTGCTATTATAGATAGTTCTTGATCTTCTACTTGATTTCCAATTGAAGATAATTGATTATTTTTGATATTCTTCCAAAGTAGGATGATATTGATTCTCCTTTATTCATTTTTGTATTCATGTGTTGATTTTTAATGTAAGTAATCTACTTGAATTGTCGATCTCAAATGTATCTTTAATTGTTTTAAATACTTCAAATGCCTTTTTAAGTTTGATATGGATGGAAGAATATGATCCTTTATTGAATCAACAATAATCTTTTTGGCTTTGTTGTTTCATCTTCTCCTAATAGCTTTTTTTGCTTCATCTTCAGGTATAGAGATGTTTGATTCAATGAAGGTTTCTAGTTCCACTTCTTCGAGTATAGTAGTAATTCTAATTTTCCAAGAGAAGAAGTTTGCAGCTCCTTCTAATCTATCCTTGACTCTAACATTGTTTGACATGATTTTTATTTGATTAACAACCTCTATCAAGTTGGCTCTAATACCATGTAAAGTTTACAAATTGAATTTGGTAGAGATTGAATTTATATATAATTAATTTGTAATTGTGAATATGCTTATATATACTTCACACACACACACACACACACACACACACACACACACACACACACACACGCTACTTCCTTGCAGGAACTATAATATTAACTAGCAATTTATATGTCAATATGATTGATGCATTCAATTGTGAAGAAGGAATGAACTATGACTTGGTTGCACATTTCGATAGTGCTTGCAGTGGTTTAGGATAGAATAGTGCTATGTTTATTATTAGTTTTATCCAACTCCCACATGACTATTTATATTGGGACTGCACGGGTATAAATGAAGGGGCATGGCTATGTAGGGTTTTGACCCTACATGGCATAAGCCACATAGAGTCATGACTCTATGTAGTCATGCTTTGCACCTGATAGAAACCAAGACACCATCGGCATATATACTTTTAATAGTTAACCATTTAAGTTTAGTACAATGAATAATATTACAAGGTAATGGTAATAGTAATAATACACACCCACACACACACACACACACACACACACACACACACACACACACACACAATAGTTGATTGCCATTATAACTTTAAATATTACATTCTTGAGTTATCTGCTATAATTCATTAAGTGGCTAACATTCTGAAAAAGTTCTTGCATATTTTCATGGAAGCATATCATTGTTAGTTTACTTCATTTCATCCCATTTCTACTTCACATCCTTTGGAATTCTTTTGAGATTGGCTTACTCATTAGGCATTTTTTGAAGGCATTCTACATACACCTTAGTATAGATTCATACTTGCATTCTTTCATTCATTTGAATAGATTTCACATGATTCTCCATAGCTATGTTTAGGAGAGCACATCCACATCCCTTAGCTTTGAGCACACTAGCAAGGCCTCTTGTGGGTGCCCTTGTTGAGGTTCTCTTGAAGTTGTGTGAGACTCTATTTCTTGGTTGTATCACTCTATGAAACTCAAGTAGCTTAGTTGTATTTCATTGTTTGAATCTTGATATGCATGTACAACTGACATTTGCCTTGTTTAAGCATGCTTCCAATAGATAGTTTTTTCATGTATACATTTTGACACACTTAGTGGGACCCACATACCTATTCCAAGAGAAATTTGGTAAAACAAATTAGAGGTTTTTAGAAAAATAATGCATTGTCATTTCTATTTGGATGCAGTTTCATCTATGTAGAAACTTCATTGTCTTTGGAGATCATCATCTACATAGTTTGGCATCTATGCCATTGATAAACTCAGTAAGTTACCTTAAAACTAAAACCAAAACTTGTTTCATTTTCTACGTGATTTGGCATCTTTGTAGATTTAATTGTGTTGTCTACATTATCTCCACCTCTGTGAATTTAAGGATCTGTCATCTGCATTGTGGGTGGCTACAGTTATGTAGTCTCAATTATCTGTCGTCTCTATTGATTTTGGCATCTACAAGTTTTTCCATCTCCGAAACTTACCTATTGTTTGCGATCTACAAGTGTAAGTATCAGGTCTAACTTTCTCAGTTCTTTTCTATCATCTTTGTTCAGTCATCTTTGATATTTTTCATCTGCGCATGTATTCTATCATATCTGATATTTGACAGATTGGTTAATATTTTTAAAGTTCTTCGTATTCAACTCATTATTTATTTGATAGATAGGGATTAGTGATAAGATTTTATTGTAGGAGAGAAACTTTGGAGGACTTTAGAATTAGGGGATAAATGAACTTGTATGGTTTAACCATTTTTCATTTGAATGAATGTTGCAAATAATCTCATAAAATCCAAACAAACTCTTGAATGCATTTAAAAGTAACATTACACGCACAATATTGAATGCCTTAAGAGAATTTACACACCTTTTATTGGAATGAATGTTTAAATGCAATCTTGAATGTCTTAAAGGAATTGACAAGTTTTTCATTAGAATGGATGTGTAGAATAACAAAATGCAATCTTGAACACCTTAAAAGAATTGACAAGCTTTTCATTGGAATTAATGCTTAGATAAAAAAAAACACTATTGAATGCCTAAAGGTCAAAGAAGAATGTGATGAAATATTTCAATTTGGGCTTAAAACAGTCTCATAAAATCTTGAATGCCTAAGGGACAAAGAAGATTTTTATGAAACATTTAGACTTGGTGCATAAAATAAATACACTAAATCTTGAATGACTTAAAGTAACTTTCTCTATCCATATAAATTTTCTTATGTTGATGCCAATCAATTTATTTTTGTTAATGAACCCTCAATTTATTATGTTGATGAAATTGTGAAGTTGGAAAGAACTTTACATTCTTAAACAGGAGTGTCTTAAAGAGTAGAGAGAAATCCTAAAGCTTCAATTGGAAAATAAAAAGTGTCTTATAAACCTTGAGGTCACTTACATATTCTCTCCTCTTGCACCTTTGGGTGATCTTGAGTGCACAAGAAATAAGGAGTCTTATTTTTTATTTTTAAGCAACCTACTTGGGGATTTCATCACCCCTTGGGATGACCTCAACTCCCATGTTTTGGTAGAGTATAAATAGTGGGAGGTGAATCCAAAGACACCTCTCTTGGAAGTAAAATCTTGTCTATCTTGGCTAAGCCCCAAAGGAATTTATACCTTTGGGAAGTGAAGGTGGATATTTGGGTTATCATCTCTTCCTAGCTGTGTGGTATTATTTTCTTTCATCTATAGATTTGGGCCTCATGTAACTTGTGTATATCAAGGACACCCTCTAGTTGATCTTTGTACATCCTAGTTGAAGCCTTAATAGGATTGTTGATGTATTTGACGTGCTTGATTATTTAAAATCCAAAACCAATACAAACATCAAACGGGTCTAAACGAGTGAAATGGTGAGCTAAGCATTCAGTGAGTGAAGTGGTTTCTTGACCTAACATTATTTGCATAAGTCTTTGTAATTGGTCCAACATTTGAGATTCATTAGGTCTTTTCTTTAGAACATTTTTGTAAAATTCTTGTGCTTGTTCTTAAAATTGGGGCTATTTTGTTCATGCCATGTCTGACAAAGTCAAACTTAAGAAGGTGAAGTTATCCAAACCATATGCGTACAAGGAGAGAAAAATCCTAGCACATAGTGATAAAAAATTCTGATACACCATCAAAGACATAAAAAAGGAAGAGGATAAACATGATTGTTATGACATAATTTTGTACAATGGAAATATTTGAGAATGGTCCACTTTCCCAGGAGTAAATCCAATATTTCTATTTCCAACGAGAGAAGATTAGCTACCTACATAGTGACCACATCACCCTCATTCTCCACATCAATCTATCCCCATCCCATGTTTTTTCAAAGTTTCTAGTCTTCTAATTGCAAACTTTCCTCTAGAGATCATTATCATTTGAACCTTAATACTTAAGTTCACAAACATCTTAGTCACGACCCTCTATTCAAAATCAAATGTCAAGAGCCAATAATTTTTCAAATTTAGTCCTAGATAGCAAGACTTCTAAGGTTACAACACTAGACTTTTATACATGACAAAACATTTACCATAGTTGCACTCGCTCATTTGAGATGACAAGTCCATCTCCAAATATTGAGTCCTCTTTTTGGTGTCCTCTCTTGCCTAAAAAATCATTTGTCCATATTTGGTAGGAAAAATATACTTTTATCCTATATCAAACCTGGTTTACAGAATTAGTAAGGTTTCTTATTCACACTTAGGTTGTCTTATGCTCTAGTCATCATCAATACCATAACAGATCACACAACCCTTGATGGTCATAATTGTATGGTACAAACACGATATGAAAGATTCACGTTTAACCCATGTCTCATTTATTAGAATCACTAAGACAACAAGAGATGGAGAACCCTTTTCCTCCTCAATCAACATCATTAGGGAACACATTTCCCCTTGGTACAAAATTTTCTATTCCTAGCTCAACACCCACACAAGAACCCTAGATTTCCTTTCAAAACATCATTATAGGCAGCAACACATATGATCAAGAAGAAGCATACCAAGATGAAGAACCGATTGAAAATAATGACATTCCTAATGATGCTCAAATGTTTCTTGTAGACCTATAGAACTTGGAAATGTTGGAAAAGTCTATTAGGGTGAACAAAACTGAGATCTTCCAAAACCTTGTCAAGGATGGTATTAATGTCCCTACAAATTTTGATGAGAACATTTTGCTTAGACAAATTACCAAAGATGGTGCTCCAATATTTCCAAATCCCACCATAGCACAAACATCTAGCAAAGGAAAAGAACCTGTAGTGGGAACCAATTCTATAACTACATCAACTCCAACATAACCCACATTCCAATTAAGTGCAAAACACATTCAAAAAATCATTAGTTCCATCTCCAACACAACTACATGTGCCAATATTTTGCACTCAACCTTGATAGGTCTAGTTGTAGGATGCTTAAACATTGGCAAGTACTTATCCATAAAATGAAAGTCTCAACACAACCAATGTATTTCTCTTATTTACACATGCCAACAAGAATGTTGAAAACATCTATGCCAATCCCAATAGCTACATATCAATACATTGGTCACAGTGGTTCACCACCACCTCTACCACCTCATAATCCACTACCACCCTATAGTCCATTTGGCAACTCATAAAAATTTAGAGGTGGATTCAACATCAATTTACAACCATCATAGATATATCCAAACTAGGATATGGCCCAACAATTACATGAACTCCAAAGTTTTGTCCACAATATGAGCAACAAAGGAATGGAAGATTTCTCTTTTGAGGAAATTTTCCTTTTTCCATTTGATAGGTCTATCAACATGATACCATTTTTTCCAACCTTTGAGATTCCCAAATTTGACAAATACATAGGAGAAACATGTCCTATCACACATCTCAGAGATTTTTCTGTCTTATGTCAAGAAGTTTCCTACAATGAGGATTACCTTAAGAGGATTTTCACATGAATTCTTGGAGGCCTTTCATTTGAATGGTTAATGAACTTACCTAGAGGATCCATCACCTCTTTCAATGACTTGACAAGATAATTTGTCACCCAATACACAAAACAAAGAACTGGTGAAACATTTTCTCACTTTCTACAAACATGGCTACACCTTGCAAATCACATGCCCTAAAAAATTTAAACTCATGCCTTGTAGACATATTCATCAAAAATTTGATTCTGAAGATGTCTTTCCAGATGAAGATGGCAAGTCTTGAAGACTTTGCAACATTAGTCAAGAAAGGAAAGAATATTGAAAATGGACTCTTATAAAAGGGTTCCATTAAACATTATAACTCTTTATCATCAACTAGTGAAAAACCACGATGGTGTCACTGATGTCAAGAGTATGAAAAATATTCAAGGTGGAAATAATAACAACAATAACTATCATCATCAAAACAACAACAATTCAAATCGTGACACTTAGAATTAGAATCAAAATAACAATCAGAACAACCAACCACCTCACAATCAAACACAATTCTTTCCTTGCAACAACAACAATACCAATAACAACTACAATCATGACTATGACCAAAATAGAAAGTCCACTAACTTTCATGAACATTTAGATGATAGATTCGAGAAACTAGTGGAACACAATTTGATGGTTTTTCCCCACACACGACCTTTTGATGAAAATAAAATAAAATCCAAGTGCTCTAGAGAAAATAAATATTCCAATTACCACTACATCAAAGAACATGACACTAAGAAGTGTATCAAGCTCAAAATCTTCATTCAAAACCTTATTGATGATGGGGAAATTGAGGTTGAAGGAAGAACGCCCTCTAAAAATGCTAAATTAAAAATCTTTCAAAATCCATTCCCTGAGCACAACAATGAAAACAATAATGGAAACAACAACATAAACAATATCAACTGAGCTTCCACATTTAATGCACTCCATTATGACTATTCTACTAACCACATATCCGACTTTGAATCCTTATGTGGAAAAATAGAAAAAAATGATATATGTGGCTCTAACTCCATGTGTGGACACATTGAAGAGGTATACACCCATGTAAATACCTCTATCTTAATTACAAGCATCCAATTTTGGTACAACCACTCGATAGGGAAGAATTACTTTTCCAGGAGATGATGATTCTAGGAGATCCTTTTCCTTTTGCTTTTTGTAAAAGATTGGAGGGTGCCCCATTGAATTTTTGTCTAGTGAGTGAGTTTTTTAAGGTTATACCTAGATCTCTCACCATAATGGAAACACCTTTCACTATAATTCTAGAGTCATCCAACATTGATTCCATTTCCAGTAAAGGAAAAGAGAAGGTTGAAGCCATCTAGGTCAATACTACAATGAAGAAGGTTACTTTTGCTGATCAAGGAATGAGAGAGTATAAATTTGAGAATGCCTTGTGTGTTGGACAACTACCACTCTCCCTCCAATCCTTTGGTAAACCTTCCCAAATACCTCCCTCTACAAATAAGGATACTATGCATGTTAATAAAACCTTTGAACATTGGGGTTCTCTTAGTGATGAACATATGGAGTCTAATATCTTAGATTGGTTATATTATGATGGTAAAGATGCTCCTATGGAACTCCCCAAAGATAAGCATGTTAAAGCTCCTCCCATCATTGAAAAAAATGGGATATCATGACACATGCCTTGTACCTAAGGAGGATGGAATCAAAAAACCCCTTGAGGCTACTAGCTATCCTAAAGGATGAGGTTTGGGCTCCATTAAACTCAAGGTTTCCTTTGTTGACAACTATTGTATGGTTGAACCTAGTTGTGAGACTGAACAAGAGGAATTCTTCAAAGTACCTTTTCAATACATTAAGGATGACCTAGATAACTATGTACATGCCATCACCATAGCTGACCTCCCATCCACCAACCAATCCCTCACTAACCCTAACATGATAGACTGGAACCTTCAAAAGCCTCCAACTCTTAATATTTTTAACTCTAATGGAGTAGTGATGATGCTTTTTGGCCTCAAAGATCTCCAAGATTATGAACATGAGGTCCAATACAACAAGGAAGCCTATTTTGGTAGCCAAGTCAACTCTCTTAGTCACAAAAGTGAAAAAGAAAACAAAAAAAAGAAAATAGAAGAAACATCCTCTAGTGAAAACTCTTTTGGAGAATTCTTGGATGAAGAAAAAGATAAAATAAAGGACGCATCTTTTGGTGAAAAATGTCCTAGAGGTGCTAGAAGAGGGAGAGATTGATTTTCCATTCATAAATCTACCACCATAAAAGTCATCTATATTGAATGAAGACAAAATTCTATTTAACTTGGGTATGGTAGATAATCCAAAAGTAACCTACATTGCTGCCACCCTAAGTATAGAAGAACAATAAGTGATGACTCAGTTCCTATAGAAAGGAAAAATTAGTTTCGCATGTACATACAAAGATATGATTGGCTTAGACAAAACTTAGTTGTGTATCACCTAGTAGTGGATCCAAAGATTAGATCTGTTAAGAAAAAGTTATGCAAGATGCATCCCAAGCTAGCACTCTTGGTGAAAGCAGGATTGTAGAAAATGTTAGAAGCAAAGTTCATCTATCCTATTGATTATTTTGAGTGGGTTTCCAATATTATTCTTGTGGGGGAATCCACATATGTTCAGGTTTTGAGAGTTGAATCTTGCATGTCTTAAGGATGATTTTTGACTACCCAACACAGACAATATAATGGATTTGATTGCCAGACATGAAATTTTATCTCTAATGGATCATTTCTTCAGTTACAATAAGATTAAAATTGCAAAAGAAGACCAATACAAAATGACATTTACTACCCCATGGAGAAATTTCTATTACCAAGTCATCCCTTTTGGCTTAAAGAATACTGACGCCACCTATTAATGTGCAATGACCATAATTTTCCATGATCATCTACATGTAATATTGGAAGAATATGTTGATGACATCCTAAGAATATCTAAGACACACGATTCACATATTGTTGTTCTTACCACCATATTTGAATGGTTGGAGAAATACAAAGCTTTCCTTAACCCTAAAGAGTGTATTTTTACGGTCAAATCTAGAAAGTTGTTAGGTTACATGGTGTTAAGAAGAGGCATTGAGGTAGACCCAGCATAAGTAAAATACATTATGGAAATGCCTCCACCTAATACATTGAAGCAACTCCATACCTTTCAAGGGTGGTTACAGTCCATTTGACGGTTCATGCCCTAGCTAGCAGATAAAGTTCATCCACTCCAACACTTTCTTTGAAAAGACACCAAGTTTCAATGGGATTGCCTATGCCAGAAAGCATTTGAACAAGCTAAGGTATACATAGCTAATCCACTAGTACTAGTTCCTCCAATCAAAGGTCAATCATTATTTCTCTAAATTTTTGTCACTTCCATTGCAATGGGTGCTCTTTTAGCACAACTAGATGACAATGGAAATGAGCAAGCTATCTACTATTTTAGTCGAACATTTGTTGGCTATGAGTTGAACTACACTTCGATTGAAAAATCTTGCTTAGGTGTAGTTTTTGTGCACACAAACTATGCCATTACATGCTTAATCATACTACACACCTCATTACTAAGATAGATCCTCTCAAATATTTTCTATCAAAAGATTCCCTCACTATTTGTGTTAGAAAATGGGTCATGATTTTAAGTGACTTCAAAATTCTCTATAAAGATCGCAAGGCCATAAAGGGATAAGACATTACCAATCAACTTAAAGAAACTCCTCTTCAAGGAGACCATTCTTTCATAACATATTTTCTAGATGACACAATTATGTCTTTTTCCCCTAGTACACAGTGGAAGCTCTGTTTTGATGGCTCTTTCATATAGAAAGGTTCAAGGCAAGTATCTTGTTTGTTACACTGTAAGGAGACCTTATCCCTAAGTCTTACAAAATTTCATTCCATTGCACAAAAAACATAGCTGAATATGAAGGACTAGTACCTAGTCTACACCAAGCTATCTAATGGAATATCAACAACCTACTTGTCTTTGGGAATTCCCAATTGTTCAAGATAAGTTACAGATGAATATCAAACAAAGGATGAAAAGTTTTTGCCATATCGTTGGATAGTAGAAGAAGATCTTAAACAACATTTCATTGAAACATTCTCCTAGTAGATGCCAAGGACAAATAAAAAAGAAATAGATGCCATGGCTACCATAGCCTACATGATTTCCTTTCCTAAATATAGTCCCAAGTGTGAATTTCTTGTTGAGAATCTTTTTCTTCCTACTTACAAGCAATCTGGATCACAATAGGTGTGTGAGATTTTGGGTCCTAAGTCTCCATGGTACTTTGACATTTTTTCCTACTTTCATCATAACATAATCCCCATAGCCCTTTCCACAAACCTAAGTAAAAATTTCATTTGTCACAATACCCACTACACTATCCTAGGTGACATATTTTTTTGAAAACACTTCGATAGAACCCTCCTTTGATGTCTTATTCAGATGAAGCCAGAATGACATTAGAAGAGGTTCACGAAGGAATTTTTTTGTGCCCATTCCAATGGACTTACATTAGCGAAAAATATTCTTAGAATGGGTTATTATTGGCCTATTGTAGAAGTTGATTCCTATCATTTTGTGAAACAATGTGTTCCTTGTCAGCACCATGGAGATTTGATACATGCTTCCACCCAAGACCTTTAACCTAACATCACCTAATGACCCTTTTCCTACTAGGGTTTTGATCTTGTGGGTCAAATATATCCAAATTCTGCAAATAGCCACAAGTATATTATTTCCACCACCGAGTACTTCATAAAGTGGATCAAGGCTATCCCTTTAATCTACACTATCAAAAAATAAGTTTCAAAGTTCATCTTGAACTACATCATCTTTAATTTTGGGATCCCCCAAGGCATCATGACTAATGATGGGAATCCTTTCAAAACTTAGGAGGTCACCACATTATGTAGAAAATTTGAAATCACCTAGCATTTCTCCACCAAATACTTCCCCCAAGCCAATAGTCAAGATGAATTCACTAATAAAACCATTTTGAAAATCCTAAAGAAAATCATTAATGTAGCTGGCCGTGACTGGCACCTCCAAATTTCTGCCACCCTTTGGGGTTATCACACCTCTATCCATACTCCCATAGGAGCCACTCCATTTCCCCTTTTTTATGGCTTTGAGGCTATGTTACTCATCAAAATTGAGCTCCCTTCCCTCAAAATCTCTCTCAAGAATCTGATGTCTGAAGAATATTGAGTTTCTCACTTGCAAGAGTTGTAACTCCTTGATGAGAGATGCCTCACTACCTTAAACTACCTATATGTGTATCATCAACATCACCTTCAAATCTAGTTTCACAAAAAGGCCAAACCTCAGGGATTTGAGGTTGGTGACCTAGTGTTGCAACATAACATGAGGAATCTCTAGAACCAAGAAAGGAAAGGAAAGTTCAAAGCCAATTGGCTTGGTCCATTTATCATCACAATTGAGTATGGTTCTGGGGCATATTAGATTGCCACTTCAAAGGGAGATCCACTCCTTGAGCCTATAAATATTTAGCACCTCAAGTGGTTCTATGGTTGAATTCCATAGTCTTTGTACAATATTGTTAAAGTTCCACAAAAATTCCAAAAACAATTAGACAATTAGGAACTCCAAAAACATTTGTAAAACATTTTTGAAGAAAAGACTAAAAAATAGAAAAAAAATTCCTAAAAAGATTCCTATATAAAATAAATACGATCCATTATCTATATGAATCATCCCACTTCACCATGTTTCCCCCATTTCATCACATATTTGTGTAGGAGTCCTATTTGGCTTACACTTTTTATGCATCCAATAAAAGATCTCTTGTGTCCAAGGCTCCCACCCACCTTCATTTTTCACAAAGACCTCTAGTCTGCGAAGCATGTTCCTATCAAATGTTTTCCCTACTCTCATTAATCCTGAGCTTTTTCCCACAACAATGATTTGCATAACCCAAAAATATCACCATTGAGATGTAACAATTTGAGAAACTTGCTCTTTCCACAACTATTGCCAATGAACACACAACAACTTAGACAAACAAAACCTTAGAGGATAATTCCTTCCTACAAAAACACCAAAAAATTCACTCTCAAAATAACATTCATGGTAGGAACTATGGCCTAAATGACTACTTGGTCATGCAATCTCTTTTTGTTGATTTTATCTTTGTGCATTAGTAGCAACCTTCTCAGTTGTGCCTTGATCTTCCATATCTTGTTATCACCTAAATGGATCCAACTGACTACATGTGTCATTTACAGTATGATGTGTCTTTGATGCTTTAGTATATCTATGCCAATTTTTAAGCTATGCCTATGTACTACTCACTAGGGGCATCAGGTTATCACACTTTCAACCAAGATCCCTAGAAATAATTTGGGTGTGCCTAGACCTCTCTAGTGCATATATGTCATTTGTTCCATCATGACTATGAAAACTGCATCTATTGTCCTAAAGTCTCTATTTTATTAAGAGTCTAATCCACACAAAAGAATATTTTCATCTATGCTACTATAACATTTGGTGCATAACTCCTTTTGCAAAATCAAACTAAGGTGTTCTCTCCTATATAAACACAATTGAATCCCTTAATATCATGTAGTCTAGGGCTTCATTATGCTCTATTTGAGAGAAGGGTTCTGTTTATCCCACCCCCCTCCTATACTAGGCTAACTAATTCCTATGAGCTACAATCTGATAGAAGTCCATCCATTAGGTCTCATTCATATTGCATTTTCATGTCTCACATTTACACTTTCTGTTGGGGTCATTTCATTTTTCATTTTTTTCATTATTAGTGTAACTTGATATGTTACTAGCATTTTCATTTAGGATACATTAATTTTTATATATATTGCATTCATTACACCTATATTGTACATCTCATTCATTATTCATCATTAGGTTACATTATTCATTCTTTACATTAATCCATTAGGTATCATCATTACAATCACTACATTTAGTCACATACACATCACGATACATCTATTTCATTAACACAAATCATATAGTGAGTCCATACATATAACACAAAAAATGCACCATCCCATACATTTCCATCATATAGGACCTATATCATCCATACGTTAGACATCATATACGCATCATCAAAATACATCACATCACACACATCTTGCATCACAATGTGAGTAGCAATATAATAAAATATGACTCACATGTAGTACTCATAAAGCCTCATATTGTAGGACCAAAAAAATGGGCTAACATCTAACATACTATGAGCAAATCACAAACTCAATCAACATACATTGAAACCCTCTAGTCTAACATGAAAGCCAAATAAACAAAGAAAGTAACACAATGATAAAAAACCCCCTCTTTCAATTGTGGCTCCCATGTCCTTCTTTCTTCTCCATATGATGTGGCTCCAAATTGCCTATAATGCACACAATTAGGAAGCAAAAAGCCTATGGTAATGGTAATGGTATGAGAATACTAGAAGATGTGATTTAAGTTTTAGAGATAGAGCAAAAGACTAAGAAACTAGGGACTTGAAGGACTTAGGAATTAGAAACCAGATTTGAGAGGAAGAATGCTCATTTTATAATCAATTCACAAGATGAGAGCATTGGAATTGTCACCTTGGATATGCAACTTGGCAAGAGATTCCTTTGAGAATCTGTGACACATATGACACGAGATGCCAAATTTAGGATTGTATGATGCGTTGGAAGTCAAACGTGGCTAAAAATGGAAGAGGATCTATGATGCATCATATGACACCTCAAACCCTCTTAAAGCCAAGAATCTATGACAATGGAAGCCAAATATGGATGTGTGTAAGGGAATAAGAATATATCAATTATAACATATCTTAGCCAAGTTTAAATGGAGGATCCATGATGTGTCATGCCCATGTGTCATAGTGATGTCAATATTATGTGGAATATTTGGATTAAAAATCCATTATTCCATACAAATAGAAATTAGTAAAAATGGAATTAATGGTGGAAAATATAACTTAGGAAATTGAGAATTTCCATGGTTCATGAATAATGGATCAATTAATTAATAAAATTAATTAATTGAGGATGTTAGTTAGGAAGAATAATTAGTGAAATGCCACAGGATTAAATTATGGGTTATTTAATCCTATAGAGAAAATTAGTAGATGATTGGCCAATTTGATTAAATAAGTGCGACAATATCCTTTGATGAAATGTGACAATAATGGAAATTGACTAGGATGATGATAGATAGACCAAAACCATGGTCAAATTGATTGATTGATTGAAATTGATAACATGCCAAGGACACATGACATGAATTGAGGACACATAACATTTAACTGACATTGTAAAATGCTACAAGATCAAGATTGGTTGAAAAATAACATCGACGAACATTGTCAATATTATTAAATGGTTGAAAATGATATGATCTAGTATTGAGAGACTCAACAATGTCTAAAATCAGATGATGTGAATGATAGTTTGACCTAGCACTAAGATCCATGACAATACTAAGGTTAGATTGATAAGATTTGATAGATTGATAGGTTTCCAAGGCACTGAAAGCCACAACAATGCCTAGGATTGGACGAATGATGATAGATATGGGATGTTTGACACATTCTGGATTGATTAAGATTGATTTTTGGTGATTCCAAGTTAATTTAGGGTGATTTTGAGTTGATTTGATACGATTTTGAGTTGATTTGAAATGGTTTCAAAATGATATGAAATTGATGTAGAAGAGGATATGAATGATGACAGACATTGTTGAGATATGATCAATTTGGCCAAAAGATCAGAGTTAGTGTAATGAGAAAATGGAATGAGTTATTATGAAAATGTGATTAAACCATAGATACAAACCATTTTTGAGTGTCTACATTTTGCCCCTCTTTGATACAATGTGATTTAGAGCATTGTGTCAAAGAATGCTATTAAAAAAGTCATAACATGCCCCAATAATGGTGGTATATATGGATGCCCCCACAAGAAATTTACTGAGATAAGCATATGATAGGTCAATTTCTTGACAAAAAGAAGACAAAACCATAACAACTGACAAATTGCAAATCAGAGCTAAAATGTGAAAGTTATGAGGTCTAGAGTGCAAAACAGGTGTCAATCAGGGGCTTGAGAGTAGTTTTAAGGGTTACCACTCAAGATAGTAACCAAATAATGAAAATGATAGCTCAAATTTTTCACAACAAAGATACAAATCCAATTCAACTAATGGATTGAAATTCAGAGTTGGAACGCAAAAGTTATGGGCTCCGGAGTGCAACATAGGGGCTCCGAGAGTAGTTTTGGGCATCAAACTAGCCCAAGTGCACCAAAAACACACACAAGTGCATGTAGTGCACACTTGGTAAGCCCAAGTGCACTATGATAGTACCAAGTGCGCCCTGGGTGCACTAGAGAAGCCCAAGTGCACTCTAAAAGTGCACTATGCCCCAAAAGGCTTTGGGGGCCAAAATCAGCCCAACTGGACTCGAAATGACTTGAAACTTTGTGTACATGTCCATAATAATAGAAATGGGTCATAAAATGGGTAAAATCAGCCAAATATGGTCAAATGTGGTCAATCTTGGTCAAACAAAGGTTAGACTAAGGCTAGACTGGGTGGAAAGCCACAAAAGGTTGATAGAGAGTGTAGGATGATGCAGGAATGAAGGAATTCAATATGAAGATGATTTGGTGTATTAGTATACATGATCATGTTAGTGGATGAAGATATGAATGAAATAATATCAAAGAGATGAGATGAGGACTAGTTAGAATGAGGTGAGGACTTCTAGTTTTAGAAAGTGCACTATATGTCAAATGGAGCTTTATTTTGATACAAAAAATAGAATGCAATGCATCATGGCATAAAGGGCTAGAGCACAAATGGAAAACTTTTGCATAAACAAGCATGATGTAGACAAAAAATTACCTTGTCCTTCCTAAGGCATATATACATGCCCCAAACTCTCAAAGGTGCATTGTAACAGACAAAAAATAAAAGATGACCATGAACCATCCCAACCACTCTCATAGTTTAGTTCATATCATGGAGTGGCATAGGAACATGATGAAAGAAAAAATAAAACAAAAATAAATCACTCACTAAGAAACATGAGCCAACAACTATTCTTGTCCATTATTACTTGCTTTTAGTGTTTTAAGTCTTTAGATAATGTTTTATAGGTTGATCATGTGATAGTTTTTTTTGTGGATTTAGTTGATAGGTTCATAGTGACATGTTGGATTGACTGTCAATTCACATTGCTCAGATAAGTGTGATTGTCATTAAAGTGTAGTGCTTTGATTTGTAGTTTGCGAAAGTGCAAATGTTTATGCAAAAGGGGGTGATAATCTACAATGACTACTCACATACTTTATTATACATTTTTGGTGGGTTTTGTAAATTTTAGGGTTTTTTGGGGATATTTGATGTTTTTGTGTAACTGGTTTCTTTAGGATAGTTTATGAATTTTAGGATTTACTTCAGGATATTTTATGATTTTTTGTGATTTTTTAAAGAATATTATATGATTTTTAGTGGTTTTTTAGGACATTATATGATTTTCAGTGATTTTTTTAGGACATTTTATGATTTTTAGAAATTTTTTTCAGGATCATAAAAGCATATACAAGTGTTAGCTCCAATCCGTTATGCGATAAGTCCAATGGATAAAAAGTGCTTAGGGCTATGACCCTAATTCAAGTTTAAACTCATGCACTGTGTAGGTGATATGCCCCTAGACAAGACATAAACTATGTACAAAGGCCAACGCCAGAGTATGTATAGATGGGTGATGCTTAGGAAAGATAACAATGGATATTAACCAATTTGTAGGCCATGATCAAGGACTAGGGATGTCTTGCAATATGAAGGATATGATCAGGGAATGATAAAAGGGGAAAAAACTAGATAGAATCCCAATAGATGGAGAAGCAACAACTGATTACACATGGTGCCTATTTGCCAGGTTTTCACCATGGTACTTTCCCAAAGTGCTTGTTTGCCAGGTTTTCATTTTTAGACAAATTTTTTCTATTGACTCAAATTTTCATGCCAAGATGCCTATTTTCCAAGTTTTCATTAAGGCATCCATTTTTTCATGACTTTTTTCACTTTTTTTTTTCTTTTCTTTTCATGTCTTTTCTTTTTCTAGGACTTTTAGATAGAATCACGAATGTTGCTAATGAATGCTAAGAAGATATCTGTTATTGGTGGTTCTAGCTGATAATATCTAGATCCATGACTGACCATAACTATGCAAGATTTTTTCTGAGTCTATAGCTAAAATAAAACCACTGGAAAGGCCTCGAGATATACCATCATGTATTGTATGTAAGAAAATTTCTACCTCTTGTGAATCAAGGCATCTAAGGATAAATGGGTCAAATGATTCTTTGTATGGAATGTTATTGATGATGACATATGCCAAGGGTTGTTGGATAAAGATTTGATCTTGGGTGTTGGAAAAATTAGGTAGCTAGATTTGGGGATAAACAACTAGATATAAGGGAGGATTGTGAGGATTGGAACCAATGACCTTCCACATTAAGACTGATCAAGAGAGCTCAAAAGACTTTTTGGCATGTTGAACACTGGAACATTGATATTCATGGCATCATCTTTTTTATTTTGTATCCTTGGGAGCTGCTTAGCTTTTGATTTTTCATGGTCTAATGGTGCCTTTTGGTTTTCACCAAGAGACCTATTCTTTTCATTTTTTCTTTGTGTTCCACTTTGCATTTGAAAGATGGAATTGACTTCCCAAAATATGCCAATGTGTTCTCTTTAGGAGAAATTGCTTCTTTATGATCACCAATTTTAATGCTTTTATAGATTTCAAAGTCTATTGCAAGAGTGTCATCATTTTCAAATCGATCAAAAATTGGTGGTCCACATTGGTCCCAATCCAATAGTTTGGAATAACTTGAGGATATGTCATCATTACTATTGAATGGGCTTCGGTTGAAGGCATAGATATGGGCATTAGATTCTGTTGTATCATTGGGGCCATGCTTAGAAGCTAGAGAATAGTTGGTTTTAGGTTAGATATCCTTCGATGCCTTTTCATTTTTCAAAACATCCATAGTCTTACATGTAGGTACCATAGTACTAGGAGGACCTATTCGTAATGGTTTGGATCCAAGCCCCAAACAAGGAGGTCATCCTGTTGTAGTGATAGGCTCAATTATTCCTTGTTTATGAAATCTAAGATTTCTATAGCCCTCATAGCCTTGTTTCTGCATGATAGTAAACCCAAGTCCATACTTTCTAGGAGATATCAAAGTAGGTTTTTGTTCTACTTTTGCTTTCTCAATACATACAGATGTATTCTCATTGATAGAAGTGGCATTTTGTGTACTAGTCTCAGAGTGCTGGTCTTGCAATGGCTATGATTTACCATAAGATTGGAGAGATAGTGGTGACTCCCTAATGTGGGATACTTGAGATAGAAAGTACTCCCCACACCCTTTGTCTTCAATCTTTAGCTTTTCCTTGGCCTTACCAAGGAGTATATCAGCATCCACATATTTAGAGGAATTTGTGGGTTGTGCTTCATTGTTTGTTAGGACTTGGTATACAGTAGCAAAAAATTTGAAAGGATTTGGATCACCAGGTATGGTAACCTCCACATTATTATAGGAAAACTTTAGACATTGATGATATGTAGAGGGCACTACTCTCATAGCATGAAGCCAAGGGTGTCCTAGTATCATGTTGCAATTCATTTCTACATCTAGGACTTAGAACGATGTATTCTTAGTAGCTAGACCAAATCTGATGGGTAATATGATGAAACCCTTGTAGAAGAATTCACCATCATCATAGGCCTTTATTACAATTTTGTGAGAGGGATCCATATCATCCTTAGAATAACCCAAACCTTTGACAACCTTAAGAGTATAGATGTTTAGTCCTACTCCTCCATCTATGGATATGACTAACCTTGGAATTATGGATAAAGACTTCAAGATGAAGGGGAAAATTGTGGTTGGGTTTGCATTTAGGGATATCCTGAGGGGAAAATGTGATTTGCTGTGATGCAGATAGTTTCCCAACCATGGCTTAGAACTGGGAAACATCAATGTTATCTGGGACTACTAGTTCTTTAAGGGCTTGATCCAAGATCTTTTGATGTTGGGGAGATGCACACCATAGGTACAAGATTGATATTTGCACAAGGGTCTTGCCGAGATATTCAACAAGGCTATAATTAGATGAAGTAGGAGTAGCAAGTCTACTAGGGGGTGTAGGTCTAGTAGAGGTAGTAGGTCTAGATGGAGCTACAAGTAGGTTGATCTTGGTATGACATGTAGTGATAGCGCAATGAGTTTCTTCAACCTTTAAGGTGAATGTGGATAAATGGGAATTAGACTCTTTGAAACAACTGGTGTATTCATATCTAGTGCATGCATAATTCACATTGGCTTGTGTGTTTGAGTTTGAGCTAGAAGCCTTCTCTTTGTTGTGATTACCTGAAGGATATTTAAAAATAGTGTGATTAGAATTGGATGCTAGTAGTGATGGATCAATTGTGATTACACCATCATCAATAAGGTCTTGTATTGCATGATTTAGTTGGAAAGATGATGAGGTCTTATGTCCTTTAGTGTGGTGGTAATCACATAATTTTTTGTCATCTCACCAAGAAGCTTTAGTTAGTGGCTTGTCTTTGTTTGGGGGTAATTGCAAGAAGTTATTATTGAGTAATTTTTGAAGTGTAGTCTCAAGAGGTATCCCCAGTGGTGTGAATTTTCTATCTTTGGTTCTGGGATGTCTTCAGGGTCCATCCTGCATGGCAGTCTTAGTTTTCTATTATGGAGGTGATGTTTGATTGGGAGTTTGTGAATTTATAGGGTTTGCACCTTTCAAAGTTAGTTGAGGTTGTGCTGTGCTAATTGCACGTGCATCCACAATGGAATCTTTGGTCACATTCTTGTTTTTGGAGAATTTTTTTCCTTGTCATTAGACAAGTTGGTGTTTGTGTTTTCCTTGTTTGTCTTGAGGATTTTCTTATGGATAAGAGCATCTTCAATACTACCCCCTTTTTTCATTAGTTTAGAAATGGTCCTTAGACTTTTGATTTTGAGTTCATACATTAAGTTGAGGACTAAGTTTTCAATCCACAAGTTAACTTGTTCTTCTTTAGGAATATCTAGTGAGCATTGAATGATTAAACTTCTCTAGTGTAGTAAGAATGTGATAAATGGTTCTCCCATCTTTTTTTTAGTTGAGCACAAATTAGAGAGTGTCACCTCATTTTTAATGTTAAAGGAAAAGTGGGAGATGAACTTGTCTATGAGTTCTGGCAAAGATTTGATAGTACCAAGAAGTTTGGAGTACCTTTCAAGTGTGGGCCCACATAGAGAATGAGGGAAAAATCTCATGAGATAGGTGGGCTCATTACCGAGTTTGGTACAAGAGGCATAGAGTTCTCGGATGTGATCAAAAGGGTTGCCTTTTCCTCAATATTTTTTAAACCTTGGGAAAAGAGGCATATGCAAACTTTTATCAAATGGATTAGGACGTAGGTCCCATTCTATATATAGAGCCTATTTCTTCTGGACTACTAATGCCTCAACTTGTTTAGAAAGTTGTTTGAATTATTGTAGTAGTTCTTCATTAGGGTTTTGCATAATTGTCTTCCCTTCAAGTCTTTTGTGTCTATGAGTAGATCATTTGCTATGATGAGAACTATGTCTACTCAATTCTGACATTTCTATGTTTGATGAGTCTGGTGATGTGTCACTAGGTGGTGGAGGTATGTTAGTACCTCAAAGACAAAAGGGTCTTTGTTATGGTACATGTTGAGGTATTTGATGTGGTACTTGTTGCAGTATTGACTAAAATATTAGAACCATGTGTTGTTGTGTCATTTGTTGTGGTAGTTCTTGTGCCATTTGTTGTTGAGATACCTCTATTGGTTGCATGTAAGACCATGTATTTGACTGTTGTTGTAGATGTATCTGTGGTGCATGCTATTGTTGCAATAGGTATTGTTGGTATGCAATTTGTTGCTCAAGGTTTCTTTGGTATTCCAACTATTGTTTTAGTTGCTATTTTTGTTTAGAAAACATGGCTTGTTATTGTTAGAATTGCTGTTGATACATTACATGTAAGTCAAGAGGGTTTACATTGGATTGTGTGTTAGGGACGTTGGATGTTTGCACCACTTGAGGTTGTTGTTGTTGGGGCTGATGTTGCTATTGATATGTTGAATGCATGTTGGAAACATTAAGTCCTTGGACTACTATAGGTTGATGTTGTCAGGAAAGTTGGTTGTGTCCTTGAGAATTGATCATCATGTTTGAATTTTTGTTTTGGCACCTTTGTGTGTTAGAGATTTCTCCTTGGGACATCATATTGACTTGAAAATGTGACGTGTTCCTTTTGGGAATGGATGTAATGTCAATAAGACTTTTATTTTGTATTTCAATAGGGATTGTTGCAATTGATGTTTCACATGGTGTACTTGTGGGAGGCTCTATAACATTTGATGTCATAACACTTGGTAGAGTTAGGAGCAAAGGTGCACTTTGTTAATTTTCCTCCAAAGGACGCATGTTTGGCATCCCTAGAGTACAAGTCCCTTTAGGAATGTCTTGTTGTTGCATCATGTGATTGAGATCAAGTCTTAATGTCCTTTTGGGATATTTAGGAAGAGTCTTGTTTCCTTTCATTAGTTGTGGTTTTTCAAACAAGGGATTAGTGTTGATGTGTTCAAATGTACTTTAGAGGATTTTGATGGTTGATTCTTGATGGGACCTTATAGGTGCCATTATTGTGTTTGAAAACTCCAAAGGTTGGTTTCCCTTATCTAAGTCCAAATTTATCATGGGCTGTATGTTTTTGAGTGTTAAATTTGTTTCATGTTTGGACTTAGGCCCCTCTAGGTTTGCGTTGAATTTGACAATTTCTTGGGCTGCCAAAAGTTTAAAGTTCTTTCGAAAGGTTTTATCTTGATATGCCCTAGCCATTTATTTTTTAGTGATGCCATAATCTATGTTAGAGTCATCACTTAGGTGTATAGTACCTTGTGTATTTGATGTGTTAGGGTTGAAGGTACTTGTGTTGGGTTTGCTAAATTTGAAGGAGTATGTTTGTTCATCCTCAGGTGTGGTTGGTACACTTTGACCTCTAAGTGGTATCGGCACAAATATAGGTTCAAAGTTAGAACTCCATTTAACCATAACATGTGTAAGGGAAGTGTTTGAAGGAAACCTTATAGTAAGTGCATTGCTTAGGGTTTGTTGTGTCATCTCTTGATTATGGTGATCTTGCAGATACATGTTTAAGGGGTCCACAAGTAATGGTTGTGATGCTTTGATTTGTTCTTTATCAAATGTGGGTTGGGTTTTCTTGCTCTTCTTTTGTCTTAGATGAAGTTTTGGCTATGATGACACCTCAAAAAATAAGGGTTGATAGAGTTCTTTAGGTATTTGAACTAATTGTGTCCTAGTGAGTGCTGGCATGATACCTAAGGATGTAGATGCAGTGGAGGAAAACCAAAAATGGACTCCCTATCTCCCAAGTGCACACCTAAATTACAAAATATGCTTAGAAAATACCAAGTGTGCCCTTGGTGCACTTAGGGCCTTGAAGATAAGTAGTTGGCAAGCAGAAGGTATGCAGTTGGTAAATAGAGGTATTAGGGTGTCTAAAGTGCATAATGTGAATGATTTGAGTGATTTCTAAGGTTTAAGAATACAATGCAATCTATGGAAGTGTAGATTATGGTTATAGAACCTAGAATGAAATCCCTAATTACCAAGTGCACTCTGAAACTACCAACTACATGCTGAAACTATCAACGGTGCACCTGAAGTGTGCAGTTGGTAAAACAGGGGTGTACTTGGTAAAATAGGGCAAAACTTGGAAATCTAGAAGTAGGTATGCAAGATATGAGTTTTTTTTGGATTTTTAAGTGTTTAGAGGTGTTATGAAACCTAAGGAGGTGCCAAATGAACTAGGGTTTTGATATGCAAGATGCAAACATCCTAGGAAAAGCATACAAATGCAAATGTAAATGGCGGTTTGAAGTTTGACTAAAGGAAATGAAAATGACTCTATGGTATGAAAAATGATGATTAGGGTTAGAATTTGGACTTGGACATGATGTTGGAAGTTGATGTATGTAGGGTGGATTATGAAAGGGATAGTGTGCTAAGGTTGATAATGACATTTGGGATATGCAAAATGAGGATAAGTGATCAAGGAGACAAGTTGGTTGATATGTGATTTGATAGAGTTTGGTAGTGGAAATGATGCTAGGATTTTGAACAATGCAAGATGAAGGGGATATACTACTAGGGTAAGTTAAAATGATGTTTAGGGAAACTAGGAATATGATGATGCTAATGATAAGGGTATATGCAAGGTTTTGAACTTAGTTGAAATCTTTGGAAAGTATTTTGTCTAAAAGTTTAACCTTGCGAAGATGGAATTTGGATCTTGACCAAAAAGTGATAAAAGAAAAAAAGATCAAGTTGATAAAGATGACAAGGTCAAATCTACCAAGAAATATATAGAGTTTGACCAAATAAAATGATGAAAAAGACAAAAGGAGTAGTCAAGATCCATCATCCATCAACTCTAGGAGATACTCTAGGACTCATACTTTGTTCAGATTTTAGACTAAATTCAAAGTTTTTGGGTTCAAAATGACATTTAGGGTCGTAAAAATTCTGGTTATGCTGATTGGATATGCAATATGAAAAGGTCCTATGATGCAAAATGAAGTTTTGGGTTCAAGATCCATTTTGGGTCAAATGCAGAATGAGGACCTACAAAGGCTTCTAAATGCAGTTTTAGGGTGCCAAAATGCAATTTGGAGGCCCAAAATGGTGATGTAGGTGCCCAAGTGTGCTCTAATAGAACCAAGTGCACTCCAATAGTACAAATTGCACCTATGGTGTAGCTGGGGCTAGTTTGGGTGTAGTTGGTAGTTTCATGGTGCAGTTGGGAGGCTGGGTTGAATGGTTGCTGATTTTGAGCTAGGTGATTGCCAAGTTGCTATGACAAAAAGTTAGGATGCTAGGGATGATGTTATTATTGGATTGGAGATGTAGAATGAAGGTTATAACCTAAGGAATGGAGCCCTAGATGGTGACAATGAAGGTTAGGAGATGTAGAATGTAGATCAGGGCATGCTAAGGTAGGGGGGCCTATCTAGGTACCTAAGGACACTACTAAAGCCTCAAAATGCCATTTGGAAGTCCAAAATGGGTTCTTAGACTACCAAAAGTACTCATATAGTACCAAATATACCCATGGCGTAGTTGGTAGTTTCAAAGTGTAGTTGGTAATTTGGGTTGAAATTAAGGCAATCTTAAGTGCTAGGGTTTCTAGATTAATGTCACAATGAGCTAAATAGCATAGGATAGTGCTAAGACTAGGATGAAGGTGTATAATGAAGGTTAAGACACCTAAAATTATGGTTATAGTGTGTAATATGGAGATTAGGTATGTGAGGATGCAAGGTGGAAGATGCAAGATGCAAATTTTGGGGTTGAAATGCAAATACTAAAGGATGCAAACTAAACCCTTATCAATGCAATGTGAAAGATGAGGGATGCTAAATGAGGACTAAAAGATGCAATATGAAGCCTAGATGATGAAAATATAAGGCTCAAAATATGGTGAATGCAAGTGGGTGTTATGCAAAGAGGGAATCTAAGTTATTCCAAGCACTTATAGGGATGTAGTATTTCATGTTTTCAATGTTTTAAAGGTTTTGAACCAAAGTTTGCAAAGTTTGACAAGGGTTGTAACTTGTGATAGTGTTTGAAGTTTTGACAAGGTTTAAATGATATCCAAGGTGTAAATTTGATGTTGGCTTTTATCTTGATTAATTTTTTTACACACACACAAGACACAATAAGAAAATAATAGTTGTTGTTAAAAGTGAACATACACACAACAACCTAGGCTTTATGAATGTATCCACTAAATTCCTACTTGAACTAAAGTTTATCCATGCTTATATCTTAGCACCAAAAGCTCCCCCTTATAGTGCACTCACTTCTCACGGCTACCAAGATTTGCTTCCCAAGGGGCATGATTTCCCAAGGGACAATTGTCTCTTCTAAGGACCACGAGAATTTAGGATGTATTCACAAGCATGGGTGACCCCTTGAGCTAGTGGATAGAAAGGTTTTTTGCCACTAAAACAAGGTTTTTAGTAAGGGCATTCCATTCAGCAAGTGAATGATAAACTTCCTCAGAAGGTCTCCTAGCCTTGAGAACTGAGGTTTTACGCACCACAAGGGTACTAGAGGAGAGCTATCACACAACAATATTGCTGACATGGCTTTCATTGTAATCAAGTTTTGTATAGTCGCTAGAAAATTGACCTGGATTTGGCCCATTACTACTCTAAAGTCATCCCTTGGCATACCCAATATTGGGTATCTTGGTCCAAGGCAAGCTTCCTATAGAAGCCACATGGATTTCTCTTACACCCAAGATCCATGAATGGCGAGGGGAGAGGATATGTCCATGTAACTCCTAGGGTTTTAAACACCACAAAAAAGCCAAGAATAATAGAAAAAGTTCATTTTAAAGCACCAAACAAAGTGTTATTTAATCTAGGAAATCCACACACATGGTTTTGACAAGCACATAGGGTCTTTGACAACATCTTGCAAATAAGCATTAGTAGTTTTTCAATGATAGTATTCATCCAATGGTCACCACATGTTGTAAATAGACCATTAGAAACACAAAAACATCTAATCTAGGTCCTAGAAGTAAATAGAAACCCTAGATATAGATTTTGAGTGCAATATGTGTTTTTTGTGAACCAAGTGCACTCTGATAGAGCAGACTATGCCCTAGAAGGTCAAAATGACCTAGAAATCCCCCAAGTACACTCAAATAGTTCTAAATACACCCATGGTGCACTTGGGGCCTAGAAGGGCGTAGTTGGGAGGCCAATTGTAGAGTGTGAGAAAATGGTGTCCAAACAAGACACGTAAACTAAAATTTTAAAAACTACTCTACCAAGTGTGCTTAGATAGTGTAGACTATGCCTCTGATGTATTTGGGGCCCAAAAGGGCATAGTTGGTGGTTTCTAAGTGTAGTTTTTAACCTAGGAATAGTAGATGGGGGTTATAATGGCTCCTAGGCTCCTAAAACTGCCTCTTAGGGGTCCCAAGTGTGCCCTGACAGAGCAAAGTGCACCCTAGGACAACAATCTAACAAAATGCATAAATGAGAGCATAGAATCATATTACTAGCCCCCCTACTTAGACTAGGAATGATAAAGGATAGACAATAAGCATTATACCCCTCTAAGTGAGCTCCTTCCTTGAACTTACAAGCATTAACACAAGAAATCCAAGGTTAGTTAAGCATGTTCACGTCAGGTTCACCAATTGTAAGACCAAAAAATGGGCTAATATTTTACATACTATGAGAAAATCAAAAACTCAATCAAAATACATTGACACCCTCTAGTCTACCATGAAATCCAAATAAACAAAGAAAGTAACACAATGTTAAAAAACCCCCTCTTTCATTTGTAGCTCCCATGTCCTTTCTTCTCCATATGATGTCGCTCCAAATTGCCTATAATGCACAAAATTAGGAAGAAAAAAGCCTATGCTAATGGTAATGCTATGAGAATACTAGAAGATGTGATTTAAGCTTGAGAGATAGAGAAAAAGACTAAGAAACTAGGGACTTGAAGGACTTAGGAATTAGGAACTTAAAATGAGAGGAAGAATGCTCATTTTATAATCAATTCACAAGATGAGAGCATTGGAATTGTCACCTTGGATATTCAACTTGGAAAGATAATCCTTTGAGAATCCACGACACATATGACACAAGATACCAAATGTAGGATTGTATGACACTTTGGAAGTCAAATGTGGCTAAAAATGGAAGAGGACCTATGATGCATCTGACACCTCAAACCCACTTAAAGCCAAGAATCTATGGCAATGGAAGCCAAATATGGATATGCATAAAGGAATAAGAATATATCAATTATGACATATCTTAGCCAAGTTTAAATCGAGGATCCATGATGTGTCATGCCCATGTGTCATAGTGATGCCAATATTATGTGGAATATTTGAATTAAAAATCCATTATTCCACACAAATAAAAATTAGTAAAAATGGAATTAATGGTGGAAAATATGACTTAGGAAATTGGGAATTTCCATAAATCTTGAATAAAGGATCTGTTAGAAGTTGTAATCTTTCCTTGGTGTGTTTATAAACCAACGTTAGACTTCCTTTCTTTATTGTTATAATATATTAGGATATAGGCCAAGGTATCCTAATATTTTTTTTTTTTGTCCTTTTTCCACTACATCTTATTTTGTCCTCTAGTGGAATATGTGAGGACAAATATATATTGTAATTTGTAATTTAGATTATTCCTCCTTAAGAGGAATCTCACACTTGGCCTCACACACTTATGAATGGTGGCATTCATAGACATGGGAGTTACATTCTAACTCCTCTCTCTCATCTCTATTTAAGAGATGACCCTCTTCTCTCATTTCTCAATGAGGTTTCTTCCTCTTCTCAATTATTGTATGAGCGATTGCTCTCTCTCTCTCTCTTCCTTCTTAGGCTTTTCATGCCTCATTCATAATGTCACAAGGGGTTTTCTTTGCTTTCCCCTTTCCAAATATCTTGTTTCATGGTGTTGGATCTTGAAGACTTCTCTCTCCTATCTTAAGGTAATATATTATCATGCATTTACTCACTTAGATTCTTTCCTAGTTTTGCTTATTTACATATTTCTTTTTCCATTTCTAACATGGTATCAGAGCAGTTTAATCTTTTTTTTGAGTGTTTGCATGAAGGTACGATTCGAAGGAGACTCTTGAGAGAGATTTCACTAATTTCTTCTTTAATCTTCTTAAGATGGAAGAAATTGATTTTTTTTTTTTGAGTTTGGCTGGTTTACCGCCAAACCCGATTAACTTCTGTTTGCTCTAATTTGTGCAGGTTACTTCTTATTTTCTATTATTTTTCCTCTAACCCCCTTTGGAAGGCTTGCCGCCAAAGGGTTTTCCTATCTAGATATCAATTTTTTTTACTCTTGTTTTGTCTAATCTATTTTGTTTATGGTTATCCATTTTTCAGTTTGTTAATTCTTGGCCTCGACTTCCTAATTCAATCTTATCAGATCAGCCTCTTTGATGATATATTGAAGATTTTTCATGCTATCTTGTTATTCGAGTTGCATTGCTGTTTGCCGAGATTCTTTGGCTTCCATTTTTTAGTGTTCTCCATTCTGGTTTCACCCTTGCCACATCCCTGCTACGTCCTTCTCTATTCCTTTTTCCCCTTTGTGATTGAAATCTGCGGGCCTGTCTGCACCAAGAAACCCATTGTCGAGGTCAAGGTCCAGGTCTAGGTCAAGAGCGTGCTTCATTTGACACTTCTCATCCTCCTTGAGAAGATGATCATAGTCACTCTCCTCCTTAACAGGACTCTGAGATGGAACTTGCCGTGACTTAAAGCTAAGCAATGGACATTTATCTTAAGGGCTGTGGCTCTGCAAGCAATGGACATTGTAATCAACGTGATAGAGGTGTGCAAATAATGGCAATAAGTGGGGTGTCGAGATTGAGAGGGGGGCTGGGAATCACAACATTGTGTTATGTGGGCATAGATTATTTGTGGAGAATATCTCCCTCATGGCATGCTACACTTCAGCCTAAGCTATGGCTTGTGCTAGCATTGGCTGCTATATGCCGAGCACCATTCTACCCACATTGGTCCACAGAGCTCAGAAGCGTACTGCCTTTCCTCGGATCCTTACTTTTCATGCTCGTAACCTTGGCCCTTGAGGCCACCTCTATGCACTTCGTTAAAGCTTTGCTCAGCCTCGATTGGCACAGGACAACACTTCCTCTTCCTGACACAAGACAGTGGTTTTTTTAGCTTTGAATGAAAATCTTCCATCGGTAGTGGTGCAAGTGTTGAGGGCTCCCCTTATTGGTTTACTTCATTACTTGATGTTGTTCTTGATGCTTGCATTTTAAGTTTGTTTGACTGTGTTAAAACTCCTGGTTTAGGGCTTGGAGCCAGGTATATGTTCACTATGGCTGTTGGCCAACTATTAAGGGTTATAACATTTCTCTCCACAATCCTGCCTTCTGCAAGACTGTGGTGTGCTTCTGCTCGATTTGAAATTCCTAACCATCCTCATCCTTGGCTATAGAAATATTATGTGCCTTATGCATCTGATCCTAATATGATTCATCAGTTGCATTGTTTCTTACTCACCACTGTAGCCTCCTTTTCGTATTCACCATTATATCTTTGAAATAGTGAGAAGAGGAATATTACCTATTTTTTCCCTTATCATTGAGAACTTGTGGCATCTGGTGACAATCGTTTTGGAACTGTCGGCCGAAAAAGTTAATTTGTTTGCCATTTTTAAGTTTGTGTTGCTAATGTTGGAATGAAATGGTTATTTGCCACTCTATTTTGGGTTCACGTTGGAGAAATTGAAATGAAACCCTTGAGTACGTTGTAACTCCGCTGTCTGTTCTACCCGACGACTCGCAGGCATGTATGAATAGTCTTCAGGCCTCTCTCGCTACCCGGGGAATTCATATTCCTTGTCCCAATGCTACTTGCAATGCAATTCTCTACTGCGGCATTGATTTAACCATTTTGGAGTCGACCATGTAGAAGGCAAGCTCTGCTGCTACAGCTTCATATATTTTTTCCTCAATCTGCAGTTGCTGGTCTTTCATTTTCAGGTTTCTTTTTTTAGATGATTGCTTGTTATGGTGAGAATTTTAAAAGTAGAATCAGACTGATTTTTGCTCTCTCACCCTTTGACAGTCTGCTATAACGTATCTTTACTATTCCTGAAATCTATTATTTTATTAACATTTTCTTGTCTTTTCATGCAAGATTCTTTTTCTTTTTTTAGCTCTTGATAGAAGCATCATTTACTTTTATCATTGCCTCTTGTCAACCTATTTTTGGCATGTAATCATTCATTGTCAGACAGCTCAAACACAAGTGCAATATTTTATTTTAAATCTCTCTTACTCCTTTACGTGATTTTAAGTAAGAAAAGGGAGAAGTTTAAAGATAATTTTTTTTTGAGAAGTAAATATCCTCATTTATAATAATTCAGGGGGATTCTTGTCTTTATTGGTGGGCCCATTCTTTTTCTCTTCTCACTTGTTTTCACCTTGCATGGAGATTTTTACTGATATCTAGTAATTTATAGTTATTATACTTCTTATTTATCTCAAATTATTTAGGTTTATGAGTATCTTACACTATTGCCTGCATTATTTAATGATTTGAGTTAATTGATCTATTTGCACATGGTTGCAGTTTTATGCTTTTATAGCATCGTTCCATGCCCATGTTGGCACTTTATGGTGTTATACCATTGATATACATGATTTATATGATATTTTGTTTTGAGTTTCATAGGGAGCCAATTTTTTCAAGGATAGCTATGTAGGTCCCCTTAGTATAACTGATACATAGTTTCCTTATCTGGCCCATGGAGTATACCTTCATCCTATATTGGTGTGCACTCACTTTTTATGGAGTTTCCCTCCATTTGTTCCACTTTGTTCCTCAATGCGAGGATGATATTTTATGGGGATTTCCCATTTCAATCTCTATCTCCTTAGTGTATGCTCCTAGTTTTGATTTAGCCATGGTATGACTTCCTACACTTTCCTACACTTTGATCATTTTGAGCTTATGACTTATTTTAGATATCATGTTAACTCCATTGCATGTTGGTGAAAACATTCATTTATTCTCATCTCTCTTAGTTCCTCCTTGATTAAATTATTATAACTTCATTTTTTTACTAATTGGACTATTCAATGTAATTCTACTTGTGGATAGTTGTCTTGTTGTTCTCTTTTTTTTCAGGTGATCCATCAAGGAACCTTCTCGATTTTTCACATATGAAGATGTGTCTTTGCTTCCTCATTCAAAGGACTCATGTGCTTCTCTTGGATCTGCAAATGTACCATATGGCTTGAAGACAATCAAATTACTTCATATTGAAGATTAAGTTGCAGATTTTTGTAAAAATATGGGTTTAATACCCTTTGATGTAATTACCCCAAGTAAAGATTAAAGGGGGGTGTTAGAAGTTGTAATCTTTCCTTGGTGTGTTTATAAACCAAGGTTAGACTTCCCTTCTTTATTGTTATGATATATTAGGATATAGGCCAAGGTATCCTAATATATTTCTTTTTTGTCCTTTTTCCACTACATCTTATTTTGTCCTCTAGTGGAATATGTGAGGACAAATATATATTGTAATTTGTAATTTAGATTATTCCTCCTTAAGAGGAATCTCACACTTTTCCTCACACACTTATGAATGGTGGCATTCATAGACATGGGAGTTACATTCTAACTCCTCTCTCTCATCTCTATTTAAGAGATGGGCCTCTTCTCTCATTTCTCAATGAGGTTTCTTCCTCTTCTCAATTATTGTATGAGCAATTGCTCTCTCTCTCTCTCTCTCTCTCTCTCTCTCTCTCTCTCTCTCTCTCTCTCTCTCTCGCTTCCTTCTTAGGCTTTTCATGCCTCATTCATAATGTCACAAGGGGTTTTATTTGCTTTCCCCTTTCCAAATATCTTGTCTCATGGTGTTGGATCTTGAAGCCTTCTCTCTCTTATCTTAAGGTAATATCTTATCATGCATTTACTCACTTAGATTCTTTCCTGGTTTTGCTTATTTACATATTTATTTTTCCATTTCTAATAGGATCAATTAATTAATTAAGGATGTTAGTTAGGAATAATAATTAGTGAAATGACATAAGATTAAATTATGGGTTTTTTAATCCTATAGAGAAAATTAGTAGATGATTGGAAAATTTAATTAAACGAGTGTGAAAGTATCCTTTGATGAAATGTGATGATAATGGAGATTGACTAGGATGATGTCAGATAGACCAAAGCCATTGTCAAATTGATCGATTGATTAAAATTGATAACATGCCAAGGACACATGACATGAATTGAGGACACGTAAGATTTGACTAACTTTGTAAAATGCTACAGGATTGAGATTGGTTGATAAATAACATCGACGAACACTATCAATATTATTAAATGGTTGAAAATGCTATGATTTGACACTGAGAGACTTGAAAATGTCTAAGATCAAATGATGTGAATGACAATTTGACCTAGCACTGAGAGCCATGACAGTACTAAGGTCAAATTGATAAGATTTGATAGATTGATAGGTTTCCAAGGCACTGAAAGCCACAAAAGTGCCTAAGATTGGGAAAATGATGATAGATTTGGGATTTTTGACACATTCTAGGTTGATTAAGACTGATTTTGGGTGATTCTAGGTTGATTTAGGGTGATTCTGAGTTGATTTGATATGATTTTGAGTTAATTTGAAATGATATGAAATTGATGTAGAGGAGGATATGAATGATGATAGAAACTGTTGAGATATGATCAAGTTGGCCAAAATATTGGAGTTAGTGGAATGATAAAATGGAATGATTTAGTATAAAAATGTGATGAAACTATAGATACAAACCATTTTTGAGTGTCTACACATATAAATAAGCACCAATAAAACACCATCATACATACACATTTAGGATCATCAAAGCATGTCATCATATATACAAAAAATGAGTGTCTATGTATAGTCCATACAAAAAAAATTCATATAGTACACCATGCAAGATACATCATCCAAAACTCACTGCATCCACACATACATATCTATCACTATGTCAAAATTGATCACTCTAGAGATCACCTGCCTCGCTATGAGGCCCATGCTCCTCCTATATTCCCTCTTCATGGTGGCCTCACTTGCCCAACTAATTGGCTTGATCTCTACAAACCACATGTGGCCCAAGAGATCAATGCCTCCTAAAACTCAAGATGTCATTCATCTTTTGGCACCACATTGTAATACAATGCTTAGTAGTAATCTACCTCTTGTAGAGCTCATGCCTCATGGTAGTGTGCAAACATGGCCTCTTGCATCATGAGCACCATAACCCTATTTTGTGTCATCTACATCATGATGTCTCGCTGACCATGATAAAATTTCCACCCATTGTTGTAAGGTCTCTCTGTCAGATCAAAGGGTAGCCACATCCTATTGTAGAGCATCTAAATTTGCTAGCTCTTCCTCATATGCATGGAAAATAAGATCACTAAAATCACCAACATCTACCCTCTCCTATAATCCTACAAGGGCCTCTTGTGCACTATCTTCCCTAGCCCACTCTGCATGTACCTCTTTCTATAGTTTAGAAATCTCTACCTATGCACTGGTGGCCCTGGAACTCTATACTAGTATCTCCCCATATAGCTAGTCAACCTTTGTCTAGAGGCTATCTTGATCTACTCTAAGTTTCTCCATGTCACCCTATTGTGCTAGAGGTAGCCCCTTTAGTACCTATGGTAGGGGTACTCTCTAGGGCCCCTATCCCTATCCTTGAGGACCTTCTTGCAGCCCCTACATTGGTGTGACACTAGTAGTAGGTGCCCTCCTCACTAAAGAACTCATCATCCTTGTGCCATCTATAGCCATGGTTCTTGTCCCTCCTAACCCCCTCCAACACCATCCCCCCTACCTCATGCCTAGTTTACTAGCGGCATTGCCCCTAGTACTATTAGTCTCAATATCTAATGTACCAGCCACCATTGTGTGTATGCTAGTGTCATCCTTACATCTCCCTCATCTTGTCCATGAACCCATGGTATTGGTAGCCTATGCTACCATGAAGCCCTAGCTAATTTGATAGTGGTCTCTAATCCCCACAATCTTCCCACCTCCCAAGATACTACTAGATACATGAACTTGTTAGCTACAACATTCTGGATGTGTCCAAACTATCTCTGTATCCTAAAGGGCATGTAGCACATCACAATGTGCACTGTCTGACTATCAACCAATAGTTTGATTATACATACTACAAGTGGAGTCAATCTTCTAAATCATCCTGTCCACCTATAGGAAGTATGCCCCCCAACACTCACAACCTACATATGGTGCCTAGTCAACCATGATGACCTCATCCAAACATTGTAACCAAGATCCTATGGACTCAGTGGAGGTATACTAGATGGGTGGCTTGTATCAACATATGTACAATTCCTTAGGCTATTGTGTGTTATGTTGAGTAATGGGCCATGTCATGCCTATGTGCTCCCATGAACATACCATGAGTAGTGTTAACCCTTGGCCTATGGTCCTCTATGTCCTATAGGCACACATGTGCAAGTCATAGTATAGATAGGCTAAGATAGTATGCCCTCAGTAGAAAACCACTCCATCATGCTATAGCAGAGTGCTAAGCACTTGCACCCATCCAATTAGAAATCCATGCCTACCATGGTCTGGTACCATCCTCCATATCAAAGAGGCCAAATAGAGGGATAGCCATGGCAATCTTGGTCTAAAACCTCTCTCCATGTTAGCCAAGACTGCTGAATTGGTAGTCAGTATCTTCGTCACTTAAAACAATCCCATAGATATAGATCTGCACCCTCCAAAATGTACTCTGGATATCTCATGCATATCAAAACTCAAATTATTCACCACACATCCAAAAAATTCATCTAGCCTCTCTTATCAATTGATGAAATCTTGAAGTTGGTGTATGCCATCGCTCCACCAATACTAATAATTGTGCTGAGTGTGCCCTCAAGTTTGGCCACTCGTGAACATGCTTAAGTCCACAAAGCTGCCTATGTCCCCACTCTATCTCTATCAATCTATCACCTAAGGCCATCTGTTGGCGCTAAAAATTGCATGGTCAATTTTGAGCACTATTGAAAAAATCAAGCCCTTAATCGCTTTTAAAATGCATGTGCCTGGTTGTACCCGGCTGTCCATCTGAGACCCCTAAGGTGTTTAATGTTTCTAACACCCTATATTCAGCCTGCCTAAGTGTTTCATAAAGTTAAATTGAGTTTCTGAGTCATTTGACGAAGTCCTGTTTCAAGCATTTGTCAAATTTACAATTCTGCCCTAAGTGTCAAACAGCGACAGGTGGCTTTGTTTGTAAATGAATATCTCACACCCAGAAATGTCTCATGACCTGCCACTTTGGGGATGTTTAGTATCCATAATGGAGAACATATGTTTCAATTTTCAAGTCATGAAAAATTTGTTTGAATAGGTTTTGAACCCCTCAAAGTTGGTTAGTCGTTGTTTTCATGCTTTTTCACTTTGCACACATTTCCGGGAAGCCCTGTTTGACGTGCTATAACTTTGACCCAGTTGACTAAAATGCTAAATTTCCTTTTGCATTGCATAGTTGACGTCAGAGACTTCTTATGTTTCATTTTTAAGTCTTGACAAATCCGTTTGGTCAGTTTTCAAGCGTGATTCCAAACGCAATTTATAAGTTTTAACTGGTGTCAGTAATTGCAGATCGATTGTAACCCCTGTTCGGGACGTCATATCTCCTGATCTGTGATAGGTGTGATCGAATGGTTGGTTTTCATGTGTTCCATACTGAAAGTACTTTAAGTGTGCCCAGTTTCAAATCATGACTAATCCATATGCACACTTTTCTGGGTCAATTCTGTTTTCAAAAATCGCTTTTCAGTCATTATTCCTAATTGCAAAATTTTGAGTAGCCCACTTTGACCGTCCGCCATTTGCGCCCAGTTATTCGTCATGAGCCAAAATTGCATAGTCATACTCACCTCATGACAGAGTTTTAATGCCCCAAATTTTTGTTTTCCCATGTGCCCATTTGCCTAATTTTCCAAGCCAAATCCAAACCTTGTTTGTTGTTTTTCTGCCATGTTTTGTTGCAGATAAATCTGAGAAGGCAGCTTTGAGGGTCAATATCTTTTGACTCCTAATTCGTCATGGGACGAGATTTGACAAGCTGAGAGTGTGCAGAACAGAGATTCAGTGTGCTAGTTTCTAGAACCTGGTCAGTTGTTCAGGTCAGTTTTTAAAGGCAGTCGGTGAAATTGATTTGTGAGGAATTATGAAAAGGCATTTGAGTGTGTGCTTATTGTTGCCATGAGAATTGCATTAAGGAACATCACTACCTATTTGAAAATTATATGCTAGAAATGATCCTAAAATGGAGTCTTCAAACATAGCGTGTGTCGCTAATTTAACCCTGGATTCTTGAGTTTGAGTTTGAAGATTGGAGGGTTTTTCTCATCAAAGGCGAAATCACTTATGGTAGGTGGGGCACTTATTGTGAATTATAGATCACAGTTGGACACTGTAGTGTGGATTTTCTATCGTAGAAGGGATTTGGCTGGGATTCATTACTTATTTCCATCAGCTTTGAGAAGCTTAAAATTATGGTCAAATTGTTTGTGGTCCAACCAAAGCATTACAAGCAACACATAACCAAGTTGCAACACCTAGCTAGGCATTCATGCCAAGACATGGTCAAGGATCACAATCACCACATCAATGCCCCCTAGTTCATCAATCTGCATTACCTCGTCTTAGCAGCCAGCAATCTATGGCTCAGCTACCACGCAATTTTTGAGTTTTATGCCCAATTTTCCACCACATTTGGTGCCCCTAAGCTGACCCCTGCATCGAAGAAACCTTGCAATCTCAGCGCAAGGAAAAGGAAATCAGAGAAAAGTCCATGCTAAAGATAGAGTTAGAACCAAGTTGCAGCAGAGAAGTCTAAAGATAAGCAGCCATTGATGATGTAGAAAATGCCCATATCCATGCAGGGGGACATCTTTAATGTCTACATTGGTATTCAGTTGCAAAAACGTGCTTGTTGCTGAGTGGGGGGTCCACGTTATAAGTAAAAGAAGGGATCCACAGTCACAAGGCAAGACATTTGCGCTAAGGGAAGGAGGCGTTAGTGATGCACAACAGCAGGAGGATAGGTACTCACGTCCATGAAGCCTACAGCTCATGCCATAGTCCAAGCAACGTGAGTAGAAGGATCCAACAAAGCCCCTGAAAAACAAAGAAATATTAGCAGGCAGGGGAAGATCTAATAAGACACCATCAGAGAAAGAAAATGTTGGAGGAGAAGGCTCAAGCAAAAAACAATCACGCAGTCAAAAAAAAAAATCCCGCAACCAGAGGAGTCTCTAATGTCATGTCTAAAGGAACTCACATAAATATGGAGAAAAACCCATGCATCAGTCAAAATTGGCAATGAAGAGAATCAATGCTCACAAGAAGATTGAAGCCATAGTCTATAGTGAATGGAGGCAGGACCACGTTTCAAGACCCCATTCTCCTTTCATGTTAAAAGAAAACTTGCATAGTGTGCAGAGGTAAAACTAGAAAGATTATCCCATATTGCCGGTGGATGGGCTTTCTAAATCATTTAAATGTAAGTCCACTCACGTGGTATTGTGTACATAAGACATAAGGTTTCTTGGAAACTCAAGATTGCGCATGGGTCTGACTTGGACAACTAGAGGCGACTAAGCAATAGTATTTTGACCGAAAAATGTGCAAAACAGAGATGATGTCAGCAAACATGGAGAGGCCGGGAAAGTGTAAAATCCGGCTAGTCGCTATGTCGCTAGCCGAAAAATCTCAAAAAATCTGGCTAGCGAGGTAGTGAGGTCGTCGGAAAACCCCAAAATCCGGCAAGGGTTAGAATGCCAAGCAGGTCCTGCCTAGCAACAAATTGGTGAATGAGAAGGTGCCATGTGGCGGATGGTGCAGGCCTGAGCGAATCAAGAGGCGACATGTGGCATCGGTCAACAGAGGTTTGACTACAGTTTTAAGGAGCAAGGAAAATGTAAAGAGTAATAAAAAATTAAAAATTTTATTATCATTTTCTCATAACATTGGCGTGCATTTTTACTTCTTAAATAAAAGGAGTTTCATTTTGTAAAGTTTTAAACTTTATGAAATATTTAAATTTTGCGAAATTTAAATTCAAAGAAGTGCGGGCATGAACTTTTAGCCAGAGGGGACATTTTCAAATGGCAATTTCAGGCGCTTCCGGTAAACAAAGTATGAAGTGTTATATATCACCGGAATCGGGAGAAGATGGACTTTCCAAATCTGGAGTCAGTTTTTGCATAGGTATCAGTCAGTTTGAGCTACACGAGGTTTTCTATCTGGTACCTAAAGTGTAACCATATTCATACCAAGAAGTTCAGATTTGTTTTTTGTCAAGATAATGACCTGGATATCAGTAGAAGGCAATGGAAATGCAAGTAGGGTCGAATTTGTTCTGATTTACTCAGTAAAAACTCATTTTCACTGGCTTTTTATGGGGCAATCAGATTTTTGGCAAGTAAAAGGTTTTCATCATTAGGCAAGGATATTTTGCAAGTTTGTTACAGATTAATGATGAAACAAAATCAAATCAGAATGGGAGATGGAAGGAAGAAGTTATTCAGTTACAGAAGATTGAATTTCAAGTGGACACTTGTCATCTTCAGAATAGATCCGGGAATTCTTTCTCTTCTATATCTTTCTTTCTTGCTTCCATTGATTGGTTCCAGTTTTTTGCACTGAGAGACCATTCTTCAGCATTTCTTCTTGTATTGAACATCATTTTAAGTTTTATGCAGATAGTTCTTTTCTGTTGGGTGATCTATGAGTTATTTTCTGTACATTTCATGTATTTGATTTCAAGGAAAACAAATAAAGTGCAGCAAAAGTTTGAAGTTCAGTTTGAATCTTGTATCCTGATTATGGCTCTATTATTTCTTCTAATTTGTGATCAAAGAGCATGAATTAGGTTGCATTACATTTTGAAATGTATGTGGTTAAAATGTCTTGCTTATGGAACAAAGAACCATGTAATTGCTTGATATTTGTCACAGGGTTTGTAGATTTCATGATAGGATTTTCTGAGTATGAGATTCATTCTGTAGCAGATGTCTATTCACAAGGTGAAAGATAGATCAGGGATCTTAATGTAGAGATGCGTTTGAGGTTTCCAGGAGATGTATGGTTATGATTCATTTAATTGCCCAATAGATAAGGCACTGGTCAGAGATAGGATCATTAAGTTCTGTTGTTCATACTTGGGTCTTGCTGATATCAACATATTAAATCAATTTTCCCTTTTATGTTGAAAGCTATTCAATGTTAACCCGCACTTAGCTTGCCAGTTTCATGAGTTATGTTCCTAGCTATTTCATGCTTATGATTCTTGGTTGAGTATAGAAGAAATAAGGGTTTTATCTGCTTCATATTAGATTCAGTGTATGCTTTGACAACTGGTACCATATAAAGAATCTATAGGTCCACCCGCCTAGGTTTTGCAGAGCCTGAAGTGCAGAAGGAGTATAGCCTTATAGTTGGCCTGGTGTCTGAATGGATGTGTTGATAATGGGAGTTAGCTGCCCCTAGATGCCTCTTGTTCTCATCAGGGTAATTGGAAATGGGTAACATTTTCAAGCACCAAAAAAATGGCGACTCTGCTGGGGACTGTATTGAATCAGATTTAAGACGAACATTCTGAAGTTAAAAATAGCAGGTTCAATACAGCAGGAGAGGTGCATTAAAAATTTTCAGCAGTAAGTTCTTTGATGTCCTTTCTAGTTTTCTTACTCCAAATCATGCACCCCAGTATGTTTTATCCACTTGCAACAGTGACTTATTGGTTGAGTTTAGATTGTGCTCTCCTCAAGTTTTATTTTCAATCAATTCAACCGGATCTTGTTTTCAAAGTGCTGTTGTAATTTCAGAGTCAGAATTGTAATCAAAAGTGTGTCTCTCTTCAAGGTGTTTGGTGACTTTCAAAATTGTCAAGTTGAATTGTTAGTTCAGATCTGCCATGTTATAAATCATTGTTTCAAATCTTTCTCACAATAGTGAGTGGCGACTCTACTTAAAGGATCTCTAAATCATTGTAGATCAGTAATGTATAAATTTTTTTCAAGAGTTTTCAATGGAATCAAGCAGATCTGAAAATTAGGTGAATTTGCAAGCAAGAAGAGAGATTTATTATAAGATTCTGACTAGTAAGTGTTGTTTGATTTGCTGTTATAAGAATTTGTAATGATAAAGATGAATCACAGCAGTGATGTCATTTAATTCTCCTCAAGGAGATGGCGACTCTGTAAGGTTTGATCAGTGGTGTAAAGAATTTAGATTAGCACCAGGCCAATCAGCAGATCAATGGTTTCATGCAACAACACTTGAGGTATTTTATGCTTTCATATGATTTATTTTCAATGAAAGTGAGTTCCACATATGTGTTCTCCATCAAGTGAAGTTTTAGCACTAAGAAGAGGAGAATGATTTGATAAGTTTTATGCACTTCATTAGAACGAGTTTCAATTGTTGTTTTGAATTTGTGAAGTGTATTTGAAGTTTTGAATTGGTAGAAAGAACTCCAGATCTGCTGCAAGTTATGAATTCTGAAAGTATTCAATGATGAATGAGTCTTGAATTCGAAGAATGTCGAGTTTCATCTCATCTAATATGCAGCCTGTCAGTGAAAGTTTTAGATCTATTTCTACCAGGAGGTATATGCCATTAAATTTTAATGGTATTCATGGTTTCCCGAATACTATGCCTTGTAACCTCAGAAAGTATTTGCCTAAGTTTGGTGGGAACCATGAAGTTTCAGCCAGTCATCATGTTCAATTGTTTAGTGACTTGGTTGGTGATTTTGAAATTGCTCATGAAGACATTCAGATGAAATTGTTTGTTCAGACTTTAGAGGATGATGCTAGGGACTGGTTTTCATTTTTACCAGCATGTTCAATTTCATCCTGGGATGAATTACTGGCAGCCTTCATGATGCAGTTCGGGGAAAGAGTAAGCATCTTTGATTATTTTGATAAGTTTTTGAAAATTGAAATCAAGAATGGTGAGCTAGTTCCTGAATTTAATATCAGATTTGCAAAGATTTTGAGTGAATTTCCTGAAAGTTACAAGCCGGATGATCAAATGTGTTTAGTGGTTTATCTCGGTGCTTTTGATAAAAAGATGAACTATCTGTTGAGAGATAAGGAACCTAGAACTTTACATCATGCATTCATGACAGCTATAGAGATTGAGAATAACATAAAATATGGCTTAACCCGAAGTCACTTCTCTAGAAATATTGGCTGGCAATATGAGGTGCAAAGCACAATCCAATGTCATAAGGAGTGTTTGATTTTAGATCAGCAAATAAGCACTCCTACTGTTGTAAATAGTTTTGTTGAAGCCTCAGACATAAAAACGTGTGAACATGAAATCTCTTTGTTGCAAAAAGGAAATGATTCCATTCGTGCTGAAGTAAATGCACATGTTTATGGTATTACAACAGCGAATGATAGAATTGATTCACTTGATGAGTCATCCACGCAAGATATAAATCCGGCCATTCATTTTCCCATTGATAATTTGCATTGTGTTGAAAACATAATAAATCAGGAAGAGGAAAGGTATTCATCTCAGTATGAGGAGGAGCAAACCAGAAGTTATCTATCAAGTGATAAAGGTGAAATTGCTGATCCGACATGTCATGGCAAGATGACACAATATAAAGAATGTAAATCATATGTATCTCAGTCACAGTCAGAAGAACTAAGCTCATATGTTGATAATGTTTCAGCGGTAGAGATGCATTCTCTTGACCAACAGGATAGGCAAGAAATGAATTATCTCATTGAGAGATTGCATCATGTTGAGAACGTTATTAAATCTGAAGTTGAAAGACAATCATATCAATGTGAGTATGATAAAGCTGAGAGTCATTTTCCAAGTGATAATTATGTTGCTGATCCAATATATTATCAAGAGGTGTCATATGAAGCTGATGATGAGAGTTATTACTCAAGTCAAGAAGAGGATAGTGTTAGTGTGTGTCCGTCTTCATGTGAATCAGATGCTGATTGGGAAGAAGAGAGCAATGATGGAAGTGAGTGTTCTCTTACTAGTAAAGGTATGAATTCTTTTCATAAATCTGAAAGTGAGTGTCCAGTTCAGAATTGTGTAAATCAGTTTGAGATTGAAAGTTATGAAGAAAATGTGTCTACACAATATGAAGACAAAGAGGTTATCCATAAAGACATATTACCTAATTGTGTAGAAGAGTGTCTTGAGGATGAATGTAATGGTGATCAGTACGTGATTGACTCTGAGATTAATGCATCAACACCTATTGGTAAGATAAATGATGATTTTCTTGCAAGACATTTGAATCACCTATATGGAGACAATGAAAATTACTTTGATCTAAATTCTACATGCTTCGTTGACGGAGTGGATGTTGAGTCTTCATATGAAAATTACTTTGATCAAAGAAGGGATAAATGTAGACAATCAAAATCATCCCAAAACATTATATTAATTTATTAATATTTCCCTTGACACTATAATTGATTATTTATTAATTAATTATATTTGTCATATTCATCTACATATTTAATTAAAAAGATTCACTTTCCTAAAGTATTTAAATTAAATTTAAATACATCCCCTTTAATGTGTTAAAATTATTTAATGCATAATGCTCCATAAATCCCCCTTAAATAAATTCCAATTTATTTAATTCCCTCCACTTTATTAAATTCTCTAATCCTATAATTAAACTAAATCCTATTTGATTTAATCCTAATCCCACCTAAAACCTAGCCTACCACCTATCACTCTTATCCTTCTAAGCCTACCCACTTGCTAAACCCATATTATTAATCTAAAGCTCCCTTTTAAACACATTTTAGCTCTTAAGTGGTTCCTCACACATGTGAGCAACTCAATCCCTAGGAACCCCTTTTTTATTAAATTCTCCAAAAGGACTCTTACATCCTTGTCCCCCACTCCTTTCCCCAAGGTTTCTTAGGCATGTGTGAGCAAATCTCAAGCCACCCAAATCATAAAGGCTCATTTTGACATTTGCATGGCTTGTCCTTTAACCTATGTGTCTCCCTTGTAGAACCTATGTGGATGCCACACAAATATCACCTGCTCAAGCTCTCCCTCAAGCCTATAAATAAAGCCCTTATCTCAAGCATTTTTCATCTTCTCTATTGCATTTTTATCATGCTAGTTTAAGTTTAGAAATTTGTAGAGATTTAAATGCTTAGAGATAACCTTTGGTAGTTTTTTTCATTGTTTCAATTCCTAGTTCTTGCATATTTTCATGGTAGCATAGCACTATTAGTTTACTTCATTGCATCACATTTCTACTTCACATCCTTTGAAATCCTTTTGAGATTGGCTTACTCATTAGCCATTTTTTGAAGGAATTTTACATACACATTAGTATACATTCATACTTGCATTCTTTCATTCATTCAAATAGATTTGATGGGATTCTCCATAATTATGTTTGGGAGAGCACATCCACATCTCTCAACTCTAAGCACACCAACAAGGCCTCTTATGGGTGTCCTTGTTGAGCTGCTCTTGAAGTTGCATAAGACTTTATTTCTTAATTGTATCACTCTGTGAAACTAAAGTAGCTTAGTTACATTTCATTGTTTGAATATTGATATGGATGTACAACTAATGTTTACCTTGTTTAAGCATGCTCCCAATAGGCAAGTTTTTTACATATAAAATATCATCTACGATATGGTCTTCTATAAAGTGTATCTAACTTTCAAAGCTGATTTGTATTATTTATATATATTATAGATTCAAATATAGAATACTTTGAGAATTCTTATAAATAGTTAAATAGTCATATATCAAGAGTCTGAATTTAGTTCAGACTATTGTATTTCATACTAAAATAATATTTTTTTTTCCTATCAGACATCCTATTAACTTTTACATATTATCAGAGCTATCCTAATAGAGAAATTCAATCTCAGAATTGTTAAATATTAGATTTTAAATATCTTCAATTCAAAATGGTGAATCACATAAGATTAGAGGATATACTTGAAGTGGCTTCAAACTTTTCCTTATGGAAGATTTGAGTATTGATTATTTTACAAGAGATGGAATTAGAAGAACAAATAGAGTCAAATAAACCAATACCAAAAAATGATCGAGACAAGACAAAATGGAAAAGACACAATAAAGCCATGAAGATTATCATAGATTCTGTAAAGGATCACATTCCTCCTTCTATATCAAGTCTTAAGACAACTTTTGAGATGTTTTCAAAAATTAAGAATACTTTTGAAATTAATAACACTAGTATATTGCTAATATTAAACCAAGATCTACTATACATCAAAATGAACAATGGAGAATCAATAACATCTTATTTATTAAGAATTTCAGAGTTGAAAGATCAACTTGTAACTATTGGAAATCAAGTAGATGACAAAGAACTTAGCTTTATAGCTCTAAAAGGACTACCACTATCTTGGGAAACATTTATTTGTGGTCTAAATTCTCAAATTGATTCTCCTAAGTTTGAACTACTTAAGAATGAATGTACTCAAGAAGAGTCAAGATTAGTTTCCAAAGGAATCAATTTCAAACCAATACCAACAATAAAGAAAAGAAAGAAAAATTGAAATAAAATAGAAATAAATTCAACAAATCATACAAGAAATAGGATTGGTCAAAACTACAATGCTTCAAATGTGACAAATTTGGTCACACTCATAACTTCTGCCTAGAATGAAAGAAAATTCAAGCAACTCTAGTAGAAATCAAAGACAACAAAGATGAAAACTTTGCATTCTATCTAGCACTCTCAAGTGAATGGTACTCCAACAAAAACACTCAGATTATAGACAATAGAGCATCATGTCATATCACAGGCTTTAGAGATAAATTTGAAAGCTTTGAAGGATATTCCTCTAAAGAAGTAACCATTGGAGACAACTCTACACACCTGGTAAAAGGTATTGGATCATGTTAAATTTAACTAAATTTAGGTATTACTCTTCAACTTAAGAAAAATTTATTTGTACTTGGTATAAAAAAAAATTTGGTCTCTATCTTTGATCCTGTTGATAAAGGGCATCGAATCACCTTCCAAGAAGATAACATACTATCTTGGCCAAAGAATTCCAACAACAAGAAAACTACATCCATTGGATTTAGAGATGGAATATGGCATAGAAGACACATCCAACAAAATTTAGCTGTAAATCATGAAACATCAAACACAAATGAAATATGGCATAGAAGACTAGGTCACCTTAATTTTTGTGCCTTATCATCTATAGGAAAAATTGTAACTAGGTTACTAGTCTTAATCCTAATCATTTAGGCATTTGCAAAGGATGTTCCCTAGGTAAAAACACAAAGGGTTCCTTTCCCAAAATTGAACACAAATCTAATTATGTACTTGAAATTATTCATATTGATCTTTGTGGTCCTATGTTTGTACCTTCCTGAAATGGATGTCTCTACTATGTGACCTTTATAGATGATTATTCTAGGAGAACTTGAATTTACTTCCTTAAACAAAAGGAATCACTTGAAGTATTATCCAAATTTAAAAAATTCAATTTCCAGTTTAAAACCAATTTAGATAGAAAATTAAAACCTTGAGATCATATAATGGAGGTGAATAAATCTCAGAAATATTTAAAGAATTTTGTGTTTATGTTAGAATTAAGAGGGATTTTTTTGTACCATATAATCCTCAACATAATGGATTCATAGAAAGGAAAAAAATTCATTATTGAATCAACCAGAGCTATGATTCATGACCAAAATCTTCATACCTCTTTCTGGGCTAAAGCTTCTAATACTGTAGTTTATATTCAAAATATATGTCCTCACTCAATATTGAAAAATATAACTCCTAAAGAAGTATTTATAGGCATCAAACCAAATTTAAAACACCTAAGAATATTTGGGTGTCCTATTTATATTCATATTCCTAAAGAAAAGAGAACACAATTAGAACAATCTCAAAAGAAGGGTATACTCATTGTTAATATTAAGGTCAATTTGTCTATTAATGACTCACACTTAGTCAATATTTAGTTACTACTAAGTTTCTTGGTTGCTAGCAACCTTTAGAACCTATATACAGTTCATGCCAAGTGTAGCAGTATCTACTGAGTTGTTTAGTGCAAGTGATGAAAACTCTAGTGTTAACCGAGCTCAACAGTGAGTTACACAGTGTTAACCATGTTCTCCAGTGTCTACCAAGCTCATAGTGTTAATGATGTGAATCAATTGTTTACTGAGCCATGGAGTGTCAACTGATTAATTTAGTATATGTCAAGTTTCACAGTGTTCACCAAGTCACACAGTGCTGACCAAGTTCAAGCTACTTGGAACTGATCAGTATGAAGCAAGCCTCTTCAGCAACTGAGTGCCAAATGATGCCAAGTGTTGATAGTGGCTGCCAATTATCAAAACATCACCGATTTTGTCTTTAGAACCTGAGTTACAACAATTGGGCTGACTTTATGGATTTTGGTAAAACTTGTATTATAGCCAACTTTAGTAAGTTATGATTTGGATTAGTATATATGTAATGTATTGTGTCATATGCAAGTATGTATGTGAAGTGTATATGATGAACATAAGTGTGAATTAATAAGGCTACAAGAAGTATAAAAGACATTAAAGATTTATCTATCACAACAAGGTGATCATTACAATTTAAGGAATCTCAACCATCAAATCAGAGTTGTAGATCATAGATTAGCCATTGTTTTATCCAAATAGGTGTATTAGTTAAATCCTTTAATAAGGTAGACTTAAAAATCTAAGGTAAATCTCCTAAATGAGTGCATACTTCATTTTATGTTTTAGAAATCCTTGCACAAGGTGGACCTCATGGTCCTTATTGCTCCTAGAAAGGCAGATCATCAGAAGTGATCAATTGTAAGCCTTAACATGCCAACTTTATACTACAATACTAAAGCTTGTGGGTATCATCCCCACCTTAGTTTTGCTTTTGATTTGGAAGGTTTTTGGGTCACCATATCTTGTGTCAAATTGCTATGAATGTTTATTTTATTTCATTCTTTCATGCATGCAATTAGATTAGAATATTACATGGATGATTAATTGGTGAAATAAGATTAAGTTTTATTGGTTCTTGATTCACCCCTCCTCTCTCAATAAACTTTCCTACCTTATATTTCCAACAATTGATATCAGATCTTTGTGGTTCTTATAGAAGAAGTTTAACAACTTGAGCAAAGATTAGAGGCAATGGAGGTATATAGGCTAAATAAGGCTATTGACAATGCAAAGTTGGATCTTGAATTGGCTATTGGGAGATTGAAGAAAGAAAATGATCTGATTACGATCTAGGCAATTATATACTAAGTGAAAATTTCCATCAAACTGTACAGATACTTAATGTCTAATGTTTAACTGAAAATACATTAAACATTAAGAATGACATGAACCAGATGAAAGGTAAATATAGAGAAATTGAGTGTTTTGAAATCCTCAATGTGCTAGTGCAATGCATTAAAATAGTGAACTCTATGCCAATTTACTTAACCACTTCAATTTAGTTCAATGTGGAATAAAGAACTTAAATGATAGTTAAGTGAAACTAATAGCACATATAAGCACAAGAAATAAAGAATGAGAGAGAGAGAGAACCAATTTGATTTTAGAGTTCATCTGGCTAAATGGACTATGTCTCTAGGTCTAGCTCAATTGAGTGATTGATGTATAATTGATGCTCTGAAAGCTAATTTACAACATGCTGTAGTCTATCCACAAAGTCATTAACAAATCCTGACTTGAACCATCTTGCATACAAACTCTCAAGGTGCAAGAGTGGTTACTAAAGAGCAAGGAAGACTTCACCTAAAAAGATTCAACTGCATACACAGAACATCATTACATTACATCAAGTGCATTCTGAGTTCCCCTGGAATGGCTTCTTAGAAAATCTCCTCTAGAATGCTCTTTGACATGCATGAAATTCTCTCCTCTAGAATGGCCTCTTCGGAATGGGCCCAAGAAAAAATCTCCCCTCTCTTTTACACAATTTTTTTTTGCCTAAAATAGGCCAAAACCAATTATTTTAAATATAGGCCTATTAAAAAATTAGATTTTGTAATTACTTCATTTTCCATTTTATAAATTTGGCTTATACCAAATTGGGGGGTCGAAATCCTAACAAAATAACAAATACCCTTATTTTAAAGAGGTTGGCGGTTTAAAATTTTTTTAAATATAAACTTTGCCTTATTTATTTTAACCACTTATGCAATGTAATGGCGAGCTCTGTTTTACATGGGTTGACTGGTCAGGGTTCAAACCCTGCCAGTGGCCTCTTAATGGCCAATTTCGGTAGAATAAAGTTTAAATACAATGTGTGCCATATTGGTTTTGAAGAGAACCAATGGTACAATGACCACTAGCTAGAGACTTACAGCTTGAAGGTCGTAGGTTTGAATCCAAGCCAAATTTTACTCAAACAAACTTGCTCCCCCTTTCACCATGTAGGTGCCACGTGGCACCATCCCGACGTGCCACATGGCATTTAAAATAAGATCTTTTGCCACAGTGTCCAGTATGTCACATGCCAAATCACTTGGTCTACTAACTGTACATGCCATGACACTACTGATTGTGCACTTGTCATGTCACCATGCTAACATCATTGTACAAACATGCCACATCACTGATCAACCCTTTTTTGTATTAAACTTTGACCGACCATAACTCCTACATACGAACTCCATTTTTGACAAAATGAACGATGTTGGAATTGTGGCAATGAGACCTTCAACTTGATGCCATTTTCAACCAATTTGGAGATGGTCAAATTTTCATGCCTATTTTTGGTCAACCCCTAATATGCCTATTTGACCATGACTTTGACCAAGCATAACTTTTGCATCTGGGCTCTGATTTTGATGAAGCAAACATTTTTGAAAACCTCTCAATGAGACCTTCTAATTGGTGTTGAACTCATCTAGTTTTGGAGAGTTCCAAATTTTTCCTTTCTGACAACCTTTGATCCAAGGTTTGACCCAACTTTGACTAGCCATAACCCAAGCATACAAACTCTTTTTTTGCTAGTTCAAGTTTTGTCAAATTTAGAATTATGAGAACTTTGACATGGTGCTAATTATGGGCGATTAGAAGATACTTCAAATTTTGATGAAAATATCTTCTAGATTAGACGTCCCCACTGAAAAGGCTTTTGGTCCTCCAAAAGCATATATTGTAGAACCTTTAACTCCCTTATCACTGATCTCAATTCTGTTGCCATTTTTGAAGCTCCACGAAAATGTTTGAATTAGCCTTTGGTCTTGGTCAAATACACCTATGCCTCAATACTATCTATTCTTCCTTCTCAAGGTCTTACATTTTGACAATATCATGAAAACATTCATGTCATATTTTTCACAAGGGGACTCGTACTTGAGTCACACTAGGAATTTTAAAGAAAGGGGTGCAGTTCAAACGAAACTTGAAAAAAACCATAAAGAAAGAAGAAAAATTGAGCATGATAAACCTGTCACTCAGTGCTTCTTATGATGGTAGTTCATGTCTACATTCTAGCCTAGTCACTTTTGATGCTCCTTCTTTCTTGCAAACTACACAAGTGATGGTAATAAAGCCTTAGCTCAAAACATTCCTTCACCTTTGTTCTTCGGAATGGCTAACTAAAGGCATCACTAGAAAGCTCCAAATATTTGCATATGTATCAAGGTCATGATAAAGACCTCTAGGAACATCAGTAATCAACTTTCCATCTTTAACCGAGTCATAAAATGAAGAACTTTAAAGGCATTGGCTAGCCATTCTCTACAACTCTGAATCACATTAGCTGTAACAGGTGCTTCTTCTAAAGAGCCTCACACCAAATAAATTATGTAATAAGAAGTTCAAAGTATCCTCCTTTTTGGATTGCAAGAGATATGGCTTTTAATAGCCATATAAACATCTCAACCCTAGGATTATACAACTTCAATACATACAAATTTATTTAGAGTCATATACTCATAAACACACTAGCTTACTATCAACATTTACCGTACTAAAAAGGTAATACCCATAAAGCTAATATCACTAGTTAGCTGAAAATTATTCCCAACTCTTATAGAGTTTTTCAACAAAACCTCCCTTCTTGGGTTTCTCACTGCTCTATTGCAATTCCATTAGGATTGCCTTAGGAGTGGTGGAAACTACTAGCATTGCTTGTGCCTTGGTCTCTTGCATGGTGGTGTCAGGTACCATCTCGACTCCTACCTTGTCTACTTTGGGCTAACTAGATTCTACAATGAACTTAGGAGAGCATCAGAGTTTTGGGTGCAACTTCCAACACTTCTCGATCCAATGACCACTTATCTGACAATGGTTGCAGAAGTTTTGAATCCTTTCATGCGTCTTGACCTTCTTCTTCAGAGAAGAATCAACCTCAACATTTTCTAGAGAATTTGTCTTCAACAAGGCCTCAGAGTTCTTGTCAGTTCCTCTATATCCCAATCCTTGCTTTCGAGGCCTCTGCTTTGCCTCAATGGGATGGGTAATTCCTTGTTCATGGATACCTAGGCCTTTGCCACTATAACCCATTTTAGATATTAGTTTCTTACTGATTCCCTTAGTGTGATTCTCAAATCTTCCAATAGAGTGGTGTTCAAGTTCCTTCTATTTTTTTGATGTAGAAGACACCTCTATCCAACCACTGTGGTTGGTAGGGGCTTGGAACTATCTTAGGTACTCCATTTGTTCACAAAAAGAACAATGGCTTGCATTCTCCTTCAAGCCATAATTAGCCACTTTTCCATGGCCACAAGGGAATCCTTGCTTTGGCAAAGATTTCATAGTTGATGAAGCATTCATACTTCCAAGTGGGGTGAGTGGAGAGTATGAAGAAGTTCCTTTTGATCGCGGGCTCATTTCCCACATGCCAACACTCTCTAAACAAAGAGGACTTCTTCCAATAATCTCCCTCCGAAACATCTCATCTAGGCTTTGCTTTTACCTATTAGCCTCTTCTAGAAGTCTTTAAAGATTTGCATTCTCTAATCAAAGTTGGTGATTAGCTTCTTCCAATTTTTGGACTCTCTCATCTTCTTCTTGATGGTCTTGGATGAGTAGTTCCACTTTCACAGTGATAGAGTGGATACTTGCCACCATAGATGGAGTCAATTCCATCTTAGATGATTCTCCCTTTTCTGATGTTATTATGTAAATTACACCTGCAATCACTTCTTATACAACTTGCCAAACTAGCTTTGATACCACGTGATCTAATTATGATCCAGGCAATTATATACTAAGTGAAAATTTGCATCAAAGTGTACAGATACTTAATGTCTAATGTTTAACTAAAAATACATTAAACATTAAGAATGACATGAACTAGATGAAAGGTAAATCTAGAGAAACTGAGTGTTCTAAAATCCTTAATGTGCTAGTGCAATGCGTTAAAACACTAAACTCTATGCCAATTTAGTTGACCACTTCAATTTAGTTTAATGCAGAATAAAGAACTTAAATGATAGTTAAGTAAAACTAATAGCACATATAAGCACAAGAAATAAAGAATGAGAGAGAGAGAAGCAATTTGATTTCAGAGTTCGTCTGACTAAACAAACTATGTCTCTGGGTCTAGCTCAACTGAGTGACTAATAAATAATTGATGCTCTAAAAGTTAATTTACAACATGTTGTAGTCCATCCACAAAGTCATTAACAAATCCTAACTCGAACCATCTTGCATACAAGCTCTCAAGGTGCAAGACTAGTTACTAAAGAGCAAGGAAGAATTCACCTAAAAAGGTTCAATTGTAGACATAGAATATCATTACATTACATGAAGTGTATTCTGAGTGCCCCTGGAATGGCTTCTCAGAAAAATATCCACTTAGAAAATCTCCTCTAGAATGCTCTCTGGCATGCCCAGAATTCTCTCCTCTGGAATGGCCTCTTCGGAATGGGCCTAAGAAAAAATCACCCCTCTCTTTTATACATAATTTGTTTCCCAAAATAGACCAAAACAAATTATTTTAAATATAGGCCTATTAACAAATTAGATTTCATAATTACTACCTTTTCCATTGTACAAATTTGGCTTACACCAAATTGGGGGGTCAAAATCCTCACAAAATAACAAATACCCTTGTTTTAAAGGGGTTGGCGATTTTAACAAAGTTTAAATATAAAATTTGCCTTATTTATTTTAACCGCTTATGTGGTACAATGGTGGGCTTTGTTTTACATGGGCCAACTAGTCGGGGTTCAAACGCTATTGGCAGCCTCTTAATAGCTGATTTCGATGGAATAAAGTTTAAATACAATGTGTGCCATATTGGTTTTGAAGAGAACTAGTAGCGCAATGACCACTAGCCAGAGACTTATAGCTTGGAGGTTGTAGGTTTGAATCCAAGCCAAATTTTACTAAAACAAACTTGGTCCCCCTTCTGCCATGTAGGTGCCATGTGGTACCATCTTGACGTGCCGTGTGGCATTAAAAATAAGATCTTTTGCCACTGTGTCAAGCATGTCACATGCCATGTCACTTAGTTTGTTGATTGTAAATGCCACATCACCACTAATTGTGCAGTTTCCACATCACCATGCTGATGTCATTGTACAAACATGCCACATCATTGGTCAACCCTTTTTTGGGGCAAACTTTGACCGACCATAACTCCTACATATGAACTCTATTTTTGATGAAATAAATGATGTTGGAATTGTGGCAATGAGACCTTCAACTTGATGCCATTTTCAACCAATTTGGAGATGATCAAAATTTTATGCCTATTTTTGGTCAATCCCTAATATGCCTATTTGACGACAACTTTGACCAAGGATAACTTTTGTGTTTGGGCTTCGATTTTGATGAAATGAATATTTCTAGAAACCTCTCAATAAGAGCTTCGAATTGGTGTCGACCTCATCCATTTTTGGAGAGTTCCAAATTTTTCCTTTCTAATGACCTTTGATCCAGTGTTTGGCCTAACTTTGACTAGCCATAATTTTAGCATATAGACTCCTTTTTCACCCATTCGAGTTGTGTTAGATTCAAAATTTTGGGAACTTTGACATGGTGCTAATTATGGGTGATAAGAAGATAATTCAATTTTTGATGAAAATATCCTCTAGATTAGAAAAGGAGAAACTCTCTCAATCTTTGAAAAGAAGGAAAGATCTTGTACTATAAATAAATGACAATCTCTACACTAAAGAAAGAATTGAAGATATATATCCTAAAAGAAATTTAGGTGAAGCTGATGAAGCAATCAAAGACCTATTAGAAAAGAATTCCAATCTTCAAGAAGAAGTTAGAAAGCTAAAAAGAGAACAAGAAATCCATTAAATGAGATTATGTGAAGGCATATAAGAAAAAGACAAATCCAAAGAAGAGATAGAAGAAAAGAACAATGAAATTCAAAATCTATCCCTTCAGCAAGAAGACTTCATTGATTAGCTCACTAATGTAAATGAAGAACTCATGAATCTAAGGTTAGAAAATGAAAGACTATAGAATAATCTAAATACTAAAAAGAAAACCAATGAAAGGATGATGAAATATCAAGGAAGTTTGAATCAATTGAATCAACAAAGTTAGTACAGACATAGAGGCAAAGCTAGAATAGGATACATAGAAGAAGGTGAATCATCCAAGCAAGGAGCTCAAAAGAATCAAAGGCCTACTTGCAATCTCTGTGGTAAGATAGGTCATACATCAAAAAAATGTTGGAGTAATGGTAAATAAAAATTCAACAGAAAATGCTACAACTACAATAAGCATGGACATAGAGTAAGTGAATGCAAGGAGAAATCTAAGTTTGAGAACAAGGTATTTGAACAAGTAGCACAAAAAATTGCAATAAACCAAGTAGAATTATCTACTATTCTTATTTCATTGGAGATATATGTAAATAATGTCACCTCATTATTTGTTAAGTTGTGTGATACATCTACCTTCACACAAGGAATTAAAGATAAACTATCAAAAATAGATGAAGACATGAAGGCAAGTGGACATTAGTTGTCACTTGACCTAAGCTAAAACTTTTCTTATTATTCAAAGATCAAGTTTATGACAAATTTGCAAGCCAAATTATTAAAGGAAGAAGCCAGATCAGGGCCATAGTTGTAGAAATCCAAGGCATTATTCTTCTAAACATGGATGCATTATAGACACACATTGCACATGCTAAGACACTCATCCATGACATAACTTCTCCATAGCTGATCACATGATGGAGTTATCAACAAAGGTTCATATTGCATTGCATTCAAGTAAGGTGTTACAAGAAAATTGGGACAAGAAAATTACATTAATCTTGAAGGTACACTTTGAATTCTGGGCATATTTTGGTATTAACATATGGTATATACCTTTATAATTTATGTCAAAAAGGGGGAGAACTATAGAAGTATAGATGAATGTATATATGTATAAAGATGACATGTAAAGAATATATGTATGGGGGAGTAGTACTCTAGATATATAAGGTTTATGTATGGGGAGCAGTATAGTATTATACAAGATACATGAATAGATAAGCATAATAAATATTTTACAAAAGTAATTTTAGAAAATTTGAAAAATAGATATGTTACCAAGTTGTAGACATAGAATGGTAATAAAAAAATGTTTTGACTTGTAATTTTGAGTATTCAATTTTTGGGATGATAAGTGTTTTTGTCTCTCATGCCAAAAGGGGAGATTGTTGACATTAAGGTCAATGTGTCTATTAGTGACTCACACTTAGTCAATATTCAGTTACTACTAAGTTTCTTGGTTGCTATTGAGCTTCAAAACCTATGTACAGTTCATGCCAAGTGTAGCAGTATCTAACAATTTATTCAATACAAGTGATGAAAACTCTAGTGTTAATTGAGCTCTATAGTGTCAACTAAGTTACATAGTGTTAACCATGTTCTCCAGTGTCTACCAAGCTTGTAGTGTTAGTGATGTGAATCTAGTGTTGACCGATCCATGGAGTGTCAATCGAGTGATTTAGTATATGCCATGTTTTGTAGCATTCACCAAGTTCAAGCTACTTGGAAGTGATCAGTATAAACCAAGTCTTTCATCAATAGAGTGTCAGACAATTCTGAGTGTTGCCAATGGTTCCTGAGTATCAAAACATCACAAAGTTTTTCTTTAGAACCCGAGTTACAGTAGTTGGATCACCTTTGTGGATTTTGGTGAAACTTGTATTGTAGCTGACTTTAGTAAGTTATGATTTGGATTGGTACATATGTAATGTATTGTATGATATCCAAGTATGTATGTGAAGAGTATATGATGAGCATAAGTGAAAATTAAGAAGGCTACAAGAAGTATAAGGGACAACAAAGATTTATCTATCACAACAAGGTAATCATTACAATTCAGTGAATCTCAACTAACAAATCAGAGTTGTAGATCAGAGATCAGCCACTGATTCATCCTAACAAGTGTATCAGTCAAATCTTTTAACAAGGTAGACTTAACAGTCTTATGTAAATCTCCTAACCATGTACATACTTCATTGTATATTTTGTAAATCTTTTCACAAGGTGGACCTCACATCTCTTATTTCTCCTAACTAGGAAAATCATCAAAAGTGATCACTTGTAAGCCTTAATAGGCCAACTTTATATTGCAATAATAAAACTTGTGGGTATCATCCCCACCCTAGTTTTACTTTATATTTGGAAGGTTTTTGGGTCACCATATCTTATGTCAAATTTCTATGAATATTTATTTGCTTTTATTCTTTCATTTCATGCAATTAGATCAAAATATTATATGGAGGATTAATTGGTGAAGTAAGATTAAATTTTATTGGTTCTTGGTTCACCTCTCTCCTCTTAGTAATCTTGCCTACCTCATATTTTCAACAACTCATAGGATATAGTGAATTGAACAAAGGTTATAGAATCTATGTCCCTGGACAAAGAACTATTGAAATTAGTAGAGATATAAAATTTCAAGAAAACATTTCCTTTAATATTTCCAAGAACATTGATGAATCATACTCAAAACCTACTACTGAACTAGATGAGAATCCTTCGGTAGAGAATGTGAGAAAGAGTGATATTGAACATATTACACCTTTTATTCCAAATTTAGAGAATATTGAAAATTATAACAATAAAAAGAGACCACTTTGGGATAGAAAAATGATAGAAGAAAAATATATAGAACCTAATGAAGTAGTTAGAGAAAACAAGAGAACAAGGAATCATTCATGCTATGCAGCTCTACTCTTTGAACTCATCAAAATAGAGCCTACAAATGTTGAAGAAGCTTTATCAAACAAATATTGGAAAGATGCAATGATTGAAGAATATTAGTCAATACTAAAAAATGATGTGTTGGATGTTGTACCTAGACTTAAGAATAAATTAGTTGTCTCTTCTAGATGGCTATACAAAATCAAGCATGCACCTGATGATAACATTGAAAAATACAAAGACAAATTTGTAGCTTGCTAATTCTTATAGAAATAAGAAATTGATTATGAAGAAACATTTTCTCCAGTAGCTCGGTACACATCTATTAGGGATATCATAGGAATTACAACATCCAAAGGGTGGAAGATACATCAAATGGATGCCAAAACAACATTCTTAAACAATAAAATTGAATAAGAAGTATATATTGAGAAACTAAAAGGATTCATCACTCATGACAAAAATTCTCACTATGTAAACTAAAGAAAGCACTATAGGGCATTAAAGAAGCACCTAGGGCATGGTATGAAAGAATAGACAACTATCTCAAAAGTTAGGGTATTCCAAGAATGAAGTTGATCCTAACATATACTTCAAAATAAATGGAGATGATATGATTATTTTTGTATTATATGTCAATGACTTACTAATAATAGGTGAAGGACATCTTAAAAATAAATTTAAACAAGAACTAACAACCAAATTTGACACGAAAGACCTAGGTTTTCTTCATTACTTCCTAGGCCTAGAAGTTTGGCAAAGGGAGAACTACATTTTCTTAAATCAAGGAAAATAAACTATTGATATTTTAACTAAGTTTGGAATGATGGATTGTAAACCAATAACTACTCATATGGAAGTTAATCTACATAACTAAAGAAAGATAGATTTGAATTTGAACCTACTGATCCTACTTACTACAGGAAGATTATCAACTCATTAATGTACTTAGTTAATACTCATACCAAAATCTATTATTCAACTAAGACTTTGAGTCAATTAATGTGTGAACCAAATAAGATAAATCTTATGGTAGCTAAGCACATCTTATGATACCTAAGAGGTTTAGTTCATATGAGACTCAAATATGTTCAAGTTCAAATCAATCTTCATGGATATTCAAATTATAATTGGGTAGACAACTATAGTAGACATAAGAGTACCATAGGATGTTGTTTCAGTCTTGGGTCTACAATGATTTTTTGGTTAAAAAAAAAACAATATTTAGTTTCCTTAAGCTCCACTAATGCATAATATATAACCTCATTTATGGTGCGAGGCCTTTCCTCAACCCATCATAGTATAGCTAATACATTATTATTTTGATACATTATGACTTGATATGTCGAGACATTGTCAAACGAAATAGACATTATTATGTTATTTTATGTAATGTGAAGTTTTACTTTGAGATACTTAATCATGTTATTTAATATTTTATGAACATGTATATTGATGTTGTAGTATGGTAAATTAATGTAGGATTAAGAATATGATTAACACCTTGATTATGTAATCTTTAATGGTTAAATATATGAGTAGAAATGAGATTACAATAATTTATATGAAATATTGATGTTAGGGTTTATGTGATTATCTTGATGAGTTTTAAATATGTGCATGTGATTTTTTTCAAACTACTGATGTGTGAATTTAATGTGCAGGATTATTAGCCAAAAAATCTAACAAAGAATCAATTATCAACCCTATGTACAATTTGCCGATAGTGGCATGTTGTGATGGTTAAGTTGTTGAGTTGTTATCCTTGCCATCAAGGTTCAAATCTAATGGGGATGAGGTCCCCCATTTGTGGCCTCACTAGTTCATAGCTCCAGGTCAAAGTGTTTACCCCTTAAAAAAAAAAAAAAAACCCTATGTACAATTTGTGAAACGTAGGATTGAGTCTAATGAAAAATGTAATCCCAGTTGTTTCATATTTTCATTTCTATCATAATCTAAATGTGTGTATCATTCTATAATTGTGAAGTGTTTAATGTTTTGTAAAAGTGATCTTATAGTGTCACTTGATAGTCATAATTCATAGATGTATATCAACATGATAATTAGGATTAACTGAGTAACTTGATAATCTGAGATGGACTAGGTCAGTAACCTAAGATTAATTAGTTGCTAACTATGATTAATTACCCTAATTAGGGTTTAGTGGTAAGTTTCCATTCCTAAAATTTTTAGAAAGTCCAAATATTTCAAGCCAATAAATAGGTCCAACAATGACCCTACAGGCCAAAATTAATGAAAACCAAGTGCCTAGGGGGTATGTGTATGGATTGGGGCCATTTTCCACCCCTCTAGACCCTTTTGTTGACTTTTGTGACCACTCAAATATCTCATTTTTACTTTAGTGCAAAAATTTGAACTTCACCTTGATCTGACAAGTTCATACTCCATCGTAAAGTTAGTCTTAATGATAGGATTAAGTTAGAAGACCCGAAAAGGTTTTAATCAAGTTTAGAGTTATTACTATTTTTATGTGGTTAAGTTAGGAACCTATTTAGTTGTAAATTTGAGGGTTGAAGAGTGTTCACCCAATCTCTACATTTAGAGAGAGAAAAGCTAGGATTAAAGAAGGAAGAAGGGATAGATCTTTTCAAAATTTTATTTTTCCATAACCATTTGTGAAGGTAGGAATCCTTCAAGTTCATGTTCTTCATGCTACATTTTTTATTGCTTAAGTGGGCTTTCTGCATGTGTGTGTATTCGTATGTATGATGAAACATGTAAGGGATGGAATTGTGATGAGTTTCTTAAATGTTTTCTTTTTGTGTTTTATATTTTATTTTATGGGGGAAACTGTAAGGGTTTTTTTGGCATTACTCACCATCAGATAGGACAAAAGTGTCCATGTATTGGAGCAGGGGTTCAATTGGACTTTGGGTAGTGAAGTCTCTCCTCATGATGAGGAGAGGGAGAGAGTATGGTGATATGGGCCCCTACTCATCTATAAAAACCATTTTGTATTTTAGAAATTAAGAAGTGAAAGAATGAAAGTTCTTGTGATTATAGCCTCGAAAGGGGCATCTATTTTGGTGTTGTGACTGACTTCTCCTACCTTGAAAAAATCCACCTTCTCCCTAGTTTGGTTCGATAATGAACCTGTTGTGCAAACTTGAGATGGGAGTATTTGGTTGTATGTGTCCTTGTGTTGAATCTGTTTGTCTTCCGATCAAATTTGGTTGTCCATGGTTATCTTGTTGTAATTTGAAGATTTTGTAGTCCCTACCTTGTTATGGAGCCAACCTAGATTCAAGGTTTTGGTATTTTGATTTAGATGTCTTGGAGACTTCTCCTTGGGATAGTGATCCTGTTGTAAAATTCATTGTGAAACTTATTTTTGAAATGACAGTGACATTGGGTTTTCTTCCCTGGTTCTTTCCCAATAGAATCTTTGAATTAGGTGTTTGAATAAAATAAATAAGAAGTGGCTAGCCTACTATGTTGGAAAAAAGAGAGAAATTTCCTTTCATCTGATATCCTTGATTAATAAATCTTTAGGTAAGGAAGTAAGGTATTGCTACAGAAACCCTTTGTTTGCATTTCAACATACCTATAGTTTAACTTGTAAAATGACTTTATTGGATCATGTAAAAACCTAATGTGTCATGTGAGTCTTAGTCAAACATGTATCAACATAGTGGACTTATTAACCTTAAATTAAAAAAAACTAAAAAATTCCATGTGTTTTTGCCCCGTTATTTTGGGCATGACATTTTGGTATCAGAGTTCGTGTTTCAACACTAGGAACCTAAAACCATTACGTTTCAACTTATCTAAATATTTAATTTTTGTATGATGCCTCTCATTACATGAAATAGTTGATGAGGTAGACATCATCGAGTAGTTGGTGGTAGGGTGGAACAGGAGGTGAACCATCAACTCTAGCACCTCAACCACCACCACCACCTCCAAACCCAAATTAGGATATTTTGGATGCCCTCTAGACCCTAATTGGAGTAGTCTAGTAGAGGATACCACCCATAGTATAGCCAGGGCAATAGATTTCTAAAGGGGAAGCATAGGATCCCAGAGGAGGTAGGGCAAGTGGCAGAGAGAGGAGTAGGAACCCCCCATCAAGGCAGGTTAAGGGATAGGGTGATCATGAGGGCAAGTCAATACATTAGTTAGGAACACCACTTGATAGACATCCTAGATATGTAGGAGATGAGATCAGGGAGTTGATATAACTCCAGCCACCATTATTTATTGGTTCCACTGACAAAGCAATAGTAGAGGCCTGGTTATAAAGTTTACAGTGGTGTTTTAGATTATGTCCTTATGGGAGTAATTTGAATGTACAACTGGAAGTCCATCAGCTGAGGGAGAATGCCTTCATTTGGTGGCAACAAGAGAAATCTATAGGAGGAGTGAGGATGGATACCCTCACATGGGAGACATTTTTTGATAGATTATGAGAGAGGTACCTTTTTGAGCACTTCAAATAGGAGCAGATAGAGGAAATTCACTCTACATTAAAGGGGCCTCATAGTAGCTCAGTATGAGAGTAGGTTTTTTGAGCTCCTTCCTTATGTTGAATACATGAAGGATGAGAAATTGCGAGTCCATCGCTTCATCATGGGCTAAAATTTCACACTCCAGGGTGCAGTCCATTTGGTTTTCCCTACCACTTTTAGACAAGTAGTTCAGATAGAACTAGTTGCTAAGGACACTCATGGTAGACAAGAGTCTTAGGATTGGTTATAGAACCAAAACTCTACTCAATAGTTAGGATAATAGAAACCCCTTAGAAAGGGAATCAAAACTATGCAGCAGGGTCCTCTAAGGGCCAATAGTCTCAGCAGTAGAAACTACAACAACAAAAACCCTTACAAGGTTATTGTGGCTCTAAGCCCAAGAAATGGTAGTCATAGGGTCCTAGATAGGATTAGAAGGCACACACCCCATAGTCTCAGTTAGCAAAGGCTCAACGGTCTTCTAAGGGTGGATATAATGGATCTAGTGGGTCAAGGGGTCCATAGCAATCCAAATCATGGGGGGTACAAGCTTATACCCAAGGACCATGCTACACTTGTGGTGGCATGGGTCATATAGCTAGAGAGTATTCATATGGACAGTCAAATAGTGATCAATGAGGGGCTATCTCAAAGCCTATAGTTGGTGACATGGGTAGATCCCACCGAGTATTTACAACAGTTGAAAACCATTAGGCTGAGTATCAAGCCATAGTTATCGAGGCCACAGGTATAATACAAGGTAGTATGGTTGTTGTTTTATTTGATTCCAGAGCTACTAACTCTTTTATATCTCCATATGTAGTGGAGTGTTGCAAGCTAGTGACAGTTAGGTAGGATGTTAGTTGGGAACCAGAGTTGGCCTCAGGAGCTAGAGTGTCAGTTAGTTCCATGGTGCATAATTACCAAATTTAGATCAGAGACATGACCATGATTTATGATCTATACATTACCCCTCTAGGTTCATATGATGTTATCCTTGGCATGGATTGACTTTATGCCCACAACACTAGGATAGATTGTCGAAAAAATAGTGTAGAATGTGTGGATGAATATGGGATCTCTAGAGTGATCTTTAGAGTGATGAGACTAGTATCTCTTTGTATGATTTTCACTATGCAATTTAGATGGTGCATATAAAATGGATGTTAGTTGTTCACTATCACCATTAGTGATAGAGAGGAAGATTTAGAGGGAGAGCCATCCCTCAATGACTTTCTAATTCTACAAGAATTTGCAGATGTAGTTCCTTTAGAGTTTCTTGGTATGCCTCCACCTAGAGTGGTGGATTTTCACATGGATCTTGTGCCAAGAGTGGAGCCAGTATCGAGAGCACCTTATAGGATGACTACTCATGAGCTTTGTGACCTAAAGACTCAGTTAGAGGAACTCTTACAGAAAGGAAATATTCAACCTAGAGTGTCACCTTGGGGTGCACCAGTGATCTTCATAAAGAAGAAGGATGGATCACTTAGGTTGTATATTGATTATTGATAGTTGAACAAAGTAACCATTAAGAACTGATACCTACTTCCCATGATTGATGATCTCTTTGATTAGTTATAGGGTGATCAAGTATTTTTGAAGATAGATCTAAAGTCAAGTTATCATCAGTTGAGGATTGTGGATAGTGATATCCACAAGACTAGATTTTGTATGAGGTATGGTCACTACTATTGATCTTAGTTTGGTTTTGACAATTGAGTGTCAACACACTTAAGATATTTACTAAGTTCAAGCCGAGTTAGTAACACATGCCAAGTATAATATGCATAGATGCCAAGTTGCAATGAGTGTTGAGTCACTCATGTGTTGAGTAATTCAAGTGCCAAGCATATATTTGATGCCAAGAAAATTTAGGTTCAAAGCTAGAAAGAATTAAAATAAGTGCTAAGCATTAGTATTATCAAGTATCGAGTAACACAGAATGGACCTAGTTGTTTGTGATGGCACAAACAACTTTGCAAACCATTTTTATGCTGACTTATGGATAGATCTCAAAGCTTTGAAGATAAGATTGAATCTATTCAATTTTCTTATGTAATCAACATGCAACCAATCAAAAAATTGAAAGGGTTTAAGTGAGAAAATGAATGAATCTCAGTCATAGATTCATACCTAACCCTAAGCCACCAAATGTCTTTTCAAGGAAGAAAAAGCCCCATAGTTCAATGTGAATCAATGAATGAGGAAGTAATGTGAGCAAAGAATTGAAGGGAGAAAAGGGGTGAATTGATTTGAAAGTGTTCAAGGTGACTTGTAAGTGTGAAAGAATTGTAGAATTAGTTTCATAGAATAGAGAAAATGTGATACAACATTTTCATAACAGATCAAGAGGATCAAGATGGATAGAACTGTGATTTGAAATTAGCAAGGAAAAGTTGTAAGTTATCAGATCAAACATTCTACTATTACTTTCTAACAACTATATCAACAGGATGAAATACTTTCAACTAAGGTTGATTTAAAAGTCACTGTAAAATCCTTTAATAGGGTGACACTCCAAGTGAATGTTCTAAAGTCCTTTAACCAGGCACACTTCTAACAAAGTGTTAAAATTATTTAACAGGGTGGGATTTAATAGTCTCTTGTAAGCCTTTAATAGGGTAGATCATGAAAATGGTCAAACTATGTAACCTTAATAGGTGACACTTTATTGCTATAGTAGTGGAGAATTGTGGGTGTCATCCACACCCTAGTTTTACCTTCTCATTTGGAGGGTTTTTGGGTAATAATATCTAGTGTCAAGTATTTATGTGGATACATTTACTTTACATGTTATTTCAATATGTTTATGCATGCATTGTTTTAGAATTAAAAGTTTTATTAGTTAAAGATTAATACTTCTGATTCACCCCCCTACCTTAGAAGTATATGTTTCCCATTTGTAATTCCAACAATTGGTACCAGAGATGAGTTCTTAGGAGAAGAAGCTTTATAGCTCAAAGAAAAGATGTTGATATAGAAGTTTACAAGTTGGGAAAGACCATTGAAAACTAGGAGATTGAGATTCATCTCATACTATAACAATTGAATGAAGCCATGGATGCTTTAAAGAGTTCATTGAAGAGAAGGAAAGAGATTGTTATAACAAAAAATGACACACAATACAAAGAGATTCACACCACAAAATTATTTGTAGATGGTAACTCTAGTGAATTTGATACAACAATTGTAGATTTGATGGAAAACAATAGAGCACAAGTTGAAGAGATCAAAAATCTCAAGTTGGAACAAGAATCACAAGCTATACTGCTGTGTGAGGTGACTAAACAAAAGAAGAAGGCTATAGAAGACAAGGTGAAGAAGATAAAATAATTTTGGCAAATAGATTGGAGGAAAAGTTAGCAGAGCTATCTAGGATGTCAAACATGTAATTGGACACCTTAATCCAAATGATGAATGCTCATCATGAGTTGAATGTCAAAGACCTTGAAATAACCACACTAAAGCTATAGAATGAATAGCTAAAGAATGACTTGAAAAGAGAAAAGGAGTTTGCTGAAAGTTTCAACAAGCCACTTGAAGCCATCAAGTAATTTGAGCAACTACTAAAATCCCCTAGATCTAGTAAAGATACATTAGGATTGGGCTACATAAGCACTGAATAAGGAGAATCATCCAAAGCTACTAAGGAAATAAACAATAAAGGTAAGAACTCTAAACCTACTTGTCATCGTTGTGGTAAGAAAGGACATACAACAAATGTTTGTAGGAGTAAGAATGCTAGTTAGAATGCTAAGCCAAAGAACATGACTCATTATCACAAGTGCAAAAAAAAAGGTCATCAGGCACATGAATGCAAAACTAGAACCATGTATGCACCAAAATTTGAAGGACGCTACTACAATTGTCAGAAGTTTGGACATAAAGCCTTTGAATATAGATCCAAGTTCACATGGTCATCAAGCAAGCCAACAAAGGTAAGAAGATAGAAAAAATTCCTATAACTAGGATTACAATATAAGAAATAGCTTTCGTTATTGTCAAGAGTATGGACACATCCCTGAGAATTGCATAAGAACACACTTCAATGGTAACTACAATAGATGGTTGAGTCAAACTACATGCTTTAGCTATTTAAAGACTGGTCATATCAGTAAGCATTGCCCAAAAAGGTTAAAGGCATCTAATTTAGAGTTCAACAAAGGAAAAGGCAAGGTAGATGTTGAACACACCAGAGGAGAGATGATAAAAAACATGGAAGAAGAAAGATGGATGCAACACATTAGAAGAAGGGATCACTTCACCTAATAGGTCAAGTGGTCACACCTCATCACATTAAGCTAAAAAGAGGTATGAGGGAATAATATTTAAAATGTTTCATCATACATTAGTTGCAAAAGAAGTTAGTATTGAAAAAGATATATTAGCATAAAGGAAGATGATGCAAGATAATAAGGAAAATCCAAGGTCAAATCTTTAAGTTTTCACATTACTACCAAGTGAGAAAAGTCCTCTTCAATTGCTGAGTAAAATACTAGTATATGCCGAGCTAATAGCCAAAGTTAGTTGGAGGTGAGTCAGTAGTAGTTGTCGAGTGATGGTAAAAATCAATGAATGCTGAGAGAAACATAAATAGTATTGAAGCTGAGTTTATAGCTGTACATGCACCATGCAATAAATGCTATATTTTGAAAGGGTATAAGGTCAAATTCCACATATTTTTCATCCTTGCAAATTTAGAGCAAGAGCAAGCAGAGTGAAGAAGCAATTCAAAAGTGAGATTGAAGCATTTGCACGGATCATAGTAAAGATCAAGCATCGATCCATCAATTTTAAAGGTATTCTTCATCTGTCGAGCTACACAGTTTCATATTTTTTAAAACCCTAGATTATCAAAATGGCATCAAGTTCAAGAACTATAAAAGAGAATGAGGCGTTCAATGTTCAATTAGTTAGCAACAAGGTCAAATGACCAAATTTCAAGGCTATAATAGAAGTAGCTTATAAAAATGACCCAACAGGAGCGTTATCTATGATTCCACCTAAGGTTGTAATTAATTGTAAGGCAAGAGGCATTGGAAACATGGAAATAAAAAAAGCATACAAAAAATTGTTTGAAAATGGTGTATTGAAGGAGGAATTCAAGATTATAGAGAGAAAGGGCTTAACCCATGCCCTCGATTTCCCAAAAGTTTTCAAAATAGAGTGGATCAAAATAGTCTTGAGTAAAATACATGATGGATGTCTATGGTTAGAGGATTGGACTATTAAAATTATGAAGAGAATTGTACATAGGGTTATTGGATATCCAACCCTAGATCAACCCAAGACATTGGTGATCAGTTCCAAAGAGGAAATTGAGAGAAACATAGGGGTTAAGTGGAACAAGCATGGAATGACTATTGACATAGTTATAGATCCAATTGACTTTTCCATTAGGGTTATTTCACATAAATTCTATCAGTCAAGAAGACTAAATAGTGTTCCTTGTATAGCAATTGATGTAGGCTATAAGATTGTCAAGAAAGATCATACCTATGATCTTGTAGAACTCCAAATGCAACAGATAATCGAAAACCTAGGAGTCATAAGAAAGTCAAAGAATGCTCAATGTAAATTTGGTTCAATACTGGTATGTATATTTTTCTATGTACAAAATATATTCCCATTTTTTGGCAAAATAGGATAGAAGACCAGTATGTCAATTGCAGTTCAAATTAATGAATATAATGAACAGATGGGAGAAACTTTTGAATCAGTAATGAAAAGTTATTTTGAAGACTTTAAGAAGTCTATGAAATAAAGGTTGAGGATTCTTGTTTCCTTAGTTGAGCAACACTATAATGATATTTGTTTCCTTGTAGACATTGACTACACTTCCATCCAGGTTGATGTACCTAGAGTTAGATGGCTAAGGCCTTTAGGATATGAAATTAATGTTGATGAAGCCTCAACTACTATCACTACACTTGCAGAAGAAATTGAAAAAAGTGCCAATATTTTTGGTAATTATGATGTTGTGAAATCAAAAGTTGAAATGGAATTGAAGACAACCTTAACTTCTAAAAAGAAGGACAAAATGGTGAGGAAACTAAAGGCTAAGTTTGGAGAAGCTGCAGGAGATAATGATGAAGAAGATGATGAAGAGGTGCAAGGTCAATGACCTCTTTCTTTAACTCAAGGCATGGGTGAAGATCAGGAAGAAGAAGGTGTGAAGAAGAAACCAAGGAAGCACTAGCAAAACTTGAGTCAAAGAAAAAGAAAGCTAAGGTACAACCTACAGCTAACCCAAAGGCAAAAAGGGCTGCCAAGACAAGTACAACAAAGCCTATAGCTCTAGCAAAAAGAGCCACTACAAGGGCAACTACTCAAAAAGCCAAGAAGAAAGAAAAAGAGAAAAGTAAGGCTACTGAATAGGCTAGTCTAGTATAGAAGAAACCAAGAAGAAAGTACGTAGCACAACCAGAGACAGATGATGCAAAGACAGATGATGTGATAACATTAGAGACAATGTAGACTTAATAGGATTAAAAGGCATTGACTTTGAAAAACTTGGTAGAGAAGACCATAATATGATAGAAGAGTTAGTGTATGCCATGATGGAAAAATTCAAGAACACTCCTCTTGAATTGGATAATACAATGCCAAAGGAATTGTATGCAATTTTTGAGAATAAGTGGCATTATTGCTTGAACATGGAGAAAGAAATAAGGGAAACAAAATTAGCACAAGTGATGCTAAAGTTATCAAAGGGACAAATTACCAAGGCCAATAAGAAATATGGTAGCATATTTGCACCAAAATACAGGGTGTTCAACATTTTGTAGAACAAAATTGAGGATGTTGTCAAGAAATTCACGCAGATGTGGAAATTAATATATGGCCTGACTATAATTAAAGTAGGAGAATTAGATCCTTTTGAGGGTAGAAATAATGAGGAGGATAAGGACAAGGAAGAAGAAATAGAAAAAGAAATGGATAACCCCATTGTGGAGGAGATACCAAAGAAGTCAAATGAAATGGCAATAGCTGAAGAGCAACAAACAAAATAGAGTGTGCAAGACACACAAATGCTAGCTATGAGCCCCCCACATGACACAAACACACCTATAAAAATTATAAAAGTAAAGGATGTTCCTGATAGTTCACCTCATAACATCAACCCATTAACTGCAGAGGATCTAAAGAAGATCCTTGACCAAACCGCACTACAAGCTAGATTATATGAGAACCCAGTGTTGGTCAGTGTGGATGAACTTCAAAAGGTAGTAGTTGATACAAAAAGGGACAAGGCGAATACATGAGAACTACCTTTTGTCATCCCTTTAGCTACTAATGGTCAACCTTTAGTACAAATATTAGATGATACATCTACAAAGGTTGATACTACTGCAAAAATTGTCATGGCTAAACAACAAACACAAACTGCTCAAGAGGAGAAAACTTCAGAAGCAAAAACATGATAGATAGAGATATTTGTACCTGATACACCAACATAGGGAGTAGGTCAAATATTAATAATTTATCAAGACAAGGATGAAGAAAAGGAAACACCCAAGGAGAAGGAGAAAGAAGCCATACAAACATTGGTAAATTTACAAACATTTGGTTCTCCAAAAAAAGTCCTTCAAAGGTCGAGCACTAATGCAATACCATTGCAGATTTTAGCATTAGGCTCTAGCTCATCCAAGGTTTCCAAGGTATTTCACTATGGTGATGCAATTTTAGATGAAGAGATAGTGATACCTAAATTTGACTATGCAACCATGACATTAGAATAGATAAGTATAATGCAAGAAGCCTTGGAGAGAAATAAAACACAAGAAATACTTAGAAAAGAGTATGAACAAAGGCAAGTATTACAAGAGGTTAAGGACATCTTTTTGGATGCCTTTAGCTTGCAAACACCTGAAGAATCCAAGACCATATTAGAACAACTATCAAAAATTGTGGAAAAAGTGACTAATGAAGACCAGGATACTAATATTAAACTTATGGAATGGGATAAGAAGAAATTTCAAGGGAAAGTTAATGAGAAAATATTTGGTGAAATAGCACTATCAAAAGTTGAGTTGGCTACCAAAATTGAGAAAGTGAAGAAAGTACTTGAGAACATATTCTCATTATACACAAAATTGTGTGATCCCACACTCTTCACACAAGAAACAAGCCATAGGATTATGAGCCTAGAGACCAAGTTAAAACTCTCAAGTATTCAATTACCTAAGAGCCCAACTCAGAGTGAGAAGCATTTTCATTTAGTGCTTCAAACACAAAATCAACTAGTTGTATTAACAAAAGAAGAGGCTAACATAAGAGCCAACTTGATTAATATACAAGCCTCCCTTAACCCTCATATGGGAATACTCCAAAAGGAACTAGCTTATGCAGAAATAGTATTAAAGAAAGATCCTAATCTTTCAACTTTGGATGGACTAGTTCACCTTGCAGTAGAGACAACTATCCAAATAAAGTCCTTAGATGTTGCATTGGACAACCTGGATGCTACTCTATAGATTATAATGGAAGTTTACAAGAAATTTTTGGACAAATACACAATCAGTGTATAGACCCTTTGACATTAGTGTCAAAAGGGGGAGATAATAATGCATAAAGGGGGAGATAAGTATGCAAGGGGAGAGATAAAGAGTATTAGTATATAGAGGGAGATAACTTGAAAGGGGGAGAGCAAACAAAGGGGAAGAAAACAACAAAAGATCAGAAATAGACTATATTAGATAGAAATAGAGTATCAACATTTTTGAAGACAAAGAGTATCAACATGAAGCAAATCTACTCAGAGAAGAGAAGATATTTTGTACACAGAACAAGCACATTAACTCAGGGGAAGTTAGAAAATTTTGAGCAAAATTTTGAGGTATATGAGTCTATTACAGAGTTTTGAAAATTTTGAAGTTTAGTATATATGTCAAACTATGTATATATTATACTCAAGGAAATTAGATTTGTTATATATAGTTAAGTGTTTTTGACACTCATGTCAAAGTGGGAGATTGTTGATCTTAGTTTGGTTTTGATAATTGAGTGTCAACACACTTAAGATATTTAGTAAGTTCATGTCAAGCTAGTAACACATGCCAAGTATAATATGCATAGATGTTGGGTTGCAATGAGTTCTGAGTCACTCATGTCCCGAGTAATTCAAGTGTCAAGCATATAGTCAATGCTGAGAAAATTTAGGTGCCAAGCCAGATAGAATTAAAATAAGTGCCAAGCATCAGTATTATCAAGTGCCGAGTAACACAGAATGGACCTATTTGTTTGTGATGGCACAAAAAAATTACTAAACTATTTTATGCCAACTTATGGATAGATCTTGAAGCTTTGAAAATAAGATTGAATCTATTTGGTTTTCCTATGTAATCAACATGCAACCAATTAAAAAATTGGAAGGGATTAAGTGGGAAAATGAATGAATCTTGGTTGTAAATTTATACCTAACCTTAAGCCACCAAATGTCTTTTTAAGGAAGATGAAGCCGCATAATTCAATGTGAATGAATGAATGAGGAAGTAATGTGAGAAAATAATTGAAGGGAGAAAAGGGGTGAATTAATTTGAAAGTGTTCAAGGTGACTTAGAAGTGTGAAAGAATTGTAGAATCAGTTTCACATAACAAAGGAAAAGTGACACAACATTGTTATAACATATCAAGAGGATCAAGATGGAAAAAATTGTGATTTGAAATCAGCAAGGCAAAGTTGTAAGTTATTAGATCAAACATTCTACTATTACTTTCTAACAATTGTATCAGCAGGGTGAAATCCTTTGGACTAAGGTTGATTTAATAGTCTTTATAAAATTCTTTAGTAGGGTGACATCCCAGGTGAATGTTCTAAAGTCTTTTAACCAAACACACTTCTAACAGGGTGTTAAAACCCTTTAACAAGGTGGGATTTTATAGTCTCTTGTAAGCCTTTAACAAGGTAGGCCTTTCATAGGGTATGTTGGCTCCTAATTTAATAGTTTTTGGAAATAAATAAGAAACCAGACCAATACATCTAAGGTTAAAAAATTACTATGATGGATGCACTTGACTACAGTCTTGGGCCAACTATAAGGATAAATCATTCTTCTTCTTTAGGCTTTGATATACCTAGGCAGTTGGACCTCAGACTTTTTATATGGTACCAGTGTAAAGGCATACAACTGAATCTATAAAATAGATAAAATCCCTTAATCTTCTATGTTTATGCAAGCATTCATGGGTGAAATAGTTGATAACAGAGCACATGAACCTAATAAACTAAGTGAGGAAAAACTCTTTTAACTCTTAAACACAAAAGGAAATATATTCGATTAAGATTTGTATCTCGACATCATCCAAGTATGCAACAATAGAGAACATGTATCCTTCAAGCTGACCAATCCCTTATCCATTAGGAATCAACTAAAACTTAACATACAGATGGATACCTAAAATATACTCATATATTCAGACATATGATCTATCTATTTGACTTGCAAACAGACATCAATCTTCATAACAACTCTTGTACTTATGATAATATCTTTTTGGTGTAACTTGCAACCCTATCAGTATAAACAAGCATTTACTTGGCTCTTTGTTCCAACAAAAAATCTATTCTGATATACAACCTTAAGGGATTGCAACTGAGTTCAAGCTCTTTGTTCTCAAACACAAACCATTACAGATAATATAAGAAGGAGATGAGAATCATAATGAAACTAAGAAAGGGGAAGTTCTTGCATTAATTTTCTTAAAAATAATACACCATCTACATATCAAAACTTAGAAAATACACAAAGAATGACTGTGTAATATGAAAATGCTTCAAAAGAGATATAATGTGCTATTCATAACATAAGAACACTGAGAAAATGGTATCACAACTTTGAAAACTTAAGAAATTGGAACCAGACTAGTCTCACAATCCTCCTAAAATATTCAAAGAATTGGAACCCTTACAATCACCAGAAAAGGAAGATATATAGGAGAGGAAATCCTTTTGGGTCTCTAACCTAAAATTGACATGTGTCCCACTGAAAGAGTCTTCAATCTGGAGTTGCTGAAACTAAACTTCCTCATGTACCTGCACTTTGAAAACCATAAATGATGCCAAAATATATGATATATCCCCATTTAAAAATATGCAAATATCTCATGAAGGGATATAAAGAAATCATCACAATCTATACTAAGGCCCCAAAAATCTGATCTCAACATGTCACTTTTTCCCTTTTCCATAAAAATCACTTGTGCTGTTGACAAAAACACTTGATTACTTCAACCACCATCAAAAACATTTTATTCATCCTTTAATTTTCTAGAGAAGTCAAAAATAACAAAATCATGGCCAAATTTGATTGCAATTTCATCTATGACATTAAATCGACATATTTGACTAAGAAGCTCCCGAGAATACAAGATTGCCTATAGCTGCTACTAGCTAACACCAGCACAAAATCTGATCCTAAAAATGAAAATTTTTATTTCTTGCCAATTCCAATAGTATATTATAGTGTACATTTTGGACAAAAATTGCCCTCCTGAGATCAATTCAAAATTTTGGCTCCCGAACTGAATAGAGCATAAAATAAAAATTTAAATGATCTATATAGTAAAACTATATAAAACTATTGAAAACATTAAAAAATTTAAACCATTTGAAAATTTGAGCATTGAAAATATTTGAATTTATTTTTATATTCATTTTCAAATCTCTTTGCCACTTGTCAAAAGGGTGCTTGCCTGCATTATTTAAAAACCTTGCATCTCCTAATTGCGGGCAAGCACTCTCCATCGATCTTACCCTGATTGACGATGAGCCAAAATCCTTTTATTTTGATGGCCCACTCAGCTGGCTTAACCAATAGAATATCATCTTTTAATCAACGTGCTCTAACTAATCTAATTGCATTAATTGTAAAAATCTATGCCCACACCAAAGGTATTTCCACCTTGGCATATGTGTCATATAGCATGGCACGACTCAACACTTTCCCTTAATCCTTGGCCCCACTGTGCCACTTGGTAGAAAGGTGCATACCCACATACCTTATTTCCTGAGCAATTTCTTAATGCAAGCATGCGCCAGCTGTTGATCTCATTTAAATCTATGATGATCAAAAATCTTATATGACTGTATACCTAGTCAACTGAATGGACCAATGAAATACTTTTTCTGCATTCCAACTCACCTGATAACTTCCATGAAAGACAAGCTATTATTATCTTTTGACAAAGGTGGAACCATGATGTCACACTGTGCTATGCATCATGAGGGCGCATACCTACAATATTTATCTATCAAGCATCTTGAAAATGTGGGCATGCGCCCGCTGTTGATCTTGGAGAGATCAACAGTGTACAGAACCCATGCCCTTTGAACTGCATGAATATCCTGTATGATGTCATCATGGATATGTGTCACTAGGGTGCTTGCCCACATTAGTTAAAAACTTTGCACCTTCATCAAGTGGTAAAGCGCATGCCATCGATCTTCCAAAGATCAACAACATACAGATGTGATGCCCAAAAGTGAATCTACTATATGATTCGACCAATGATATGGCTAGAAAGTTGCATGTTCTTTGACAATTTTGTAAAAGTTCTGATAGGTTTTGAAATTCTCCAGTCTTTGTGGTGCATTTTGAAAGCTCAACATCACCAAGTGCTACATGGCGCAAAGGTGCTTGTCTACATTACTTAAACCTTGAGCATTTTCATCTTGCGGGAATGTGCCCACTGTTGATCTTGGAGAGATCAATAGTTAGCCCAAATAAACCACCATAGTTAAGATGTTTCACCAATACTTAAGAAAATAACCATGGTTAGAACAAAGCTGACTGGGGTAAAATAGTTAGGAAAGGAATTTTAACAGATATACTCAAAAAATAAAATATTTTAAAAAGACTAAAACTTCCAGTACATTTTTCAATTCAAACAAATGAAACCCTACCCTTGGAAATATGAAGCACAAGAAATATTAGGGTAACATGAAATTAAGGGTTTTTCATTTAGGGAAAACAAATCTTAAAACACAACCCTAATTTCGAATAAGCAGCTAAATTTTCACTGTAATATGCAAAAATTTTGAATGGTGAAAAATCAGGCCAACAGGGTAGATCATAAAAATGGTCAAACTATGTAACCTTAACAAGTGACACTTTATTGCTACAATAGTGGAGAATTGAGGGTGTCATCCCCACCCTAGTTTTACCTTCTCATTTGGAGGGTTTTTGTGGAATCATATCTGGTGTCAAGCATTTATGTGGATGCATTTACTTTACATGTTATTTCAATATGTTTATGCATGCATTGTTTTAGAATTAAAAGTCTTATTAGTTAAAGATTAATACTTTTGATTTAACCCACCCCTCTTAGAAGTATATGTTTTCCATTTATAATTCCAACAACTACAAGTTCACCAAGGTACCATTTGGCCTCACAAATGCTCCATCCATATTTATGAGCCTCATGAATGAAGTATTTTTTACCTTGTTGGATAAGTTTGTGGTCATATTCCTTGATGATATTATGATATATTCTCATAATGAGAAGGAGCATGAAAAAAATCTAAGACAAGTGTTGCAGAAGTTGAGAGAGAACCAATTGTATGGTAGCTTGTCAAAGTGTGCATTCTATAAACCTGAGATACATTATTTAGGTCATGTTATATTAGGTGATGGAGTCTCAGTGGATCCATTGAAGATTAGGGCCATCATGGATTGGCCAGCAACCACCAGTGTCATGAAACTAAGGAGTTTTATGGGACTAGTAGGATGTTACCAATGCTTTATTGTGGGGTTCTCTAGTTTGGCACACCCAATTACATCTCTTTAAAAAAAGGGGAAGAAGTATGAGTGGAAAAAGAAGGGTGATAGAGATTTTTAGGAGCTCAAGAGAGCCCTGATGAGTGCACCAATCCTTGTAATGCTAGATCCTTTTGTGGATTTTGTGGTGTGGACCGATGCATCTTTGGATGGTATAGGGAAAGTCCTTATGCAAGATAGATGACCTATTTCCTATGAGTCTAGAAAGTTGAAGACTCATGAACTCAATTACCCTACTCATGACCTAGAGCTTTCAGTAGTTGTTCATGCTTTAGTGAGGTGGTGACACTTTCTTCTAGGTTACAGATTTGAACTTCATTATGACCACCAGAGCTTGTAGTAGATATTTACATAGCCAAAATTTAATGTTAGGCAAAGAAGGTGGATGGAATTCCTTTGTGAGTATGATTTTGATGTTCATTACATCAAGGGAAAGGAGAATGTGGTTGTAGATGCCTTAAGTAGAAGGCACAATGAGCTTTCATATGTGACTACTTGCACCAATTTAAGAGAGTGGATCCTACATCATTTGCCAACATATGAGATTTATGTAGAAGTTAGTCAGTTGGTGCATTCTCAGAGACCCTTAGAAGGGAGGTACTCAAAGTATTCATTGGAGTCTAATAGACTTTTGCATCATAGAGAATGTAATTATTTACCTTCCATTGGGGGTTTGCAAGAGCTCATTGTTTTTTGAGGTTCATAAAGAACCTTACGCAGCACACCCTAGTGCTAAGAATTTACATGCAGATATGAGGCAGTTATATCACTAGCTAGAAATGAGATTGTAGATTGCTAGCATTGTTGCGAGATGCTTTGAGTGTTAAAGGGTGAAGGAAGAGCACTGTCATCCTGATGGACTTCTTCAGCCTCATGATATTGCAGAGTGGAAGTGGGATGCTATATCTATGGATTTTATTGTTGGTCTTCCCATGTCTTATCGCCACCATGATGCCATTTTGGTGACAATTGACACATTGATCAAGGTTTCCCACTTCTCACCTATGTGTACTGCATACATAGTATGAGACATAGCTCACGTATTTTTGTAGGACATTTTCAAACTTCATGACATTCCCCATAAAATCATCTCAAATAGAGACTCATTGTTCACTTCATCCTTTTGGAGAGAATTACAAGAAACATTAGACATAGGCTCAATTTTAGTACAATGTACCATCCTTTGACTAATGGTTAGATTGAGTGAATGAATTAGGTATTGAAGGACATGTTACATATGTATGTAATAGACCATTAGGTCAAATAGGAGGAATACTTGTATTTTGTCAAATTTTCCTATAACAATATGCACCATTCCTCCATAGGAATGCCACCATATAAGGCCTTGTATGGAAGACCTTTTAGAAAACCCTTGAGTTGGGATAAGATTAAGGACAAAATATCTATTGGTCCTTAGTTAGTCAAAAAGATGGAGCAGTAGGTGACCTTGATTAGATAGTGCCTTAGAGAGGCATACGATAGGTAGACGAAGTATGTTGATGCAAAGATGATAGATCAAGAGTATAAGGTTGGAGACAAAGTCTTCTTGAGAGTTTGAACACATAAGAGTTTGATTTGATTTAAAAAGGGCTCTAAGTTGACACCTTGGTTCATTAGATCATTTGAGATCCTAGAGAGGATAGGACCAGTTTCATACCATCTAGTCTTGCCACCTAGCTTATGATGCATCCATGATGTGTTCCATGTTTCTATACTTAGAGGATATATTTATGATGAGTCTCACATTATAGATTGGAATGCCTTGCAGGTGGATTCAGATGGGTAGTTAGCACTGAATCCTATCCATATTATTGGCCGATGGACCCTAGCTCTTCAAGGCTAAGAATTGGACTAGGTTAGGGTCTAGTGGAATTGTTATGATGAGGTCATGACTTCATGGGAGGATGAAACATAGATGAGATCCTAGTACCCATATCTTTTTGATGAACTCTAGGAGAAAGTTCATGCCTAGTGGGGGAGGATGTGAGGCCTCGCCCTGACCCATCACAGTACAATTGATACATTGTTATTTTGATACATTATGACATGATATGTCAAGACATTGTCGGATGGACTGGACATTATTATGTTATTTTATGTCATGTGATGTTTTACTTTGACACGTTTAATCATGTTATTTAATATTTTATGAACATGCATATTAATGATGTAGTATAGTAAGTTAATATAGGATTAGGAATATGATTAATACCTTGATTATGTAATTTTTAATGGTTAAATATATGAATAGAAATGAGATAATAGTTATTTATATGAAAGATTGATGTTTTGATTTATATGATTATCCAGATAAGTTTTAAATATATGCATGTGATTTTTCTCAAACTACTGATGTGTGAATTCAATGTGAAAGATTATTAGCTACGAAATCTAATGAAGAATTGGAAATTGACCCTATGTACAATCTATGAAACCTAGGGTTGAGTCTAATGAAAGATGTAGAACCTGTTGTTTCATATTTTCATTTGTATCATAATTTGAATGTGTGTATCATTCTATAATCATAAAGTGTTTAATGTTTTGTAACAATAATCTTATAGTGTCACTTGACACTCGTAATTCATATATGTATATCAACATAATAATTAGGGTTAGCCGAGTAATCTAATAATCTAAGATGGACTAGGTTAGTAACTTAAGACTAATTAGTTGGTAACTAGGATTAATTACCCTAATTAGGATTTAGTGGTAAGTTTTCATTCCTAAGGTTTTTAGAGAGTTCAATTATTTGAAGCCAATTAATAGGTCTAAAAATGAATCTAGAGGCCAAAATTAATGAAAACCAAGTGCCTAGGGGGTATGTGTATGAGTTGGAGACATTTTTGACTCCTCTAGACCCTTTTGTTGACTTTTGTGACTACCCACATATCTGATTTTTACTTTAATGCAAAAATTTGAACTTCACCATAAGTTTGACAAGTTTATACTCCACCATAAAGTTAGCCTTAATGATAGGATTAAGTTAGAAGGCCCTAGAAGGCCTTAGTCAAGTATGGAGTTATTGCAATTTTTCGATAGTTGAGTTAGAAGTCTATTTAGTTGCAAATTTGAGGGTTGAAGAGTGTTCACCCAATCTCTACATTTAGAGAAAGTAAAGCTAGTATTGAAGAAGGAAGAAGGGATAGTTATTCTCAAAATTTAAGTTTTTCATAACCATTTGTGAAGGTAAGAATCCTTCAAGTTTATGTTCTTCATGCTATATTTTTCATTGCTTAAGTAGGCTTTCTGCATGTTTGTGCATTCCTATGTATGATGAAACATATAAGGGATGAGACTGTGATGGGTTTCTTAAATTTTTTATTTTTGTGTTTTACTTTTTTTTTTTATGAGGGAAAGTGTAAGGGTTGTGTTGGCATTACTCACCCTCAGATAGGGCAGAAGTGGACATGTATAGGAGGAGGGCTTCAGTTGGACTCCAAGCAGTACAGAGTCTCTCCTCATGATGAGGAGAGGGAGAGTAGGGTGATATGGCCCCCTACACATCAGTATAAACCATTTTGTGTTTTGGAAATTAAGAAGTGAAAGAAAACAAGTTCTTGTGATTATAGCCTCGAAAGGGGCATCTATTTTGGTGTTGTGATTGACTTCTCCTACCTTAGAAAAATCCACCTTCTCCCTAGTTTGGTTTGATGATGAAACTATTAAGTAAACCTAAGATGAGAGTATTTGGTTGTATGTGTCCTTGTGTTGAATCTATTTGTCATACAGTCAGAGTTAGTTCTCCATGGTTACCTTGATGTAATTTGTAGATTTTGTAGTGGCTACCTTATTATGGAGCCAACCTAGATTTAGGGTTTTGGTATTTGTATTCAAATGTCTTGGAGACTTCTCCTTGGGATAGTGATCCTATTGAATAAAATGAATAAGAAGTGGCTAGCCCAAATATGTTGAAAAAGAGAGAGAGCAATTTCCTTTCATTTTATATTCTTTATAATTTAAATTATATGCATATGAGTAACTATGATTAGATGAAATGATGTTATATAAAGTTATGAAATTTGAATTTCGAATTGTGTTAAGGAAATTCGATGTATATGAATGGTATTTCATTTGTATTGTCATAATTATTGAAAAGAAAATATACTCCTTCTTTAATGCATAAATATAACTTCAAACACTATGTTCTAATTCATCCTAGAAAATGAAAAGAAAAAAAACATCTTGCCATGTAAACTTGATTGTATTTAAAAATTTAACACTTGGGAAAAAAAGAGACTCAAGAAAAAAAAATCTTGTAGAGAAAAAATGTTCTCTGGCCTTTGTATGAGAAATTTTTTAATCCTCTTAGAACAAAGAATATTCCTTTCAAGATCCCATTTAATATCTTTAGATACGTTTTAAAGAAAAAGATTATGTAATTTAAAAATGAATTAAAAATAAATTAATAAACTAAAACTAATTGTCTTACCTTATCCTATTCTCACCAAATAAACTTTATTGCATAACTCCCAAAAAATATCCACCACATGGGTGATGATGTCACCCCACTTTCCCCTCTCCCCAAAAGTGGCCACATTACATCCAAGTGCATGAGGATGAGATTTTGGTCAGATAAGAGAATTTAGAGTAGTTTAACATAGAAGTTTCCCCACTTTAATGTGATTGGAGGATAGAGCCTTGTTTGGCTTTAGTCAAACTTGCACCTCCCCTTCCCATTCGTACCTTCCTAGGTCCACTTAGGCATCATGTCTATAGTTTTGGAAGTGCACAAGCCCACTTGGGCCACATACCACCACTTGGGGATTGTGTAGGGAGGTTAGGTGGAGGACCCACTTGCCAAGTGGGATTGGGTTAGGTTAGGGTAAGGTAAAAAGGAGTTAGGTGGTAGGATAGTTGTTAGGAATAGTTAGTTTTATTTTTGTGCTAGTATTTTTAGTTAGTTAGTTTTATTTTTGTGTTAATATTTTTTAATTAGTTAGTAATTATTTCAATTAAAAGGTGTTAGAGAAAGGTATTTAATGGAGTTAGATGGTTAGGATTAGTTAGTTAGTTGGTTAGGGATTGTAATTAAGAATGCTTGGAAGTTATTTAAGTTTGGTTTTATTTAATTTTTTTTTAGTAAATAGAATTAGTATTGTTTTAGTTTATTTTATTTTACTTTAATATATTTTTAATGAAGATTTAAAAGGGTTAGAAGTAGATTGTGTTTAGGAAAGTAATGTTATTTTAGAAATTAGTTAGTGGATAATAGTTGTGATGGTATGTTTAATTAGTTTATGATTTAAAAGTATTAATGTTTTAGTTATTTTTAAAACTTCTTAATTAAATTGTAGAAGGTTTCTTTATTTAAATAATTGATCATTTTGATTAGAAAGTGAAATGAGTTAGTTAGTAAAGATAGTTAGTGGGGATGCTATATTAGGGTTAGATAGTGTATCTCTTTATAATGGTATCATGAAACATTAAAGCATCCTTGAGTAATAAATATTTAGGTAAGGAATTAAGGTATTGCTACAGAAACCCTATGTCTACATTTCAATATACCTATAGTTTAAATTGTAAAATGACTTTATTGGATCATGTCAAAACCTAATGTGTCATGTGAGTCCTAGTCAAACATGTATCAACATAGCAGACTTATTAACCTTAATTTTTTTTTTTTGGTGTGTTTTTCTCTCATTATTTTAGGCATGACACATGGGAGCCAGATAAGTAATATGGTTGTGAAAGTTGCTAGTTGGGCTATCCAAGAAATCCTTGAAATTAACTATCATCCACTATGATAATCACAGTTTTATCAAGCTTTCAGAAAATCTTGTTTTTCACAATCAATCTAAGCATATTGAGATACCTTATCATTATATTAGGGATATGGTAGATTGAGATGTTATTACACTAGATTACATTAGTACAAATGAGCAAAAAAAAGGAGTTCCTACCAAACCTCTTGCTAAGATGAAATTGGTACATTTTAGAGGAAAACTTCGTATGATCTAACTATAATTTTGAATGTTGAATTTAAGTTTGAATTTTAATGTGTCTTTATGCTTCTAATTCAATAGATATGTAATTAAAGGTGATGATCTTTCACACACACACACACACACAAACACACACACACACACACACACACACACACACACACACACACACACACACACACACACACACACACACACACACACACACACACACACACACACACACAACACACACACACACACACACACACACACACACACACACAAAGAAGGTAATCATTGTAAGGTGATGATCTTACAAATGATAGGCCTGTTATCATGACATATTATGTTGTTCCAAATATGCCAGAAGTCATTGATAGAAACATGTTATGATCTGACTGCAATTTAAATTATTGATTTGGAATGCTGAAGATCATAATACATGTCATGATAGAGTTATAAAATTGTGATTATAGTTATTTGAAAAGTCACTTTTCAGAGTGTTAAAGTTAGATAATTTGTTATTTGGATGGATATCATTAATATTGATACCATGTTAGAGTTCATGAGAAATTTTTGATATTTGAATTCTCCCTTGCTAAGAGGGAGTGTTAAAGTGTAGCTTCAGTAGAAGTGAAGTACATATTATCTTAAGTATATGAATCTATGATCATCATCATATACATACATACATACATACATACATACATACATACATACATATATACATATATATATATATATATATATATATATATATATATATACTCATTGTTATATCAGGCAATGTTAATTGTGTATCCATTGCCTTAACTAATTCAAATTCATTGAACCATAGGGCCATGAATCTACATGGCCCTTGGGCCACATAAGAGTCATGTCAATACAAGATCATGAGCCTTTTCATACAAACATAAATAGATGACCGATCATGGGTTATAGACATCAATCACAATCAAGAATTCTCTTATATCATCCACAATCTAGTCTTCTATAAAGTGCATCTAACTTTCAAAACTGATTTATATTATTTTTATATATTACAGATCCAAATACAAAATACTTTGAGTGTTCTTATCAATAATTAAATAGTCATATATCAAGAGTCCAAATTCAATTTAGACTATTGTATTTCATACTAAAAGAATATATATTTTTCCTATTAGAGATCCTATTAACTTTTACAAGGATCACTTGGCTCATTCAATAGAGCTTCAATGATGTCCTTGGTGTCATCAATGTTTAATTCATAGCCCAATAGTTTTATCCATTCTATCCTAGGTATGATTGATTATGAGTGTTATTGCAGTCAACTAGGAAGCAAATATCTTGTTCATATTGCTCAACCAGCTATTAAGAAATCCTATATCTATCATGCATCTTTTACTTAAAGTTTTCAAAGTATGCATCCAGAATTCCATCAAAATTTTCTCCTAAATCATTGATGAAATCATTAATCTAGTATATGAAAGGTCTATCTTTGCTCCACACCACATTACCCTTAGAAGGAAAGAACTTTTGAACATAGAACAAACCTATGAGAAGAGAACCAAACTTACAAACATTCTTCTTTGATGCCCAAATTCTCTCCATTTTCTTTCCTAATTAACTTAGCTACATCTCAACTAGGTCAAAAGATAAATTGTTCTTCACAACCTTATATGCTAGGTCAACTACCTCATAGGATATGCTATTAGGTTTTCTTGAGCTGTAGATTTTGTGGGCAATGACATGGATCCCAAACTTGATTTCTATGTTAGTGACATTGTTTAACTTCATACCTCTACCATCCCATTTAGCTAGGGTTTTCTTTTAAAGCTCAACTTGAGCTAGGGTTTTGATGGTTTCAAGTCTTTTTAGCATTGGGTAACCTATGACTTAATGAATCATCTTCTTTGTAATCTTCACTAGTTTCTCAATCTAGAACAACATATCATGAACTCTACTCAAAACATATATGATCCACTTAATTTGAAAATTCCATGGCATATGCAGCGTATGAGTCAAACCCATGACTTCCAAATGTCTATGTTCAGGTTTCAACACTCCATTCTCACACATTATGCCAAATGCTTCATTTAACTTGAAAGAACCAATTCTTGAGTCACTTGATGATAAAATGACCTAATATTGTGGATCAATAGTAGCTTTAGAGAGATGACTGAGTGAACTCCCATGGGGTCTTTTTTCTCAACAATTGTAGGATAGAGCTCAAACTTTGGTGTCTTGCATACCACATTCTTTACCAACATATTATAACCCTTATTTGCCTTCACACTAGAGCTAAATGCCATTGTTTGATAAATAAGGAATTTCATGATAGATAACCTTCCTAAAATAATTTTTGGAAATGTACTTCTACAAATTCACTCAATAACACAACAATTTTCTCTTGATTGCTTGGGGGTTCAAAAATCACTCTACTCAAACTGTTCTCTAAATTCACAGTGAGAAAATAAAGCCTTGATTCCATATTTAATAAAAATTTAAACTTTTAGTGCCTAATAATTTCTTTGTACTTGGTAGGTGAGATGACTCAGAAAGGTCTTCAAACTTGTGGCCAACATGAATTATCCATTGTAAAGCTTGGTTCAACCTAACTTGACTTGGTGATGCTTGACAACTTAGTTACAACTAAATTTCAACTTAGACGTTAAAACTTAGTTTCCTCTACTTGTCCTATTACATCTTAGTATGCAAATTTGGATTGATCTTTCTTTCTTATCTTGAAATGATGTAAGAACTTCTTTGGATTCATAGTTCCCACCATCTCCTTGAATACTTAGTTAGATGTGGATGCTTTAGCCAACTCATTGGTTTGGATGACAATAGTTTCATTGTCTTGCCTTGTGTTTTCCTTTAATTTCCTTGCCTATTTATGATCCATCTAAGTTTTGATCTCCTCAACCTTTTTTTTTACCTTTGTTTCCTTCACCATAAATTTTTTTTAGCTTCCTCTAATTTCCTTACCCATTTTTGATTCATCTGAGTTTTGATCTTGTTAATCTTTATTTTCCCTTTGTTTCCTTCACTAAAATTTAATTTACTTTGATTCATACAGGTTCTTTCTAAATGACCTATCTTTTTGCATACATACATATTACATTATTATGACTTTTCCTAAAGTGTTTCCTTACACAATTTAATCCATTAATGTGGTCATATTCTCCATATAGATGAAATCTTCCCCATGTGTTGTAGTACCAACCATTAAATTCTCTTTGTCTAGTTCCATTGTGTTGATTATTTAGATTCCATTAAATTGATCTGCACTCAAAAGATTTGTGACCATGCTTGTGACATGAGAAACAATTTCCTTCAAATTTTGGTTTGGTTCTACATTCATTTGCCTTGTGTCCATACTTGTTACAATTATAGAAATAAGCTTTGAACTTGGGTTGCATAACATTACTCCAACAAACTTTTGATGTATGGCCTATTTTTATAATTGTTACATCTAGACCTTTTGTTCTTTTGTGCTCCTTGTTGTGATTATTCTTCTTGATCAATATACCCTAAGCCAATAGTACCTTTAGGTCTATTCATATTTTGTTTGTACAATTGATTCACACTTTCTTGTAACCTCAACCTTCTTTCATTGAGTTCCTTTTCAGCTCTTAGATAATTTTGGAGTCTATCATTCTTTATTCTTAGATTGGTTATTTCATGATTTACATTATCTAGTTGATTTGCTATGCCTTCCTGATGTTGAGATAGCTACTATATTTCATTGGTCTTTTCTCCAATCTTGTTGCAAGCAATCTTTTATCTCCATCTTCCATTTCTTTGTCATTTACTACTTTGTTCTTTTTTTCCATGACTTCACATAGCCTAACAGAGTGAATTTCCTACTATCTTTTCAATTTTCTTACTTCTTATAAAATGGTATTCCTTCCTAGTAGATCTTCTATGGATGCATCTTCTTCTTCTAAGATTCTTTATTTGTAAAGGTCTTCTATTATTTCTTATATGCATAGACTATCATTCATTTGCATAGCTAATTTTTTTCCTCTTTTTAGAGAGTGAGTGAGTTTCTCCTTAAGTTTCTTGACTTGTTCCATAGCCATATGTAGATCTATTTTGTCATTCTAAATAGCTTTCTCTAACTTGTACACTTCTATTTCCTCAGATCTTTACTCTCAAGTTGTTAGTCATGTGATATGAGAACCTTACTCTGATACCAATTGTTGGAAATGTATTGACATAAAAGTGACTAAGTGGGAGATGGGGTGAATCAGGAATGACTTAGGATTTTACAACACAATGAAGTATATACTCTATTAAGAGATTTTACAAAGGACTACTAGGTCTACCTTGTTAGAGAATTTACCTGATGCACCTGTTAGGATGCAATCAACAAGATAATCCTAATTTGTAACTTGATTTGTTGATATAGATCCCTTGAAGATTGTAATCACTTGACTATGATAGATGTGTGTCTTCTTTGCCCTTTATACTGATTGGTATCCTTCTAATCAATTTTCTCTATCTTCTTCTTGTATTACATATTCACTTGCATTACTTTCTTGTATCTCTCTCTTATTCATGTATTTCACACCTTCTATTAGACAAAATGATTCACCTTTCTTATATATTTTTCAAATAATATTTTCATTCCAAGTCAGCTTCAAAATAAGAGAATAATCAAATTACATATTCAGGTTAACTAAATGCTAATTTGTGGGTCACACTATGCACTTATGTGTTAAGTTGAAGCTTAGGCAATTTAGTGAGCTCAGGTGATACTCTGGTACTCAAGTGACACTGTGATGCTTGGTTCACACTGAGAACTCAGTGAACACTGGATGCTTGGTTCACACTAAGAAACTTGGTGAAAACTGCTAGCTTGATTTGTTAGAAATAGATAATACTGAGAGGGGGGATGAATCAAAGTTTTTCCCACAACTGGATATTATTAATTAATTTGCAACATGGATATGAAAGTAAGAAAATAATGTTGAACAATAAATATAACCATACATAAAGAGAACTCATAATATTTTTATTTTTTAACTAGGGAAATCCTGGCCAAGGGAAAACCCTGGTGGGGATGGAACCCACAAAATGATCAACTAAACAAAAGAATCCTATTAAGAATATTGACCCTATCAGGAGTTTTTGAATTACATATAGTGTCTTGGTCCTTGTTAGGCATGTAATTATACAATACAACACATTTATACAAAAGAGATAGATACAAAAACCTCTTTCTTGCTCATTATTGTACTTCACATAGCATGATCTGACATCAAAATTTGCATCATAGATCTCTCATATAACTTTGCATGTCATATAGATAGTTTTTATATTTATCATAAACTTCACATTCATAGATACAACATATGTCACATACCACATATACGTCATATAAAGTGACTCTTTAAGTACTTATACCATTTCTTTTCACAAAACTCTTATATAGTCATCTTGATGCAATTACACATTACACTAAACAAACATAAGTAATTATTTCACGACTAAAATAATTCCTTAACACTTCATACCTCTTTTCTTGTTGTATTTTGTTTTGTTGTGCATATTGTCTTTACTGGTATTTGGCCTGTTACTCTATCTATACTATCTGTACTAACTTGCACACTTAGGTATGTCATCATGATACTTCGATATACCTTCCCTTAACATCTCATATGCCAAATATCTTTGTAGCCTTCACTATACTAAAAATAATCTCTGTGCTTCCAGTGAAATTGTCTAACACTTAGATAATTTTCTATCTTTGATTGGAAAATCTTTAGCAGTATATATTGTCATTACATCGTGAAATATATGTTTCCATGAATAAAAACCCTAGCTCATCTTACCTAGCCACCTTTCCAATAATCTCGCTGTTTGAAATTGATGGCAACATATGGGAAAATTGGCTAACTCCCAAAATGTTATACAAAACAATAATAAACACAAAAATGAAACTTCTCAAAAACTGTCCTTCAAAACTCAAAAATTTTATTCATGTCTGATGAATCATTACATATTTGGATCAGTACATATCAAATTTCCATCATTTCTTATCTCTCCTTTTACAATTATTTCCTATATACACAGTTAAACCCTCCCTTACATATGTTTACAATTTTCTTACATCCTTCTCCCCCTTTGACATCAATGACAAAGGTGTCAAAATTTATTTACATGTCAAAAAATGTGTTCCATACCTCTTCTTAGGCTGACAAGTGAGAAATTTAATCACCAAAATTAACTACAAGACTCTTCATACTCTTCTCCATGAGTCCTTGACTCCTTCTAAAATGCTCGGTAGAGTGCACAAACCATAAGATTCTATCTCTACTACATTTAGATCTAAGTATACAAAATTATCAAAAGATGTCTTAACTAATAGACATTCCTACAACTAATACTCTAATGTGCTCAACTTCATAGATACATGTTCTCTTAGAAATGAGAGCCTCTTGGTTATCCTTGATTTCCTTTCTTCAATGAGACTTATCTCATCATAGACCTTGCTAACCTATGCTTCAATTTCCTCTATCTACACACCAAGTTGACTAAGCTAACTTGCCAATGCTTCCACTTTTGTGCATTTAGCCTTAAGCTTGCTATCAATGTATTTTGTGAAGCAAAAATACATTTCACACTTTGCATACAAAGCTTTTCCTTCAAGATTGAACTTCCTTAATGACTTGATGCATGCATCAAGAGTCAATAAGTCATTTCTTATGTTTTGACAAATGGTGTCAAGCATCTGCACATCATGCTTTGTTTGTTCTTGTGCTACTATAACCTCTAAAAAACTTGTAAATTCAAAATAAAATGCTTAAATCATAGCTTTTTCTATATCCTCAAGGTTAGGATCAAGAGATTTTACTTTCATAACCCCCTACAACTTATCAGTGACTTCCATTAGAGTCTTTTGTAAAATCTTTAACTATTTGTTCTTACTAATTATTTTTCTAAGGAATGATATCAATTCTGATTGATCATCATCATCTAAACCTATGAGAGCAGCTAGGGTGAGAGATGTGTTGGGTGAACTTGACTTGTCATCCTTTTTGGCCTTCATCTTATTTTTTCCCTCATCCTCTTTCCTTCTAATCTCTTCATTTTTCTTCTTTTTCTTCTTTTCCTCTTCTTCTTCCTTCCTTTTGTTTTCATTTGCTTCCTTCTTCTCCTTCTCTACTTCTTTTCTCTTCTTATCTTCTTTTTCCTTCTTCTTCTTCCCATCTTCTTCTTCTTTCCTTCTGTTCTCTTCTTTTTCTTTTCTCTTCTTTCTCTTTCTTCTTTTTCTCTTCTTCTTCCTTCTATTTCTTTTCATCTTCTACTTTCCATCTCTTCTTTCTTTCTTCATCTTTCTTTTCATATGCTTTCCTCTTCTTCTCTTTGTGCTCATTTTTGCTCTTCTCTTTCTCCTCATCAAAATTGGAGTAATTTGTGATATTTCCAACAATGTTTGGCCCAAGATCCTTGAAAGGATCTTCTACAATGTTTACTATTACAATTTCAGTGCCAACTTACATTATGTCTACACCAATGGAGATATATGAAGATGTACCTACCATCTATGTGTCCTTAGCTTCCACTGCTACTACTGGTGGAGTACTCTGTTCAACATATATAGCACTTGCTCCCCCTGAATTTGTGCTTACTTCCTTTGGTACATAAGTCATATATTTGACTATGGAAATTTCTATCTCTCTATTTACATATTCATAATTTCCTCCCATTAGAAGAATGTGTCTTCTTTTGTTCCTTAGCAAGGGCTCAAATCCCTTCAATATGTCTTGCAAATATTCAGCACTGTTAACTTTGCAAAGTTTCTTGATCATGTTTTCTTTGATTTTCTTATCCTCACCAATGAATCTTCTTCCTTTATTAATTAATCTATTATATAAATCCTTTGGGATGTGTCTCTTAACATCTTCAAATACCTTATTCTTAAGAATCATATTTCTTACTATTGCATTCTCTAATTGGATTCTATCCATATTACTATACGTGCTATAAAATTTATCCAACTGAATGAAATTATTGTCATTAATAATTTGCATATTCAAGTTCTCTACCTTAGGCTTCCAAGGCTTCTTTCCTATGGCAGTCCTTGCTTTGCCAACTACCTATTTAGTAGGTTTTTCTTCTTTATCAGATTCAATCATTTGAAGTGTCTTTCTCCTCTTTCTAGGGCCACTAGATAGCTACTTGGTCCTTTTCTTATTTGGTGACTTAGCTTCTTGTTTCACCTTGGCTAGCCTCTCTAACTTTCTCTTAGTCAAAGGAGTAGATTATTTGTCTTCAATAATTTTTACCTCATCTTCATCAGTTTTCTTCAAGGGTTGTACAATAGTAGGTTGTACTTGAGTAATTGCGGTATAGAGAATGGTAGATATCTATGAGGCAGATCCTACTATTGCCACTCCCTTTGAAGGTACTTCTATGGAAATAGGAATAGCTATCAATACCTTAGATTGTCCATTATCTTTCATCTCTAAGGCCATACCCTTAATATCATTAAATTCCTCCCTTCTCATTCTTGATTCATCGAGAATTTATTCTATTTTATTTTCAATATTCTTCTTGATCTCTTTGCTGTAGAGGTTGTTCTCTACTTCTCTGATCTTTTTAACACAAGCACCCCATCTTGGAATATCCCCATCTTCCTTAGATTCTAGTATGATCTTCACATATGCTTTAATGATTTCCTCACTCAATTCATAACTCATGGGGTCTATGAACTTAACTCTTGGTATAACTGCCTCCATGCAAGTCACATCTATTTCAACTATGAGACATATGCCCTTTTTGTGCTTTTCTACTAGTAAGGGTGGTATTATATACCTCTTCTTCATTGTATATTAAAATTATCTCATTATTCTACTAATATCTTCCACAATATTTTCTTCATTTTGTCTTCTAAAATAGTGTGTCACCAAGATCATAGTGCACTGGTTCATGTTTTCTCATTCCCTACTAGGCATACCAGGGAATTTCCTCATCACTAGGAAGAACAAATGAATCAACAATGATTCCAATCTAAATACTACATTTCTAGTTTTCTAAAGCTTCTCAATATTATCCAACAACTAGTGTCTCAATATGTCACACATGTTCATTTTATCCTTCTCAACTGTCATCATATATGCTGCATGTAAGAATCCAATAGGCACAAAGTTCAATCTCAAACTATGGTTCATCTTGTAGCCTATGATCTTGTTGATCACTCTAACATTTGTCTACTTAATTTGGTCAATCCTCATGTTTCTACCACCTAATTTGGTCTTTAGATTTGTCTCTACAATCTTCTTTACATTCTTTTCATTAATTGGGTTTCTTCCCTCATTGCACAAACCAGTTAACTTATGAATCAAATTATTTTTTATCAAGATAGGAACCTCTCCAAATCAAAAAATTCCTTCATGAATGTGACTCAGAATAATTCTACTTCATTCATGCTTGCCAAATTCTATAAAGAACATGTGGTTTATAATGTTCAGTTCTTTTAAATGCGCGAACTCTTATTTCAACAAAAAATCACCCTAACACACTAGGTCAAGGTCCTTATGTATATCATTGTCTCCAATGCTCTCAAATTTACAATGGCTATATGACTTGGTATCCTCTACATGAAGAACATTTTCTAGAACTTGCAAAAATGCTCCTAAGGGATCATCCACTTGGGAAATGAACAGATGCTTCTTGAATACATATCTCAGCCTCTCACTTACATCACAAACAATAGGATTCATTATTTTAACTAATTCAAATATTTTGGAAACTTCACAAAATACCTAAATTTTGTGAAACTAGGGTACTATTGACTTGGCATAATGAACACTTTTAAATTTGCCTTTACTCGCTATCAATTCACTCTAAATTGCTCCTTAATTCTTTGTATGATTGAATGATATTCAAAATTCTTTGTATTCTTTAAATCTTTCAAATTTAACTTCACATTAATTGTGCATCTACCAAAATTCATGAAATTGCTGCTCTTTTAACTAGTAAACTTGTTTGACTTCGTTCCCATTCATTTGATCACCAAATGACTTGCACTCTTAACCAGAGCTTCCTTAGGATCTTTACTAGCTCCCATTAACTTTGCAACTCTCAACTTAACTTCTAACTTCTATTCCATCTTCTTGATGCTCTCTCTTTGATAAAAGGTGGCTAATTCAAATAAGATGAATCACACACTATGGCTAATTTCATTTTTCTTAGGTGCATCAAAAAATTGTTCTTCTAGAACTTTTTCTGAAATGTTTGGATCATTTTCTCTCACAAATACTTCCTTGAATTATTCAAAATTCTCTTTGAGTGCTTCCTTCTGATTGTTAGTGCTATCATTATCATTTCTTCTATCATTTCTATTATTGTTCCTTTTGTAGTTAGGATTCCTATTGAAATTTCTTCTATCCATTTTGCAAAATCTGTTTGTTTGTCTAAAATTATTGCATAATTGACATACAAGTTCATTCCTTCTTTAATTGGTTCAATTCTAATTATCTAGTGGGATGTAATTCCTCGCAATGTGTCCAATTTTATTACACTTGTAACATACAATATAGTTCCTTCCTTGATTAAGTCTTTCTCCATCATTAGATCTTATTTGTGATATCCTTCTTTCATTACCTCTAGGGTTAGTATCCCTAAACATTCTATTATTTCCATTATTACTATCAAACTTAGGTTTCTTACAATCTATTGCTTTATGTCCAAAACCATGACTATTATAACAATGGAAATTAGTGATAGGTTTAAAAGACTAACCTGTGCGATCTCTCTTCATATGACCAACTTAATTACATAAGAAACATTTACCTCTAAATTCATATCTAGCCTCCTTAAATGGTTCAACTTGCTCTATTTTCTTTGGGTCATCATGTTTCTCAGATAGATTAACTTGTTCAACTTCTTTAGATACTTCCATAGATATGATTGCTTCAATCCTATTTTGATCAATTTCTTTAGGCTTAGGATTTTGAAAAATTGGATTTGGTTCTTTCCTAACTTTATTTTTCTTGGTTGTTTTTTCTCCAATAAGATATCTAAGACTTGTCTTATTATAAGAAGATCTCTGGAAAGATAGTTGTTCATCAATCTTCTCGCTACTAGAATAAAGTTTTTCTTACTGTTACTTAGGTTGAGTTAACTCTCCTTTCACAATGGTATTATACTTTTCCAATTCTGCATGCTCTGTTCTAATAGAATATAATTCAGATGTTACTTAAGTCAAATAGGATCTTAGGTCCACATTCTCATATTTTAGATCTAGTTTAATCTTATTGTCATCCTTCTTAAGAGTCGACTTAAGTTTAACGATTTTCAACTCATGTTTCAAGATCTCATATTCTTGGTTAAGGGTTACTATTTCATCACTATAATTAGTCTTCTCCTTTAATTCTTTTATAGATTTTAGATAAACAATCTTATCTTTTAGTTTACCAATGTAATCTTTCGTATCTTCATATCTTTCATTCAAGTTGTATCTTTCTTTTGTAAGAGGATCAAATTTCTCAAGGGGTTCTTCAAGATTTCTCTTTAAATATTCCATATCCATAGGGATCTTACTCAACTTGTTAAGTCTCTTCTGAGTAATTAAGATCTGATACTAGTTGTTAGGAACAAATAATTCTAAGAGCGTAGGGGGTGGGGTGGGGGGGTGAATTAGTATTCTACAAAATTTTGTCCACAATTGGATATTATTAATTACTTTGTAACATGCATATGAAAGTAAACCAATAATGTTGTATACTAAATATAACCACACACAAAGAGAACTCATAATACCATTATTTGTTACCCTGGCCAAGGGAAAACCTTGGTGGGGATAGAACCCACAAAATGATACACTAAACAAAAGAATCACGTTAAGGATATCGACCTTATTAGGAGTCTATGAATTACATTTAGTGTCTCAGTTCTTGTTAGAGGACAAGGACCTATTAAAAGCCTCAACCCTGTTAGGAGTTGGTATAATAATTACAATTGTATGCAAGAAGAGCCCATTTCTCAAACATTCAATAATACAATATAGTGCCTTTATACAAAAGAGATAGATAGAAAAACCTCTTTCTTGTTGACTACTATACTTTTCATAGCCTGATTTAACATCAAAATTCACATCACAGACATTTCATATAAATTTGCATGTCATATAGATATTTCACATATATATCATAAGCTTCGCATTCACTGATATATCACATATCACATACCACATACCACATATACTTCTCATAAAGTGACTCTTTACTTATACCATTTCTTTTCACAAAATTCTTGTGTAATTAGCTTAACGCAATCACATTACACTAACTAAGGTTAAACATCTATGATGTCATCCCTATAAACATAAGTAATTATTTTGTGACTGAAATAATTCCTTATCACTTTATGCCTATTTTCCTTATGTACTTTTTTCTGCTGTGCATATTGTCTTTACTAGTATTTGGTCTATAACTTTGTCCATATTGTTTGTACTAACCTACATACTTAGGTACATCATTATGAAACTCAAACATACCTTCCCTTAACTTTTTACATGCCAAAATTTTTTGTAGCCTTCACTACAACAAAAGCAATCTCTGTGTTGCCAATGAAATTGTCTACCACTTAGACAATTTTCTATCTCTGACAGTAGAATCTTTAGTAGTATATACTGTCATTACATCTTGAAATATATATTTCCATGAATGAAAACCCTAACTCCTCTTATCTAGCCACATTTCAAACATAGTTCACATTGTTGACTTGGTTTATACTATGATGCCTATCCTATATGATAGTGCTTGGTTATCACTAGATACTCTCAATCTGCTCGGGCTAAACTAAAGCATACTAACTAAAGGAAAGCTTAGTTGTAGTGTTAATAGACCTTCCTAAATTAATTAAGTGTTAAAATAGGGTCAAAAATCACAAGAAGGATTCAAAGAAAAACCCTAAATTAGGTGAGTTGATTATTTTTGGGCACTTGGTTGTTTTAATTTCCTTTCTCTTTTAACTGCCACTACTTATTTTTGTAGGGAAAAGTTCTTTGTTTTGTTCCCTTTTCCTCATCTATGGATTGTATTGTCTATGATTTATTCCTCTTTGTGGCTCTTAATATATATTTTAGTGTGGGTTTTAGGTTCCTCCTAAAACCTACTTTGTAAAAGGTTTTGGGGTCCCTTTAGAAGTTGTTTTCACTTAATACAAAAAAGAAGTGAGTACAAGTTCTACAATTAGTTGATGAGAAGACAAGAAAATTTAGTAGTGTTATACTTATTCTACTAGTCCAACCATCAATAATGATAGTGTGATCCTTGCTCCTTTATACCTCATGCTACTTAAAAATTGTGACTTTGACGATAACCACCTTTTCGATCAAAATATGACCTTTTAGCTCCCCATCATTAGGGGCTTTGAACCCTGTACTACAAATAGTAACACCTAATGTTGAGATTATGGGTGTTGCACATATTGCATAATATTGTTAAATTGTATTTTATTTTATTATGTAATTTTGCACCTAGGATCACCTAGATGGATGTGCAACATGGAGAGATTTCTATATCTCCTTGACGAGTTGTATTGTAACATTGTGGTAATATTTGATGTAATTATTTAATTTTGAGGAAAATAATTAAATGTCCCATATTAAATTTGGGGTCAATGGGTTTGGTAGCACACAGTTTATCTAATACCACTTGGTGGTTTTGTGGGAGTTGGCTAACTACAAGGGTGGTTGTTGCATAAGAAGGAGAACAAAGAAAAAAGGAAAGTTGAGCAAGACAAGGCTTGACAATTTATCCACCAGATCATTTGTGAAGGTTGGAAGCATGACATGGTATGTGTGGATTCATGTTTGTTCACATAGATTATTTGGTCATGGCTATGGCTTTGGAGGCTTCCATAGTTGTATTGTAATGATGTTTTTTGCAAAATAATACATGGTGATGGATACTTTTGGAGGCTAGGTTTTTCCCTCAATGAGAGTTTCCAAAGGTATATCTTGTATCACATTTTTTGAGGGTATGTTGTCTATTCTCTTTCATGTGGATTTTAATTTCATATTATTTCAGATCTAATATGGGTTATTTTGAAATGACAACATTTTTTGGTTGCAAGTTTCCTTGCACCTACTATGACTTTCCAATTAGGAGACCTAAACAAATTAAATAAAAAAAAATTTCATCTTTAAAAATTAAAACAATAAATCTAACATACTCTTGAGTCTTCAAAGAAACAAAATCAAGGCATAGAAATTAAAATGATGGGTACCTTTTTGCATGAAATGGAAGGTTGTTATAGAACCAAATATCCCCAAGTTTCATTTTCACAATCTCACACTTCTCCTTATTTTGACCCATTTTCTCAAGTGATGGTTGGGAACTCAGAGTTATGCATGAAACAATAAGGAAATTTAATGTATACTTATCCTTAAGAGTTTGAGGCCCAATGCTTACACTTGCAACCCTACTACTATATGTGTTGGAAATAAAATAGGGAAGTAAACTTTGAGAGGTGGGGGGGGGGGGGGGGGGGGGGGGGGGGGTGGGGTGAATCTCATAATCTATGCATATAAACTAAAATACCAAATTAAGCATATACATCCATAGCATGAAAGTAAAATATTTGACACATGTATGACACAAGATATTTGGTTACCTAGAAAATATCCAAGGAGAAGCTAAAATTGGGGTGGGGATGGCAACCAAAAATATTCACTACTGTAGTAATAAAGTGTTTCCAATGAAGGTTACAATGTTTGATCACGAAACATGATCTACCCTATGAAAGGTCTACCCTATTAAAGGCTTACAAGATTGTTAGATCTTACCCTATTAAAAGATTTCAACATCCTACTTAAAGTGTGCTTGGTTAAAGGACTTTAACTTACAATGAAGTAAGCATCTCATTAAAGGATTTACAATAGCTTGTCAAGATTACTCTATTAAGAGATTTAACTAATTCACCTACTAGAATGTCTCAGCAATAATCCTTCGGTTAGTACTCTATTGCTTGATGTTAGATCACCTCTATCTTGATGTATACTTGATCCTTTTGATAAGATGTATCTCTATTGTCTTCTGATTCCTTTCCTCTATTGTCCTTTAACTGATTCTACAATGTAACTCAAATCATAACACTTTAGTCACCATGAATGCTCTATATGTGCATGCAAACTCTCTTCAATTCTCTTTAGGCATTCATAAATTTTTTAAGGTTTTTCCTCCTTAAGAAGACCTAGGTGACTTAGGGTTAGATATGAATCAACGATAGTGGTTCACCCATATTGCCTCTTAATCCTTCCTATTTTTTGATTGGATGAATGTAGCATATGGATTCATGATTAAGATTCATCCTTATCACCATAGATCATAATTTTTTTTTAAAGTGAGCCCAAAAATAGTTTACATAGAAGTTTGTGCCATTAAAAATATCTATGTCAAAATTATATAACTTGACACTTGAAGTCCTTGATGCTCGACATCAACTACACCTTCAATGGTGTAACTTGGCCTTTGAATGACTTGGCATCCATTGATCACTTGACATATAAATAGCTCAACACATACCATCTGCTCAACACTTGAGTGACTTGACACTTACAAGTTACTCGACTCATACTAAATATCTGTCACTCAACATATACTATCTGAAGAATTTATGATCGATATTTATTACTTGCTTGATATGAACTAAGTAAATGAATTAAGTATATTATCACTCATATGTCAAAACTAATATAAGATTAACAATATCACCCTCTGACATGAGTGGAAAAATACTTAGTCATGCATGGATAACCTTTAGCCTTTCAAGCATAACTCAGATAATATCCACATACATACAAAATTTCAAAATTTCAAAATTTTGCAAATGCTTATGACTCATTAGTCATACCTCAAAATTCAATAACTCCCCCTAAGTTGATTGTGTTGTTTTTTATCTAAATGAAAATTATTCCTCTTGTTGAGTAGATTTTCATTAGCTGATCTTTTCTCAAAAATATTATCTCCCCCATACTACTTATTTCTCCCATACTTCATTATCTCCCTCATTTTAATGACACTTATGTCAAAGGGTTATACACTTAGAGTGTATGTCCAAAAATTATTTGTGGACCTCAAGCATGATTTTCAATGCAACATCCCAATTATCACAAGCTACCTCCAATGACTTGATCTAGATGGCCAACTCAACAATAGCGTGAACTAAGCTGTCATGAGTAGAAATATACATATATTTCTTCATGGGTGTTTCAACAGAGGATAGTTCCTTGTACAATATCTCAATATGTGGAATTAGAATATACTAGATGCTAATAAATTTAGCCTTGTTGTTTGCTTCATTTGTGTGTAATACTGCTAAATAACTTTGGGAGTTCAGGAGAGTCCTAAAATGTTTCTCATTCTAAGCTAGAGATTTTAGCAGAGTTATACCAAATGACTATATATGACTCTCCAAACTTCGTATTTGACTGCTTATTTCTTGTGTGAAGAGTGTGAGATTACACAGTTTGGTGTACAAAGAGAAAATATTCTCTAGTACCTTCTTCACACTATTAATTTTGGTTGCTAACTCAACCTGTGATAGTGCAATATCACTTGATATATTTTCATCAACCTTATGTTGAAAATTCCTTTAAGACCATTCAAGTAATTTTACATTTGAATCTAGGTCTATGTCATTTAGCTTCTCCACTAAGCTAGTTAATTGCTCCATGATCAACTTTGTTGCTTTTGGTGTTGGCAGGCTAAATGCATCAAGAAAAAATGCCTTGACATCTATCAAAGCTTGTTTCTTCCTTTGCTCCTGTCTAAGAAGTTCTTGATTCTTCTTCTTTGTAAGAGCATCCTAGAGTATGCTTATCTATTTAATAGTGATGGTTTCATAATCAAACTTGGGCATCTTAATCACTTCATCTAAGTTCTCATTAATGAATGATGTGGCTTCATCTACCTTATATGTGCTTGGACTCGACTATGATTATTTTAGGGGTATAGCTTTGATACTCGGCCTATGAAGAGCTTGACTAGGAGGAATAGTAGTTTCTAGTGAAGTTACTAGTGTTTGTATTGCTAATTGCTCCTTGAATTTTGTAGTCAAAACTATTTCTTTAGTCTTATCCTTTGCCTTCTCTACATTCATAGATGCACCTTGATCTTGTGCTATAGGTGTAGAAGTATCTACCTAACCTGTTAGAACTTGTGTTCCTTCACTCTTTTTTGTCTCATCTTTATGTTCTTCAACTGTCTCACCCTTGTCATGTTCACTTTCCTTTATATTGAATGAGACTAGAGTAATTTTTGCTGATGTACTAATGATAGAAGTAGTTGTATCCTTCCTTTGATATACCACAAGGGGTAATGTAGGTTGTATCAAGGTGAATTGAGGAGGGGTTGTAGATGTCACTTGTTTTTGTACTTCCTCCCTAGCAGATACCTTATCTGCCTTCTCAATCTCATCAACACTCACCAATATAGGATTTTCAAAAATTTTAGCCTGGGTAGTGGATTCTACCAATATCTTCTTCAAGTCATCCTTTGTAAGGGGATTGATGTTCTGAGTGATAGTATTAGAAAAATCCTTAATCTTTATAGTATCACTTTCTATATTCACCTCAGTTAGAGGACTAAAACTCAATTTTTAGTGTATCTGGTACACTCTATTCTATTTGCTACTCATCCTTAGCTGGTGTTCATGTGTTTTAGTGCCTTCCTCTTGTCTAACTATCTCAATGTCTATTGTGATTACCTCGGTTACTTGTTGCTGCTCATCTTTTTCCTCACCTACCTTAATAGGTGCCTGCATTATTACCTTGGGTTTTGTCAAACCATATAATAATTTCCAAATCAAAGTGGTCTTTTGTACAACATCCTCAACCTTGTTCTACAATATGTTGAATCCCGTATATTTTGGTGCAAATTTTCTAGTATGCTTCTTTAATGTCTTAGCCATTGTTTCCCTATCCAATTCTGGCATCACTCTTGCAAGTGTAGTCTCTCTAATTTGTCTTTCTATATTAAGACTATCATGCTACTTTTTTCTCAACTCTATCAGATAATTCCTTTGGTAGAGAGTTGGCATTTTGAATTGGAGTTTGTATATATGTTGCCATCGTGGCACATATTGACTCCTCTACTTGGTTCATCTCAACTTTTCCAAGTTTACCAAATTTAATATGTGTGAGACCAGATAAATCAATATTATTCCTTATGTTTTCACACATATTGTCTAAATTTGAAGAAAGATAGTGACTTACCACTTGAAATTGGTTGTTGTCATTAGATTCTATCCTCTCTTCATCAGATTGAGCTGGAGCTATGTATTTTCTTAGGCTCCTCTTCATTGCTAGCTGATCTAGCTCTCTTCTCTTTTGCCTTATCTACTTCTTGAACCTTCTTGGTAGTAGCTCTTGTGATTTCTCTTGTAAAGGGAACTATAGGCTTAGGTTTTGCAACCTTCCTTGGTTTTCTAATAGTTGGGGTCTTATCTTTCCTCTTTTTTTTGTAGGTGCTTCACTGGCATCTTCTCCCTCGGCACCTTCTTTCATTTCTACCTCTTTTGCTTGGTCTTCTCCTTGACCTTGAGTTAAGGCTAGTGGTGCTTGAATATGTATATCTTCATCATCATTATCATCATCTTCTTCTTCTTCTTCTTCATCTACTCCTTTGCCAAATTTCTACTTTAGCTTCTTGAAAAATTTGTTTTTCTTTCTTATGACTAAGGTAATCTTCAAATCCACTGTTACCTTAGATTTAGCCATGTCATAGTTCCTAAAGGAAGTAGCGTTAGCATCTACATCTTTTTCCAGTAGTGTTGTTATTACTAAAGAGGCTTCATCAACATTGATTTTATAGCCTAGTGGCCTTAGCCACCTTACCCTTGAAACAATAGCTTGAACATATGTAAAATCAGTGTCAAATAGAAAGAAAACATCATTGAAATGTTTCTCAACTAGTGAAACTAGTATCCTTGATCTCTTCTTCATTGATTGCTTGAATCCTCAAAGTAGTTGGTCATAATTGACTTAGAATTGTTTCCAAGTTGCTCAATAAATCCACCTACCTACACTACAATAAATCTATTTATTTTCCAGGAAACTTTACCAAATATGGGGAATGTGTTTTGAACATAAAAGGGCATTCATACAAGAATTGAACCAAATTTACATTGTGCACTTTTGCTCTTCCTTATTGCTCCCAATTTTTTGACAATTGTTGCATCTGCAACTTGACAAGCTCATAGGTATGATCCTTCTTAACTATCATATAGCCCATGTCAATAGAAATACATGGTACTATTGGAATAGAAAAACCACTAAGAGGGGTGGTGAATTAGTGGTTTAAAGTACTTTTAAAAACTTGAAGCAATTACAAGTTATAAAAATTTAACACATGAGCAAGATACTTAATGAATAATAAAGTGACACAATATTTTAATGTGGAAAACCCCTTAGGGAAAAAAACCACTTTGAATCTAAAAATTTATTGGCCTCTTGGGAAAATCTTTTAGAGCGACAACTCTGGGAAGCACCAACACCATGTTTTAGAAACACCAATTTCAAGGAACACCAATCTCGTACACTTGAAGCACCAACTTCATGAATACAAGAAGCACCAAATTAAAAAATGAACAAGTGAGATATAAATAGAGGATCATATTTGTTACAACACAAATCATGAATCACTAGTTTCAACTTCTTGCTGAAAATACAATGTAGGATATACTTCTATTCTCCTCAATACATCCAATACCCAAATATATTTTCTTTTTTCCATTAAAAGATCTAATCAAATACTGATATGAATGAATGAAGAAGTACTATATAACACTTCTTCTACCTATGATAAACTTATACAATGAAAATCAAATCACAAATATGGAATAAGAAACATAAAGCATTACCCTCTTCTTTGCTGTTAAAAATCTGCTTGCAAATTGTTCGGTCTACAAGGAATTCCATGCCAATTCTACAACTTCTATCAAAATAACCTATTGGATATTTTAGAGGAATGTAACCTCTAATTATAAACTAAGAAAGTCAAAATTTTGGAGGTAGGTACATACCCTAAACTTCCATTACACCAAAACTGCTCAAAACTGCTAAAACTATCATAACAATTTGGTAACAATTTTTGATAAACAAACTTTTTCTCTTTCCATACATGTGTTACGCAAAAACTAACAAAGACCCATTTTAGCTAATTCTGAGGCCTTGACAAAAAGGTGTGATAGTTGTGGTATATCTAATAAAAACTCTTTTTGACTTTCTAATAGACCAAAACTATTTTTTTAATATTCATTTTCAAAACCAATGTGAGCATTAAGTGTTAATTGTATAACACTTAAGTATTTTTTTTGAATATGTTTTGAACAATATTGAAGGACATCAAATAAGATAATTACATGATTTTAGTCATACCATATGCTCATTATTGACATCAATGACAACAATCAGATACCAAATACCAAGGGTTCAACGCACTCCCCCTTTGGCATTGATGTCAATACCAACTTCCACCTATATATCCATGTGTACCTATCTTGTGTCTGTACCTGTATACATGTACCTGTATATCCATCATGTAGACATCTTCTTCATTTTTCTCCCCCTTTGACATCAATGACAAAGGAGATATACCAAGGTTTTAGTGTAACAAAAAGAGAAGAAAAATATGCTCCCGCTGAAACCTATCACTCATTTATGAACTTATGCAAGAGAAGAGAGGGATAAAACCCCCAATCTTGCTCTTAACCTTTCAAATGTGGCTCTTGAGAGAGGTTTTGTAAATATGTTAGCAAGCTAATCTAAAGAAGGAACAAATTCTAATTCAACATTACCTTATGAAATAATCGTGAACATCAATGTGCTTGGTGTGTGAATGCATAACTGGATTCTTAGAAATATTGATTGCACTCTAATTATCACAATAGATAGGAACTAGTTTAGACACTATTACTTTCATATTTGATAAAGTTTGAACCATCTAAAGAACCTTTTGACAACAAGAACATGTGGCTATCTATTCAGCCTCTATAGTAGAAAGTGTAGTAGATTCTTGCTTCTTACTATGCCAACATGCTAGCCTGTTACCCAAGAAAAAATGCTGCTCCTGAAGTACTTTTTATTTCATCTAGAAAACCTACCCAATTTGAGTTAGTATAAGCAATAAATCTGAAATAATCATGTTTAGGATACCAAATTCCATAATCAAAAGTACCCTGAATATATCTAAAAATTCTTTTAACTATCATAACATGAGATTCTTTAGGTGAAGATTGAAATTTTGGTTGCAACCAAACATACAACATGCATGACATCAAGCCTTGAAGTTGTGAGATATAGTAAACTACCAATCATTGATCTATAAGTAATTTGATCAATATAAGGAGAATCATCATTTTTAGTAAGTTTACATCCTTTTATCATTGGTGTTCCCATAGGCTTACAATCTTCCATATGAAATTTATTGAATATTTATTTTGCATACTTAGTTTGGGATAAGAATATACCATTTTTCAATCAAAAAATTTGCAACCCAAGAAAATAGGATAGTTCCCCAAGCATGGACATTTCAAATTCAGATTGCATAAGCTTTGAAAAACCTTGACTTAAAGCATCATCATTGGATCCAAATACTATATCATCAACATAAAAAAAAAAAAGAGAAAATCATCATATTTACCATATATGTACAAATTGCTATCAACACCACCTCTTCTAAAGCCATTTTTGATAAGATACTAATCTAACCTAGAATACCAAGCCCTCAGAGCTTGTTTCAAACCATAAACAACCTTTTTTAGCTTGTAGACATGATTAGGATAGTCTTTGTTTTCAAATTTTTTAGGTTGATCCATATAAACCTCTTCATCAAGATAACCATTAAGAAATGTCTTTTTTAACATCCATTTGGTACATTTTAAAGCCCTTGAAAGTTGAATATGTAAGAAAGATTCTAATTGATTCAAATCTAGCCATTGGTGAATAAGTTTCATCAATGTCCACACCTTCTATTGTGCATAACCCTTACAAACCAATCTAGCCTTGTTCCTTGATATCTTTCCATTTTCATCAAGTTTATTTCTAAAGATCCATTTAGCACCTATTACATTTTTATCTTTAGGTCTAGGCATTAATTCCCAAGTTTTATTTTTTTCAATTTGACTTAGTTCCTCTTTCATAGAATTAACCCAAAACTCATCCATACTAGCTTCTTTATATGATTTAGGTTCAATTTGGGATTAGAAACAAAGATTAGCACATTCACTAGATGTGGTTCTTGTTCTCATTTGAATATGTGCATGTTTATCCCCTATAATCTATTCTTGAGGATGATACTTCTTCAATCTTGTTTCTATAGCCTTTGTACCTATAGTTTCTAGTGTTTCTCTTTGATCTTTTATCTCTTCTTCAACTTCAACAACTTTATTATCTACTTCTTTTAAGTCTTTATGACTATCTTGTAGGAAAGTATTATCCATTCTTATTTCCTTTTTATCTTTCACAACTTCATCCACTTTCACATGTATAGTTTCAACAAGTTTATTCAACCTTTTATTAAAACATTTGTAAGCTCTACTTTGAGAAGAATATCCTAAAAAATTCCTTCATCACATCTTAAATCAAAACTTCCTATTTTATCATCAGAATTCCTAATGAAGCATCTACTTCCAAAAATTCTAAAATGCTTAATAGATGTAGGATCTTCATACCATAAATCATAAGGAGTGTACTTAATTTTTACCCTTAGTTGTGCCCTATTAAAAATATATAATTTTGTTTAAACTACTTCTTTCCAATACCTATTTGGTACTTTAGATTCATCTAACATAGTCCTTGCCATTTCTTTCATTGTTTGGTTCTTTCTCTCAACAACTCCATTTTGTTGAGGTGTTGTGGATGCTACATATTGTCTTTTGATGCCATGTTTTTCACAATAATCAAAAAATTCATTTGAAGTAAACTCACCACCTTTATTAGGTCATAAACATTTAATCTTCATGTCTGACTCATTTTCAACCACTTTTCTAAAAATCTTAAACTTGTTAAATGCCTCTGATTTATGTTTTAAGAATGTTACCCATGTCATTCTTGTATAATCATCTATAAAAAGCATGAAATAATTTTCACCATTTAATGACATTGTCTTTCTAGGGCCACATAAATTAGTATGTACTAAATGCAATGGTTTAGAAGAAAAATATTCTTTTGAAGGAAAAGATGCTTTTGTTTGTTTACCATGTTGACACCCATCACAAATAACATTATATGGCCTATTTATACATGACATACCTCTTACTTTTTGATGCTTACTAACTTTTACCAAGTTGTCAAAATTCAAGTGCCCAAGCCTTTTGTGTCATAACCAACTTTCATTCACTTGTCCCATAAGAAAAACATCTTCATGATTGTTAGTATTTGTGATATCTTTTAAATTGTATACATTCCCTTTAGATCTTTTACTTGATGTGACCAACTATCTAGATTTTAATTTGATTTGGCAACCATGGTCATCAAAAACAACTTCATTTCCATGATCACAAATTTGACTAACACTTGGAAGATTTTACTTTAATCCATCAACATAATACACATCATGAATGTACATTTTGTCACTAAGCATCAAAGAACCCAAACCTTTAATTTGCCTTGAAGAATCATTGGCAAAACTAACATTTCCACCTTTGTAGTTAATCAATTTGTCAAACTTCATTCTATCTCCTATCATGTGTCTAGAAGAACCACTATCAATTATCCAAAAGTCCTTTTCTTTATAATGTAGAGCCATTTGAACAAAAATAGACTTATTAATCTTAGGCCTCCATATCTTAGTCACTTTAGTATTAAATTCTTTATCAACTTGTAGACTAGCATAAGATTGATCATTCTGAATTGACTTAGTTTTGCAATTACTCCTAACATGACCAAAGAGATTGCATTTCTTACATCTTAGACTATTCATTTTAGGAAAGGAATAACCAAAATGAATCTTTGAATACTTCCTTGACATGTATCTATAATTAATTATTCTATGTCCATGTTGATGACACATGAATAAATACCCATCAGAAAAAGAAGTGAACTTGTTTGAGTATCTTTTACCCATGAATGGAGTGTTTGATATAACCTAATTTTTATCATTATAAATCTGATTAAAATCTATAATTTTTACCTGCATTTGAATTTGTATCCTTACTTTCAAATTTAAATATCTCGAATAAAGATTTATATTTCTTGTCACTAGAACATTGTCCAAGTTCAAAACCAATTCTTGTTAGATCATCAATTCTTCTTTGTTTCCTTAACATATCATCCAAAGTAGTGTTCTTATATTTTTCTAACTTTCTTCTATATGATACTTCTTCATTCATTAACCTTGTACATTCCTGATCTTTAGAACTTAACTCTTCCTTAGTGACAAAAGACAATTCTCTTTTGTTCCTCAATTTGTAATTTCAATTCTATAACTTGTTGATTTAAGTCCTTAGTTTCTTTTTCAAAGTTCTCTTTTTCTTTTGAGAATTGATTTTCTTGAACACTTAAATTCCTTTTTAATTCCTTGATCTTTTTAAGTGCATAAATAAATTCACATTCTAAATTAACCTCAACAAGTTCAACATTATCATCACTATCTGATACTTGATAAGTAGTTTCTATAACCATGAATGAAACTTCATTTTCATCACATTCAAAACTACTAGAGTCACTATCTGATACATCAGAAATCAAACTCTTCTTCTTCTTAAATAAATTCTTTTTGTTATAGAATTTCTTTTTACTTGATTTCTCTTTCTCATCATCTACTTCATCATGACTATTATAAGGACACTTAGATGTAAAATGTCCTATTTTACCATAATTAAAGAATTTGAAAGGAAGTTTACCTTTGTATTTTCCTGCTCTTTTATTTTAATTTCCTTGATAAATGCACTTCAATAACATCAAGATCTTCTAATTCTAAAGAGAATTGCTTCACTTTCTTTTCCACCTTGAATGCTACTTCTTTACTTGTGGATTACTATTTGCCAAACTTTCTCATTTCATAAGCTACAAGTGCTCCATGAATATCTTCCATTATATACTTGTTAATATCTATAGCTTCTTCTATAGAAAATATCTTAGAATCAAATTTATCAGGAAAAGATCTCAAAACTTTCTTTACAACATCAATATCATCAATTTTTTCACCAAGTCTTCTTATGCCTTTTACAGTTTCATCTATCTTAAGTAGATAATCTTCTACCTTTTCATCATTACCCATCTTAAGGTCTTCAAATCTTGATTTGAAATGTAGTATCTTGGCTTATTTAACTCTATCATTACCATTATATGTGTATTTGAATTTGTCCCATACTTCTTTAGAAGAACTGCAATGCATTACCTTAACAAAAACATCTTTAGATAAAATGTTAAGTATAGCAAATTTAGCTTTCATATCAGTTTCATACTTCCTCTTTTCATTAGGATTTGTAGGTAAAGTATTAGGAACTTTATAACCACTAATGACTGAAGCCCAAATATCAACATTAATAGATAACAAATATGTTTGTGTCATTACTTCTCAAAAAGCATAATCAGATCCATCAAAAATAGGAACCTTTGAAGAACTATCTTGAGCCATAAAAGATAAGTATTCCATTCAACCAAAGTCTACCCAAAGTTGTTAAAATTGATATAGGGAACCCTACTCTGATACCACTTGTTGGAATACAAACACCACTAAGAAGGGGGGTGAATCAGTGGTTTAAAATACTTTTAAAAACTTGAAACAATTACAAGTTGTAAAAATTTAACACATGAGCAAGATAGTTAATGAATAACAAAGTGACATAATATTTTAATGTGGGAAAACCCTTAAGGTAAAAAACCATTTTGAATCTAAAAATTTATTGGCCTCTTGGGAAAATATTTTAGAGCTACAACTCTGGGAAGCACCAACACCCTGTTTTAGAAACACCAATTTCAAGGAACACCAATCCCTTACACCTGAAGCACCAACTTCATGAATACAAGAAGCACCAACTTCAAAAATGAACAAGTGAGATATAAAATCAAAGGATCATATTTTTAACAACACAAATCATGAATCACTAGTTTCAACTTCTTGTTGAAAATACAATGCAGGATATACTTCTATTCTCCTCAAAACATCCAATATCCAAATATATTTTCTTTTTCCATTAAAAGATCTGATCAAATACTAATACGAATGAATGGAGAAGAAATATATAACCATTATTCTACCTTTGATAAAATTATACAATGAAAATCAAATCACAAATATGAAATAAAAAACATAAAGCATTACCCTCTTCTTTGCTGTTAAAAATTTGCTTGCGAATTGTTCGGTCTACAAGAAATTCCACACTAATTCTAAAACTTCTATCAAAACCACCTATTGGATATTTTAGAGGAATGTATCCTCTACTTATAAACTAAGAAATTAAAAATTATGGAGGCAAGTACATACCCCAAACCTCCATTAGACCAAAACCACTCAAAACTACTAAAATTGTCATAACAATTTGGTAACTATTTCTCATAAACAAACTTTTTCTCTTTCCACACCTGTTATGCAAAAACTAATAAAGACCCATTTTAGTTAACTCTCAGACCTTTCCAAAAAGGTATGATTGTTGGGGCTTATTTGATAAAAAGTCCTGTCAACCTTCTAAGAGACCAAAACTATTTTTTTTGTAACTGTTTTCAAAACCAATATGAGCATTAAGTGTTAATTGTATAACACTTAAGTATTTGTCTTGAAAATGTTTTGAACAATATTGAAGAACATTAAATAAGAGAATTACATGATTTTAGTCATACCATATGCTCATTATTGATATCAATGACAACAATCAAAGACCAAATACCAAGGGTTCAATAGGTACACTATTGAGTCTGCTTGATTGGTAGAATTTATGTGCTATCATCCTCACTACAAATGCAATTAGGGGATATGAGATAGTATCAATTGCCATGCCTTGTTTGTTCCACATTGCCCTTGTATTCTTCTTAATGACCTCTTTAGATTCACTCCTCATGGTTTTAGGTCAGTCAAGTGTTGGATAGCCTATTACTCTATTTACAATTTTCTTTGTGATTTTCATCGATCCATTATCTAACCATATAGAATTATCATAAATTCTACTCAAAACTATCTTAATCCATTCAATCTTGAAAACATTTGGAAAATCTAGGACACAAATCAACCCTTTTCTCTCTACAATTTTGAATTCATCCTTCAATGCTTAGTTTTCACATATTTTCCCATAGATTTCCCTAATTTCCATGTCTCCTATGTTATCCACCTTTCACACATAGCAACATCTTACATCTTGAATCATCAAAACTTGAGGTGGTATCATCGACAATGCACCAGATGGTTCTTTCTTGTAAGCTATCAATATTGACTCTAAAGTTTTGTTATTTGATCTCATTTCTTATCAATTGTACATTCAAAACCTTTTTACCCTCTTTAACCTTAGGAGCTAAAGAGCTAGATGCTATTATGTAAACTAGGGTTTGTGAAAATTGAAATTGCATAGTTTGACACATGATAAATACCTTTGTGAATTTTCTATGATGGTGTCGAGTGATTGTTGAATCCTTTTTGTAAATGCTAGAATGATCTCTTTCAATTTTCCTTTTTCTCTTTGTGCTTTCCTTCAAATTTGAATGATGTCAAATAAGTAGAAATCAATCATATAGACTTTAAAACCTTGCATTCAATGCTTAGTGCTTACACAATGTAAGATCAGCTTCAATAAAGATTTCAACTCACTCGACTTTCGTGAAGTTTCCTTTTCCACTCGACAACCACTATGAGCTTATTCAACACTATCACCTTTGATAGCTCGACTTCAACTAAAATTTCACTCGGTAACCATAGTGAAACTTTTCATTCTTGGCAGTATCATGAAAAATAGCAAAACTTAAAGATTTCTTCCAAGTTAAAATCAACACCTTACATCTTTATTCATGCATATGTAATCTTTTAAAAACTAAATCTTTGGTACTAATTTATAGTATATCCTTTTAAATACTAGTCCCACATACCTCTTGATTTCTTAATTTAAGGTGCTGTGATCACTTGACCCATTGGGTGAACACTTGATGTGCTACAATCTTCCTTTCTCTTCCATGTCTTGTTCATCTCATCTCTAACATTCTCAACATCTACCTTTCCTTTGCCTTTGTTGAATCCATTGCTTGGTGCCTTTGAGCTTGTTGGACAATTCCTACTTATGTGACCAATCTTCAAACAATTAAAATATGTGGTTTGAATCAACCATCTTTTGTAGTCACTTCTAAAATGTGTTCTTATGTAATTTTTAGTAACATGTCTATACTCTTGATAATAGTGACAACTATACCTAGTATTATAATCCCAATTATAAGATTTTCCATTTTGCTTTACCTTTGTTATCTTTTTTGATGGCCATTTAGGCTTGAATCTGCACTCATATGGTCTATGTGCATACTTCTGACAGTTATAGCGATATCCTTCAAATCTTCATATATTTATGGTCTTGGTTTTTCATTCATGTGCCTAATGACCTTGTTTGTTGCATTTGTGGTAATGACCCATGAACTTCTTCTTAAGATTTTGATTTGCAGTCTTACTTATACAAACATTGGTAGTATGACCTATCTTACCACAATTATGACAAGTAGGCTTGGAGTTCTTACCTTTGTTACCTCTTTCTTCACAACTTTTGGATGATTCTCCTTCTTCAGAAGTAGTGTAACCCAATCTAGAAGTATCATTTTTGGATCTAGAGGATCTCATCAATTGCTCAAAGTACTTGATGGCTTCACTAGATTTGTTGAAACTACTAACAAACTCCTTTTCTCTTTTTAGATCATTTCTTAGTTGTTCATTCTACAACTTCAGTGTTGTGATCTCAATATCCTTTGCATTTAGTTCATGATTTGCAATCATCATTTGACCCAAAGTTTCCAATTGCATGTTAGCAATCCTAATTACCTCTGATGTTTTCTCTTCTAGTCTATTGGTCAAAATCCTTTTTTCATCTTCAATCATGACTTTTTCCTCTTCAACTTTCTTCTTTTGCTTGGTCACCTCACATAGTAATACTGATTGGGCTTCTTGTTCTCTTTTGACATTTTTGACCTCTTTAGTTAGGGTTCCATTCTTTTCCATTAGATTTGAAACTATTGTATCAAATTCATTGGTATTTCCATCTACAAATAATTTAATAGTGTCAATCTCTGGGTATTGTGTGTCATTCTCTTCGATATCAATTTCCTTCCTTCTCTTTACTAATATCTTTAACTCATTTCTTTCTTCATTTAACCGATGTAGGGTAAGTTGTATTTCAATATTTTGGTTTCCAATAGTCTTTCCCAACTTGTAGACTTCCATCTCCAAGATATTTCCTCAAAGCTGCAAAGCTTTATTTTCCAGAGAACTCAAATCTAATACCAATTGTTGGAAATGCAATAGGGAAGTAAAATCTAAGAGGGCATGGGGTGAATCAACACTTAAAAAACTTTCAACCTCAAAAACATTCACCACACATCCATCTCACAATTTATGTAAATCCCAAATTAAGCATATACATCCATAGCATGAAAGTAAAATATTCAAAATGTGTATGACACAAGATATTTGGTTACCGAGAAACCCTCCAAGGAGAAGGTAAAATTGGGGTGGGGATGAAACCCACAAATCTTTACTACTACAATATTAAAGTGTATCGAATGAAGGTTACAATGTTTGATCATGAAACATGATCTACCCTGTTAAAGGCTTACAAGATTGTTAGATCTTACCCCATTAAAGGATTTCAGCACCCTGCTAAAAGTATGCCTAGTAAAAAGAATTTAACTTACAATAAAGTAAGCACCCTGTTAAAGGATTTACAACAACCTATCAAGACTACTATATTAAGAGATTTAACTGATTCACCTGTTAGAATGTCTCAACAATGATCCTTTGGTTAGCACTATGTTGCTTGATATTAGATCACCTTTATCTTGATGTATACTTGATCCTTTCTGATCAGATGTATCTTCGTTGTCTTCTAATTCCTTTCCTCTATTCTCCTTTAACTAATTTTGCAATGTAAATCAAATCATAGCATCTTAGTCACCATGAATTCTCTATTTGCACATACAAACTCTCTTTAATTATCTTTAAGCATTCATATAAAGTTTAGGGTTTTTCCTCTTTAAGAAGACCTAGGTGACTTAGGGTTAGGTATGAATCAATGGTAGTGATTCACCCATATTTCCACTTAATCATTCCCTTTTTCTAATTAGATGCATGTAATGCATAGGGATTCACAATTAAGATTCATCCTTATCATCAAAGATCATAAAAAAATCCTTGAGTTGGCCCAAAAATGGTTTAGATAGAAGTTTGTGCCATCACAAACATTTATGTCAAATTGTATAACTCGACACTTGAAATCCCTGATGCTTGACATCAACTACACCTTCAATGTTGTAACTTGGCCTCTGAATGAATTGGTATCCACTGATCACTCATCATCTGAATAGCTCAGCACATACCATTTTCTCAACACTTGAGTGACTTGGCACTTACCAGTTACTCGGCTCATATTATGGCTTGACATATACTATCTGACAACTTTATACTCGACATGTATTACTTGTTCGATATGAACTATGTAAATGACTTAAGTATATTGTAACTCATATGTCAAAACCAACTTAAGATTAATAATATGGCAGTAATGGAGAACACAAATTTGAAGAGCCTCTCTACCAAAGGGTAAGTGCACTAAGATAGTGTACAAAAAGAGGGATATAAGTGAATACCATTTTTGGAAAAATTAGGTAAACTTGAACTTGGATGAGATGTTTGAGTGTTATCCACTCAAAATGACAAAAGATGTGTAAAATAAATAAATTTTAGTGCTTTGAATCTACTTTTTAAACTATTTTTTTGACAAAAGTGTCAAGCCACTATATAATATATTAATAAGAAAATAACACTTGTTTAAAGTTCATGGAGGAAAGAACTGGTAAGAAAACCTCCAATCCTTATTGAATACCAAAATTAAAATAGTATATGAATAAAAAAAGATATCCCAAATAAAGGGAATCAAATGACGAGTTTATGAAAAAAAGCGTTGAGCCCATATCATACCAAACATTAATGAACCACCAATTTGGTAGTCAATTATGCAAATATCAAACCTCTCAAATACCCAAGACATCACAAAATTCACCAACTCAACTACCCAAATATGCAAAAATATGTTACTTATTAAAAAGAAACCCTATATATATTTCATATTTACAAGCTATAATATACACATTATAAATATACATCATGGAGAAACCAAAAAAATGGTATCCAACAAATTGATGCAAAGTTTGAATCTATTTCACACAAGAAAACAAAGTATCAATCCCTTACACTCAAGTCCAAAATGGCATCCAATTCATTAATGAGCATAAATAAGAGGACCTATTGTAGAAAACCAACTAAATTGAATCATTAGGTGACATAATTTCCTGTCAAGCCACAATATCAAAATGGTTAGATTTCTTCACATCATACAAAAGTAAAAAAGACAAAACTTTGATACCAAGCACAAGTCATTCCTCCATTGGCTCTTTACCTAGTAAAACTCCTTCTATTTGTGATTCTTGGAGATCATTTGTTTCCTCAATCAACAATGCTTGTAGGAGGTCAGTGCAAATATCCACTGGGTCATCATGCGAGACTAGTATGGACAAAAAATCCATGATCAAAGATCTATGTTCAATCATATTGATTGATGGCTCCAAAACTAAGGGTTGCAAAAACATCAGTCTTCCCTTAGGTTGTAGTGACACCCAATAGTCCACCAAGGCCAACACTTCTATTTGGTGCACATGATCTAGTATTGCAAGAATAGCTTAGATTTTTGCAGATATCTTGATATGCACTCTGGATGAACCCATGTATGAACTTTGCTAGTAGTGTAATATAAAGGTTGAATACTGTCAGTTCTAAGAAAAACCCTAACCCCATTCATAAATGCATAATATTCATTATTTTTTCTAAACTATTAGAGTTTTTGCAAAATAGATAAGATTAGGTGGGTCAAACCTTGCACACTAGAAATTTTTTTTTTATTTTAAAAAATAAAATCATAACATATATGTTTTCATGTGAAACATAAAAGACATAGCTACATTTAGTATTTTGAAAATATTTGGTAGGATGATAGTTAAGAATGATATCTAAAAGTTTTTTTTTTTTTTTTTTTTGTAATTTTTTATGAGTATTTTTTTATTGAATTATTGAAGTGATCAAATCTTAAAACTTTGGTACCTGTTCATGCATTGGGCATAACTTGTATCAAAATAATTGAAATAAATATTAAACAGTGTATAGAATGAAATGCAGAACAATAATATTTAATTTATTTGGAATTTGGTTGATTATAGTAATATTTATTAAATAAAATTTAGATATGTCTATGAGGATTGTGAAGATAATGGTAAAACTAATTAAAGCTTATAATGTTAATATTGTCAAAAAAAGGAAAAAATTATATGGTTACAAAGTTAAGAAGATATGTGAGATTATGGTGGTGATTTTAGATATACCTATTTCACTGTTTCGAAACCTTATGAAGGAAAAGAAAAGAATCCATCTTAGAAGATGAAAAAATGTTTGAAGGAATAGAATTGAAGGGAAAATGAGCTCCCAAGACTTTGAGTTAACTCCCAAGGCTATTACCAAACCATAATTTGGGTAGGTTTAAGCTTTTCAAATAACCTAATTGGGTTTTTAAGGCATAGACTTGAGCTTCTATGTTTACATAATTACTTTGCTAGAAGCAAAAAAAACCCAACTATGTTACTCTACTAGACAAAGCTTGACTAGGTTATGATTGACTGAATTACAAATATTGAATCCACATAACCTAATCCGATTACACTCATAGAAATAACCCGATTGGATTATGCATAATGCTAATTTAATGTTGTATTATATATAATAATAATAATAATAAAATGGGTAAAATTCCATTTGATTTCCTCTTATCTCTATTTATTTTATATTTTCTATTAGTGGTTGATGTGCTTTCCTTTTATAGTTGGCTTTCATTCAGTTTTTGGCTCTGTTCTTTTTGTCCTATTTCACCAAATTGTATTAATGTCTAATGTTTAAGATCTCATTGTCTAGTGTTTAAAGAGCCCTTCAAAACCTTTTTTCTCAATAAAAAAACTAAATTCATATGTAATTAAATATTTTTATTAAATTTATATATATAACCTCTATCTCTATCTCTTAGTAACTCCTAACACCCACTCCCTCTAACCCATAACCCTTCTCTCTTTATGTTAACCCCTAATCCTCTACCTCTGTCTCTCTCCTCAAACCTCTAACCCATCTCTCACTCTATCTAATACCTAATGCCCCTCTCTCTAACCCCTAATCCCCCTCTCTCTCTAACCCCTAACCTCTCTCTCTCACTCTCAAAATCCTAACCTCTCTCCCTACCTCTCAAACCCTTGACCTCTCTCTCTCTCTCTATCTAACTCCTAACCCTTAATCCCCTCTCTTACTTGTTGAATATAGTTGGTTAATTGTGTATTGTCTTTAATGTTATGTAAAATTTCATATCATTGCCAGTCAATCTATGCCAAGATCACTCAGATGGTGAAGACAGTTTCTTGTGTCAGCAAAGCATTCTAGAGTTTTCCAAGTTTGAAAGACAATGTCTATGGGTTTCACTTAGGTGACCAAAAGAAGTTTGTAGAAGTTGAGTGTTAACTGAGCTCACTTAGTTAATAAAGAAAAAATTGAATGGAACCATTGTTAACCGAGCTCACTTAGTTACCAAAGGAACTCTTGGAATACAAGAAAATAATTTCTATGTTAGTTTCTACCGAGCAGGGTCAACTAACGAAGGATTTTCTTGTTTTGGCATATTGAGTTCAATTGATTTATTTGTTGGTTCTAGCTAACTAAGGAGATGAATTTTAAGTATTCTAAGTTGTATTCAAGATGACTTGATAATGTGTAAGATATAAATATAAGGTCAATTTAAGGATCAAATGTGTGTAAGTAATATAAGATTTGAAGATTCTTAGAGGAAGTGAATTAAAAGGATAAGTAGAATATCCTTGTTGAGCTACAAAGATACATTTGATCAGAAAAGATCAAGCATACAAGCCAAAATTGAGATATGTAATCATCAATTTAGTTGCATCATAAATCAAGTCATCTCATTGTTACCCTTGAGATAGTGATCTAAATTTCTTAACAGAGTTGGCTTAACAACTATTTGTAAATCCTCTAACAAGGTGGATTTTCTAGATTGAAGTGTTTAAAGACCCCTAACAAGACCACTCCTAACATGGTGATTAAATCATTTAATAGGGTCACACCTAATAGTGTGTTTTGTAACATTTAACAGGGTTGGCTCCTAATAGGGCTCACTGTAGAAGAGTGAAAATCAATAACTAGTTGCAATTGGTGATTTTTCCCAAATTGAGTTTCCATGTTAAAACTTGGTGTCACTTGTGTTCATAGTATTCCTTTTATGTGTATGAAACTAAGTTAAATAAAGATAATCACATAAAATATCTTAAGATTTCCATTTGCTGAGTTACTATTGCTATTTTAGTGTTTTTCAAGTTACTATTGCTATTTTAGTGTTTGCTAAGTTACAACATTTACTAGTGTAAACCGAGTGCATGTGTATTAAGCAAGCATCAATATTTTCAGTGAAGTTTATGTTATGCATTGACATATAAGGGATCTAGGATTTATTTTAGTGGTAACTGATTCACCCCCCCCCCCCCCCCCCCCCCCCCCCTCTTAGTTACTCTTATATTTCCAACAATCAATATCAAAGCTTCTTGGTGCTTGTAGAGAAAGGTTTCAAGGACCTCAGCTAAAGATCAAGATGTCTTACAAGAGAGAGATTCCCAAGCTAAACAAAAATAACTTCCATGTATGGAAGGAACTTATGAAGTTGCACTTAGTAACCATTAGTGATTCATATTTGAAATACTTGGAAAATGCTTACAAGGCTCCTACTGGAACATTGACTATAGAAGAGATTGTTGAAAAGAAAAATCATAACATCACGATGATTGATATTATATCAGCTCTTAGCTATGTTGAGTTTGATGAGGTCAAAGGATGTGCTACTGCTCATGGCATGTGGACCAAACTAAAGGATATATATGGAGGTGATGATAGCATAAAAAGAGCTAAGGTAGAAATCTTGAGAGGCCAATTTGATCAGATGAACATGAGAGAGGATGAAAACATTGAAAAATATGTTGAGAGAATCAAAGCTAGTGTCAGTGCTATCAAAGCCTCTGGAGGAACAATTGAAGATGTAACATCGGTAAGCAAGGTACTCATAACCCTTTTTCCTATCTATGTAATTAGTTGATTTGTTATTCAAGAAAGGAGATGTGATCCAAATAACAAGATAACTTTGGATGCTCTAGTTAGAAGATTGATGACATTTGAACTAGTTAACTATGATAATTATACTACTAGTTCTAGCAATCTTGAGTATGCATTTGAGGCCAAGGTATCACTCAAGAAGAAAGATACAAGATCTAAAAGAAAACAATCTCAAAGTGAAAAGGAAGATAGTTCTAATAGTGATCTTGAAGCCATTGAAGCACTACTTGCAAGAAGGTATCCCAAAGGCAAAGGAAAATATGAAGGTAAAATCCCTTTAATCTATTTCTCTTGTGAAGAAGTTGGACACATTACTACAAGATGTCCAAATAGAGAAGACAAAGATGAAAAGAAGCACAACAAGTACAAAGGCAAGAAGGATTTCAAGAACCTCAAGGGCTACAAGGAAAAATGTAAGAAATATTGTTTTATGGCTAAATATTTAGATAGTAATGAAAATGACAAAATTATATATATCTCTATAAAAAATGAATCTAATAATGAAGGAGATAAAATGACACTTATCTCTCATGTTAGCAAAAATACTACATAGATTATTGATAGTGGCTGCTCACATCATATGACTGGTGGCAAACAAAAGTTTAAACATATAGAACATTATGATGGTGGAAGTGTGAGATTTGGAAACAATGAATCATGTTGCATAAAGGGAAAAGGTTGTAGCTCATTAACCAATGAACTTAGATGCGATAATGCTTATTGGGTTGAAGGACTAAAGCATAATATACTGAGTGTGGCATAGTTGAATAGTATTAGATTCAATGTAGAATTCATTAATGGGAAGTCCAAGCTATTGGATGTAAAAAGAAATCTGGTTGGGTCTAGAAAACAAACAAAAGGTAACCTATTCTACCTAGATCTTAGTGAAAGTTCATGTTTTATTGCTCAAGTAGAAGAAAGTTGGTTGTGGCATAAAAGGTTATGTTATGTGAACTTTGATAATCTAATCAAGATAAGAAAGAAGAAAAGAGTAAGATGTATTCCTAGTATGAGGAAACTTGATATCGACCTATGCAAAAATTGTTAAATTGGTAAGATGGGAAAGACAGGTTTCAAAGGAAAGGACTATCATTCTGAAGAAGTCTTAGAGTTAGTTCATATAGACTTATGTGGACCTATTAGGATAGAGAGCTATAGTGGATATAAGTATTTTCTTCTTTTTTTTGATGATGATTCTACAATGATGACTATAATGCATTTGAAAGAAAAGTCTGAATCATTTCAAAAATTTAACTGGTATTTGGAAAGAGTAGAGAAAGAAACTAGAAAGAAGCTGAAATGTTTGAGATCAAAAAGAGGTGGTGAATTCATTTCTAATAAGTTCAATGAATTCTACATTGAAAAAGGAATTAAGAGACAAGTATTAGCCCCTGTTACACCACAACATAATGGTATAGCTAAAAGAAGGAATAGATCTATCATGGATTGTGTAAGAACTTTAATGATAGAAAAGAGTATTGCAATCAAATACTGGAAGGAAGCAATTAGTACTATAGTCCATACCTTGAACATAGTATAGTTGAAGAAAGACTCAAATCAAACTCCTTATGAACTATGGTATGACTACAAACCTAATGTAAGTTACTTAGAAGTATTTGGTAGCAAATGTTATATCTTGAAGGAATCTAGGAAAGGTAAATTTGATGTCAAAGGTGATGAAGGCATATTCCTAGGACACTCCTACATAAGAAAAGCATATAAATGTTTGAATTTATCAAATCATAACATCATAAAAAGTGAACATGTAAGAATTGATGAATTTGTAGAAAAGAGTGAAGAAGAAAGCAACAAAGAAGTTGAGAGTTATAGAAAGTTTGTCTACTATAAACTTGATACATTTCCAAATCAAATTGAATGTCAATAGACTTCACCTCCCAAGTCCCTAAAATCTCCAAAAGCTACCAAGTTGCAACCAATACAACCTGAGTCACAGTACGAAGGAATTGAGTCATAGTCAGAAGCTACTAAGTTGTTGCTAGAGCAAATTGAAGCTAATGGACCTGAGTCATAGACAGTGGGACTTGAGCTTGATATAGAAGATCATAAAAAGGTTAGTGGAAAAAATTCCAAATCCATAGTACCTATGTTAGAAAGATATGTTAGAAGGCACCATGCATCTGATTAAATCATTGGAGACAAGTCAAATGGAATAATGACAATAAACAAATTGAAAGGTACATGTCTGCTTGCTAAATTTGAACCTAGATCAATGAAAGATGCTTTGGATAATGAAAGTTGGATTGAAGCTATGAATAAAGAAATAGAATAGATAGAGAGGAATAAGACTTGGACTATTGTTCCTAGATTGAAGGATAAAATATAATTGGCACAAAGTGGGTTTTTAGAAATAAGTTGAATAAAGATGGAGAAGTTTTCATAAACAAAGAAGGGTTAGTATGCAAAGGTTATTCTAAAGAAGAAGGTATTGATTATGGTGAAAATTTTGCTCCTATCACTAGATTAGAAGGTGTTACAACTTTACTTTCTTATACTTCACATAAAGGATTTAAAATTTATCAAATGGATGTAAAATTTGCATTCTTGAATGAAATTCTTAAAGAGGAAGTTTACATAGAACAACCTAAAGGTTTTGTGAATCCTAACAAAAAGGATATGGTATTTAAATTACACAAAGTATTTTATAGTCTCAAGAAAGCTCCTAGAGTTTGGTATGAAAAACTTTATAACTAGTTGATAAAGTTTGGTTTTCAAAGAACAAATGATAACAATAACCTATATATCAAAGAAGGACCAGACAAGAAGATTGTGTTAGCTTATATATTTTTGGATGACACTTTATATATAGGAAATGATGATTTATTCAAGGCATTTTTAGAAGAGATGAGTAAAAAATTTGAGATGTCCATGTTTGGAGAGATAAAATTCTTTGTTGGATTGCAGATCCAATAGAAGAAAGATGGTATCTATATTACTCAATCCAAATATCTCAAGGAGATACTAAAGAAGTTTGGAATGAAAGATTCAAGGCCAGTTGGAACACCTATGTCTACTAGACATGAGATTTCCAAAAATGATGACTTAAAAGAGGTAGATCAAACCACATACAGATCAATGATTGAAAAATTCCAATATGTAGTGCACACAAGACTTGATATTGCATTAGCAGTTGGTATGGTGGCAAGATTCTTAGCAAATCTCAAAGAAAATAACATGATGGCAATCAAGAAAACCATGAGATATCTAAAGGGTATTGAAGACTATGGATTATGGTATAAGAAAGGAGGCAATCTAGATTTGAAAGCCTTCATAGATGTTGATTGGGTAGGAAGTGTTGATGATAGGAAGAGCACTAGTGGTGGAGCATTATTTCTTGGTAAAAGACTAGTGTCTTAGACAAGCAAGAAGAAGAATTGTATTTCTCAGTCTACAATAGACAAAAAATATGTGGTAGCAGTAGTTAATTGTTCCAATGTTGTTTGGTGTTGGCCAAATTTACCTTCCCACCAAAATTGCCGAATTTGAATTTAAATGATAAACAACCACTTCCCATTTTAAAAAATATTCAAATACCATGGAAATAAAAAATAAATGAAATTAAAACCTTATAATACTTCCATATATTCTTAGTTTTCTATTGGATCCCACAATTTTATATGCTGCCAGATCTTGCATAGATCTATGGCAAGCACTTTCTCACTTCTTCAAAGTGAATGACCTTTACATAAAGTGGGCAAGCACCTTGCTACCATGTGGCTTATGGGTCTCATTTCTCATGGGCCATAGATGAACTAAGATATCATGTTGGCATACCAATATGAGCTAGAGTATGGATAGGGTTCTATTGGAAGTCACTTTTCCATATTCTACCTTTTGTTAGACCTTTTGAAAATGAAGAAAAGTGACTTTCTACCTTGTGGATTTGTGGGTCTAGCTTCTTTAGTGGGATATCTTTGACTGTGTTGACATGTTGGTGTTTGTTGGCATTTTGATTAGCTATTGCTTTTCCCCTTTTTTGTTTTGTTAGACCTTTTGACAATGTGGGGAAGTGAGTTTCTACCATATGAACATCTGCGATCAGCTATTCCAAAGGGTGCTAGGGAGGTTTTGAGGTGGAATATGTGCCAGTTACTTCTTGCTAATTTTTTGAGGGCTAACATGCTTGATGAGGTGGATGTTGAGTGGTCTGTGGTCATGAAAGATAATGGGGCAGGTACAATAATGACAAAGATTTTCTTCAATTGTCGATCTTCTGTAGATTAATGATCACCGCTTTCTTGCATCATGAAATTGTGAGAACTTTAAACATTGCAGGGAAGCTCCCAAAGGACACATGTCTTTGCAAGCCCAAGGAGATAACACTACAGTTAACATTGGTAGTGGGTTGGTAATTTTTGTTAACCACCATGGTTAAGTTTGAGGGTGGTGTAGTTAGTTTAAGGTAAAATGGTCAAATGGGTGAAGATCTTATAAGGTGGCAGAAAGATAAAAGAATATTGGTCCACATGGTACTTTCTAGTTGGAGAACTTAGTTGACATGTTGACATTGCTGACTCATGAGCCAAAAAAAAAGGGAAGAGATGTTTTCTTGCGTGATCTGATCTTCATGATCAAAATCAACCACTCTCCAATGAATGCCATGCCTGTTAAATGAAGGAAACACTCCACCACCTCTAGTTTTATCCATCTACTTGGTCAAAGTGATTTAACAATGTTGTTTCTATATTCTCAAGGCTCTATTTTGAAAAAATATTGGATTTCATTATATTTGAATCTATTCCAAGATCATATTTTTTTCAAATTTTTATGATTGTTCTCTGTAATCTTAAATGGTAGTGGTTGAGTTTGGTTTAGGACATAAAATATCTCAGTTATGCCTGAGCTATAAAGATGATTTTTGAAAATTTTGTAAAGGTTGACTCTTTATTTTTTTGATATTGCTCTACAAGTTCACTATAAATTCCCTTTGCCTCTAAAATATATAACATTCTACTTTATATCCTCTAAACATTGATGTATTGTGAAAAACCTATTGCCTCTCATTAGTGTATTGTGGATATCTATAATCTTGCATGACTACATCTCCTTTTGGCCTATGAATGATATATAATAAATTCTCTTCTTCCTTGTGTCATTTATTTGGGTTTCTACATGTGATTGTTAGATTAAAACAAGTCTGGGAGTGTATATCTTTGGTGTCATGATGATTCAAGTGTGCATGTATAAGCAAAGATTGGTTTGAAGACTCTGTTTGGGCGCATCACCCCTTAGGTTAGAGTAGGTGGATTTTATTTAATGCATTAATTCTCCCTTTTCCTCTCCAAGTGTAGTTAGGTGCACCTTGATAGTAGAGGAAGCCAACCTTCTCTAGAGACTCAACCTCATAGTTCAAATCCCATAGCTTGGAGGTTGTTTCCATGTTTCACAAGGTTGTTCTTAGGTAAAAATTTTGGACAAGGGTGCAAACTTTTGTGACAACAGTTTTTGGAACAGCCAATGGGACTATATTCTAAAAGATTTCAAGTCTACTAGTATCAAAGAGGATTTTTTTAAGTTGATGCTAAGGAAATAGTGCCGCTCTCAGTATTCCAAGCCTTTAAGAGGCTAATTTCTATAAAGCACTTAGTGACTCTACATCCTTCATATTTTGTTTCCAAAACAAGGTTACAATGATTCATTCCCAAAGCTGAAACAAAGGCATCTTCTAGAGGTAAATTTTAGTATCAAGAGATTTCATTTTCAAATCCTAGAATGAAGAAGATGAGATTGTCTTTATCACCAGTTAGGAGTACAAAGGAAACACATATCCCTACAAGATCCATTTCCACTCCTCCTATTGTTAGATCTCAATCTAGAATACCATTAGTTCATATCAATAGATCACTTTCTAATATGGCATAACCTAGAGCTCATCCTTTTGCTACTTTTAGTGGTGGAAGTCCCTTATTGCTAGCTCAAAGACATGACATACCAGTATCAACTCTCAAAAGTATACTAAATTTAATTGGTGAAACTTCTATCTCTCCTTATAACACATTTAAGAGGTTGCAGATGTTTTTAATATTCATGGTACATTTGAGGATGATGTTACAATTAGGCTTCTAGCTTCATCTTTAAAAGGGAAATCACTTCAATGGTACAGAGGGTTGCCTCATAACTCTATAATAGATTGAGATGGATTAGGATTAGGACTATGTAAACACTTTGAGGACAAAAGTGACTACTTGTCACTTTTGGAATAGCTAACTACCATAAAAAGAGCCACCATGAATGTATGACTGATTTTAATTACATATTTTAGAAAATAGGGGATAGAATACCTACTTCAATAAAACCTACCCTTGGTAATGCCTTCTTACATTACCTTAGAGCTTTTAATAGTGACATTGCCACCACAATCCAAACCATGGGAGGAGACACTTTATTTGATGCTTATGAAACAATAATAAGGGCTGAAAATATATTGATACGAGCAGAGAAGTTAGCTCCAAGGCCTCCTATACCCTTCTTCCTTGATGTCCCAAATCACCAACCAGCAATGGCCCCTATTCCCACAACTTCCACCCTTACTCTAGTCCCTCAAGCTTCCACATCTTCAAATGGAATAAATGTAATCAATGAAATGATGCAGTCTATGATGTTGAACATAGATAAAAGATTGCAAGGCCAAGAGAAGAAATTGGAAGATAACTTCTCTATGATGCAAAAAGTGGGCAAAAAAGTGGTGAATTTGGAAAGGAAAACTCAAGGTAGTAAGTCTCTTCAATTGCAATATCAAACTCCAAACAGTAGCAGGCCTCCAAATTATAATTATGGGAATAATTCTTTTGACTAGAGTAGGAAGAATAGTCATGCCTCTACTTCAAATGCAATTCAAAGTAGGGCCATAGTCCCTCAAAATAATATGGCTTAGGATCAAGATTTTTGTCCTTCCTTCAACTACTCCTATTCCTATTGCATGTGTCAAAAGGCACAATCTTATTTGGCTTTGACCAATCAAGAGCCTACACTAGGAAAATCATACAAGGAAAACCAATCTGAAGATGCCTCATATATGCAAAGATAGGTGATTGCTCCTTTATGAATCATCATATGGAGAAACATTGTAATGCAAATTAGGATTCCATTGCTCACAACACAAGGAGAAAAAGAAGAGCTATTGAAAATGCTACCCCTCCTCCTCCTAATCAAGCTTTAACATCAAATGTAGTGCCTCATGTATAGGTAGCAAATGACCAACCCAATGTTCCTCTACAAAAAAAATAGAGGAGTTCTAGAAGAGATGTGAATTGTCCCAAATTTGTTCCATCTCAAACTCCTACACATGTAGTTCCCAAGGATTCTACCAAAGTACTTAATGCCTCATTTAGTGTGGTAGAATAGATGAAGAAGACAAATGTGAATATTTCCATGTGGGATGTTGTTGCTGCTATACCTACACAAAAGAAGTTGCTACAACAAGAATTGGAAAATATTGAACTAAAGGATCATGCACCTAACATGGAGAGTGCCAAAAGTCTAGTACAACCATCAAGGGAGGTCAAGACAAATAAAAAGGTTAAACCTCCTCCATTTTATGTTTCTCTAATTATAAGGGATAAACTAGTCCATAATTGCATGATTGATTTAGGGGCTAGTAGTTCAGGGATGCCTAAGTGTGTTGTTGATGCTTTAGAAATGAAATATGAACCCATTGTTAGGTAATTATTATAGTTGGATGGTATTACTTTGAAGACTGTAGGGATCCTTAGAAATGTAAAAATGGCCTTACATGCATGCCCTAGTTGTACTATAACTCAAGATATATCAATTGCTAAAGTCAAGCTACACTTTTCCATTTGTCTTTCAAGAGACTTCACTACACAAATAGGCATTTACATATCTTTTGATTGGTCATACCTATTTTTTAGAACAAGATATGTGATGAAGGCTTCAATTAGAGTTGAACCTCTAGCCCTCCATCATATTGAACCCTACACCCCTAATCTTATCAATATAAATTGTACTATCATAGAAATGAATGAGAATGACATAGTGAATGAACCTCCCACTTCTCTAGTAAAGATACTTGATTTTCTCTTAGATGAATGGGCTAATGCATATCAATTTGATCCCATATCAAAAAATCTTGAGATAGGTTTCAGTACATACTGTGTGTTAGAAAATGATACTCTTATCCCTAACCTTATGAAAGCACAAGAAGATATGAGTGGGAAATGGAGTATGTATTTTGGTGGATCAATAAATAAGAATGGATCAGGGGTTGGTGTGATGTTGATTTCTCTTGCACAAGCAAGGTACTACTTTTGATATAGGCTCTGATTCATCTGAACTAATAATGTGGCAAGATATGAAGCTCTAATCTAAGGTCTCCAGTAGACACAAAGGAGAGGCATCAAACTCTTAAAGGTATTTGGGAATAGTGAGTTTGTTGTTAATCAAATTAGAAATTAGAATGTCACAAAGAATAACCTTCTCAAATCATACAAACATAGAATTTGGGATCTACTTGAAGGCTTTCAAGCTTCCAATATTCAGAGTGTCCCAAGAAACAAAAACAAACATGCTGATAGGCTTGCAACCATTGGTGCTCATTATGATATACTAGAGCATGTTATTGATGAAAGGAAGCAACATATCAGAATTGTTGTAAGGCCCGTCATCCTAAATAATTGCACAAATTGGAAAGTATTTGATTTAGATTTATAGATTGTTAATTTATTGCAAAATGAAGCAGAGTTCTCTACTAGAAATTAGTCCAAGTTGTAAATTTAGTATGGGGACTAGATTATGAACCTAAACTCAAAAAAATTTCCTAAAGGTCTAGTCACCTTGGAAGGCATTTTCAACTCTAATGATCAAGCAAAAGATAAAGGTTCAAACTTGAATGCAAAGAGGGATGACTACACACCTATCATTGATGATGATGGAAAGACTCTTAACTTGGGAAAGGTATGCACTAATGTTGAACAAGAAGTTTTCATTAATTTATGTCAAGAATTCAATGATGTTATTGCTTGGACATATGAAGACTTAAAGGGTTTTGACCCAAGTTTATTTCAGCATACTATAGATTTAAACAATAGTGCTAAGCCTATTAGACAAAAGCAAAGGCTAGCTAACAAAAATATTGAACCTTTAATGAAAAAGGAACTATCCAAACTTATAGAAAGCAATATTATTTTTCCTATTAAGCACTCTTCATGGGTAGCCAATCTTGTTCTTGTTAGAAAGAAGAATGGATAAATCAGATTGTGTGTAGATTTTAGGGATCTTAATAAGGCTTCTCTTAAAGATCACCATCCCCTTGCTTCTATGGAACAAATTTTATCCAAAGTTAGTGGCTTAGAAATGGTTTCTTTCTTAGATGGTTTTTTAGGCTATAATCAGGTGCTAGTCCAAGAGTTAGATAGATGTAAGACAACATTCACTACCAAATGGGGTACCTACACTAATTGTAAGATAAGATTTGGACTAACCAATGTAGGTACCACATTTTAGAAGGAAATGGAGATGGCCTTCAAGGGTGTGCTAGAAAATTTTGCATTAGTCTATCTTGATGATATAACTATCTTCTCAAAACATGCAAAAAATCATTTTGATGATTTAAGACTGGTATTTGAAAGATGCAAAGAGTATGATGTGTCCCTAAATCCCAAGAAGTGTGTGTTTGCCACTAACCAAGGAAATCTCCTAGGACATATTGTGTCAAGAAATGGGCTAACAATAGATCCACAGAGAGTAGAAGCAATTCTATCTCTCCCACTTCCCAGTCATAAGAAAGGATTACAAATCTTTCTTGGTAGGATCAACTTCATAAGAAGGCTCATCCTTGATCTTGCCTCCATGGTGAAGCCTCTCACAACTATGTTGAAGAAGAATATGATGTTTAATTGGACTAAGGAGGGGAATGCTAGTTTTCAAGAGATCAAGAAATCAATTGCATCACCTCCCACTCTTGTCAATCCCAAGTTTGATAAAGACTTCATTCTTTACTCCCTTGGAGGAGAATCAAGTATATCAACTATTCTAACAGAGCTGAATGATGAGAATTTGGTGTAACCCATTGCTTTCTTTAGTGAGGGGCTTAAGGATTATGAAGGAAGATATGAATATGTAGAGAAACAAGTCCTTGCTATTGTAAGGGCTCTCAAAAAATTCAGACATCTTTTGTCTCATAACAAGGTTTAGCTCTTGGTCCCACATGTGAGTATAAAGGAGTTCCTGTTGAAAAAAGATATCAATAAAAAAAGAGCTAGATGGATCAAAAAAGTCATGGAATATGACATTGATATCAAGATCACCAAACTTGTGAGAGGTAGGGGATTGTGTGACAAAATGGTCTATTCTTTTGAGACACTCAAGGAAGCTACCCTCTTAATACATGATGAACAACCAGTAGAGAATGAAAATTAGAATGATTGGTTACATGATATGACTACTTTCTTGGTAGAGGGAAGATATCCACATGGCCTGAATAGAGCTAAAAGAAGACAATTTAGATTGAATTATATCCCTTATGTCTTGCTGGATGGAATACTATTCAGGTAGGATTCAAATGGGGTTTTATTGAGGTGTATTAAAATAGATAAGATTAGCAAGCTATTAAAAGAGTTACATGATGGGCCTACTAGTGGTGATTTCTCAACTACAATTACAACAATGAAGATAATGAGGGCTGGTTATTATTGACAAACTCTTTTCAATGATTACCACAAACATGTGAGGAAATGTGAGAAATGTACTTTCTTTCCAAGAAAGCAAAGATTGGCTGCCCTTCCTCACCATCCCATCCAAGTAGACCAACTCTTTGCTCAATGGGGTTTGGATTTTATTGGTCCAATAAACCTACCCTCTAGTGTTGGTCATAAATAGATCTTGGCGGCCACAATTTTTTTCACAAGATGGGTAGAGATAGTAGCTCTAAGAGATGTAATAGAGGCTTTAGTGGCTGAGTTCCTTGATGGAATAGTGACCAGATTTGACATTCCATCAACCATCATATCAGATAATGCCATATCTTTTATTAGAAATCATATATGATCATGGGCTTTAGAATATGGAATATATTTAAGAACATCATAAAATTATTATCCCCAAGGGAATGGCTTGGTAGAATCATCTAATAAGAACCTCATTAAAATAATGAAGAAGACAACTAAAGACAATCATAGGTGTTGGCATGCTAAGTTGAAGACCGCCCTTTGGGCTGATAGAATCACACCCAAGAGAGAAATTAGGAACTCATCCTTCATGCTAGTATATAGAAGAGAAGAAAGGCTTCCTATTTCACTTGAGTTTCTCTCCCTTGAACTAACTCATCAATTGGAGCTAGTTGAGGATGATGCTATGGCAGTCAGGCTTGCTGAAATAATGGAACTGGAGAAAAAAAGATAACAAGCTATGCATACACTTGAGGTACATCAGCAACATGTCAAAAGAAGATTTGACAAGAAGGCTATGGATATGATCTTCAAGGAAGGAGACCTTGTCCTCAAATGCAATGCTGATAGAGATAAGCAAGGTACGCACTCCAAATTTGATGGGAATTGGAGTGGCCATATATTATCACCAACTACAAAGAGGCCAATGCTTTTAAGCTCTCTAGGCTTGATGGTGAAGTTCTCCCAATCTCATTCAATATGATTCACCTTAAACCTTTCTTTTAGAGGAGTTTAGAGGTTTTTTGTTCATATTAGAATAGTTTTCTTGTTTTTCAAGAAGTGCACGAGCACATGTGTTTTGTAGAGGTTGCAGAGGATTTTTGGTTCCTAGTTCTTGTTGCAAAGAGGCAAGATTTTTAGTGTTTTTCTATCATAGATGTAGGGTTAGGGTTTCATAATGCACATGATCCACATATTTTACAACTTTATAGCCTAATGGATGCTTTAGGCTAGTAGTCTTATGCAGAGTAGGCTTGCATCCCCTTCGAGTCACTAAAATTGTTGGCCAAATTTACCTTCTTGCCAAAATCACTGCATTTGAATTTAAATGATAAACAACCACTTATCATTTTTCTAAAATATACAAATACCATGGAAATATGAAATAAATGAAATTAAAACCTTATAATATTTCTTTATCTTCTTAGTTTGCTATTGGCTCTTGCAATTTTTTGCACCGTCAGATCTTGTATAGATCTAAGGTGAGCACTTTCCTGCTTCTTCAAAGTGAACAACCTTTATATAAAGCAGGCAAGCACCTCCTTGCCACATGGCATATGGGTCCCATTTCTCATGGGCCATAGATAAAATAAGGTATCATACTGACATACCAATGTGAGCTAGAGTATGGCTAGGGTTCTATTGGTAGTCACTTTTCCGCACTCTGCCTTTTGTCAGACCTTTTGAAAATGCATAAAAGTGACTTTCCACCATGTGGATTTGTGGGTCCAGCTTCTTTACTGGGTCATCTTTGACTATGCTAACATGTTGGTGTTTGTTGGCATTTTGATTGGTTGTCACTTTCCTACATTTTTTATTTTGTCAGACCTTTTGACAATGTGGGGAAGTGACTTTTGGCCATATGGACATGTGAGGTCAACTATTCCAAAGGGTGCTAGCTAGGTGTTGAGGTGGAATATTTTCCAATTACTTCTTGCTAATTTAGTGAGGGCTGATGTGCTTGATGAGGTAGATACTGAGTGGTCCATGGGCCCAAAATATAATATGGTAGGTGTAGAAATGACAAAGATTTTCTTCAATCGTTGATCTTTTGTAGATCAATGATCAACACTTTCCCACATCATGGAATTACAAAAATTTTAGACATTGTAGGGAAGCACCTTGAGGACATGTATCTATGCAAGCTCGAGGAGATAACACTATAATTAACATTATAGTGGGTTGGTAATTTTTGTTAACCACCACAGTTAAGTTTGAGGGTGGTGTAGTTAGTTAAAGGTAAAATGGTCAAATGCATGAAGACCTCACAAGGTGATGGAAAGATAAAAGAATATTGGTCCACGTGGTGATTTCTGGTTGGAGAACTTGGTTGACCTACTAACCTTGCTGGTTCATGAGCCAAAAACAAAGGGAAGAGATGTTTTCTTGCACAATATGATCTTCATGATTGATTCCAACCACTCTCCAATGAATTCCATGTTTTTTAAATGAAAGAAACACCCCACCACCTCTAGTTTTATCCATCAACTTGGTCAAAGTGATTTAACGATGACATTTTTTTCTTCTCAAGGCTCTGTTTTGAAAAAATGTTGGATTTCATTATATTTGAATATGTGCCAAGATCATATTTTCTCTAGATCTTTATGATTGTTCTCCATAATCTTAAACTGTAGTGGTTGAGTTTGGTTTAGGATAGAAAATATCTTAGTTATGCCTGAGCTATAAAGGTAGTTTTTGAATTTTTTTGAAAGGTCAACTCTTCTCTATTTTTTTTGATATTTCTCTAAAAGTTCATTGTAAATTCCCTTTTCCTCTAAACCTATATGAAATTCTATTATCTCCTCTAGACATTGATGTATTGTGAAAAACCTATTACCTCTCATTAGTGTATTGTGGATATCTACAATCTTGAATGAATGCATCTCTTTTTGGCCTATGAATGATATATAAGTGATTTTTCTTCTTCCTTGTGTCATTTGTTTGGGTTTTTTGATTTGCATGTGATTATTAGATTAAAAAAAGTCTAGGTGCATATATCTTTGGTGTCATGATTGTTCAAGTATGCATGTATGGGTAGAGATTTGTTTGAACACTCTATTTGTGTGCATCACTCCTTATGTTAGAGTAGGTAGATTTTCTCTCATATATTCCTTCTCCCTTTTCCTCTCCAATTGTAGTTAGTTGCACCCTGATAGTAAAGAAATTTGGCCTTCTAGAGACTCAACCTCATAGTTTAAGTCCCATAGCTTGGAGGTTGTTTCCATGTTTCACAAGGTTGTCCTTAGGTAAAAACTTTGGACAAGGGTGCAAACTTTTGTGACAACATTTGGTTCAAACAACTACTAGTAGGTATGAAGATAGAAATCAAGGATCTAGTGGTATTTGTGATAACACCAATGTAATTAATATATCAAAGAATCCTATAATGCATACCAAAAGTAAGCACATTTCTATAAAACATACTTTTTTGAGAGAATTGGTACAAGATAAAGAGGTAATATTGGAATATGTGAATAGTAAAGAATAAATTGCAGACATATTCACCAAGCAATTACCTAAGGATGTATTTTTGTATCTAAGAGGTAAGTTAGAGGTCATTCCCCCATCTGAAGGTCACTAAATTAAGTTTAGTGATGCATAAAAAGAGAATATTGAAGATCAATTAGTTGATGTAGTATTGAAAAGTGCACATTGCATATGAATCGTTACATGAGGTACACTAATATTCTTTGAATATTGTCTTTGTCATGAGATGTCAAAGACGGAGAGTTCTTTGTCATATCATAGAAATTTTCTAAAGAGGGAGATTTTACATTTCAGATAAATTTTGTTTGAAGATGTCAAAGAAAGAAGATGAACTTGGTCTGATATCAAAGGAGAGTTTGCTATCAGAAGAAGATGTTAAAGATAGAGTTTTACTAATAGAGGGAGAAACTAAAGGGAGAGTGAGTTCATACTGATAGAGGGAGATCTCATGGATGAGAATCAGAATGAAACTAAGAATGTTCCTTAATTTATTCTATCTAACATTTCATTGTATTATGACATGTTGTGTTGCCATCAATGTCGAAGGGGGAGATTTTTGAAACCAATTGGTTAATTGTGTATTGTCTTTGATAGTCATATCATTACTAGTTAGTGTATGTTGAGCTTACTCAGGCAATGAAGATAGTTTCCTATGTTAGCTGAGCATTCCAGAGTTTGCTAAGTTTAAAAGACAATATCTATCAAGTTCACTCGGGTGAAAAAGATAAGTCTGCATAAGTTGAGTGTTAATTGAGCTCACTCGTTTAATGAAGGAAAATTTGGATGGAACTAGTGTTAATCGAGCTCACTCTATAACCAAAGGAACTTTTTGAATATGCAATGTTAACCGATTTCACTTGGTTAACACAAGAAAATAATTTCTATGCTAGTGTCTATTGAGCAGGGTCAACTAACAAAGGATTTTCTTATTGTGGCACATTGAGTTCAATTGATTTTTTTTGGTTCGAACCAATTGAGTAGATGACTATTAAGTATTCAAAGTTGTATTTAAGATGAGTTGAAAATGTGTAATATAAAAATATAAGGTCAAGTTGAGGGTTGAATGTGTGCAAGTAATAGAAGATTTGAATATACTTAGAGGAAGTGAATTAGAAGGATAAGTATAATATCCTTGTTGAGTTGTAAAGATACATTTGAAAAAAAAGGATCAAGTATACAAGTCAGAGTTGAGACCAATAATCAACAATTTAGTTGCATAAGAAATTAGGTCATCTCATTATTAATTTCTAACCATTGTAGTAGTGATCTAAATCTCTTAACAGAGTTGGCTTAACATCTATTTGTTAATCCTCTAACAAGGTGGCATTTCTAGATTGAACTATATAAAGAGATTTAACAAGGACACTCCTAATAGGGTGATTAAATCCTCTAACAAGGTCACACCTAATAGTCTATTTTTTCACCTTTAATAGGGTTGGATCCTAATAGGGCTCACTTCAAAAGAGCGAAAATAAGTAACTAGTTGCAATTAGAGGTTTTTCCCAAATTGGATTTTCATGTTAAATCTTTGTGTCACTTGTGTTCATGCTATTTCTTTTATGTGTTTGCAACTAAGTTAAATAAGGCTAATAATAGAAAATATCTTAATAATTTTATTTTTCAAGTTACTATTTCTATTTTGGTGTTTGCTGAGTTACAACATTTACTAGTGTAAACCAAGTGCCTGTGTATTAACTGATCATTAGTGTTTTCAATGAAGTTTATGTTATGTATTGACATCTGAGGAATCTAGAATTTATTTTAGTGGTAACTAATTCATCCCTCCCCTCTTAATTACTCCTCTTATATTTCCAACATCACTAACCCCTAATCTTTCTCTCTCTCATTGACCTAGGTAACCTCTCTCTCTCTCTCTCACTCTCATACTCTCAAATATGTAACCTCTCTCTCTCTCTCTCTCAAACCTCTCTCTTCTCAAACCTTCCTCTAACCACTTAACCATCTCTTTGACTCATAATACTTAACCCCTCTTTGATCCCTTTCACTAACCTCTCTCTCTCTCTCTCTCTCTCAAACCCCTAACCCCTCTCTTTCTAATCTCTCTTATTAAACCTTATCCCCTCTCTCTCTTCCCTCTCAAACCCCTAGCCTCTCTCTTTATTATACCCTTAACCCCTCTCTCTCTAAACTCTCTCTTCTCAAACCCTTACCTCTCTCTCTTACCCCTCCTTCTGACCCCTAGCCCCTAAACCCCCTCTCCTTAAAAAAACCTAACCTTTTCCCCTCCTCAAATACCTAACCTCTCTCTCTTTCTCTCTAATATCTCTCTCTTTTAAAACATTTCTCTAATCTCTTACCCCACTTTTTGACCCCTCTCACTCTCTCTCCCTCAAGAACCCCTAATCTTTATTTCTCTCTCTAACCTCTCTCTTCTCAAACCCATAACTTACTCCTCTCTCCCCCAACCTCTCTCTTTATCTCAATCCCTTGACCTCTCTCTCTCTAAATCCTAACACCTCCTCTCTAACCCCTGAATCCCCTCTCTCTAACCCATAACCTCTCTCTCTATCTCTCTCTCCCTTGTTGAGTTGTTGTTTTGCATGATGCTAAATGACATAGATCCTTTTGAATCTCTCTCTTAAAAAGTTGATCAATGACCAACTCCAAGGTTCTAGATGACTATTTTTTGACCTGTTGGGTAACTCAATTGAATACAAATGTGTATGTTCATGAGGAGACCTTTGTTGGTTCTAACTAATTTGCACAACATGTTGCTAAAATATAACCACAAAAAAAAAAAAAAAAAAAAAAAATATATATATATATACACACACACACACACACACACACACACACACACACACACACACACACACACACACACACACACACACACACACACACACACACACACACACATTTTCTTCTTTGTGATGAATGCAATTTATCAATGCAACTATATGTATTCCTATTTTAACCAAGTGTTTAAAAGAAAATAAAAAAGATAGAGTAATAAGAGATTAAAAAAAATTACTTGAAAGATAAATTTCTAATGGACATAAGAAAAAGTAACAACACATCTACGAATTAAATTATCAAAAGGATTTGGAAGGAAACCATGAAATTAGGAGCAATGCTTCCTCAAATCCATTGATGCAATTGTTGATGGGAACTTAAATAATAACCAAAAGATGTTTGACATTTCATCAAATAACAAGGCCACGAAAAGTGCTCTCATACAAAATAAAATGCTATGCAAGAATAAATATGATCATTTCTCCAATTTTTCACAACACTAGAATTCATGAGCACAAGGCAAACACCAGAACTAAAAGATCACACAATTTATTATTATTCATGAACATGCATTCACAAAAACAACACACTTTAGAAAGAATAACTACAATGATAATAAGAGCACCAATAGCATATATTATTGCATCAAAAAAATGGCATAAAATACATATTACATCCATGTATTGTAAATAAATCCTCTCCTCCTTTTGTGTTAGGAGTGACAACTCTTTAAATGCAAACTTATGCTAAAAATAAATTAAAAATTTATAATTATATAATAATTGACTCTCTAAATGGTGCTAAGTAGGTCTTTACTCTTGTTTATATCCATTAATTGGTGCATGAGCCTTTACATGACACAAAATAATAAAATAATGAATACAAGAAGAAAGAAGTTGTAAGATGATCTGGAAGTCTTTGGGAGCTCTAAAAATCAAAGCTCAACCTTCTTTAAGCATTTATAGGAGTTGAATTGTCATCAAAATACATTTCCATTGAATGGAATGCTCTAATATAGAAATTGATAGTTAATTCTCAATGCACTATTTCTTCTTCAAAACTGTCAGTGCACTTTTGAGAAAAGCACAAATGCACACTTGTGCACCTTGGTGATAGGATCCAAAAAATCAAAAAATCTTCTAAGTGTCAAAAATGAATTTTCAGCATTTGGGTTTTCATCCCCGTTATACCAAAATGATGTCTGGATGCTTGTCTTTGAACTTCTCTACTATCTCTTTAATTTCATTGGCCTCTAATAAATATAATGCACTATACGTTTCCTTTACTACTTGTCAATAATTACTTATTTCTATCCTAGTATCCACAAAACCCTCAAGCTTGGTGTCAAGTTCCAAGCAATGCTTCTTCAATTTTTAATGCTTGTTGTACATCATCTTTTGATGAAGCATTTTCAAATGTATCCCTAAATTGTTGAACTATTGACTGCATTGAGGAAAGCTTGGTCTTTGACTCATCTTCAAAAATCTCAAGGCTAGTAGTGTTATAATACATTTTCACTTTCAAAGATTGCTCTTGAGCTTTATTCTTTATTTTTTGGATTCCCTCATGTAATCCCTCCATAGCTTTATTTACTAAGGATATCTTTTCTATCCAATCATTTAGTTATCTAGAACTTTCATTGATTATACTTCCATTAGCATCTGATACCTTTAACCCTTTATTGATTTGAGTGCTTGTAAATCATTGGTCTTGGTACAAACTTCATCCATCAGCCCATAAATATTGGTTTACAATGGAAACTAACTTGTTAGCATTAGTTTATATATGGTGCAATAGTTTCAAATTAACATGTATTCTTTGCACTCCTCTCTCTTCAAAATTGTCATGAAATTGCTAACATGCTTCCGAAAATGAGTTCATTTGTGTCCATGCCTGCTTCCTTCCCAATGCATCTCCAAGAGTGATCTTAGGATTTTCTAGGTCAATGGGTCCCACCACTTTGTTCAGGTAGCCTATTAACAACTCATTTTTCTTTTATAACATTATCAACTCTGATTCATCCTAATCCAAATGCTTCAACATTTTAAACATGTCCAACATGGGCTTTCCCAATATGATCTCATTTTTTGGGTAATCATTAGGAGTTATTTCTTTAGCATCTATATGAGGAAAAGGAATGACTATATGGGCTAGAAGGTCCTAATCTTGATTCTTCATAATGAAGGCAAGTGCTCTAGCATCACTCTTAGGTGGCTCATATTATTTCTTTAATCAATTCCTTCATTCCCTCCTCTTCTGTTAGCTCCATATGCTTCTTCTATCAAAACATAACCTCCTTCTTCAGTCATGATGGTCTGGTGCCCATTGGTGACATGTGCTTGGCTAAAGAAGTTAGTTCAGAAGCATGCTTCTTTCCCTTATCACTTTTCTCTGGAGTCTTCTCATGTTGAGGAAGTTATTTGGAGGGATTTTTTGTGCTCAGTTGGGCTAAGGATCTGGCCTCTATATCTAAGGGAACTTTTTGAGTTTCTTTTGCTATTTTCCCTTCTTCAGATACTTCATTGGCCTGAAGCTATTGATATTCTTGTTCCTGAGTGTCCTAATTTTCTACTTGTAGTTTGACTATCAAAGGAGCTAGAGCTACTGACCCTTTATCCATTATAGTGGCCATGTCTTGTGGTGTTGGAATGTCAAGAGGTCCTTGAGGTAGATAAGGCAATATATTCCAATCCTCTCCTAATGGCTTGTTCATAGGAGTATCTCTTAACTTCTCACCCACCATATTAGTGCCTATGGGAATGAAGTTAAAATCTAAGAGGAAAAAAAATCATCTCCTTTGCCCTCCATCTCAGCTATCCACTTATGTTGTTCATCTTTTAAAGTTTCTACCTAGATAGGCTCCCTTGGAGCAGATGGCAGTGTTTGAGTAGAGCTTCTCCTTCTCTCCTTCTCTACTTCCTTGGTCGAGTTAGTTCTTTGACTTAAGGGGAAAGATTTAATTTGTTCCCCTTCTTCCTTATCCTCTTCTTCAAGAATGGTTTCTAGGATTTGTGGAGAGGGATTACTCTTCTTCTTCAATCTCCTCCTTTTGTCACCTACCATAGTTGTTTCTATTCTGTCTCTCTTTGACACAGATAGGGAGGATTCTTCCTCTAAAGTTCTTGGTGGTGGGACCCCTTGTTCCTTTGAAGGTTCAACCTCTTTTTGCTTTGGTTGTGGGTCTTGTAGTTTCTTTACTGGCTTTGGCTTTAGTTGGGTTGCTTTCTTCCTTTTCCCTAGGGGTTGCCCTTTTCCTCTTACCTTTTCCCTTGTTAGCCTCAAAATACTCAAATTCCTACTCATGCTGATATACTATTTTCATACTTACTAGTAATTTAGTAGGGTAGTCTAGTATGGTGACCTTAGCACCTTTTCCTTTTCAAGGCCTAGCAATAACTTGTAAAGATATGGTCTAGGGAATTGGATCCATTCAAAATGGCTTCTAGATCCATTCCATTGCCAGTTCCACTACATGTCTGGCCTAGTGATCTATATCATCTTTTTCCTTGTTTCCTATTTCAACATTCATAATGGGCCTATCATATATTTTATCCCTATAATACAAGGGATTCATTACCTCTGGGACATCCTTTTCTATGACCTTTAGGTGTATCTTCATTTTCAACATATTTTCTACTAGATGTAGACTCATCCTAAAATAGTCCCTAATGTGGACATCATAGTCATCTATGACATTCATCGAGTGGTTTTTGAGGGCTTCTTCATGCACAAACTACTTCCCTACTAGATGTTGAACCATCCCAATATTATCAAAATATGGGTGAGGAGCCTAATAGTCTTCCAAGGGATATTGATCCCATTCTAAAATGAACATAGTAATGTCTTGATTTTGCTTTACCTTGAATGCTCCAATGATGATGAGCCAAATATAGGACTTCTTGTGTTGTTTCCTCACTCTTTCATATGTAGAAGTGAGTTGGTGAGCTATCTCCAAAAGTACAAGTTTTTTAGAAGGATACCTTGGGAGCTTCTTTGGGCACAAAAGAGTAGCAGCTACCTGAAGATAAGTAAGTTTTTAAAACTAAATGTAGTAGGATCCTACTTCAATTATCCTTTCTTCCACCTCTGAAAAATTGATTTAGCATAATCTCCCTCAATAAACCTGATGATGGAAAAATTAAAACCATCATTGACTACCTTGTATTCCACACTTTGTAGTATAAGCTTCTTCTTTACCAATTGTGGGTAAACTATACAAGGCCAAGAATTTGCATCTTGCATTCTTCTCTTCCTATATAGCCTTAGGTAATTTTTGGTTCTATCCACCATTGGATACACCATATATGATGTCATATAAAACCATGGATCTATCTTGACCAAGACTAGTTTCTCATCCAAGTTTTCACTTAGGATGGTGGCCTAATCAATAGGCATCCTTGTAGTATTGATGATCTCAATGAAGTGAATGATCCATGTTTGTAGGTGACCTATTGTAGGGAGGCCCATTTCTCTACTAAGGAGAACAATCTAATATCCAATGTCATCCTTCATGTATCCCCAGATCATATCCACTTTTCCTACTATCCATCCCAAAGGTGTCATATCAATAAGAATGTGAAGTATACCAATTCCTTTTCCTCTTTCTCATTTTCTCTGTACCACCTATCTACTCCATCATAAGATATTTGGAGGTATTGGTTTTCCTTTGGAAGGTGGAAAATTTTCTCAATGTTTCTTGGTTGAAGGTTGAGGACATCTCTCCCATCATGCTCTTTACAACCTTCTCTTCTGGCATGTAGTGTTTGGCCAATGTCAAGATCAATTTCAAGGATTTAACTAATGTAGGGTATTACATAATTTTTACAAACCCACTCTAGATCAATGTTGATATCATTACTGACCTCTCCTTTGGTTTGTTGCAAATTTTTAAGAAAGTGTTCCAGTTAATGTGGTTGAGTTTGGTATCCCAAATCTTTGCATGTCTATCTTGAAATCTAGAATTTTTAGGAGCTCCTTTGTACTTGAATGCTATGGGTTTAGGTTCAATTTTCTCTTCCATGGAGGAAAAGATGATGGTATTATATCTACAAAAAAGAGGCAAACATTAGTAATTTGATGTTGAAGGACCAAAATATGACTCAACTAGGGCCCAAATTGATGAAAAAGTGAACCAAAACCAATTAGAATTGATAAAACTATGAATTTCCCCCCTCCAAAGCCTATTTTGCACACTATCACACATAGCACACCTAAAAAAAGTGCATTAGTGCATCTCTATTTTACCTTAGAAATGGCTAAGTGTGTAGTTGTGCACTTATCACACCTATGCAAGGTGCACAGGGTAAACATGTGACATGCGCATCAACACTTGTGTAGTCTACAAGAGGGGGAGACTTGGTCTTAGCTTTGAGTCTTTCTTTATATCTAGGTGTGGAGGTGTACATCTCTTGAGGTTGTGCACATGTGGATGTGTCGAGGTGCGCACCTCCAAGATGTTAGTTTTTACTTTGTAGGATGTAGATTTGGTGGTGCAAATTTAGATGACATGTCTATAGAGGTCACCAAGGTGTGATGGTGTAGTTGTGGGTTGGAAGCAAGAGAGAGGTGGGGAGAGGTGAGGAGAAGACCCAAAAAAAAATGTGCACCTAGAAAGGGTGTGCAAGTGTGCACCTTCACTTGTAGGAAAAAATTCCTCCCCTAGACTACTTTTCAGCCTTCAAATTTTATTGATATTGCTTGATTGAGGATTGGGTATTGACCTAGACCCATGGGAGGGTCCAAAATGACCTAAGCTTCAGACTTATGTCTCATAGAGAATATTGAAACTAGGGGGTCCCCATTTTGTGACTCAAAATGGGGCATGCATTGTGAGATCACAACACCTCTCAAACCCCTAACCTCTCTCTCTCTCTCTCAAACCTCTCTCTTCTCAAACATTTCTTGAACTTGTCACCTTCTCTTTCCAAATTGGGTTTCCATGTTGAATCTTGGTGGCATATCTGTTTATGTTATTTGCTTATTATTTATTTTTTTTCAACTAAGTTACTAAAGGTTAAAACATATTAATAATCATAAGATTCCTTTGTTAACTAGTCTAACCTAGTTGGACAACATTGAATGATCAGTGGAAAGTTTGATTTGACATCTAGGGACAAGGAATAATTTTTGTAGTGATAAATACATGCATTACCTCTTAGTTAATCTCTTCATTTCCAAAATTTGGTATCAAAGAATTTGGTGCTTGTAGGAAAGGTTTCAAGGACCTAAGGTAAACATCAAGATGTCATACAAAAGGGAGATTTCCAAACTTAACATAGACAATTTTTTAGCATGATAGAAGTTCATGAATTGACATCTATCAAGCATTAGCGATATTGGTTTTTTTACTTGGAAAAAAATGTGCCACCACCTAAACATATGACTGTGGAGGAGATAAAAGAGGCAAAGCATCACAATATAATAATGATTGACATAGCTTCTTTTCTCAACTAATTCTAAATTTGACGAGGTTAAAGATTGTCCTACTGCATTTGAAATGTGAGAAAAACTACAAAGAGTTTATGGAGGTGATAAAAATGTGCAAAGAGCCAAGGAAGAAATCTTGAGAGGTAAATTTGATTGAATGAAAATGGAAGAAGGTGAGAACATTGTCCAAAATAGTGAAAGAATCAAAGTGAGTGTGAGAATAATCAAAGGTGTAGGAGAAGACATAAATGATGAAACTATGGTTAGTAAGGTACTAAGAACTCTTCTTCCTATTTATGCAATAAGAGTTTCAAAAAGTCAAGAGATGAGATGAAATCCTAAAAATAAAATAACCTTGGATGCACTTGTGGGAAGATTAACTACTTTTGAGTTGGATAACTTTGATAACTATGCTCTTACCTCTAGCAACCTTGAATTTATATTTAAAACTAAACTAACCCTTTGTAGAAAAGTTGGAAACTCAAAAGGAAAATAGGCTGATAGTGAAGATGAAGACCTTGAAGTGATTGAATCCCTACTTGCAAAAGTAATATCAAAATGGAAAGTAAAATTCAGAGGCAAAATTCCATTGATTTGTTTCTCATGTGAAGAGGTTGGTCATATTGTTGTAAGATGTCCAAAAAAAGGAGATCAAGATTAGAAAAGAGATGATAGGTTCAAAGGCAAGAAAGACTTCAAGAGCTACAATGAATACAAAGAAAAAGGTACGAAATCTTGTTACATTGCTAAAGATTTTGATAGTGATGATAATGAAGAAGTAGTTTAATTATTATTAAAATTAAATCTGATAATGAGGAAAATGAAAAGATGGCACTTATCTCTCATGTTAGAAAAAATGATACATGGATAATTTATAGTGGTTGTTCTCATCACATGACTAGTGACAAAACTAAGTTTGAACATTTAGAACACTATGATGGTGGAAGCATTAGATTTTTAAATAATGAACCATGCTATGTTAAAGGAAAAGGAATAATAACGTTAACTAATTGAATCAAATGTGAAAATGCTTACTAGGTTGAAGGATTAAGACATAATCTACTTAGTGTAGCACAATTGAACAACATAGGACATGGTAAAATTCATGAATGGCAAAGCCAAACTATTGGATGGAAAAGGAAACTTGGTCGGGACTGGCAATTAGATAAATGGTATTTTGTTTTACCTATATCTCACTAAAAGTACATGTTTGTTAACTCAAATAGAAGAAAGTTGTCTATGGGATAAAAGGATGTGTTATGTTAACTTTGATAACCAGGTTACCATAGGTAAGAAAAAAAGAGTAAGAGGTATATGTTATCTAAAGAACCCTGAGATGGGCATGTGCAAACAATGCCAAATTGGAAAGACGAGCAAATAAGTTTTAGAAGTAAGTCCTACAATTCTAAAGAAGTTTTGGAACTAGTTCATACAGATCTTTATGGGCCAATATCTATAGAAAGATACTATGGAGACATATACTTCATTCCATTTTTTGATGATTATTCTAGAATGATGACTATAATATTTTTGAAAGATAAATCTAATGCTTTTCAAAAGTTCAAATGGTATTTGGCTAGAGTTGAGAAAAAAATAGGGAAGAAAATGAAATTCTTGAGATTAAATAGAGGAGGAGAATTCATATCAAATGAATTCAATGAGTTCTACAATGATAAAGGAATCAAAATACATGTATCAACACCTAGAACTCTAGAGAAAAATGGAATAGCAGAAAGAAGAAATAGATCCATCATGGAATGTACAAGAACACTAATGACTTAGAAGAATGTTGCACCAAAATACTGGAGAGAAGCAATCAACACAATAGTTTATACACTTAATTGAGTTCAATTGAAGAAAGGTACAAACAAAAGACCTTATGAATTATGGTATGGGTAAAAGCCTAATGTTTTTATCTTAGAGTATTTGGAAGAAAATGCTATATCTTGAGAGACATAAGGAAAGGAAAGCTAGATGCAAAAATGATGAAGGTATATTCCTAAGTTACTCCAATAAATGTAAGGTATACAAATATTTGAATCTTGCTACTCAAAAAGTCATAGAAAGTGCACATGTGAAGAATAGAACAACAAGGAGCCTAAAGACTACAAAAAGATTTCTTACTATGAGGAGGAACCTAAGACTCTACCAAAAATAGTTTAAACCAATCAACAAAAAATTAAACATAGAAATATACTGGCACTTCAAGCTAAGCCACATACAAAGACACCCAAGTCATAGATAGTTCAACTTGAGTTGCTTCCACAGATAGTACAACTTGAGTCATAGGCAATGCAACCTGTGTTGGAACTAAATCAACCAAAGGAGCCTAAGAAAAAGACAAAAGATCATAAAAAACCAAGTGAACCAAGTTTAGAGTCAAGAAATAAAGATCCAAGACTTACAAAATATGTTAGAAGACATCATACACCTAAAAAAATAATTGCTGGAGAGACATAATGCATACTAACAAGGAACAAATTAAAATGTACATGTTTGCTTAGTGAATTTGAACCTAGATTTGTAAAAGATGCATTAGAAAATGAAGGTTGGATAGAGAAAATTAATGAAGAGATTGATCAAATAGAAAAGAATAAAACCTAGTCTCTTGTACCTAGGCCTAAGGATAAAGTGATTGGTACAAAATAGATATTGAAAAATAAATTGAATGAGAAAGGAGAAGTAATAAGGAACAAGGCAAGGCTAGAATGCAAAGGTTATGCTCAAGAAGAAGGTATTGACTATGGGGAAAATTTTTCTCCTATTACAAAACTTGAAGAAGTCAGAATAATTCTAGCATATGCAACACAATATGGATTCAAAGTATATCATATGGATGTTAAATCAATTTTCTTGAATGGAGTCTTGAAAGAAGTGTACATTGAACAGCTTGAAGGTTTCATTGATCCAAGAGAAAGAGACATGGTGTGTAAAGGCTTCATATGGACTGAAGCAAGCTCCTAGATAATGGTATGAAAGCTTACATGAATATTTGGTAAGAATTGGTTTTGAAAATACAAATGATAATAGCAATTTGTATATTAACCAAGGACCTCAAGACAAGATATTGCTTGTAGAAATATTTGTAAATGATATCATATTTGGAGGACATGAGATGTTATGCAAGTCATTTGCTGATGAAATGAGAAAATAATTGGAAATATCTATGTTTGGAGAGATAAAATTCTTTGTTGGTCTTCAAGTTCATCAAATGAAGGATGACATATACATCACTCATTCAAAGTACATCAAGGAAACATTGAAAGTATTTGGAATGAAAGATTTCAAAATAGTTGGAACACCTATGTCTACTAGACATAAAATTTCAAAGAATGATGATTCAAAGATGGTAAATTAGACTACTTATAGATCAATGATTGGGAAACTTTAGTATGTGGTACACACCAGACCTGACATTGTATTGCTAGTTGGCATCATTGCAAGGTTTTCTACTAATCCAAAAGAAAATCACATGATGGAAATAAAAAGAATTCTGAGGTACCTAAAAGGAACTGAAGAATATGGTTTATGGTATAAGAAAGGAGGGAATATTGAGTTAAGAGCCTTTACTAATGCAAATTGGTAGGAAGCATTGATGATAGAAAAAGTACTAGTGGAGGATCATTCTTTCTTCGAAAGACATTAGTATCTTGGACAAGAAAGTAGTAGAATTGATGTAGTGTATGGTAGTAGTATCCCCAAAGGAGATGTCCTAGCCCCAACCAAATAACTACATAGTCAACACAAAATAACAATGGAAGATCTGATACCAAATCACAAATCTTTATTCATAAATATAACTAATTAAATGCAATGTATTAGGCTATAAGACCTTCCTGATTATGGCCAATTATAAAGCAAGTAATAGTTTTGCAAGATCCTTCAAGATCGAACCCAAACCCTAGTTAGTTTAGATCCACAACTAGATAAGAACACCAAGAAGAATCTACACTTGTACCCTTAGGTCCACCAAGAAATCCTCTAGTTCTCAAGCCTTATCCACTAGCCCTACTCAAAAACTCACAACTCAACCAAAATCCTATTGTAAACTACCTCATATCAACACTCTATCCATAGGCTTAGGAAAACTCACCCTTTAGCTACTCCACACTAAACTCAATATCCAATCCTCCAAATGAATGAATCAATCATACCTAAAGACTCCCCAAGACCCCCTACTTATACACAACTAAGCCACAAGTTAGCTTAGTTCATTAAAAATTAAATTAAACCCTTACATTAAATATTTGTTGAGCCACAAGTCAACTACAATACAAATTAAATACCTAAAGTCAGATACAGTATGAATTAAATACCAAAGTTAGCTCATAGATAACTCAAAACCTATAGGGACCAAGACCAAATTGAGTGTTAGAGAAACCAAGTTGAGCATCAACCAAATCATAGGCATTGTTAAGCTCCTAGTGCATGTTGAGCACCCAGTGTATGCTGAGCAAAATATCTTTCGAGAAACCAACACATGCTGAGAAACCAATACATGTCAAGAAACCAATACATGCCCAATGCATAGAAGTCACTTAGCTATAGAAGATACTGAGCTCCAAAAATAATTGATCCCCCTTCAACAACCAAGCACCTTGGCCAACACCACATCTAGTAGTGATCGAGCACCATTCCTTCTTCAACCAAGTAGCAAGCTTATCCACCAAGCCCATTCGATCAAGCCTCCCACCAAGAAACACCATAGAAATGACTGAGCACCTCCAACTTTCCATAAAAATACTTGAATCACTAGGAACCTCAAATGTCCCTACATCAAGAATTGTATTTCTCAATCAACCTTAGAGGTAGAGTATGTTAATATAGTAGTCAATTGTTCTAACATAATATGGATCAAGAAATTAATGTTAAGAATGAAGGAGGAAATCAATAAACCAATGGTTATCTACTATGATAACACAATTGCAATCAATATATCAAAAAATCCTTTGATGTACACCAAGACAACATATTGCAAAAAAATATCATTTCTTTAAAGAATTGGTTCAAGAGAGAGATCAAATTAGAATATGCAAACACTAAGGAGAAGATAGTAGATATATTTACTAAGCCTTTACCTAAGGATGCATTTATGTAGCAAAGAGGTAAATGAGGGCTTATTCCCCTATCTAGTGCTCACTAAAGCAAAAGATAGTGAGGCATCGACCAAGTTCCATTGAAGTGTTGAAAAAAGATTGATATAATTATGATAAGTGTGTTTCAATCATTGTTTTGTCATTGATGTTAAACTTGTTATTTGTTGGTAAGATAATTGCATATCAGATTTAAATACAATGACTTATTTGATTGATGAAGAGGATTTGATCAAATGATGTAACAATAGCACCTAGAGGAAAGGTTGAGATATGATATGAAAAGGAGTACAAGAATCAACTAAGATAATGATATTGTAGTGTATTTATAATCTACTTAAGGTTGCAAAGGTTGGTTACACTAAGAAAGTTTAGAAGAAGAAATTAAATAAAGTTTGTTTGCCAAGATTGATTGAATGGATAGTAGGTGCCAAGAAAAGTTAGTGCAAGTCGAGCAAAAAATTAGTGTGAGCGAAGTAAAAGTATATCTTAGTGTATGTCAAGAAAAATAGTTGATGCCAAGTAAAGTTTAGTTGATGCCAAGCACTAGTAAACTTTAGTTCATGCCAAGTGATTTTATAGAGGATGTTGAGCAACATAGTTTGTGCTGAGCATTAGAAGCAAGTTAATACCATCTGTCAACATTATTAGAAAGATTGTGAATTTTATGGATCTTAGCTGACAAGTTTATTTTTTTGGATTGTGTGAACCATGTGGAAGATAAGATTGATGAGTTTGTGTTACAAAATTCATGGTAAACCATTTTGAGGTGAATTCAAAGAGGATTGAAGGATAATTTTTTAGAAATAAAATGGGATGAGGGGTAGAATCATTAAATCCCACCTAATTTGTCCTAACCCTAAATTGGATGATGAGGAATTGTTGGTGTAAATACGTATTTACTATTTACACTTTACTTAAGTATACTTAGGTTAATGCATTATTTTATTATATTGCATTATTTTATTATTTATTTTTGTGAGACACTTAGGAGTTTTCCTACCTTTATGAGTTGTCATGTTGACAACATAGAAGTATGCAACTCTAATTCAACACATGGTGTCTACAACACTATAGTTTGCATCATTAACTGAGTTATCATGTAGACAACACAATTATTCACACTTCAAATTTAGCACATGGTGTGTACAACATAAATTTGCATGATACACCTTTGTAGGCTTATCCTCTCATCATCACACTTACTCTTGTGTTTAATAGAGGATATTTCATATATGGTGGACATTTTTCTAGTTGTATGACTTATCATGATGTTGATTCCTAGGCATTCTAGATGTATCTTAGAGGCCTTTATATACAAGCACTCCTAGTGTACTTTCATTCATATTGAATCAGATACATATTGATATTATAATCATACTCTTTTTGGTCTATAGTTGTGCTTATGTTTGAGTTCTTAGTTCTTGGGTGAATTTTTTCCTAAGGAAAATTCTTACATGGTGTCAGAGCTTGGAGAATCTCTCTTCACATAGCCATTCGAGACCATTGTTGCTTCAACACCTTAGCTCAAATCTAGAGTACCATAGTCATTGGGAGCATCTAGAGCTAGAACAAACCTCGCCATTATGTTTAAAACATCAATTCAATGAAGATCGACTATAAATTTAGCTACCCTAGGCCAAAGTTGATTGTGAGGCAATTTTTTTTTGCAAATCAGCACTTGAAGGCCCTGATTTGCAAGTTTAGGTATAATCTTTTAGATCTACAATTTTAATTTTTAGATCTATTATTTTATTTCCTCTCTACATTTTTAGAGTATTTTTTCAAATTTTTTTTAGCCCAGTTGGGCATGCAGAGAATTTTTTTTTGCATAGGCACAAAGCAATCACACCCCTATCCTACATAAAGAATATTCTATAGAAAATATTCCTTTATCATTAATTAAAATTTGGTCATCGATGGCATTGCAACAAATTCTGACTGAATGGTACTCAGTTGACAAGTATCGAAACCACCTAGTGGCTTGTTATTTCCCTACCACGTGAATGGGTTTTTAAAACCCTTCATATTCACTACTCCCACTGATGTGGGACTATTCTTGTAAATTCTGTTGCCAGTTTTAGTTTACTGCCCTTGCTCTCCAGTTCCTAGCCCTTGGCAACAATAATCTTGGACCTCGGAAACAATTTTCCTTTTGCAGAAACATCAACCTAATCTCTAGTGTGCGGAGATGATTTCAGCCATGAGCAACTCTAGCAGTGACAGATCACAAACTTTGCACAAGTCCCACATAGTGAATGCAAATTGTGCCACGTGGATGATAATAAACCTTCTACACAAACGTAGTAAAAGTCCACACATAGCTCAAGCTTGGACTCCATAGCCTGCCACATTGTGCTTACCTTGGTATCCACCTCATCGCTAATAGAGTAGCATGTGTGTTCACCTAGTCAACAACAAGTACACCACTATGTTAGCATATTTATTTGCTAACCTTGCTACATCATTTGTGACACATAGGTGCCACGTGATAATATTTGTACTAACACATGTCAAAATTCTGTAACGTCTGTATGCCTAGTCATCTGCCATGTAACCCAACATCTATTATTTTTGCTAACATTAGCCATACATGGGATTAAATTTGATTTCTATCAAATTGTCATCCTGAAGCATTTTATAATTGTTGCGAATCCCATTTGACTGTCAAATTTAAGCACACAGTTTTCTAGACCCCTCTTCAGATGCATTTTTGATTTGGTAGCCTAAATTTGAGATGTCATAACTCAGTCATATAGACTCCAAATTAGGTGATTTTTTTTGATTTTGGGTAAAATTTCTTGAACTTTCTAGTGGTGGTGTTCTTTTTTGGTTTTGGTGCAAGGATTTTTAGAAATTGCATTTTTGGCAACTTCAAACACTTCGTACAGGCTCATCTAGACATATTTTTAGGTTCCATTTTTTTTGAAAGTGCATTATTTTTTGTCTACTTTCCATATCCACATTCAAATTCTAGGGTTGTGTGAACAAAAATCTCACTTTCAACATTAGGGCTTTTCTTGCATTGTATTACTTTGATTACTTTTCAAAATTGTTGTACATCTGAGCTAAGTGCTTAGTTCCAGATTTAGGCCTCAAAATGTAGTTGTAAAAAAGAAAAATTAGAAGTCCATTTTGTTCATTTTGACAAGTGGCCTATTGTACATGCACTATATATAAAGTGCCAAAAAACATCTTTTTTGGAGGGGTCTTTTGATTGAGTGAAAAGGGGGTGTATGTATTGTTTTCTTGTGTGCTCTTTTCATTTTTTGCATAATGGGTTCATCTAAATGTACATTTATAACTTTACTTAATTAATCTACATGGAAAGATATTGCATGGATTAGATTAATGGAAAAAAGGTTTAAGTCTTTATGTTGATGGTTCAATTCTCAAATCCACTAATGCTACATAACTTGTTGATTGGAAAAAACAAGACCAATAGGCTTTAGGAATTATCAGGAATTGTGTAAATAGAGATATCTTCTTCCACATTTCTAGTTTCAAGGAATTCAAACCTGCATGGGACAAACTTGAATATTGTATGGTAAGGTGGATGAGGAAAATGGTTTTCAGATTGAGGATGAGCTATTTCTTTTGGATCCAAAGAACTTTGACACAATATAATATTACATTAACAAAGATAATGAATATAGGGCACTACTTAAAGATTGTGGAAATCCCATGAAGGATGAGAAGTTGATTCATCACATCCTAAAGAGGCTACCTTCAAAGTATGCTTCCTTTGTTTTGAGTAATGAAAAGAAGGACAAACTTTTTTGTGCTTGCAAAAAGCCAAATCATGACAAGCATCATTGCAAGACTAAAATAATCGATGAGTTGGAAAACCTACTCAAGATTAACAAAATTCAAGTGCCAGGTACTTCCAAGGATTCAACTCCACCCATTTTGAAGGGAAAAGGGCAAACACTTATGGCAAATAAAAGTTCTTCAATGGAATGGATTCTTGACTCAAGTACCTTCTATCATATGGGTTCTTCAAAGGGAGACCTTTCTTCATTGAAGAAGTCATAGGTACTGCACATCTTTGTGGGAGATGATACCAAAATGAAATTTGAAGGGAAAAGACATGTAGAGATGAAAATGGGGAATTTAAAGATGTTCTCTATGTTCCAAACCTAATCTCTAATATCCTCTCAATTTACCAAATCACTCACCTTGGAGATGGCAAAAAAGTTGAGTTCCTTCTAGATTTAGTAATGGTGCGAAGTCTAAAAGATGATTCATTGGTTACAGTGGGGAAAGTCAATCATGACAAGAGGCTTTATTCCTTCTACCACTTTGTGCTTAAGTTTCCTTCGCATGCCTTGTTGACTCAATCTAATTCACAAATTAAACTATGGCATGAGCAATATGGTCATCTTACCTTTCACTCTCTTCAAAAAATTTGCTAAAAACACATGGTCAAAGGTCTACCTAACATTACCTTTTCTAAGGGTGAGTGTTCATCATGTTCAGTGGATATGCATCTCAAGGAAAAGTATGATAAAGGGAAGTTTTCAAGAGCACCATTTGTTCTTCAGTTGGTTCACATAATATTAGCAGGTCCTTTTGTAGTGACTTCAATCAGCCAAGGCCACTACATCCTTACTTTTGTTGATGACTTTTTACATTTCACATGGGTCTACTTCCTGCATCACAAGAATGAAGTGGTTGATAAGCTACAAGCCTTTAGGAGTCATGTTGAATACAAATCAAGGAAATACATCAAGGTTATTTGGATAGAAAATGAAATTAGATATGTCGATAGAAGACTTAAAGACTTTTGCAAACTTGAGGTAATTGATCTTCAAAACCCACTAGCATTCAATCCGCACAAAACAAATGTTATAGCACTAATGATATGAACTCTTAACTCCATGGCAAGTTGCATGATAAAAGAAAAGTCTCTTGATTCGACACTTGAAGTCAAAGCCATTAGTAGTGCCACTCACATACTTAATAGGTCTCCTCATAATGCCTTAGATGGTAAGAATCATTTTGAGGCATGGTGTGGCAAAAAACTAGTTGTGAGTCATTTCAAAGTCTTTGATTATCCAACATGGGAAAAAATATCTTCTAGAGGATCCAAGGCACCACCATCAAGGCCTTGTACTTTCATTGGATATGAGGATGGTGCTAAGGCATAGAGACTTATAGATCCTGAGACTCATGAGATCTTTGTGGAGAAGGATGTACACTTTGATGAAAGTTCACTCAGCTCATCCTCTAATCCTCTCTACACCTCATACACTGTGGAAACTGATAGTGACACTAGAAATAGTGCTTTAATAGATTCAAACATGTGGGGTTCTATCAAAAGTTGCAGTGAGTGGTCATAGCATCAATATAGTCCACATGCATATATTGCCACAATGATAGGTCTAGCACAATAAGGTACACTTTGTCTTCCACCTCTAGTAATGGGAGATGACTACATGGTAGACATTGCAAGTTTGTTCATGGAGTCACATATCACAAATTTGGAAGACAACCTTGATGATTTACATCTTCTGTTTGATGAAGATGATCCTTCTATAGTTGTTGCGAGGGCTCACTCCGACCCTTATGTCCATTCTCTACATGATCAATCTTCACATGTTGATATGATTGTGGATCCTTATGAACAACAGTTGTCAGAGATCTCTTTATCATTTAAATAGATAGATGGTTCCTTAGGATAGGTTCTACGGACATCCTTGCCAAATCTACACTTGTTCTTTGTCAGCACTATTGGAAGGGGTGACTATCAACATTGACACAAGGAAACTTGAGTAGGTTTTAGGGCCACCATACATCTTAAGGATTATACCTTTGCCATTGTTTCTTCCAAAGGGGAGGAACATCATTCAACATTCTTGGACCAACTTCTTCCTTGGAGCAGCTTTCTCTTATCAACATTCTTCATTTGGGGTGGGGGGGACTACCTTGTCTCTCTTCCTTTACTTTCTTATGGGGGGAACCTTTTCCTCTTATGAGGTCTTGTTCTTCTCATTCTTCACTATTGTATATACTTTATGTATGTCATAATGGGGGGGTCTTGATTACTCTATCCATCCATGCATCTAGTCTTTTCATCTCTCTTTTTGGGGGAGGGTTTTTCCCATTAAGTTTTCCCTCTTTCTCAACTTTATGAGAGATTGCATTTCATTATGTACATGGGTACCTAACATGGCCTAGTAGCCAAGACCCATCTTGCATTTCATCCTAGTTTTCGTAAGCTTAAGAGCATTCCCCTAAGTTGCTCTTAAGGGGGGGTGTTGGTGTAAATACATATTTATTATTTACACTTTAATTAAGTTTACTTAAGTTAACGCATTATTTTATTATTTATTTTTGTGAGACACTTAGGAGTTGATCTGATTAAGATCTAGTGGTTCTATCTCTAATACCATTTGATCCATAAAACTAATCGAGCACTGACTCAAAATAGTTTGCGAGTTAGACTTACAAAGATTAAATTAGTAAATCTAACATCATGATCTTTTAATTATCAATTGAATCCAATATATAAATCCAAATCTATAATCTACTAAGCTCAGAAAAAATTTCAAAATTAATCACAAAAGAATAAAATCAAGATGATAATGGAGTTCATCGAACATCAGCTATGTCTCCAGATTCACTAGAAATACGAATCGATCTATTGCCTTCAAGACTTGGAAATGCTACAGGATACAAAAAGAAGTCAGCTTTCACCTTACAAGAGGCCTTAAGAAAGTAGCTCCACCTATGACAATAGCTCCCACGTCGGCAAGACGTCCTTATAGAAGAACAAGAAGAAGCTTTGCAACAACTTTTACAAAACGTAGATTCTTCACCAAGTTACAAAAATTCCTCCAAGGGATGCTTGGCTTACAAGAAGAATTTCTACGAGAAGAGTTGAGAAGAATTGGATGATCAACTGATGGATTCCCACCTAAGCCTAAATTCCCCCCTTTATATACAAGAAAATATGCCAAAATTAGGCTAAAATGGATAAAGGGCTTATTTATTATCCCATATCCAAAATCCCCCTTTTGCCCTTTTAGGGGATAAACATTATCTCAAAATTGGGGGGTGATTTGTTAATAAATTAACAAATAAACCTATTTTTAATAGGTTGGTAGGCGGATTAGATAAGGGTTATCTAAAACCCATGCCACATACATTGTTGAGTGCATTAATAGCATAGTTGGTTATTACAGTTTTATATTGGTCACCGGTCAGGGGTTCGAACCCCACCGGCAGCCTTTTAAAAGCCGATTTTCAGCAAGGCAAATTCAAATATAATATTTGCCAGCATGTTTATTGAAACCAATGTGTGGTGCGATGGTCATGAGCCTTCACCTTGTGAGAAGGAGGTCATGGGTTCGAAACCATCTGCCAACAAATTTTTAACGAACATAACAACCGTGCCAAGTGTCCTGCTTAGGAATTACCATGTGTCAAGAGACGACTTGTCAAAGAATCCAAGTCAACATCCACATTAGCCTATGTGTCTGCCACATCATATGCTGACTGTACATGCCACATGTCATCATTTTGGTTCAACACCATGTTGACATCATTGTATAGACATGACACATCACTGGTCAACTTTTCCTAATGCCAACTTTGAACACTCATAACTTTTGCGCATGAACTCCTTTTTTGATGAAATGAATGCCGTTGGAATCATGACGACGAGACCTTTTTGATGATGCCAAATTTGACCAATTTGGTGACGATGAATTTTTCACCCCTTTTTTTCTCATCCCTGATTCTTGAGTTGACCTACTTTTGACCGAGCTTTGACTAGTGATATCTTGCACAAATGGACTCCTTTTCCACAGTTCAAGTTGTGTCAAATTCAGAATTTTGTGTTCTATGTGATGGCACTGCTTTTGAGAGAAATTGGAACACTTCAATTTCAGGTCCTAAAGATCCTCCTGGATCAAACCTCCTCGCTGAAGAACTTTTGGTCCTCCAAAAGTGTATAGTTCCTTCAAAACATCTTGTATTCAGCATCTTGCCACTCGCCATAATTTGAATCTGTCGAACACACTGTCGTATCTGCCTGGTGTGGCCTTACACTTTAGCAATGCAGGAATTCACAACTCCTCATGATGTAATTCAAAAATGGAACTTAGAATACCTAAAGCAAGAAGGAAAAATTGGGTATGGTAAACCTATCCCCCAGTGCTTCTCACAGGGAGTTCACATTTTGCATCTCTTGCAATCTTTGTACATGCTTCTATTTCTTCTCCAACTACTTGAGCATGGTATCTACGCCTCAACCTGAAATATTCCTTCACCTTTGTACGTCAAAATAGCTTATTTAAGGCTCCACCATACATCTCGGGTCATGTTCATCTGAAACAACGAGGTTATTGATAACATCCTTCAAGAACTTCAACTGAGTTCAGATGTATCTTCAAAATGGCCTCTACTAAGTCTTCAATCTGAAAACATACAAGGTCACCGTTGACCGTTCTCAACAAATCTTATCTGAAAAGTGCTCTTCAACTAAAGCTTAGCACTAAAAGAAACTGCAAGAAACTACAAGAAACAAATTTCTATCCTGCAGTAAGAAGTTTTCAAGTATCTCTTTCCACTGATTACAAGAGACAAGGCTTCTACAAGCCTTACAAGTTCTCAATCAGGAAGAAATACAACTTCATAAATAAACTATTACAAACAATTTTAATGAGTTTTACTCTCACAAAGCCACACTAGCTTATCAACATATTTATTATACTACAAACACATAATAAACACACACAAGTTGATATACTAGTTCAACGAGCGACGTTCCCAGCTCTTTCAGAGCTATTTGAAGGAACTCTCCTTTACTGGCTACTCAGGCTGTGGCTTAGATTCTTTTGGGATTTCTTCAGAGGTGGTAGCAACTACCAGCTCTACTGTCATCTCATCAACATGCTGGTGGTTGGGTCTCTCTATGGATCTCGATCGACGATGGAGCTCTGGATGCAGCTTCCAACACTTTGCATCCCAATGTCCACCGATGCCACAGTGGTTGCAAAAATTATGAATTCTAGAGGATTGTCCTATTTCCTTTTTGAATCCCAATCCTTGGTTTCGTGGTTGTTTCTTTGCCTTGACCAGATTGGTGATACCTTGTTTAGAAACACCAAGGCCCTTTCCTCTAAAACTCATCTTTCCTAGCAGCTTTGTTCTGATACCTTTTGTGTGCTTCTCGAAGTGCGCAAAAGAGTTCTGCTCATCCTTTGCTGACTTCTTCTGGTCTATGGAAGAAGATACTTCAAGATAATTATTATCACTATCTGGCAGATTAAGAGTCTTAAAGTACTCCATCTATCGACAATAGACACACTCTACTGCACCAGGAGAATTCACCCCATCGTGGCCACAAGAAAACTTTTCCAATGGCTTTATCACTGAAGAGGCCCCCGTACTATCAGGCGGGGTAAGTGGGGAGTATGAGGATGATGTATCCTCAGAATGCAGATGAAACTCACAAATACGACCTCTCTCAGATACAAGAGAGCTCTGCTTGTTCCACTTTTCAATGATCTCTTGTAATAGGATCTCCAACCTTTGCTTTTCCACATTGGCCTCGTCCAACAATCTCTTCAATTCTTCATTCACTTTTTGCAAATGATGATTTTCTTCCTCTAACTTCTGCACATTGTCAAACTTTTCGCAATGACCATGAAAAATAGACTCAATCATCTTCTTCATCTCAAAGAACTCTCGTACCATTGATGATGTCATCACTGTGGATGCTTCAACTGATTCAGATGCCATCTTGTGATTAACTGCAAAAAAAAGCTTAGTAACTAGGCTCTGATACCAAACTTGATTTGATTAAGATCCAGTGGTTCTATCTCTGATACCACTTGATCCGTAAAACTAATCGAGCACTGACTCAAAATAGTTTGCGAGTTAGACTTACAAGATTAAATTAGTAAATCTAACATCAGGATCTTTTAATTATCAATTGAATCCAATATGTAAATCCAAATCTATAATCTACTAAGCTCAGAAACAATTTCAAAATTAATCACAAAAGAATAAAATCAAGATGATAACAAAGTTCACCGAACATCGGCTACGTCTCCAAATTTGCCAGAAATACGAATCGATCTATTGCCTTCAAGACTTGGAAATGCCACAAGATACAAAAAGAAGTCAGCTTTCACCTTACAAGAGGCCTCAAGAAAGTAGCTCCACCTATGACAACAACTCCCACATCGGCAAGACGTCCTTATAGAAGAACAAGAAGAAGCTTTGCAACAGCTTTTAAAAAATGTAGATTCTTCGCCAAGTTACAAAAATTCCTCCAAGGGATGCTTGGCTTACAAGAAGAATTTCTACAAGAAGAGTTGAGAAGAATTGGATGATCAACTAATGGATTCCCCCCTAAGCCTACATTCCCCCCTTTATATACAAGAAAATATGCCAAAATTAGGCTAAAATGAATAAAGGGCTTATTTATTATCCCATATCCGAAATCCCCCTTTTGCCCTTTTAGGGGATAAACATTATCTCAAAATTGGGGGGTGATTTGTTAATAAATTAACAAATAGACCTATTTTTAATAGGTTGGTAGGTGGATTAGATAAGGGTTATCTAAAACCCACGCCACATACATTGTTGAGCACATTAATAGCGTAATTGGTTATTATAGTTTTATATTGGTCGCCGGTCGGGGGGTCCAACCCCGCCGGCGGCCTTCTAAAAGCCAATTTTCAGCAAGGCAAATTCAAATATAATATTTTCCAGCATGTTTATTGAAACCAACATGTGGTGTGATGGTCACAGGCCTCTGCCTTGTGAGAAGGAGGTCAAGGGTTTGAAACCATCTACCAGCAAATTTTTAATGAACATAACAACCGCACCAAGTGTCCTGCTTAGGAATTGCCACGTGTCAAGAGGTGACTTGTCAAAGAATCCAAGTCAACATCCACATTAGCCTATGTGTTTGCCACATCATATGCTGACTGTACATGCCACATGTCATCATTTTGGTTCAACACCATGCTGACATCATCATACGGACATGACACATCACTGGTCAACTTTTCCTAATGCCAACTTTGATTGCTCATAACTTTTGTGCATGAACTCCTTTTTCGATGAAACGAATGCCGTTAGAATCATGATGACGAGACCTTTTTGATGATACCAACTTTGATCAATTTGGTGATGATGAATTTTTCACCCTTTTTTTTCTCATCCCTGATTCTTGAGTTGACCTGCTTTTGACTGAGCTTTGACTAGTGATATCTTGCACAAATGGACTCCTTTTCCACTGTTCAAGTTGTGCCGAATTTAGAACTTTGTGTTCTACGTGATGGCACTACTTCTGAGAGAAATTGGAACACTTCAATTTCAGGTCCTAAAGATACCCCTGGATTAGGAGTTTTCATATCTTTATGAGTTTTTATGTTGACAACATAGAAGTATGCAACTCTAATTCAGCACATGGTGTCTACAACACTAGAGTTTGCATCATTAATTGAGTTGTCATGTAGACAACATAGTTATTCAAACTCCTAATTTAGCACATGGTGTCTACAACATAAATTTGCATAATACACCTTTTTAGGCTTATCCTCTCATCATCACACTTACTCATGTGCTTAAAAGATGATTACCCATATCTGGTGGACATATGCCTAGTTGTATGAGTTATCATGATGCTAATTCTTAGTCATTCTAGATGTATCTTAGAAGCTTTTATATATAGGCACTCATAGTGTACTTTCATTCACATTGAATAAAATACATATTGATATTTGGATCATACTCTTTTTGGTCTATAGTTGTGCTTGTGTTTGAGTTCTTAGTTTTTGGGTGAATTTTGTGCTAAGGAAATTTCTTACAAGAATGAACAAAAAAATAAATTAATTCTCTATTTATATGGATGGTTTGTTAGGAGAAAGGGTTGTCATGTGCAAGAACATAAGGAAGATAAATAGTCTAAGTTATTTCTTCATTTAGTGACCTATGTGAAGAGTTTACATTGGCAAGTTAAGCAAGAAGGCTTAATAGTATGAATGCTTGAAGGGTGAACAAGCTATCAGAGCTGAAGCGTATGAAAGTCAAGTAGAATGGAGGACTAAAATAGAGATCTATAATCTAAAAATGGGGTTGTAAGTTGTTATTAGACAAGCCTTACTGTTACTCTCTAATTATTGTATTAGTCCAGGGTAAATCCTTTGGATTAAGATTGACCTAACAGTCATTTGTAAATCCTTTAACTAGGTGACATTCCAAGAGAATGGTCTGCTAGGATTAAATGATGAACATAAATAACAATTACATGCAAATATAGCCAATAATAGAAAGTATTAAAACACACAGAAAAGAACACAAGACACCAAGATTTAATGTGGTTCATCTAATCCTTGGGCTACATCCACCAAAAAACAAGTCTAATATTATTATGATCCAGTGATTACAACTTGATTATAATCTATAATCCCTTACAACTCAATACCACCATAAGAACCAATTTTGCATCATCACTATGAAACAATCCCTAACCCTAAGCCCTTTTATACAAGTATTTTTACTGCTTTAGGGTTATAATTAATTATTACATGTCAGTCCAAAATCTTGATAAGATAGGGCCCAAAATTTTTTTTGGGGTGATGTCCTGAGCCCCAAAGAATTTATGAAGTATGTACAGTACTTTCTTGATCAGTCACCACAAACTAACAATCTCCCACTTGGAGAATGATTAGGCTCCACACTAAACAACAATCTCCCACTTGGAGACTACTCCTTTAGCCATGCCACTACTCCATGAGGCTCCCACTAGATCAAACCATCCTGGACTTTGCTATTCTTTTATTCATGTTTAGTTTAGAAGACCAACCAAAGCTAAAGAGGAGTTCAACTTCTCTCTTGTTACTACCTTTTTCAACATATCTTCTGGATTGTCATTTGTATGTATCTTGTCTAGCTTTAATTGTCCATCCTCCAAAATTAACCAAATGAAATGGTACCACAACTGTATGTGTTTGGTCTTTGAATGCAGAGCTGTATTCTTTGCAAGATGAATGACACTCTGACTATCTATAAAAAAATAATTATCCTTCTAAGGGTGTCCCAATTCTTCCAAGAAGAACTGAAGCCATATCATCTCCTTGGCTGCCTCTATAGAAGCTACATACTCTACCTTTGTAGTGAATAAAGCATTAACCTTCTATAACCTAGAAACCTAGCTCATGGCTGCCCCACCAACAGTAAAGACATAACTTGTAGTACTTCACCTAGTATTAATATCCCCTACAAAATTTGAGTCAACATAACCTTGTAGATTAGTAGTAGAGCCCCCAAATCGTAAACACTTATCAGATGTTCCTCTTACATATTTGAGAATCCATTTAACTGCATTCCAATGCTTAATTCTTGGATGACTCATATATTTTCTAACAACTCCCACTACATGTGCAATATCTAGCTTGGTACATACCATGGTGCATACCATAGCATACATCAAGCTTCCTAAAACTGAAGTATAAGGTACCTTGGACATCTTATTCTCCTCTTCTTATGTCTTGGGACACATCTCCTTAGTCAACTTCAAATGACCAAGTAAAGGTGTGCTAACATCTTTAGCATTCTCCATAGAGAAATGTTGCAACACCTTCTCAACATAATCAGCCTGAGATAGTGTCAATTTTCTCTTCTTCCTATCTCTACAAATATTCATACCAAGGATTTGTTTTTCTACCACCAAATCCATCATAGCAAATGCATGTTCCAATTGGTGTTTCAGCCCCTTAATATGATCCATGTTAGACTTAGCTACAAGCATATCATCAACATATAAACATAAAATAATGTAGCTATCATAATTCAACCTCTTAAAGTAGACACAATGATCTAAATGACACCTATTGTATCGATGCTCATGCATAAAACTGTCAAATTTTAGATACCATTGCTAAGGTGCTTTCTTTAAGCCATATAAACTTTTCTTCAATTTGCACACTAAGTTCTCCTTACCTTTGACCTCAAATCCTCATGGTTGAGCCATATATATCTCTTCATCCAAATCAACATGAAGAAAGACCATTTTAACATCAAGCTACTCTAAATGTAAATCTTCAATAGCCGCAAGACTTAAAATGGTACAGATACAAGTCATTTTAACAACAGGAGAAAATATCTCATCAAAATCAATGCCCTTTTTCTGTGCAAATCCTTTTACAACTAACTTAGCTTTAAATATTTTCTTACCTCCATCTTCTTCTTTTAACCTATAAACCCACTTCTTTTGTAAAGCTCTTTTCTCTACAGGCAACTTGCATAAATCCCATGTCTTATTCTTTAGAAAAAAATCCATTTCATCTTTCATTGTAGACTCCCACTGAATTTTAATATCCACCTACACTACTTCATCATAACATACATGTTCACTAGAATCAATAAGTAAAATTAAATACAAATAGAGAGAAAATCTTTCTGGAGGTCTAGTTTTCCTTGTTGACCATCTAACAAGCATTGGTGTGTGTGGTATTTGTTTTTGTGGTTGTTACACATCATGAGGAAAGGCTTGAACATCATCTTTTGGAGTCTCATCCAACACTACATAATCATCTTATTTCTTCTCATGTTGCTGCAAGATATCTTTGTACAAAACTTTCTCATTGAATATGACATCACTACTTCTTACAATTTTATGATTTTCAAAATTCCAAAGCCTATAACCAAATTTATTAATACCATATCCAAAAAATACACATTTTTTTGACTTAGCTTCTAGCTTGGTTCTATTTTTAGAATCTATGTGAGAAAATGCTTCACAACCGAAGGTTTTGAGAAAAGAATAACTCACCTTCTTACTAGTCTATGATTCCTATAGAATACCATAGCCCAAAAGAGTAGAGGGACCTCTATTAATCAAATATATAGTAGTATTAATAGCCTTTTCCCACATGTGTAAGGACAACCCAGCATGCAACCTCATGCTCCTTGTAAACTGCATTATAGTCCTGTTCATGTGTTTAACCACTCTATTTTCTTGTGGAGTCCTTGGAATAGTTTTCTATCTACTAATTCCATTAGTGGAGCAATAATATTTAAATTCATGACTACAATACTCACCACCATTATCAAATTAGAGACATTTTAATTTCTTACTAGTCTCATTTTCAACTAGGCATTTCCATTTCTTAAAATTTTGAAATACATCAGATTTCTATCTAAGGAAATAAATCCATACCTTTCTAGTTGCATCATCAATAAATGTAACATAATAATGAAAGCCTCCAAGGGAATATACTTGAGCTGGTTCCCATGCATCAGTACGTACAAGCTCTAGTTTCTCCTTTTTCTTTTCCTTCCCAATCTTTACAAAACTCACTCTCTTTTTGTTTTTCTACACACAACTTTCACAGAAATCCATATTAACACATTTTAGACTTGGTAGAATTTTTAAAAAATAAAGTACTTCCATACCTTTCTCACTCATATGCTCTCACTCATGTGCCCAATTCTGTTGTGCCAGAATGTTGTATCAAAATTTACAACAACTATTTGTTCTCCCTACTTAATTGTAGCAACTATTCCTGAACATTCATTTTTCTCTGAAACAATTAAAGTAGAAGGAACAATATGACCTATATAAAGATATAAAGTGCCTACATTCACACCTTTTTCTACTACAAGGGAACCTTTTCAAAGCTTCCAATTTTTATCATTAAAAGTAACTACACAACCCTCATTGCCGAGTTGCCCTATTGAAATTAAATTTCTACTCAACCTTAGAACATGTCTTACCTTATGTAGTAGCCAATGATTCCCATTCTGCAACTTAATTTTATTTTTTCCCTTTCCAACAATTTAGCAGAGTTCATTACCCCCAAATAAACAAGTCCAAAATTCTCTTGGATATAATCAATGAAATAACCTCTATAAGGTGTAGCATGAAATGAAGCACCAAAATTTAAAACCCATGAATCATCAATACTTTCTAAAGATAGAAGCAAAGCATCCTCTTCAAATTTGTTACTTACCACATTTGCCTCCTTGTCTCCATCTGGTTTATCTCCTTTTTTCTTTCGATTCCAACAATATTTCTTTTTATGCTCTAGTTTCCCACAATACTAGTAGTTGTTTAGTCCTCTCGATTGTGATCTCCTCCCCTTTGACTTTCCTCTTGATTTTTCATGATTTTTGAAATTACTTCCTCTCTTAGTCATTCTGCCTCAACTTTGTATGTTCAAAGTACTTCCTGATGTAGATCCACCTGAGAATTTCCTATGAGTTTTCTCACTCAAAATAACACCAATCACATCATCATATTTTAGGGTACTAGATCTAGGAATGAAATTACTCATAGCCATTACTAAGGCATTCTAGCTTTTAGGCAAAGAACACAAAATCAAGAGAGCCCTAATTTCTTCATCAAAATTGATACCCACAGAAGATAAATGACTAGTAATAGTATTAAACTCATTTAAATGATTTGCAATAGATCCACCTTCTGCCATTTTCATATTAAATAAAGCTTCATGAGAAATACCTTATTTGAAGTGGAGAGCTTTTTATACAGTGTCACTAGGGTTTTCATCAACTCTTTTGTTGTCTTCACTTTTGTAATATTAAATGCCATCAATGGTGCCAAGAATAATTGAATACTTCCAAGTGCCTTTCTGTCTAAAAGATCCCATTCATAATTTGATATAGATCCCTGATTCTTGGTTTTGCCTTCCAATTGTTTCCATAAATCTTTCTAATAAAGATAGCCTTCCATTTGCATCTTCCATAACTGAAAGTTCTGCCCATTAAACCTGTCAATCATCAAATTACCCTCATCTTCCATCGCTCCCACTCAACCATGAGACTTTTCTATAGAGGATAATTGAAAAAACAACCTCACTCTAATACCACTTGTTAGGATTAAACTACAGATAGAAATAATAATTACATGCAAATATAACCAATAACAAAAAATAATAGAACACATAGAAAAGAACACAAGACACCAAGTTTAACTATTGGAAATATAGATGAAGTAACTGAGAGGGGAGGGGTGAATTAGTTACCAAAAAATCAATTCTAAAAATCTCTTAGATGTCTATAATACTTACATACTGCTGATACTCAGTGAGTAGTGCAGGAATACTGTAACTTAGTAGGTTAACTAGTTACTGATCATCTAGCATTCATAGTTGTTAATATGCATGCAAAGGTTAAATAAATGAACACAAGAGACACCAGATTTAACGTGGAAACCCAATATGGGAAAAACCACCAAGTAACTAGTCACCAATTTTCACTCTTCTGAAGTGAGCCCTGTGAGGAGCCAACCCTGTTAAAGGTTACAATACACATTGTTAGGTGTGATCTTGTTAGAGGATTTAATCACCTTTTAGGAGTGGCCTAGTTAGAGGTCTTTAGAAAAATTCAACTGAACTGTCACCTTGTTAGAGGATTTACAAAATGGCTATTAAACCAACTCTGTAAAGAGATTCTAAATTCATAGTTACAATGATTAGAAAGCAACAATGAAGTGACCTGAATGATATGCAACTTATCTTTTGCTGATTACAGATCTCTGTTCTAATTTATTGGATCCTTGTTGATCGAATACAACTTTGCATTTCCTCCAAGGTATCTAATCGTTCATCAAAATTTTCTCAATATTCGCTTATTCCATCCTCATCCATATATTCACACACACACACACACACACACTTCAGTTCACAACTTGAACCTCTATATATATACCTTTCAAATTATCAAGTTAGCTCAAATATAAGTTAGAACAACTGAAAAAATCATTACATTAGTCGGCTACACTTATTGTGTGAAGCAATTAAACTTAATATCAAAATAATAAAATCTTTCACTAGCCGACCCAACTCAGTAACCACTGCTCTAGAATGGTTTTCTAGTGTTAACCAAGTGAAGCTTGGTAAACACTGCAAACTCTGCAAAAATCTTTTGTAGACCGAGTGAAATTGGTTAACACTAACCTTCCTTTGCTGACCTTGTGAGCTCGGTAGAAGCTAACTTTTTGCCACATTATCTTTGATGACCAAGTGAGCTCGATAGACATTGAATTTTCTTCGTTAACCTTGGGAGCTCAGTTAACACTAACTTTTTTCTACAAAATCTTTTGATGCTCGAGTGAGCTCAGGAGACGTTGAATTTTCTTTGTTAACCTTGGGAGCTCGGTTAACACTAACTTTCTGCTATAAAATCCTTTGATGCTCGAGTGAGCTCGGTAGACATTGTAAATTGCTTTGCTGATCATTGAGCTCACTAGACTTTGTCTAATGACTGATATGACATTTTTGTAACATCAAAGACAATACACAATACACAATTGTATTCAACATTAACGTGGTTCACCCAACCCTTGGGCTACGTCCACCAAACAACAAGTTTGATATTATTATAATCTAGTGATTACAACCTAATTACAATCTGTAATCCTTTACAACTCAATACCACCATAATAACCAATCTTACATCACCACTATGAAACAATTCCTAACCCTAAGCCCTTTTATACAAATATTTTTACCTCTTTAGGGTTACAATTAATTATTACATGCTAGCCTAAAATCCCAATAAAATAGGGCAAATTTTTTTGGGGTGATGCCCCAAGCTCCAAAGAATTTATGAAGTATGTACAATACTTTCTTGATTAGTCACCACAAACTAACATGGTCTACAGTCCTCTAACAAGGGTCATTCCTAACAGGGTGATCGAAATCCTTTAACTGTGTCACATTTAACAATGTGCATTGTAACCTTTAATAGGGTTGGCCTTTTACAGGACATCACTTTAGAAGAGTGAGAAAGAGTAGCATGTTATTGGTAGTTTTTCCAAAATTGGGTTTCCATATAAATCATTGTTTCAAGTTTGTTATTGAATTTTTTATGTTTCATGTTTACATTTCTGCAATTTGATTTGAAAGTAACCTATAAGTTTTAAGTGATTGCATAATCTTATGGATGCATGCATGATGATAAATGTTTTATGGGTTCACTAATTTATGAAAAAATTTATTTGTACATTTGGACTTTGGATAACTAATTCACCCCCCTCTCAGTTATTTTAAAATTTTTTAACAATTGGTATCAGAGCTATTTGCTTAAGAGGACTAGTTTGAAGGTACTCGGAGCACAAAGATAAAGATGTCAAAAAGAGAGGTACTCAAGCTTAATAGAGATAAATTTCTTGCATGGCAAAGTTTTATGAAGCTACACCTTGGAGAACTTGGAAATCATGCACAATCTAATATTACTATCGAGCATAGTGATCCTATTGGAGCCCTAATTATTGAGGACCTAAAAAAGAAGAAAGAACACAACTAGCCAATATTGGAGATTGCCTCTGACATAAGCTATGTCTAGTTTGATGATATCAAAAGTCTTGATAGTGCAAAGAAAATGTGGGATGCTTTACATACCATCTATGGAGGAGACAATAATTTTCTAAGAGTCAAATATGAGAGTCTTAGAGGTAAGTTTGACAATATGAGAATGCAAGAAGGTGAAAATATTGCTCAATATTTCTCAAGGATAAAATATTTTGTTAATGCAATAAGAGGATCTACTAGTACAATAGAAGATGATACAATACTATTTTTTTTTCCAAGAACACTAATGCCTATATATGCTATTAGAGTTTCTACATACAAGAACTGAGATGTATACCAGGGAATGTTCTAACTCTTGAAGGTCTAGTAGGTAGATTCACTACTTTTGAGCTATCTAAATTTGATAATTACAAATCTAAAAATATTGAATCTACTTTCAAAGCTAAGTTGTCATTGAAAGAACCTAATGTGAAGAAGAAAAAGATAAAATATGTGTCTAGTGATAGTCATATAGAGGAGGAAGATGTAGATCTAATTTGAAGTACTACTTGTAAGAAGATTTCAAAGAGGTAAAGGCAAGTTTAAAGGTAAACTACCTATCATTTGTTTCAATTGCAAAGAGTTTGGTCATATTGCTACTAGATGTATAGAAAAGAACTATAGAGGTGGTGACAAGTACAAAAGTAGAAGAGATGATGACAACAAAGATTACAAAGACAAAGGTAAGAAGTCTTGCTACACTATTGAAGAGGAAACAATAGATAAATCTGATGAACATGATGATGAAGTGGTGTATGTTGCAATGAAGGATGAATCTGATGAAGATGAGGCAACTACATTGTTTTCTTGTGTGAACAAGAATGAAATATGGATCATTAATACTGGGTGTTCATATCACATGACTGGAGATAAAAGTAAGTTCATTACCTTGAATTGTTATGATGGAAATAGTATAAGATTTGGTCATGATGCACCATATTTGATTAAAGAAAAAGGTTTTATCAAACTCACACAAAAGATTTTATGTGATAATGCTTACTATGTTGAAGGACTTAACTATAATCTATTAAGTTTGTCACAATTGGATAATTCAAGATGTAAGGTTGAGTTTGAAAATAATATTGCTAATATATATGATATTGATGGAAAATTGACTAGAAAGGGTGATCAAACTAGGAGTGATCTATTCTACCTTGATATAGAGGATGCTACTTGTCTAGTTGTAAAATTTGATAATGTCTAGCTATGGCGCAAGAGGTTACATCATGTTAATTTTGATAACTTGGTCAATATCAGTAATATGAAAAAAGTTAGAGGTTGACTTAAGTTGAAAAATCTTGATAATATAATGTGTAAACAATGTTAGTTAGGCAAGATGATAAAGTAAAGTTTTAAGAGTAAAACTCACACCTCTAAAGAAATTGTTCATACTAATTTGTGTGGAGCAATTGAAGTGAAAAGCTACAAAGGAGATAAGTATATTGTGCTGCTTGTTGATGATTATTCTAGAATGATGACGATTATGTTTTTGAAATAGAAATATGATGTTTTCCAAATATTTAAGTGGTACTTAGCAAGAGTTGAGAAGGAAACAATTAAAAGTATGAAATGTTTGAGATCTGATAGAGGAGGAGAATTTACATCAAATAAGTTTGAGATGTTCTGTAATGGAAGAGGAATCAAAATATAGACATTTGCTCCTAAAACCCCTCCACAAAATGGAATTTCTAAAATGAGTAATAGGTTTATAATAGACTATGCTAGGACACTCATGATGGAGAAAAATGTTTCTTTGAAATATTGGAGAGAAGCTGTAAGTACAACTATCTATACCTTGAACTATGTACAAGTCAAGAAAGGTACTCATTCAACACCTTTTGAACTATGGTATGGATACTCACCCAATATAAAATATTTTAAGGTAGAAATTTTTTTGTCTCAAAGATTTCAAGAATGGTAAATTAGATGCAAAAAGTGAAGAAGTTATATTCTTAGGTTATTCCATAAGAAGTAAAGCTTATAAGTGTTTAAATACTATCACTAACAAAGTTGTGGAAAGAGAAAATGTGAAATTTGATGAATATACATTAGTGTATGACACTAAACCTATGAAGGAACAAGAAGAATACAAATAATTTGTATACTTTTATGAAGGTATACCTACTAAAGAAGATGTTGCAAATCAAGTTACAAACCAACAACAAGTTTTAGTCATTGTCGAGTCACATACTATGAATGCTGAGTTGCATCTAGGAATTGAGCTACATTCAGATGCTAAGTTATAGAATGAAGTTGATGTACATTCTGATTCTAAAATTAATGTACATCAAAGAAATGCTGAAATACCTAACAAAGATGTACATAGTGACTCTAAAGTTGAAATACCAAATGAAGAAACTAGAGCTAAACCAAGATTGTCCAAATATGTCAAGAGAAATCATCCTACTACATTAATCATAGGAGATAAAAATACTAAAAAAATGACAAGGAACAAGTTGAGAAATGATACATGTTTTTTGGGCATGAAAGAACCCAAAACAATGAAAGATGCCTTAGAAAATGTGGACTGGAGTAAAGCCATGAAAGAAGAGATTGAACAAATTAAAAAAAATAAAATGTGGACTCTAGTTCCTAGACCAAAAGACAAAAATGTGATTGGCACCATGTGGGTATACAAAAAAAAGCTAGATGAAAATGGTGAAGTCACAAGGAACAAGGCAAGATTAGTCTATAAATGACATGCACAAGAAGAAGGAATTGACTATGGAGAAACATTTGTCCTTGTTGCTAGATTGGAAGGAGTAAGAACTCTACTTGCTTAATCTACATACAAAAGTTTCAAAGTTTATCAAATGGATGTTAAATCTACATTTCTAAATGACATATTAGAGGAAAAAGTTTATATAGAACAACTAGAAGGATTTGTTGATGTTAACAATAAAAACATGGTATGTAGATTACACAAAGCTTTATATGGTTTGGAAAAAGCACCAAGAGCATGGTATGGGAGACTTCATAATTATCTTGTGAATATTGAGTTTGAAAGGACTGATAATAACAATAATTTGTACTTGAAGATAGAGAAAGGAAAAGATATTTTTTTATCTCAAATTTTTGTTGATGATATCATATTTGGAAGTCAAGATACTTTATATAAGGCTTTTGCAAATGAAATGAATTGAGAATTTGAGATGTCTATGTTTGGAGGGATTAAGTTCTTTGTGGGTTTGAAAGTACACTAGATGAAATATGGTATATACATCACTCAGTCAAAGTACATCAAGGAGATACTAAAAACTTTTAGATTGAAGGACTCTAAGCCAATAAGGACACCTATGGTTATAGGACACAAATTGTCAAAGAATTATGATTCAACTAAGGTGAATCAAACATTATATAGGTCTGTGATTGGAAAATTACAATATGTAGTACATAGAAGACCTGATATTGAATTATCTATAGGGATAGTTTCAAGATTCTCTGCTAATCTCAGGGAGAATCATTTGATGGTTGTAAAGAGAATAATGATATATTTGAAAGGAATAGATGTATATGGTCTATACTACAAGAAAAATGAGAAATTTGAATTAAGAGCTTACATTGATGCTGACTGGGCTAGAAACATTGATGATAGATAGAGCACTAGTGGAGGAGCATTTTTCTTAGGCAAGAGGCTGGTTACATGGACTAGAAAGAAACAAAATTGCACTTCACAATCTATTGCTGAAGTTGAATATGCTGCTACTACTATAAATTGTACAAATATTATATGGTTCAAACAACTACTCAAAGGTATTGTTGAACTGTCATTTTGCATGATGCTTAACAACAAGAATCCTTTCAAACTCCTCTCTTGAAAACCTAGTCTGAGTATCAACTCCAAGGTTCTAGATGATCTTGTGACCTATTGGAATTTTCTTAGCTAAAGATAAATTTGAATGGTCATGAGGAGGCCTTCGCTAGTTTGAACCAATTTTGGATCAAATGATCAATATTCTTGCTATTTCAAAATCAACCACAAAAGAGATATGTTTTTGGTATTTTCTATTTTTTTGATGAATGCAATCTAACAATGCAACTAATATGAGTTCCTAAATTAACAAGGGTTTAATAAAGAAAATAATAAAGATAAGGTAACAAGAAACTTTAAGAAAATAACATGAAAGTAAAACCCTAACGGATATAAGCTACATAAACAACACGTCTATGAATTAAGCTTTTGAAGAAGTCGGTAGGTAACCAATGAAAGTAGGAGAATCACTTCCTTGATTCCATTGATGCAATTGTCAATGGAAAATTTAGTAACCATATGATGTTTCACTTTTCATCAAATTGCAAGGCCACAGAAACTCATGCAAGACAAAAAGTTATGCAGGAACAATTTGGTGACTTTTTCTTGAGCTAGATACATCAGCAAAATTTGTCAAACTGTATCAAACACTAGAATTAAAAGATCACACAACCATAAATAACACAATAAACTTTTGGCTCAATCACAATTTCATGAACCTACATTCACAAAAATATGACACATTTAGGAAAGAATCGCTACACTCCAAATGCGAGCACCAAAAGCATATATTATTGCAAAATAATGGTGGCCCTGATTACATATTATAATCTAGTATTTATAAGAAATCATCTCCTCAATTTTTGTTGAGAGTGAGAGATATTTTCATGCAATCATATGATTTTAATTTAATAAAAAAAATTAATTATATGCAAAAAAACTATCTAATTGGCGTTTATTAGGACTCCATCCTTTTTTTATATCATTAATTGGATGCATGAGGTTTTACATGTCATTAAAAATAATAATAATGAGAAAATAAGAAGAAGATAGCCTTAATTTGATGTGGAAGTGTTAAAAATAGAAGTTAATCCTTTACTGGGTATCTGTAGGAGTTAAACTATGGTCAGAATGCATTTTTGAGGCATGGAAAGCTCTAATTTTAGGCACTGGCAGTTAATTGTTGATGCATCTCTAAAAAAGCACACCTCAGAAGAAAATGCATCAGTGCATCTACACACCTTTGACTTCTTCAAAATTATTCCAACACTTTGTGAAAACAAGTGCACCAACTCACCTGGCATAGCAAAGCACTAGCGCACCTCAGAGGTGCAAAATTACAAAAGTTTACTGAGTGTCAAAAATGAAATTCTAGCTTCTGGGTTTTGTCCCCCTTTATACCAAAGCTATGTCTAGATGTTTGCCCTTGAATTTGTTAATAATCTTAGTGATATTCACTACATCTAGTAAATCTAAGGCATTATACTTGTCCTTGAACTTTTGCCTATAATTTTCTACCTCTATACAGGTCTCAACAAAATTCTCAAGTTTAGTATTCAACTCTAGTAAGGCTTCATCTATCTTGAAGGCCTAATAGATGTCTTCATCAGTAGTAACTTCTTCAAAAATCTTCCTAGATTTCTATAATACTACCTCTACTAGTATCAATTTCTCTCATGCATCATCTTCAAAAATGTCTAGATATGCATCATTATAATGTTTCTCTTCTTCCAAAATTTTCTCTCGGGCTTGGTCTTGAGAAGGTGGATCTTTGTGTGTAATGATTCCATTACTTTATTGCTATTTTCTATCTTTTCTATCCAATCATCAATCAAATCTAACTCTTTCATAGTATATACATCCATAAGTATTCTATACCTCTTGTCCTTTATTTCTTGTAACACCTACAATTCTTTTTGCTAGGTATGTACCTCATCCATAAGAGTGAAATCTTATTTCAAAATTGCTACCATTCTATCCACATTTTTCTGCATAACATGAAGTAACTTCAGATTTCCTTGAATGATAAAAATGCCTTTTTCCTCAAAAATTTCTTGCCATTTCTGATAGGCATTCAAAAATGGATCTAATTGTACCCCTCCCCCATATCATCTTTTAAGTGTAGAATTTAGAGTCTCCTCGGGGTGTTCAGGATCCAAGGAACCAATAACTTTGGCTAAATATCTTTTTAGGATTTCATTTTTCCTTCAAAGTGCTATCAGTTTTGCCCCTTTTGGTTCCAAACTTCTAAATACCTCCTTCATCCCCATTGTAACCATTAATTTGGTAGTATCTAATGTGGGCTTCCCAAGCATAACTTCTCTAATTTTATAATCTTGTGGATCCAAATCTTCTATTTCTAACTCAGGAGGAGGGATAGCCACTTATGTTAAGAAATCTTGATTTTGGTCACTATTAATAAATGTTAATCCTCTTGCCTCTTTTGATGGGGACTCAAGTTTCCTTAAAACCTCAATCAATTGTATAATATCTTCTTCATCAATATTGAATTGCTACTTTTTATTCCTTATCATCTCTTTGTGCAACTATCTTGGGATCTACTCCATTGTAGGCCCACCCTTTGATGATGAAGGAGTTTTCTCTTCTATCTCTTTTCCTTTATCACTCCTCTGTGGGGTTTTCTCTGTCTGTGATGGCTCTCCCTCTATAGCCTTAGGTTCAGCAGAGCCCATAGTTCTTACCTCTATGTTCTCAAAGGCTTGTTGAGGATATTCAACCATTTATCCTTCTCAAGTCACTTCATCAGTTGATACTTGCTATGGCTTTTTCTCTTGTTCCTTTTGGACTTGTTCTTCTTTTGTACTTGGTGGAAGAGGAGTAGCAGAGCCTTTATCTACAATAACTATGAGTTGTAATGGGGATGAAGGAGTAACTTTAGGAACTTGTGGCTGTGGTGGCATCTTGGATCTGGTCCATAATTAATTTGATTCCCATGGGCATGAAATATAAATATGACATCTTAAAGACATTAGTGCCCTCTACATCCTACTCATCAATCCATTGCTACATTTCATCCTCTAATGTGGTTGTTTGTAGAGGTTCTTCAAAGATTGGTGGTGGTGTAGTAGTAGAACTTCTTCTCCTTTCCTATTTTGTGGCTCTTGCTAGCCAGGTTCTTTTATTCAAAGGTTCATCATCCTCTTCTTCATCTTCCTCAAGAATAGGTTTCGAGATTGATGGGATAGGGACTACTTTCCAAATCACCCTTTTACTTTTTTTGACCAGAGTCTTAATATTTCTTCCCCTTTTAGGCATAGAAGGGGATACTTGTTCTATTTGTTGAGGAGGGGAAACCTCTTGAATCTCAACTTCTATCTCCATTTGGCTAGGTGCAGCAGCTGGTGGCAGTTGTGGGTCATGCTAAGCTTGTGATGCCCCAATATCCCCCAACCCATGTACATTTACTTCTCCTTGCTATGGAGGTGTCAAGATTTCACCCTCTTCTAGTTCAACTCTCTAAGGGGAACTTCTTTTCCTCTTCCCTTAGCCTCTTCCTTTTTGAGCTCAATAATAACCCACCGGCCTATCGAGTTGGTGTACTATTTCTAGCCTCATAGTTGATTGAGCTGCAAAGGTAGGGATAGTGACTTTCTTCCCCCTACCTTTGGTTGGACAAGCTTGTGCGTGAAATATTACTATTTTAGGAATTGGATCAAGCTCAAATGGTTTCTTGATCTGATCCTGCATCATTTTAATGATGTGCCTCGCCCTATGGTTGATATCTAAATTGTCCTCTCTATCAACCTTAGCACTCATAATAGGCCTATTGCCTATCTTATCCCTATTGAATAGAGGATCCAATAACTTGTTAGAACCTTGTTCCCATATCTTCAAGAGAATTTTTACCTTTAGGGAATTCTCTACCAAGTACAAAGTCATCCTACAATAATCCCTTATTTGGACATCGTAGTCATTTGTAGCATTCATCCAATGATCCTCAATGGCTTCTTCATGCTGAAATGTCTTCCCCACCAAATATTGTACTCTGTTGATATTATCAAAACATGGCCTTGGAGAATTGTACTCTTCCAGGGGATATTGATCCCATTTTCTCTCAAAAGAGGAGATATCTTGCCGTCGATCTACCCAGAAAGGTCCTATAACCAATGACCAAGTCCAACATTTTTTATGTTGTTTCCTCACTCTTTCATAGATAGACAAGATTTGTTGAGAGATCTCTAAGAGAACCAATCTATCATAAAGGTACCTTGGGAGATTCTTGGGGTTTACAGTGGTACCTACTACACTCAAATATGTGAATGTTCTAAATTGAATGTAATATGCTCTGAGTACTATTATCAAAGCTATCACATCATCTAATAACCTCTTTACATAATCCCATTCTATAAATTTGATTATAGAAAATATAAATGTATAATTTACAATTTTGTACTCTTTAGTTTTCTCCGAGAGCTTCTTAATCACCAACCATGGGTATACAATGTATGGCCATGCATTAGGATCTTGCATGCTACCTTTTTTGTCCAATCCAAGATAGTCTATCACTCTTGCAACCAACAGATACACCAAATAAAATGTCATATAGAAATTTATTTTTTTCTTTACCACCTCCAATTGGTCACACAAATTCTCACAAAGAGTATAAGCCCAATCTAGTGGCATTTCCATTTTTTGGATTGTTTCAATGAAATGCACCATGAAGATGTTTAGGTGCCCAGCTATCAGTAGACCCATAACTCTACTCAAAAGAATGATGGAGTAACCAATATATTCAATCATGTACCCCCTAGTTATATCAACTTTACTAATCTTCTTCCTAAAGGGAGTCTTTTATATGAGGTACATAGACTAAATGATCTTAGAGGCTTCCTTAATGTGTTCTTAGTACAAACTTTCTACTTGTTCATAGGTAAGCCTGATGAATTAAACTACCCTTAGGAGATGAAATAATTTATCAATATTCTTTGGGCACAAATCAAGGATAATTTCTCCTATCACACTCTTCACAACCCTCTCCTTAGGAACAAATTATTTTTCAAGTGTCATGACTAGCTCTGAAGATTGCACCGATATCAGGTGTGAAGATGCATTGACTAGCCCAGATCAGATGAGAGTGGAAACCATTTGCAACCTCTTAGTAGGTTTGTTACAAATCTTTAGGAATTCCCCCACATTAGTATGCCCTAATTTTGTATCTTTGATCTTTGAGTAGTCATCCTAGAACCTCAATTTTGTTGGAACTCCTTGGAACTTGAAGACCATAGGATTCAATGCCATTTTCTCGCCCAAGGAAGATGAAGAGGATGCCATTATATCTACACAAAGGGATTCTTATTAGTTCAAAATTAAGAATAAAAAAAATTAAAATAATGCTTAGTCATGTCATGAACAAAATCCTAAAAGTTAAATGCTTCGAAAACATGAAAACAACCTAATTATCCTGACAGTTAGATGGTACACCTAGCACACCTAATAGGTGTGCCTGATGTGCATATTTTCAAAACAAAAATCTAATTATAAGATGCACACTAGCACACCTCATGAGGTGTGCTAATGCACACCTTATATGTTTTGAGACTCCATTTTGAGTTTTAAAAAAAAGTTTTATATATTCTTTTGGGTTTATGGGTGCACACTAGCACACCAAATTGGGTGCACTAGTGCACACCATATGTTTTAAGGAAAATTTTGATTATTTTTTTAATATTTTAGGTCTTGAGAGTGTGGAGTAGTTCACCTTACAAGGTGTGCTACTATGCACCCTACAAGGGTTCGTGTCCTTTAGGGCAAGTATGCTAGTAGTAAGTAGAGGAAGGTGCACCTATCTATGTGTGCAAATGTAGTTGAGACTCGATGCAGGATGCGAAGGTGGAGCAAACTAGTTGCGGTGTGGAGATGCAACAAAGGAGGAGTTCAAAGAGAGACAAGGTAAGAATGAAGAGGGCGAGGGCTAGAATTTATAGGCCCCTAGGGTAACCTTGGTGTCAGGAGGTCCAGCTACACAACTACAACTTAGAACACTTTTTCACTAGCTTGGTGCATCAATGCACCTATCTAGGTGCACTGGTGTGCCTTTTTCTTTGTAAAAAAGGCCTCCTCCATCACAATTTCTAATTTCTATCAACTTGGTTTTCCCATCTAGACTTGAATGTGAACTAGGGCACTAGATTAAACCTAAAAATGACTCATATCTTAGATAAGAAGTTCAAAAAGCCCAAAAATAAAGTAGGGGGTCCCCATTTCTGCTAGGAAATGGGGCATGCATTGTGGAACTACAAAAAATAGCCCCAACAAAAAGGAAGAAATGAGAAAGGCATTTCTTCATCAGCAAACATTCCTTCAACATGTGTCAAACACCAACTAAATCCCAAATATTTTGAGCATATTTTGAGTCACTTTGCAGTCAAAACTTTAGGATTCCAAAACCTCCAAGCTCAATGTGTTCTCCATGTATTCATTTCCTATGACCTCTAATGATGTGGTCTACCAAAATCTTCTGAAAACATAGAAACAATCTTCCACCCTTGTTGGCTCATTCAATGGGAATCCCCATGAAGGTTGTTTATCGATCCTTTGCTTTGACTAGATGTGAGGATTAGTTCGAGGGCTCTTGGTAGGCTATCACTTTTCTTTTAAATTTCTTGGAAATCATTTGAATAATTGATCTGTATAGCTCATAATGTCACCATTTGATTATTCAATGAAGCAATGTTTTGAGTATTAGAAAGATCATTTTGAATGTGTATCTATTTATCAATTTTTTTGATCTCTTAGAATCCTTTAGTCTTAACACTATTCTTCCTTTTTAATTTTTCCTCTATATCCTAACCACGTTTAGACTTTGTGGCTAGGATATTGGTGTTTTTTCTTAGATTTGATCTTTTGTGAACATCCTTTGCATTCCTCTTTTAGAACTTTTGGAAACTCTGACACCAAACAATGATCTTAGCAATTCCTTTAAGAAGACCCTTCCATTTGAACCAATTGGGGTTTGGATCATCCCTTGCTATCTTCAACCTTAATTTGACAACACCTAAGACAATTGATCCTTAAATTTACAAAGTGTGAAGAACTTATTGTTCTACAATCCTAAATTCAAGACTAAAAGTTCCCTTATTACTGCAATTAACATCCATTCCTCAATTGGTATAAGACACATGATCATAAAAATGTTTTGACAAAGAAATTCCTCTTCCTAAAATTAGAACCAAAAGAGTAGTAAGTAAGATATGTCAAGATAAAATCTTGAGTGCACCTACCCTTGGGATTAACAAAACCTTGAAAACAAACATACAACTAAAAGAAAACACACAACTAAAAAGCAAACACATGTACAAAAAATAAACACACTTGTAGAAATGAACTCTAACTTTTTTTTTTTGGTGTTTTCTAGGCCTCCAAATAATGTTTCAAAAATTTCCCATTGATTGACAATGGAACTAATTCCCCCTGGAAGGAACTGAGCCTAAAAGTATTTTCTCTGATAATTTCTACAATTTGATAAGGACTAATCCACAAGCATTGAAACTTGGTGTAGCTGCCTAAAAATTCTCTTACCTTATCCCAAAGTAGAACAAGGTTAGAAATTATGAAGGATTTTATCATGGCCCTCTTGTCAAACCATCTCTTGATGATTGCTTGATGTTTAGCCATGTGCTCCAATACAACTATCCATTTCTCATCCATCTTTAAAAGATTCATCAATCTGATTTGTACTTTGTCAGCATCTTCAACATACCCACTCATGAATTTAAAAATAGGAATCCTAAGATTAAGTGAGAATACTAGCTCTTGTCTATAAACAAGCAAATATGGAGATGTCTCCAAAGCATTCTTGAACCTCACCCAATCTATCCATAGAGCATATTTGAGTTGTGTACACCAATCTTTGGGATTCTCTTTTAATAAGTGTATTATTACTATGATCAAGTTCTTGTTTATTGATTCAACTAGCCCATTTCCTTGTGGGTAATATTTTGAAGAGAACTTGATAATAACCTAATTTTCAAATTCCCATTGAGTCAAGAATATTGATGCAAAAGCTGATCCATTATCGCATACTAAGGTGAATGGCATCTTGAATCTAGTAACAATGTGTTCCTCCAAGAAGTTTGTTACTACCAAGGCAGTGCAGTATGGATGAGGCTTGCCCTAGTGTAGAGTGCAAGTGGAAGGATAAGTGAATGGATGGATTAGTGGAAGTGAAAGACATTGGATGCATGATGGGTAAAAAAAGGGAAGACTCAAGCATCTAGATACATGGATGGTATCCCTTCATATTTATTTCTCTTAGTTTATTATTTTCAAGAAATTTTTACTATTTTCTCATAAAGGTTGATAGGATATGGAAAGGAAGGATGAAATGGGTTGGGAAAAGGAGGTCAAGGACTTAGGAAAGAGTTTGGATTAAGGGGGTGGAGTGGTTGGGAGGAAGACATGGTTGATGAATGCTAGGTTGGATGACTTGTGAATGAGTGGATGACAAAGTTGGAAAGATTATCATTGACACACACCTTGAAGGGTGATGAAAAGGTGTAAATATTGGAGTATATGTAGGATAAAGTTTGAATTTTGGGATGTAGGGACCCAAAATGGATGATGGAGATGATGGATTTAGGATAGTGGATTTGGGTACATAAGGACCCAAAATGGATTTGTAAAATAGAAGTTTGGATGATTTATGAAATAGGGAAGGCTTTGGATTAGAAAAATTGGATGCCATGTTGAATCATTCTTTGAGATTCAGTGCTTCATTAAGTAGCTTTGGAATCCACATAATTTTTGCATTTTTTATTTTCAGCCTTTGTGGCCTTCTGATTTTGTTTTGGATCATATTTTTCTTTTCTTGAACATGTTTTTTAGAAGGGACATGTTGATCTTTGAATTTTTGCAAATTTTTTGTTTGATTCACTTTATCTTTTCCATGCAATTTACTTTTTTTGGCCATTGTACGAGTGCATGAGGATAAATGGTATGGAGAGCTTATGGATGGTGAACATTGGAAGGAATTCAAGGATGTGTGCCTTTGTTGATATTTAATTGGTATATGAGGGGATAAAGTGGAAAACATGGATATGGTTGATGGATGTATGTAAGGACCCCAAATGGATGGAAGGGATGAAGGGTTTGGTTTTGGAACATAGGGACTCAAAATGGATGTAAATGAGGAAGGAAGTGGATGATGGATATAAGGTCCCAAAATGGACTTGGAATATGGATGATGGTAACCTTTAGGTTTGGATGGAGGAATGCTGAATTTGGAAGGAGTGGAAGGTGTACCAACATCTTGATATATCATTTTCAATACAAGAAACAAGTCCATGTATATGGGGTTCATGAGTGTATTGGATAGGTGTGATGGGATCATGTGGAGGATTGGGATTACAAGGGGGATTATGAGGCATAATAGGATCTTGATATGGATTAAGGTCATGAAATGTAAATGAAGGGTTACTTTGATCTTGACTTAAAAGAGGATCATGTAGTGAGATGGAAGGAATTATTGGATCATCTAATGGGATAGGATCATACAACGGGGTGGATGGAATAGAATTATGAGATGAAACATTTTGATCTTAACAAGAGAGAGAGAGCTAGTGGAATCTATAGAAGGAGCATCTTCATGAGGTGGAGAATCTATGGATGCTAATGCTTGAGAGGTAATGGAATTAGTAATGTGTGTGGTACATGGAATGCCTTGATCTTTATTAGAAAGGGGATCATTAGATGGATTAAGATTAATAAATGGATTTTGTGGGATAAGGGAATTATGGGATGGGTAATTGCTCAGATCTAGTGGAGAAAAGGAATCCATAATGGAATGCTTTTGAGGAAGGTCTTAAGATGGAATTGGGTGTATGACTTTGGGTGAATGGATTCCTTTGTTTTTGTTTTTATAATTAGACAAGGTTTCTAGTGAGATAAACCTATTACAAGGTGGGGATGATGTTGATTTTGAAGGATTAGGATTGTGTGAAGGTGGAGGCATGGGTAGGGGATTGGGATGATGGTTTTTGACATTAGGCTCAAAGTATGGGGAATTACATGGAGGATTCAAGTTGGATGGGACATGAGGATTATGGTCTTCGAAACATGGGGGAAGAGGAAATATGTCTTGGAAGGTGGATTTTTTCTTTTGATTTTTTAGGCTCAAGATAGAATTATTGAGCTCCTTAATTTCTTTGGTAATTAAATTTCTATTTGAGGAATTGTATGTGGTTGAAGGATAATGAGGTGGATTTCCCTTGTCAAAGGTAGAATAATAAGGAATGTGAGATGGATTAAGATTGGATATACAATTATGATAATTTATTTGATATGGGGTTTGTGATGGAGGTGTGACTCCATATTGTCTTTGAAGGTCCCTAACCATTTGGTTAAGCCAATTCTTATCCATTGAGATTAGATGAGGAGCAGCAAGATATTTGATGAGAAATGAAATATGAACTTGAGACTAGGAAAATTTTTGGACTTTGTTTTAATTTGATTTGGATTGGATTTGACTTGATTTGATTTGATATTGAATGAAGGTTTCAGATAACCTTGATAATATTTGGGTCATTCAAGATAACTAGGATTAAAGTTCAAGGATTATGATGGTGCTCCTAAGTCCAAAGTAGAAGATTTTATGAAAATTTATTTAGAAGAATAATTGAATATGTAAATGGATTGACTTAGGAATTGATTATAAAGGAATGAATTTGACAAGAGATTTGATTAAGAATCATGAGGATTAATCAATGAATGAGGGAATTGGATTTGATATGGATATTGAATCATGATTAGAATAAATATTAGAGATTTAATTTAATGATTAAGAAAATGAGGAAATTATTAAGAGGTTGGTTGAGATTTTGAAGAATGAGATGAAATGGATGAATAGAAGAAGTGTTTTGGAAAACAAGAGATTGTTTTTGTTATTTTTGTTTTTGAATTTTTTTGGATTTTGAAATTTTATGATGATTTGGACTTTTTTGAAACATAAAATGCAAAAGCATACAATAAAATATATAAAAGAAAAGTTTAGATGCTATGTCCCCTTCAAATGGGGAGGTTTTTGAACACTTAGCACATCAAACAGGCCAACAATCCTATAAGATTTTGACTAGGATATACAAGCTCAACTAGGGGTGTCCTCGATATACACAAAGTATGTGAGGTCCCAATTTGTAGATGAAAGAAAATAATGCCACACAGTTGGGAGGAGACAATAACCCAAATCTCCTCCTTCACTTCCCAAAGGTATAAAGTTCTTTGGGGCTTAGCCAAGAGTGACAAGATTTTACTTCCAAGAGAAGTGTCTTTTGATTCACCTCTCGATATTTATACTCTACCAGAACATTAGAGTTGAGGTTGTCCTAGGGGTGATGAAATCCCCAAGTAGGCCTCCTAAAAAATATAAACAAGACTACTTATTTCTTGTGCATTCAAGATAACCCAAAGAGGTGAGAGGAGAGAATATGTAAGTGGCCTTAGGGTTTAAAAGACACTTCTTCTTTTCTAATGAAGCTTAGATTTTCTATCTATTTTTGAAGAACTCGTGTTTAAGCATGAATTGTTCTTTCAAACTTGACAACATCATCAACATAATAAAAAGTGAGGATTTATCAACAAAAATAAATCCATTGTCTTCAACATAAGAACATTTCTGAAAATGAAACCAATTCTCTTAAGTCATTCAAGATTGAGTGTATTCATTTTAAGCACCAAGTCCAAATGTTCCGTAGAAAGTTTTTTTGTCCCTTAGTCATTCAAGATTCTATGAGAATTTTTTAAGCCCAAAATTGAAATGCTTCATCCCATTCTTCTTTAACCTTAGGCATTCAAGAGTGTATTCACTATCTAATCATTCATTTCAATGAAAGCATGTCAAGTTCCTTAAGGCACTGAAGATTTTATTTGGTTACTCTACACATGCATTCCAATGAAAAACTTGTTCATTCATTAAGGCATTCAAGAGTGTATTTGAACATCATTCATTCTAATGAAATGTGTGTAAATTTTCTTAAATAATTCAAGAGTAAGTCTAATGTTACCTTAATGCATTCAAGAGTGTATTTGACCTTTTGATATTAGTTGCAACATGCATTCCAAGGACAAATGATTATTTCATGCAAGTTAATTTACCATTTAAAATCCTACAAGTGATTAAATTTACTACAAATATCCAAGTGATTAAAATCACTATAAATCTTTAAGTGATTAAAATCACTACAAATCTCCAAGTGATAACAATCACTTATTCCAAAATTTGTCTCCTACAATGAAAACCAGATTATAAATTCCTATATATCAATTGAACAATGAGTTAGGCTTTAAAAAATATAAGTCAATCTATCAAAAAGTAGAGATGATAGCCACCAGGTGTAGATGATAGAATAATGGAGTTGACAAAAATCATAGGCAATAGAATAGAGGAGTACAATTTACTTTTCATTGATAATTTTATAGTTACAAATGATAGAACAATATCAAAGATGCCAAACTTCTAAGATGATAGAATATGCAAATGATAGAAGATAGTGAATACTAACTATAATAGATGATAGAGTATTGAGAGAAGATGACTATTTATGAAGTAAAGACAATTGAACTAGAAAATTACCGTAGATAATAGTTTATTAAAATAACTAGTTTTTCAGCTGCCCACTATGCATATGATAGGATGGTAAAATTTGGAGATGACAAAGTAAGATTTGGAGATGTGAAAATGTATTGAAGCCGATAGAATGTGTTAGGTTGCAAAATTAATAGGTTTTCAAAGAAATAGATGCAAGTGCAGACACAATTACATGGAGACACTAATCTATGCATATGACAAAGTGTCTTTGCAGATGACACTATGTCCTAGTAGAAATGACAATGTACAGATTTTGGTAGTAAGCTACAAGTTTTTAATAAAATTTGATGGTGGAATAGGGATGTAGGTCCCAACTAATTTTCCAAAATGTATGCAAGAAAACCTAACCTATTTGGAGCATGTGTAAATAGGCAAATGTTAGTTGCACATGCATATCAAATATCTAAAAGAAAGAAACATACAACCAACACTATGCTTGAGTTTTACAACTTGATACAACTAAAAAGAAATGTCCTCATGCAACCTTAAAGCTGCTCAACAAGGACACCCATAAGAGACCTTATTGGTGTGCTTTAGATTCAAGGGATGTGAATGTGCTCTCCCAAACACAACTACTGAATCCCAATATATTTGAAAATAAAATGCAAAGTGTGTGAACTAACTAGATATGAATAGAGTGTTTCAAACAATGGCTATGGATACAACCATGTCCAAAACACTAAAGGAATGTGAATATGGATGCAAGAAATAAACTAAGTTAACAATGTAAATTCAAATGAACTAGTAACTACCAAAGATTAGTTATAATGCATAAAATCTCTAAAAGCTCTAGAACTATACTAACATGATAATAATGCAAATGAGGGAGATGTAAAATTATTGAGACAAGGGCTCTATTTATAGGTTTGAAAGAGGCCTTGGAGAGGTGGCATATGTGTGGCATCCACATAGGTTCCACAAGGGAGACACACAGGGTAAGGAGACAAGCCATATAAAGGTCAACATAAACCTTTTTAGTGAAAGTGATGACTCAAGGTTTTCTCACACATGTGTGAGAAACCTTGGAGAAAGGAAAGGGGATAAATGTGTAAGAGGTGTGAATAAAATAATAAAGTGGAAGATTCATTGGATCTTGAGTTTCTCACACATGTGTGAGCAAACAATTAGGAGCTAAAAGGTGTTTAGGATAATTAAGTGGGATTAACTAATGGGTAGGCTTTGATGGATGAGAGTGATGGGTGTAGACTAGGTTTTTAGGATGGAATTATGATTAAATTAAATAGGATTTAACTTAATCACAAGATTAAAGAATTTAATAAAGAGGAGGGAACTAAATAAATTATAATTTATCCGAAAAGGGATTTATGGAGCATTATGCATTAAATAAATCTAATACATTAGAGGGGATGTATTTAAATTAAATTCAAATACATTAGAATTGGACCTATTTAATTAAATAAATTTAATTAAATAGGTAGAAGAATATGAAAAATATATTTAATTAATAAATAAATAATTATAATATTAAAGGAAATATTGAATGAATTAATATAGTGTTTGAGATGATTTTAAATGTCTACATTTTCCCCCTCTTTGATGTGATGTCAGGATGAAATTATATCAAATAAAATAAAATGTAAATTTTCCTAGAGAGGATAAGAGTCCTAGGAGTTGTGTTGTAGTTTTTGAAATGGGTAGATTTTTCTCAAAGTTACATAATTTTTTGAAATAAAGGATTGGGAATTCTAACAAAGTTGCTGATGCTCTTAGCAAAGTTTTTTTTTTGAAATAAAGGAGTGGGAAGTCTAACAAAGTTTCTAATGATCTTAGTAGGAGACAACTTTTGCTGACAAAGATGCAGATTGGGGTGGTTTTTTTAAGGAAATCAAGAATTCATACGGAGGACCTAGGTTTTGGTGAAGTGTGGAAAGCTTTTACATAACCTATTATAGTTGACTTGAGGGTGTGGTTGGATTTCATAATCCACGATAGAATTTTATTCAAAGGAAGTTAGTTTTGCATTCCTAGAAGTTTATGAGAGAGAATCTTCTTAAGAAAAATGATAGTGGAGGATTGGCTAGATATTTTGGTAGAGATAAAACCATTTCTTTGGTTGCTAAGAATTATTACTAGCCACAGTTGCAAGAAGATGCTAGTAACTTTATATAGAGTTGTAGAATATGTTAGATGGAAAAAGGAGTGAATCAAAATATAGGTTTGTATCAGCTATTGCCTATACTAGAGAAGCTATGGGAGGATGCCAATATGGGTTTCATTCTTGTTTTACCAAGGACAAAACAAGGGCATAATTATATTTTTGTGGTGGTTGACAAATTTTTCAAAGATGACACATTTCATTCCTTGCAAGAAGACTAGTGATACTATTCATGCGGTACATTTAGAATTGGTGAGACTACATGGTCTTCAAAGAGCATAGTTTCTATATCATCTTAAAATGGAAGCACTTCCATGTTAAGAGTGTTTATCCCTTTGAGTAATTGATTTGGGGTCATGTCAAGCACCTTGAATGGGTCTTTGCATGGATCTGGTAGTTTTCCCCTTATTATGCTTCTCTCTATTTCTAGCCTATTTCTGACAACCTAGTCTGTGAAACTACAAAATTTTACTTTTGGGTCAAGGACAACTTGGTGGGTCAAGGTTGACCTTGACCTTGACCCTAACCTAGGGTAAAATTGACCTCGGTCCTAACCTTAGGTCTCATTTTCAATTTCTAGGAGTTTTGGGATCTTAGGTTTCAAAAAGTTTCTTTTCCCACTTCTGGGTTGACTTTTTGGGTTTTAGAATGGTATACTCTTAAATTAAAATTAATCTAGGACTATTCCTAGGGTTTAAGGATAAATGGAATTCAATGCTCCTATGTTAGCCTTCTCTAGGAGTTAGTACCCTAGATCACTATATAAGGAACCCTTCTCCTCTCATTTTCTCTAACTAATCTAAGAACACATATGCAGACACATTATGATATTGGATGATCTACAAACAACTATTATCTATGAGACACTACCTACTTTTCAAGTGAGCACACATTCTATCATTCATGCATTCAAGTTCTCCATTGAAGATCAAGGATTGAAGCATTGAAGCTTTTTAAGGTATTTAGTTCAAGCATTTAGGATCCATCATTTAAACCCTAGATCTAGCCATCATGGTGGTGTGATATTCCTTTCCTTTTTTCATCTTCAAGATCTATTTCTTCTTCTCTCAAGGTGGATTCTAAGCATACAATCATGGAAGTTTTGATTTACATTTGTTAATGTTATGCTCAAGCTTTCATATCCATATATTTTTTTACATTTCAAATACAATTTCATATCTATTGAGTATCATAGCTTCATTGTTAGATTTACTTCTACTACTTGCTAGCATTCTCTATTTTCATTCTATTATTAAGATTGATTCCAAACCAGGGTTTGACCAAGGGAAACCCCTCATCTAAACAATAAAATCATTTTTCTTGTAGATATAGGTGTGGAATAGCAAATTGAAGAGAAAATTTGGATACACTTTTAGTCTAACTTGCAAGATCGATGAATAGAAATTTTGTCAGTGCAGTGCAGGTCAATGTTGACTTTTTGTGGCACAATTGTGCCCTAGGATAAGATTGTGCCTTGGGACAAGATTGTGCCCCACTATTAGGGTCAAGGTTGACCTCCCTTCAAAAATTACAAAAGATTTTTGGGTTTTCTCCACCTCAACATTTCTAGTCCAAAATAGGTTGTAGAGATCCCCAAAACTGTATACAGACATTACAAACTAATACTTTGGAGATTCAAGGTTAGTATTTGTCTTTTATATATTTTAGGATTTAAGCACATACTCATCATAAGAGAAAGACCATTAAACCTCCTTTCTCCCTATTCTCCATCACATGATCCATTTCTACATTGATCACTTTCTTGTGCTTAATCAATTTGGATTATTCCTTTGGAAATTAGGGTTAAGAAGGGAAACCCTTATTTTCTTTCTATTCATTTTGGTGAACCCAACACACTTACCCCCTATCTTTTGTGGAATTATATGCCCTATCATGTTTTGTGATGTTATATTTCATTTCATATTTCTTAGGTCTTTTCTTGCATTAAGATTAGATTTAGTTTATGCTCTTACATTTTAAATTCAAAAATACAAAAAATCTACATATTCCATAAGCTATAAAAACATTTCTTTCATTTCATTTACTATGAAGATTATGAAGATTCTTTGGTGTTTAGTTATGTTCCTTATTACCCTTCTTTTAGCATCTCTTTACTACAATTATGATTTTTATGAGAGTATCATTCATTTTATTATGTTCATGATCTTTTATTTTTTTCTTGCTTGTGCTTTTCTGAATTTAACTGATACTAGTCTTTCTACATTTAAACATTTCATTAAAGATTCATGTGGTAGACTTATTGTTCTTTTGGATTATGTGAAGGATTTAGTAGATGATACACCATCTCCTAATCTTCCTGATCTAAATCCTATTATTCCCACTCTAATGCCCAATTCTCCATCTATTAATCCACATTCTTCTTATGATGGTATTCAAGCTATAGTTTAGGATACATGTCTGCAAGCCTTATTTGATTTACCTTCTCCTTTGATTCATGATGATATTAAAGGAAAGGGTAAATACACTTCTTCCAAACCTCTTATTCCTCCTTATACAACCTTTACTTATGAGCATGATAAACAATCACCTCCTATAGATAATTTACATGATATGTACACTAGATGATATAATCTGATAACTAAACAAGGTTATAGAGGTTTAGGGCTTGGAGTTAACAAACATGGTATTAAGTATCTAGTTGATATAACCTCTAAACCATATTTTCATGGTGTTGGTTTTTTGAAATCTTAAGTTAAGGAAGGTGATGTTAATCATCGTCCTCCTCTTCATAAGATTCTTCCTACACCTACCTTGGATAACTCTGATATTTGTCAAGAGGTGGCTAAAATGGTATATGTTGAATTAATTAATTCCAAAATAGAAACCTTTAAACCTATACCAAAAGATACCTTATCCAAGTGAAAATGTCCTTTTCATTATCATAATACACACTTGCTAATTGTAGACATTTTAAATTGTATGTTTGTGAACAAGATGCTTTAGGAATTATATCTCACTCATGCAATTTTACAATTCCTTCATAATTTTGATATAGGGAATTCTCTTCCTATTGATATAATATATATTTTCCTCTTGTCTCTAGACTGGGGGGAAAGAGGTGCATTTTCATCCAAACTCCTAGGATCTATTAGGTTTTTTATTGGACTTAATTGGTATTCTTTCCTCCTAATTTTCTATGATTTTGTATTATGCTGTATTCAAGATATCTTTTCTAAGATATTTGTTTTGAAAAGGAATCCCTTGTCTTCCTCCCTAGAGGGAAAGGTTCTTCCTTCTTTCTCTTTTTCTAGGGAACTACTTTCCTTAGCTTAGTGGTACTTATTTATATGGCAATATTATTTCTTCATACATACCGATATTTTGACTATGGATAATATTTTCATAAGAGGTTGTTGTCCTAGGTCATCACCTCTTAATTATGTTGAAAATTCTATTCTTTATAAACTCTTAGCCTTGTTTTGGTGTTAGAGTTGTTTTCCTCATTCCAAAGATTCCTTTTCCTCTTCCTTGGAGGGGGCTTGATGATTGAATCTTTGTTACTATTTACTTTGAATGCTAATATTTTATCTAAAAGAACTCCTCTATGGTGGGTTTCTTGTTGATAAGATCTCTTTCTTTGAGGATCCTTTTTCCATAAGTGACATGTACTTTTCATGATTATCTATACTCTTGAATGTAGGGGTTAATATCTCTTGTTAAGAATATGGTGTACATTGTTGTTAACAAGATATCTCCTTGCTTTCTAAAGAAGGTATCCTTTTCTTCTTCCTTATCATGTCTAGTAGACAACTGCAACAAGGAAGGGGGCATATATAGGGTCTCCCTTGCACTATAGTTTTTATTTATACAATAAATCTTGGAATGTAACACACATAAGTTGCTAAATCTTGAAGTGACACACATTTTTTGATTTTTTATATATATGCTAAATCCTCTGAAGGTAACAAACATAAGTTGCTAAATCCTAAAGAGATAGACACTTCTAAATCCTTTGAGGATAACACACATAAGTTGCTAAATCCTAATGAGATACACACTTTTCAAATATTCAATATGCTAAATCTTTTGAAAGTAACACATACATTTCTAAATCCTGAGAAGACACACATTTCATATTCATAATAATACAAGAAGGTGGATCTATCGATATTTCAAAAGCCATCAAAAGACATATTTACAAATTGCAAGCATAGTTTATGGGTGAAATATTAGGTTTAGCCATTTGTTTGGCTCTCCCTCTCTTTTGGTGATTCATGGTAAGGTGGGCATCTTACTAGGCAAGGTAATCACTTTTTTTTTTTTTTTTTTCTTTCATGATAGTAGGATTGAATCATGAAGCTATGTTATTTATAGTGTTACTCTTGTCTTTCTTATGTAAATTTTTTTGCTATTATTTTATTGCACCTTATTTAGATAGGCATATTGTAACCCTAAAGAAAAAATATATTATATAAAATAGCTAAGGGTTAGGGATTGTTAGAATGTGATGTATAATGAGATAGGTTGTTCTTGTAGTGGTATTTAGATGTAAGGGTTTGTACTATAATCACTAGATAATAAGAGAGGTTGGAAGACTGTGTAGGTGGACATAGCCCAGGTTTTGGGTGAACCACATTAAATCTGTGTGTTACCTATGTTCTTATGGTTTTCTTCTTTTATTTCTATATTTAACCATTTATTCACATATTGTTCTAGATTTGTAAAATCCTAACAATCACTTATGTTTTTATGATAACTTTCCAAATATTATATTAGTATGAGAAATATTTCTTAGCAAGGTTTCTTGTGCTAGTTGATTTGGGTTTGTTTAGTACTAACCCTTTTCTTTTATGTTTATTTTTGTTTTTCTTGGTTTTTGTACCTTGTGCATTTATGTTGAATTAAATCTTTAGTCTGGGGGCTCATGTCCTTAGCTAACTATTATTTCATCTCATTATGAATCCACTTGGATCTCTTTTTTCTTCTCCTTGTTTAGCAAGAGTTTGCATCGATTCAATACTCTTGTTAAAGTGGGGGCTAAATGTATCATCTTAAAATGGAAGCACTTCCATGTTAAGAGTGTTTAGTCCTTTGAGTAAGTGGTATGGGGTCATTTCAAGTACCTTTAATGGGTCTTTTCATGAGTTTGGTAGTTTTCCCATTGCTATGCTTCTCTCTCTCTCTCTCTCTCTCTCTCTCTCTCTCTCTCTCTCTCTCTCTCTCTCTCTCTCTCTATTTCTAGCCTATTTATGACAACTTGCTCTATGAAACTAAGTACTTTGACTTTTGGTTCAAGGACAACCTAGTGGTTCAAAGTTGACCTTGACCCTAACCTAGGTCAAGGAAGAGCTCAACCCTAACCTAGGGTAGGTTCAACCTCATCCCTTACCCCAGGTTTCATTTTCAATTTCTGAAAGTTTTGGGATCTCAGGCTTCATAAAGTTTCTTTTCCTGCTTTCATGTAAGATATTTTAGGTTTCAGAATGGTATACCCTTAAATTACATATAATCTAGGTCTATTCCTAGGGGCTAAGGTTAGATGGGATTTAATGCTCCTATGTCGGCCTTCTCTAGGAGTTAGTACCCTAGATCACTATATAAGGAAGCCTTCTCCTCTCATTTTCTCTAACTAAAATAAGAACACATACAAAGATGCATCATGATATTGGATGATCTATGAATAACTACTATCTATGAGAAACTACCTACTTTTCTAGTGAGAAAGTGTTCTATCATTCAAGCATTCAAGTTCTCCATTGAAGATCAAGGATTGAAGCATTCAAGCTTTTGAAGGGACTTGGTTCAAGCATTCAAGATTCATCATTTAAACCCTATATCTAGCCATCATGGTGGTGTGATCTTCCTTTTCCTCATTCATCTTCAAGATCCATTCATTCTTCTCTCAAGGTGGATTCTAAGCATACAATCATGAAGGTTTTGATTTTACATTTGTTAATGTTATGTTAGAGCTTTCATATCCATATACCTATTTACATTTCAAATACAATTGCATATCTATTGAGTATGATAGCTTCATTATCAAATTTACTTCTACTACTTGCTAGCATTCTCTATTTTAATACTATTATTAAGGTTGATTCAAAATCAAGGGCTTTGACCAAGGCAAACCCCTCATCCAAACAACAAAACCTATTTTCTTTCAGATATAGGTGTGGAACAATGAATTGAGGAGCATATTTAGATACCCTTTTTGTCAAACATGTGAGATCTGTGAACATAAATTTTGATAGAGAAGTAAAGGTCAACGTTGACTTTTTGGGGGTACAATTGTGCCCTAGGGTAAGATTGTATCCTAGCATCAAGGTAAAGGTTGATCTCCCTTCAAAAGGACAAAATATTTTTGGGTTTTCTCCATCTTGACATTTCTAGTCTACAATAGGTTGCAGAGATCCCTAAAACTTTATACAAACATCAAAAAATAACATTTTATAGATTCAAGGTTAGTAATTGTGTTTTATCAATTTTAGGATTTAAGAACATACTCCTCATAATAGAAAGACCATTAAACCTCCTTTCTCCCTATTCTCCATCACATGGCCCATTTCTGCATTGATCACTTTCTTGTGCTTAATCAATTTGGATTATTCCTTTTAAAAATTAGGGTTAAGAAAGGAAATCCTTATTTCCTTTCTATTCAATTTTTGATCAAGATACCAAGTTTTTTGGGTATTATTGGTGTACATTGTGGAAGAAATTGAAGACATATTTGAATTTAACTTCATCACATCATCTACATAGTGATGGAAAGATAGAGGTTGTGAATCAGAGTTTGGGATATTTACTGAGATGTTTGGTTGGAGATAAGCCAAAAAGATGGGATTTGATTTTATGACGAGAAAAATTTGAATACAATAATTCCATCACTAGAAGTATTGGTAATTCACCATTCTAGATTGTATATGGGAGAAGTACCATAAATGCTTCTAAGTTGAGGTAGTTGGATAAATGAGAGATAAGTAGTGCTAAAGCAAAAGAGTTTGCTGAACATTTGAAGAAGATTCATGAGAAGGTGAGGAAGCACATCACAAGAATGAATGCATAGTAAAAGGATAAGGAAGATATGAAAAGTAGATATAAGGAATTTTAGATTGGAGGTGAAGTCATGGTTCATTTGAGGAAGGAAATATTTCTAGCATAGATACATATAATATGCTAATAAAGAAGTTTTTTGATGAATAATCCTTTTCTAATAATTAATAATATACTAGTTACAATTCACAAAAAATGGTAGGGGGATACAAGATCACCCCATGAGAGTTCATACAAATGAAGCCAAAATCAACAACTATTCATAAATTAAAAAAAAAAAAAAACTTCTCAAGCTGCTAGGGCAGTGCTAGCTGAGGGGGGTGGAACATCATGACCATGGAAACCCCAGTCATCCTTGGGATTACTAGGTAGGCTGGGAATAGTTCAACCATCAACAACATATTTAGGGACTTTCTCTTTATCTTTATCATTTGCTCACGAGGGTGAAATAGCCAAATCTAGGCTAAAATGGCCATTTTCCAAAAGCAACAAGAGATGCACCAGGAGGAGGAGCCATCAGACTTGGGGATCAACATGAGGCATGAAAAGGTAGAGATGCTAAGAAATATTGCTAGCCACCATTTCCACCACTAGGAGAGTGGTGGCGAGGAGCCTACAAGTGTGGCATGTGAGATTGGTGAGCAGAAGAGTTGTGCCCTTGATGGTGGCACCTAGGTGGAGTATGATTAGCCTGAGGTGTTAAGAGGCACTCTAGAAATTGTATATGATGTATTACCCAAATGATTGAGTAGCTCCTAAAGGTGGGCCACCTCCAGAGCCACATTTTTGGCTTGGACTTGAATCTACACCATTACATTATTACAAATGCATGCTTTAGTGTATATAGTAACATTTATGTCAAGAAAACTGTGAGTGAAAAGAACAATATTCCTATCTTTCCACAAAGTAAACAAAATCTCCATCTAGAAGGTATGTCAAATCTAGGTAACCTACCTAGGGAACTTGGTGGAGTCACCCAACACAACCATATGCCAGGAAAAAGGTTTTGGGAAAAAAGGCTTAAAGACATCATGAATCCAATGCTAATAATTTTGGGCACATCTACAAAACCAAAAATTTTGCAAAAAAGAATGTAGTTTTCCACACCATGGAAATTGAGGATCTAGAACCCTAATATTATTAAGTTAAGGTCCAAGGGGAAGACCTTGAAATAATAGGAACCAATAAAATTGGGCAATCTTAGGCTTAGTAATGGCACTCCAAATAGTGTTGAAACACTTTCTGCATTGAGAAAGGGAAGATTGCAAATGCTAGTGCTGGTTGAGAGTATCCACCATCAAAATATGGGAAGAAAGCCATCAATACCCCATACTTATTTTGTAGCTAATAAATGGTGTGGCGATACCACTTCCAGTATGTCCACCAAGGTTGAACATACTGGATACCCACCTTGTGAACTAAGTGGTCTAGAATTATAGAAAGCAACATATCAAAAGTTTTCTGATCTGAACAAGCAAGAAAGAACTAGATTTTCATGTCTTCTTAAGATTTAAGACTCATAGAGAGCCTATAAAAGAGGTACTTGGTGTATAGATATCACATTAGAAAAAATATAGAGCATTAGCTATAGAAGTTGTGGAAACCAACATCACAGATCGCCAAGAACACCTACATGCAAATAACCTGTTGCTAAAAGGAAATCAAAGAGGGAAAAAATGCGGCTTTGGAAATCTCAATGGAGTGAGAGAAAATGTATTCCAAGATAATGAAAAATAAAATTATAAGAGTTCAACCTTAAAGGTGAATGAAACCCTAAAATGAAAATAAAACTAGGTTGCACAATATAATTAATATAAAATATTAATTATATGCACCTAAGAGATAGCTTAAGTAAACTAGAGTAATAGAAAATTTAATTAATTAAATCAAGATGATCTAATTAATAAGCATAAATAAATAATTACTCTAACACCGCCCCCTTAAGAAAAGCTTAGGAGGTAAGATAACCTAAGAAAGCTATGAAAGCAGGAAAATGGGTCTTGGCAACAAGGCCTGATCAGGTACCCAAAACAAGGAAATCTCTGTAAGCTGGAGACAAAGGAGAAAACCTAATGGGAAAAAATCCTCTCCAAAAAGAGATAGAACAAACATGCTAAAAAAAACATGAAGGAAGGAAGGCCTCAACACGACCCCCCAATGACAACTTCTGTAACCCCAAGCATAGACCACAACTGAAGATATCATGGTGATGCAAAAGGTTTTGTGAAGATGTTACCAATTTGTGCGTCAGTGGGAATGTACTCCAAAGAGAGAATACCATCTTAAATTTGTTGATAGATGAAATGTATATGAATCTCAATGTGTTTAGTGCACTGATGCTCCACTAGGTTGTGAGAAATATGAATAACACTCTGATTATTGCACCATAGAATAGTGGGATGATTAGGAGGAAAACCAAACTCAATCATCAACTGTCAAAGCCATAAAATATCCTAACTAGAAAGAATTGTGTCTCTATACTCACCTCTATAGATGAAAGTGTGTGAGCATGCTACTTCTTGCATGACTAGGTGATAGGTCCACAACCAAGACAAAAGACAAAGGCAAAAGTAGACTTCTGATCATCAACATCACCAGCCCAATATGAGTCAGTGTAGCCAAAAATGTGAGGAGTCCTTGATGTGTAATGAATTTAATACATAAGTTTTCCTTGAATGTATCTCAAAATATGTTTGGAAGCTTGCCAATGACTCTTAGGAGGTTCATGTGAAAATTGAGAGATAAGACCAACTGCAAAGGAGAGATTAGGATGAGTGTGCGTTAGGTACAACAAGCTACCAATAAACTACCAATATAATGTGGGATCCACTAAAGGAAAAGTTAAAGAGGTAGAAAATGTAACACCCAACTAAAAAGGTGTGGAATTAGGCTTGAAATCAAGTATGTCAAAGTGTTGAAGCATGTCAAGAGCATACTTCTACTAATAAAAAAAGATCCGAGTAGAGGACTAAACAATTGTAGACCAAGAAAGTAGTGTAATAGACCAAGATCAGTCATCTCAAACTAGTCCATCAATGCATGCTAAACATCTTAAAGCATAGAGGATGAGCTAATAGTGAGGATAAAATCATCAACATATAGCACAATGATCAAAACCTCAGTCTCAAGATGCTGAATGTAAATTGTAGGATCATAATGATAGTGTGTGAAGCTTGTTGGAAGAGGAAAGAAGTCCATCTTCTCATACCAAGCCCAAGGGGCCTATTTGAGACCATACAATAGGTGTTGAAGTTTACAAACCAAGGAGGAATCCTGCATAAATCCTTGAGCTTGCTTCATGTAAATTTCCTTAGTAAGATACATGCAAGAATGCACTCTTTACATCCATCTAAAAAATGGGCCATCCCTGTGAAGCTATGAGGGATAAGACGAGGTGAATAGAGTTCATTTTAGTGATAAGGGAAAATGTCTCAGTGTAATCAATACCCTTAACCTATGAAAAACCATTTGTAATAAGATGAGCCTTTTACTTATCAATAGAACCATTAGCAACAAACTTAGTATGATATAACCATTTGCAATGCACTAATTTTCTTCCCTTAGGAAGAGTAAAAAGATCCCAAGTATGATTCTTCATCAAAGAAGAATAATCCTCCTCCATGGCACTATCCCACTTAGAATGTCTTGTCACTACTATAGATATTTGAAGATCACAACAAATAGTATGACTCAGAAGACTAGAACCCACAATATGAGATCAGGTGTGATAGAAAGTGGAAGGGTCACTAGCTAGAGATCCTACAACCTTAACTATAACACAAGCCCATTTAGGCATCTATGGAGGATCCTATGGTGGAGGTAAATGGAGATCACCAAGATAATCATCCTCACCTTCCAAAAAAGAGACTAGAAAGGATAAGGAAGTAGTGGTAAGTGAAGTAGACTCTGGAGGTAGGGTATCTACTATAGGAAGGTGTTCATCAAACTGGATATCCTATTGAAATAGGACCTCTCTAGAATTAGGATCAAACAACTTGTAAGCTTAACATCCTCACAATAGCCAACAAAAATGAGGTGCCAACTCTTCTACTCCATTGCTCTCCTTTGAGCATTTGTTATAAATTCCCATGCTTCACTACCAAAAACTTGGAATGAAGATACATTAGGCTTGACATGAGACCAAGCCTCCTTAGAAGTCATATGTTGAACTACCTTGTGAGTCATTCAATTTTGAATATAGTTGGCACAATTGATTGCCTCTGGCCAAAAAGATGAATCCATGGACCTAGATTGAATCATATAATTAGCCATCTCTAAATTGTTCTATTCTTTCTCTCTGGCACACCATTCTACTGAGGGGTGTAGGGCATTGAAAACTAATACTGAAGACCATGTTTGAAGAAAAAATCCTTGAAAGATCAGTTCACAGACTCCCCCATCATCTATGCGTATCTACCAAATATAAAGACTAGACTACTTATCTACAAATGTCTTGAAGTCTCAAAATGAACCAAAGACATCAGACTTGTACTTCAAAACGTACACTCATGTGCATATGGAGAAGTCATCAATGAAAGTGAGCACATATCTACCACCAAGAAAAGGAGTGGAAAATGACATGAGGTCACTATGAATTGACTCCAATGGTGCCAAAGCATGAGTAGCTCATACATGTGGAAAAGGATCCCTATGTTGTTTGCCAAGAGCACAACCCTAATAAACACCATCTATGCAAGAAATCTGGTGAAGCCCAAGAACAAGCGCTTATGTGCTCATCTGCTGAAGATATCTATAATTGACATGGCCCAAATGCTCATGCCAAAGTCTACTTACTAAATCTGAATGTGTTACAAGATAGGAACCTATGCCATTAGAAGACTCCAATCCATCAATTCTGTATAGGTGAAATGCAGAGTCAATGCCCCCAATAGCCACTATCAACTCTAAATCATGTAAGTCCCAAATAACCATATCATGTGGTGAGAACTCAACTATCTTACTAAAGCCAGAGTAGAAAATTTGATAAATAGACAATAGGTTCATTGAGATGTCAGGGACAAAAAGAACATCCTAAAGAGAACCCCTAGCTAATGTAATAGAACTAGAACCCAAGACTAAAAGATGTGATGAGTTCCCAATAGTAATCTATAAAGTAACACAAGGAGAAAGTGAGGTGACCAACTACTAAGTGTGATTCATATGGTGAGAGGCACTAAAGTCAAGAATCTAGGTAGGCCTAGAAGTTAGTGCTTATGCAGTAAGAACATGACCTTTCCCTATAGGGGGGATGAAGACTTAGGAGCAAAAATGTGATGCTCCTACATGGCTTCCTCTAAAGCCTCCAAATTTTTCCAACACTTAGAAATAGGATGTCCATACTTTCTACAAAAATTGTAGGTCTTAACTAATTTCTTCTTAGTCTTGGAGAGAGACTCAATAGACTTTGAAGAAGATTTATGCTTGGAAGGGTTAGCTGGAGGTTTGGAATTAGTTTTCAGTGTATCTTTCTTTAGTTTGGCTTTGTATTTTGGTTTCCCCTAAGATTGAGAAACCAATGCTTAGTTGGAAGAGCCAAAAACATCCACCTATTAGATCTTTTCCTATTCATGTATCAACTAATCATAGAATGTCTCAAAAGAAGGAATTTGATGTATGTTACCCAAGGCATCGATAGTGGAGTAGAAAGTGGAATAAAAGATCTGATATTGTCCTCACATCTTTGAGAGTACCAAAAAAATACATGATTTTGTTTTTGCTTTTCCCACATCCCTAAAAAACTAAATGTAGAGATTTGAACTTCATTAAGAAGTCCTCAATGGTGGAGAAGTTGGTAGGTGTCAAAGAAGTCAACTCTACATCAAGCTGTAGTGCCTAGAACTCATTCATTATGCCAAACAAGTTGTGAAACTTGGTCCAAATAGCTTGAGGAGTGGTCAAACCATCTAGATGAAATAGGAGACTATCAAAGATGTTTAGTGCAATCAAGCCCATCGCTTCATCCATTTTTTTTCTATGCTAAAGAACCTTAAAAGGGCACTACAGGACAGATTGATTCTCATCTAGACATGACCATAAGACACATGAAATAAGAAGCCAAGTCATGTGTGCTTTCCAATTGTCATAGTTGTGTGGTGTCAGCTAGGCCATAGAAGGGTCTAACATTGAGACAAGAAGATGAAAGTAGAAGGGTTAATTCTGAATTAAATTGTAGAAAGAAAAATGCACCCCCCATAATGTAAAAATATATCTCTTGTAAACCAAAGAAACCAATGGAAAGCAAAAAAATTGAGAAGAAAACATGGATGCCATATGCAAAGAGGGATGAAACTAAAGCCTCTACTTCAAAACCAAAAATAGGAGCTGAAATGGCCACATCATAAAATGAAACTAGAATCATTATCTCTAGCGTAGAACTAGCTTTTTGCCACTTTTTTTGGATAAAAAAAGACCTCTGTATGCTCAAGTTATGGCCAAAAAAAGAACTACTCCTCCAAAGAATGAGCTCTTTAGAAAATAATAGACACTAGAAAAAATTTGATGGTTATATGGTCATCTTCCAAAAAAAATCTAGTCATCGAAGAAATTGAAGAAGAAGAAGTTGAGTTACCTTTTGAAGATGCAAGCCTTTCTTTTCCTACAAAATCATCCTCAAGAACAAAACCTTTAGATACAAGTGGTATTCGACCTTTTGCTGAAATTTTGGCTTGTTTTCTTGATGATACCACCTTGAATCCATGAATTGTTAATATCCTAGTACTCAATGTCCCTTTTTAGTAGCAACCTCAAAATATAATACCTCCAGTAATGGCACAACCTACTTTTCCATTCCCTCTTCCAAGTCTTGTAACCAATGCCAATCTTAAAAACATACCTCCCACTGCTCTTCCAAAGTTCTATGGCCTTGCAATTGAAGACCTTGATACTTTCTTATTTGAGTTTGATATACTTTGTCATAGTTTTGACTACAAAACTGATGCCCACAAACTCAAATTATTTCCAGCAACATTGAAAGAGTCCGCTCTACGATAGTTCATGGGCTTAGGAGCTAATGCAGCCAGAACTTGGGATGAAATGAAAACTCTGTTTCTGATAAGTATAAAGAATATTGCAAAGCATTTGGTTCAAGATGAGATGATGTCTTCAAGATATCATAGAAGGAGGAAGAAACACTAGAAGACTATGTTTCACATTTCTTATATACACTACAGAAGAACGCTTAGCATGCATTGTTCGAAGATTCACAAAAGCTAGTCTTTCTAAGAGGTGTTAATGATGATTTTCTAGAAGCATTGGAGCTGATGGTTGGTGGTGATGTATATCAAGCTTCCTAGGATGACCTCAAAAAGATCTATCAAAACCATTCAAGGTCAACAATGAAGAAAGGCTGAGGACCTCATTCCATAGTCACTAAAGGAATCATCCAAGGTATTTCAAAGCTTGAGATATCTAACCCATTGTCAAATTTCAAGCAAGACATCAACAATGATGTTGCTACACATCTTGACATAATCACTAGAAAGAAGAAGCATGTAGAAGATGAATTATAACTAGTTGAATATTGTCCTCATTGCCAGAAGAAAAATAAGGATTGCCAATGTAAACTAGTTGCAAGCATGAAAAACCAACATCTTCCAACTGAGTACCTCAAGATAGATGGAGATGATGAGCAAGTATTTTTTGGTGCTTAATGCTAACCATGGGCCCAACATTAAGGTATGCATTAGGACCCTTTGCAAAATTCAAATTCATATGGTAATCAATGGCAAAATTGTAATCCCCAAGGTCCTCCACAATATCAACCTAATTGAAAAAATGTTGGGCAAAACAACCCACAACAATCCTAATGGCCTCAGAATTCCCAACCACCGTGGCCTAACCAATAGAGTAACCAATGGAAAAACCAACGAAACTACTAGAAAAACCAAAAAAACCAATGACAACCACCCCAAGGGAATTAGCAGCCTACAAACCAATGGAGGGGATCTCAATAGTGGGCTAACCAAAATACTAGTACTCCACAATTACCACCTCTAGTTCAACAACCTACTTTAATGCCACCACCTAAAAATCTTGGACCTCAAAAGTAGACAAAATTACCTACACAACCTTAGCCAAACCCAAATAGCCAACAACCACAATAGCCCATGTATAGTGCTAATGCTCAACAGTATCCTGCTTACACTTTGGTGTTGCAGATATACATCTAAGATCTGGTACAACTTTACCAATGCCTAAACCACCTCTTATAACTAAAATACTAGACTCTCGTGCAACATCAAAACCCTTAGTTGTTGAAATAGTTGACCCAACCAATGTTACCATGTCAACTCAAGCTGAACCAGTAGTGGAACCTCCTTTTCTAGAAAAGCTTATACAAAAGAAACCTATACAAGTAGAGGAACAAACTTTTGGGATTGTTGGTTAGCTGAAAAACATGCATGTCCAAATAACCCTATTTCAAGCCATTAGAGATGCTTGTTTGAAGAAGCCTGGAAGGAAGAAAAAGGACCCCACCATAGTCCATGTTGTGGGACAATCAGTTGACATTATGTTAGGCAAATTGATCACACCAAAATCTTTTGATCCAAGAAGTCCAGTAGTGAATGTCAGTATAAATGGTCAGAGTGTTAAAAATGATTTAATAGAACTTGGAGCTACTATAAATTTCATGATCAAAGACACTATGAAGAAGCTAAAAATAGAAGGGTTAAGGGCTATACCAAGAATTTTGCAACTTGTAGACAATTCAAATGTCACCCCTAATGGGATGATAGAAAACATAGTTGTAACCTTATATTCTCTAGAGTATCCTATAGACTTCATGATTTTATCCCCCAAAGTTAATCTATCTATTTACCCTATTTTCATAGATTGACCATGGTTAGCCACAACTAATGCAAATATAAGTTGTAGATTAGGGAATATGACCATATCAAATGGCCAAATAACAAAGAAATTTGATTTATATCCTCTAACACAACAATTACCAAATTTGAGTACATTTGTTTGGCCAGATTTAGGGGATGAAGAAGAAGAGTTAAATTATATAGTACAACTCATGATGTTTCATAGACAATCTTTTCTAAAATTGCAAGAGGAAGATTTAGTGCTTTAGAGTATCCTCACTAATAGTTGTGTGGTAGAAAAAGATGAATCTAAAAGTTTTGTGTTGGAATTAATCACATACGAAGAATGTGATAAGAATTGTACTTTTCTTAAAGAACTTGATATTCTTTATCCACTCTTATCTTGTGAATTAGAAGCAAGTCCAATCTCTGAAGCTACTATGATAGAGTCCACCACTACTATTAAATTGACTAAAGGTCATAATCTCTATGTTAATCCCAAATTAACACTCACATAGATGGAATAGTTAAAAGAGTTGCTTCAAAGGCATGAAAAGGCCTTTACATGGGGCTATAGTGATATGAAAGGATCGAGTCTTACACTATGCACCCATAGGATATACATCAATGAAGGCTATTTAACACTCCGTCAACCTCAAAGAAGGATAAATCGAAGCCTTAGAGAAATAGTTAAAATTAAACTGCAAAAATTGCTTGATGTTGATTTTATTTATCCTATATCTGATAGTAGATGGGTGTCACCCTTGGTTATAGTGCCCAAAAAGGGAGGAAAATGGAGAATTTGTGTAGATTACAAAGAGTTGAATAAATCTACAAAGAAGGATCATTTTCCTTTGCCATTTATAGACCAAGTTTTGGATACTCTAGCTGGAAAGAAGTATTTCTCTTTTCTAGATGGGTATAGTGGTTATAATCAAATTATTATTACTCCTAAAGATCAAGAAAAAACCACATTTACATGCTCATAGGGTACTTTTGCATACTCTATTTTACCATTTGGCTTATGTAATGCTCCTGTAATTTTCCAACGAGCTGTTATTAGCATCTTTGCTAATATATCACATGATTGTATGGAAATATACATGGATGACTTCACAACATTTGGAGTCACTTTTGAGGAAGCAATGGTGAATCTTGAAAAGGTTTTGGTCAAATGTCAAGAACATAATTTGGCATTTAATAGTCAAAAGCGTTTCATGCTCATGTAGGAAGGCATAGTACTTGGTCATTTCATATCAGCTGTAAGAATACAACTGGATCCAACTAAGATAGAGGTAATTCAAACATTCCCCATACCTACAAAATCAAAAGATGTAAGATCTTTTATAGGTCATGTTGGATATTATAGACATTTCATAAAATATTTCAGCAAAATAGCTAGTCCCTTATGTAAGTTACTCACAAAGAAGCTGAATTTAGTTGGACATCTAAATGTGATGAAGCCTTCTTGCAACTTAAGAAACTTCTAACTACAAACCTGGTTTTACAAGGCCCTAATTGGAATTTACCTTTTCATACATACATACATACATACATACATACATACATACATACATACATACATACATACATACATACATACATACATACATACATACATACATACATACATACATACATACATACATACATACATACATACATACATACATACATATATATATATATATATATATATATATATATATATATATATGCCTTTGACTATGCCATAGGTGTAGTTCTAGGATAGAAATCCCAAAATCTTAAAAATGCAATCTATTATATTAGCAAAAGCCTTCATGGACTAGAATTAAACTACAATGTGATTGAAAAAGAATTGCTAGTAGTAGTTTATGCCCTCAAAAAATTTCAGCATTACATAACTGGCTATTCCATATTTGTTCATACTGATCATGTAGCAATTAAATATCTCATGAACAAACTTGCTATAATAGGTAGATTAGTGAGATGGTTATTGTTGTTGCAAGAATTTGATATAATTATTCTTGATAGGCCTAGAAAAGCCAATATTATAGCTAATTATTTGTCAAGAACACATCATGATGATACTGAAACTACTTTGGTAGATGATGCATTTTTGGATGAGCATTTATTTCATATTGTTGTTCAAACTCCATGGTATGCATACATTGCTAACTACATTGCAGCCAAAAAAATACCAGCACATTTTTCTTAAAAGGAAATGAAGATGCTTGTAGAGAAAAAATTCTATTTCATCTAGATAGATAATCTCTTGTGTTACACTGGACCTAATCAAATCATGAGAAGATGTGTGAGAGAAGATGAAATATATGAAATTCTACATGCATTTCATAATGAACCATGTGGAAGAAATTTTGTAGAAAAAAAGATAAACCTTCAAAATCTTGACAACTGGTTACTATTGGCCTACACTTCACAAGGATGTAGTCAACTATACACGAAAGTGTGATAAGTGTCAAAGGATGGGCTGACCAACAAGAATATTTTTAAATTGCCTCTTAACTCACAAATGGTGTCAACACCATTGAAAAATGGGGCATAGACTTTATTGGTCTAATTGATCCTCCATCCAATGGGAAATCCTATATACTTTTGTTTACTAATTACCTGACAAAATGGGTTGAAGTTAAGGCTATGAAGCATGCTTGTGATGAAAAAGTTGCTAAATTTCTACATGAAGAAATTTTTACCCACTATGGTGTACCGAAAGAGCTAGTCACTGACCAAGTTGCACAATTCACCTCTAATCTAATCTCAAAGTTGATGAAATAGTATAACATCAGGCATAGAAAATCTAGTCCTCATCACCCTCAAGCTAATGGGAAAACATAAGTCACAAATTGTGAGCTTGAGAACATCCTCACAAAAATAGTTCATTTGCACTGTAGGGATTGGACCAACAGACTACAAGAAGTTGCTTGGGCCTACAGAACAACATGGAAGACTACTACAAGATTCACACCATTTGAGATCTTATATAGTAAAGTAGCAATGCTCCCCATTGAATTTGAGCATAAAACTCTAAGGACAACATTGGCATTGGATATTGAACTTCCTATAGCACAAAGATAACGTCTTCTACATCTTAAATCTTTGGATGAGATGCAAAAAACTACTTTGGAGTGTACTAAAATTATACAAAGACAAAGAAAACAATGGCACGACTCTCAGATTATCAAAAAACAATTTTAAATTGGTGATTGGACACTACTATATGATTCTAGATTTAAAGATATGCTAGGAAAGTTGCAGACAAGATGGCTAGGACCATATGAAGTTACTCATGTCTTTGACAATGGAGCTATCTAATTAACTACAATTGATCCAGTAACTTTCAAACTATTAGTCAATGGTCACATATTGAAATTGTATAAATGGCCCCAAACAAAAGATGACTTTCTGCAATAGTTTCAGTGACTGGATTCAAATAAAAATCAAGTAACTCTTCCTGCAGTCGAAGGTGTTAACCTTCTAACTATTGCTCTTGGTCATTAATTCCTTTGTGCACATTCATAATAAAAAATTTATGCCCACATAAAGTCCCACATTTCTCCATTCACTCTATGCACCTCATTTCTTTTCTTCCACCCATTCACCTTCCACGTCATCATTTTCTTCTATTTTGAATAAACACCACAACTTGCTAATGGATGCTATCATTGTTGACACAACTTCTATGACCTTTTCAAGTACATACAATGATCAGTTGATAGGTAAAAAAAATTCAAATTATTATTCACTTATAGTACATAGATTTTATTAATTATATTTAATACTACATTTTGTATATGATGACAACATTATGTTAGTCCCTTACCCATACTAGGTCTGAAAAGTGTGGACACTTGTCCATATTTAGCAGGGGGTAGGGAAGGTCACTAATATTCAATGGCATTTCTAATTATCCATAAAGATTTTTCTAAATCTTTGTATTTCCTTCATTGATAGAATTTAATTGTCATAAGTACACAAGTGTAGGTGTTGTACCCCTCATTTTTTGAATGATTTTATTGTTAGGCTGTGGTGTGACTTGTGTTTGAATTTTATGTGATTTGAACCCCATTTTTGGATGATTCTCACACATATTCATGATTTACTTCATTAAAGCCATATTATTGTGCATAACAATTCATTATGACATTAATTACCTGTTAAAACAAAGAAATGTGAGTTGAGTCTAGGTTTCACAAAGTAGCTTGAATTCAAAAGGGGAAAAACAGAGCACATAGAGAAAGTGTTAAGAAAAATGGGTGGACAGTTGCAGAGGAGAGAACCAGTGGAACATATTGTGTTGCTCTCAGACATAGAGGCTATAAGAAGGTTTAATACATTCAGATGGTTAGGGTATTTTCTAAGTCTGACTACATTTGATCAGGAGGTAGCCACAAAATTCACAAGGACATTTGATGAAGGTGAAGCTTCTATTTGGGGTTTAACGGTGATTGCAATAGAGGAATGCATTGCTAAAGTAGTTGGGTTACCTGCAATTGGAGAATATTATCCCAGCACACATGATGTGAGGTCAGCAAGAGCTCAATTTACTAGATTGACTGGTCCTCAAATGGACATTACAAAGCAAGGTTATAAGAGAATGTCATTGTTGCTGCCATACCATAAATTAACCATTCACATTATCAGGTACCTTACATGCGAAGGGCAATTCTTGTACATACATGCACATCATTTCAAATTACCTAGTTGTATAAGGCATTATCTTCTAGTAAAAATTCCAAATTTCTTGTACAATATGCTCTATATTAGTGTGGAAGAAACTCAAAAAGGAAAAGATAATTTCATTACCCATCATGCCCTAATTAAATTACTAATAGAAAGGTTGCTTAGGGATGTGTCTCCCATGATATGGGATGAATTTGTACAAGCCAAAACTTTGCAACCCCAAGCTACCCCTGGTGAACAACCCAATGAGAAAAATGCAGTCCCCACCAATGAGCCTACTGAAAAAAATACCAAAGAAGCCGAAGCCAAAAATACCCAAGAAAATATGCAAGAAACTATCCTTATTAAAGAGACTGTACCTTTACCTGTTCAAGAAACCCAAAAACCTACTTCTAGCAGAGCAAAGAGGAAATGAATATTGCAAGAACAAATCTCTATTTAGGAAAAGGAAGAGCCAAACCCTATAGTTGTGAGACAAAAGAGAACTAAGAAAAGTCCTACAACAACTACTCCTATAAAAAAGACACCCAAAGGGAAATGTAGGAAAAATTTTGTGATACAAGAAGCCCCAAGATGAGAGAGCAAGTTTCCAAAGATTCTACTTTGTCCAAAACATCTACTAAGGAATCCCTTATGCAAATTGTCTCCAATCACTCTCCTCCCCATCTTGAAATTAAAAACTTTCCTAAAAGTTTTAATGAGGAATGTAGGGATGAAATCAAGGAAAATCCAAATGATACCCTAGTAGACTAGCCAAGTACTTTGAGCTGTAGAGATGAAATAGTTTCTGAACAAATTGATCCAAACATGGCCCTAGTTCCCCACAAATCAATATGGGTTACTAGTTTTGTAGAACATTTATGGAAGGAATAGAGGAAGAGGAAAATAAATCATGAAGAAGATAGTGGTTTTACTACACTGTAGAAACTCCTTTTTTAGTTGTTTGGACAACATATGTTTACTGAGGCCTTATGGGAGGAAGAGAGGAAAAAGATGAATAAAATCATATCATCTCAAGGTGAAGAAATTGTAGATTTAAAGGAATAATTAGCAAGTCAAAAGCAACAGATGGATCATGCCCTCAAGTTGGCTAATTAGGCACTTGCTTGCAAACCACTACCAAGAGTTTATGCTCTCTATTTAAAAGAATAATTTCTTTTGTTTCAACTAATGTTAACTCTTAAGGATATTAATGAAAAGTTCAAATCAGCCCAAGAATTTTATGGATTATATTAGACTTTGCCATCCTGGCAACAAAATTTTCTTTGTGAATTATATGTGCATAATTTTGTTATCCCTTTAGAGACCCAATGGAATACCTTGCTCTATATAGGAGATATACATTTAAGGGCCCTCATGTCCTAGATGTCTAGTAAAGAAAACTATGAAAAGAAATTGAATAATTACATAGATGAGGAAAGGATAGAGCCCTTGCCTTTAAGAGCCAAAAGCAATAAGCTAGATGAAGTTCTCAGGGATTGGTTCACATTAACTTATGGAAAGAAGAATCCATAAGTAACAGATAGAATCTTTGCTATAAGAACCAAAGCATATGCTGATTATGAGAACTTACCCTATTTTCCCTTCCAAAGAGCTATGACTAGTGTTAGAAGTAGATGGGCTAGATTTCCTAAGTCACTTAAAAGGTTAGAACCACATAGTCCCATCAACTTGGAGGCAACACTTCATAGGGTTCTAAACTATCTAGAGTTAGGGAAGTAGGCTAGACCAAAATTGTGGTGTCCATTAACCATGCAACTTCCAATGATCATGTGGCCTTTATATGACATTAATTATGATATAATCAAGAAGCTATAGGAAGATCATAGAAGGGAAGTATGAGAAAGAACAAGAGGATTTTACTATACCTTCAAGAGCAACAGGGAAGGTAGGACTGAGTTTGGAGAGTTCAGGTCATTAACTAGAAAGTGCAATGCTCAAGGACAAGCATTACTTTAGTAAGGGGTAGATGATGAGGCCAAATATTACCTTTATTTCATGATAGTTTTGAACACGTTGTTGATACTCTATTTTATTTTCATCAAAACATGTGTGGACCTATGTTTACCAAAACCTATGATAAACCTATGGGTAGATACTATGCCATCTTTTGCTAGTATTATATATATTATGTAGTATTTCATATAATTAGTAGAATGTGTGTTCTTATATTTGAATTTAATTTGATAAATGCTTATTTGCAAGCATGTCTCTACATAATAACAAACTTGTTAGCAATGAAGCTGAAGATGATTAGGTGAATTCAAAGATGCATGTTGAATATAGTTAATAGCATTCAAGAGGAGAAAGAACATTGAAGTTTAAGTCATAGTGGAGAAGAATCATACTAGTACTGAATGACATGGTTGCAAGAATGGAGGAACTCTGAAGACTTACTATATTCTCTGCATTTATGTCAAGTGGTTGTTGTTTAGACTCTATTCTTCCCACCTTGAGCTATTACTCTTCCTTCTTTCTTTCATACAAATTTGTAGTTAGTTAGTTTTTCTATTTTTGGAATAAGTGTCAATTTCCTATATATAGGGATCAGACTAGTTGCATGCAAGTTTGGAAGTTAGTAGGAAGTAAGAAGAAAGAGTTTATGAGAACAGACTATTAACTTTTATAGTTGTGTTTTTATAGTTTCTATGTATTGTTCCCATGTAATGAATTTCTAAAATCTAATGAAATAGTTTTTGGCTTCTATACTATGTTAGTAGTTTAGTTGAATCTGACCAAGGAGGGGCACTTGGAAAGTGTATTATATTAGGATAGTATAGATTTATTTTCAAGCATTTCTAGTTTTGCAAGAAGTTATAAATTCCTTCTTGTAGCATCATACTTCATGAATGTTCCTACAACATATGTATGAATAGTTATAGTGGATGAACTAAGTTAAAATAGGTGTTAACATTTCATTTCATTTCCAACATTTATTTCAGCCAATTGTGTTCATTTCCTATAGCAATAGTGTAGGTTCTTTTCCTTGCATTTTGTTTTCCTACAGTATAAGCATAATGAATCATTAAGAAACCTAGTGCACATACTATGCTGACCATTTCAAGTATACATCCCTGGGTTGACAATATTAAATGCATCTCATAGTGGGAAAATTAGTCCTTAGTTTGAATATATTATTCCTAGGCATGGCCCAGAGCATGACTATGATACTCCTATTGTGAGGTGGACCAATTGTCAAATATTTTAGATACTATTTCCACCAAATAGAAAATATATTCTTGTCTTTTTTTGTTTCAGTCAATCTTCAACATCTAGATTGTTTTTTTGTTTTTCAAAATAAGGAATACTATATATATTCAATTGCTACTCTCTTTTGGGTATGCATCGCTACTTTTTTTTGAGTATGCATGTCTATAATAGTTTACTTAGTAATAGGAAATTAGATGGAAGTTTGACAGTTTGGGAAATTTTCTTTTCACTAAAGAAGGCTACTGGCCTACCTTCTTGACTAAAAACTCCCCCTACTGCTAGGCCACTTGCATCACACTTTATGGTGAAAATTTTCTCAAAGTTAGGCACTAGAAAAATAGGTTGGGTAGCTACTTGTTTCTTTAACATTTCAAAGGATTTCTCTACTTCTAAGGTCAACTTGAACTTAGACTTGACCGCATCCTTTATGATATCTATCAAAGGTGCACATATACCTCTAAAATTCCTAATGAATTTCCTATAGAATTGAGCTAGACCATGAAAAATCCTTACCTCAATAGATATAGAAGGTGGTGGCTAGTTGAGGATAGTAGTAACTTTCTCTTGATCCATCTTCAAGAATCCCTTAGAAACCGCAAAACCTAGATACATAAGTTCCTACTTGAAAAAGTTACATGTCTCAAGATTTGTGGCAAGCTTCTCCTCATGAAGTCTTTGCAATACTTCCTCCACATGCTTGATGTGTTCCTCTTTGGTCTTGATAAAGATGAGTATGTCATCTAGATACACCACCACAAACCTTCTAGTGAAGATTTTCAATAGTTCATTCATGAGCCTCATAAAAGTGCTATGACCATTAGAGAGACTAAATGACAGCACAAGCCATTTATAAATCCCAAATGTTATCTTAAATGTTGTTTTCCATTCATCTCCCTCCTTAATCCTAATTTGGTGGCATCCACTCTTCAAATCCAATTTGGTGAAGTACATAGCTCCTCCAAGACAATCCATAAGATCCTCAATCCTAGGTAGGGGAAACCTATACTTGATTGTGATTCTAATTATGGCCCTTGAATCCATACATAGTCTCCATTTTCCTCCCTTTTTGGATGCTAGTAAAATAGTGATTAGACATGGGCTTATGCTCTTCTTGATAAAACCTTGGTCCATCCATTCCTGCACTTGTCTTGCCACTTCTAGCTTTTGGTCTAGAGTAAGATTGTATGCTACTTTTTTTGGTAAGGATGCATTAGGAATAAAGTCTATTTGATGGCTTATAACTCTTCTAAGAGGTGGGATAGTAGGAGCGCCATCAATCAAAATGTCCTTGTACTTCTCAAGAAATGTTTGAACTTTTGTAGGTAAAGGGTTCTTGGTTGTCTTATCTTCTCCCTTGGACTTCAACACCACTATATAGACTTGGATCTCTTCATCTTTAAGATCCTTAACAAACTCCTTCCCACTACAAAAAAACACACTAGTGACCTTAGAATCTAGCTCTCCTCCCTCCAACAAAGATTAGATTTTAAAATTTATGCCTCCTTTCTTGAAAGATATTGATTTTGCCTTGCCATCATAAACTACCTCTTTGTCATACCGCTAGGGTCTACCTAATAGTAGATGGCAAGCATCCATGGGAAAAATATCACATAATAATCTATCCTTGTACCATACTATGAAGAAGTCCACCCAATTTTTCTCATTCACTAGTATACTTTGACCATTTTTGAGCCAAGTTACCTTGTATGGATTTACATTAGCTAGCTTAAGCCTCTCAATTGCCTCCTCTGATATTATGTTATCATTAGAGCCTGAATCCACCAACACATTGCAGACTTTTCCAAGGATCTTGTATCTAATCCTAAACAGATCCATCATATGCTTATGTTCATTAGGAGGAGGTTTTTTAATCAAAACTCTTCTAAACATAAGATTCTCTCCTTTTGTAGACTCTATTTGATCCACCTCATTCTCCTTGCAACTAGAGTTATATTCTTGTGCATATGCCACTCTCTTTTCATGATTTGAAGAAGAGGGCTTTTAAGGAAACCTATATGTAAGATGGTCAAGTTGACCATAGTTGTAACACTTTGATGTAGGAGCATCCTAGGTTTCCTTTTTATCTTACTCATTTTTTGTTCATTCTACGAGTGACTGCTGAGTGCCAGTTGCTACCGAGTTCTAGTTACTGCCGAGTGCTAATTGCTACCAAGTTCTAGTTTCTAGTTATTACCAAGTTCCAATTGCTACCAAGTTTTGGTTGTTGCTGAGTCCCAATTGCTACCAAGTTCTAGTTACTATCGAGTTACCTAGTGTATGTCAAGTGATTCTTCATGTGTCGAGTTACCCAGTGTATGTTGAGTGATTCTTCATGTGCCAAGTTACCCAATATATGCCAAGTGATCCTTCATGTGCTGAATTTTCCTATTTATGCTGAGTGTCAGCATTTGGATGTGATTTCTATGAGCCAACTTGTAGAATTTATTTTGATTGTAACATTTATGTTAAGATCTTTTCTTGGGATGTGTCTAGACTATTTTTGGGTTGGCCTCTCTCTTATGTAATGTTCTAGAATGGTCTATAAGTCGTTGAAATTTTAAAAATGAGAAGAGTACTTCTGAGGGGGGGGGGGGGGGGGGGGGTGAATCAAAAGTACCACACTTTTCTCTTTTCAAATCTTTAAAAAAAAATAACTAAAAGTAAACTACATAAAGTAAACACATGCATCAACACACATACCACCAGATTTGGTAACCCAAAAACCCTCCAGGAATAAGAAGGTAAAATTGGGGTGGGGATGATACCCACAAAAATCATTGCAACAATAATTGTTTGACGACTTCTGATGGTCTGCCTTGTGAAAGGCATGCCCTATTAAAGGCTTTACACTATGTCAATAGTGACTTGGTTAAAGCATCTACAAACACTTTACATGAAGTGTCACCCTATTAAAGGATTTAGTCACCTCTTCAAAGGATCTACAAAATAGCTATTAAGCTAGCCTATCAACATAGAGTTTTCACTATCTAATACAATGGCTAGAGAGTATTAGTAACCTTTTGACCTGATTGGTACAATCTTCAATTGCTGATTTAAGGCACTTGACCTTCTTATTCTAATCTTGATCCTCTAAGATCTGATATTTGATTGTGTCCCTTGTACTATTTTGATCAATTGGATGTATAATTGCTATTCAATTTACTAAATCCATGATGCCCCTATTGTTTGCCTTGTTCTACAATTTTGCTATCTGTATAGCAACTCCCTTTTTTACTTCTATTCAACAACTCAAAATTGTGGGGTCTAAGGCTTCTTATAAAGACCTCATAGACTAAGTGTTAGGTATGGATCTACAATCCATATTGAATCTTGAATTCTCACTCATTCCTTGCATTTTTCTCATTGGTTGCATGCCTTCTCCATTTTTTTGATTGGTTGCATGCTGATTGCATAAGAAATATAAAAGATTCATTCTTATCCTTATCATCCTTATCATCCTTCTATTTCAGCTCCAAAAATAGTTTACATCTGAGTTTGTGAGTGCACAAACTCATATGTTGATTCTATGTTACTCAACACATACTAGACTACTGGTACTCAACACATATACTATCTTTCTTTTCTCGGCACCTATTGCATTCTATCTTGCTTGGCACATGTATGACTCTGGCTCACTTGACATATCTATCATTTTGACTTGCTCAGCATCAACTATGACTCAACACCTATATATCACTCGGCACCTATATAATGCTCACCACCTAAAGTCACTTGGTACCTATTGGAATTCTAATTCAGAACATAGTATAGCTTGGCATATGTACTGTACTTGGATTCAATATAAAAAGTGGTTAAGTGTATTGACACTCAAATGTCAAAACCATTCTAAGACCAACAATCTCCCCCTTTGACATGAGTGTCAAAAACACTTAACGAAACATTATTCATCTATCCTTATGAGTGCTTTATCCACAAAATTTCAAAATTTGTTCAAAATCTATTCAAAATACCTTATAACTACCCCTGAGTTGATTATACCCTGACATTCTTGCAACCAAAATTCTTGTGCTGATGTATTTGATACTCTTTGACTTTGCCCTATTTCTATAATCTATTTCTATGTGCTGATTTCTATCTTTAATCATTATTTTTCCCTCATACACATTATCACTTATCTCCTTCTTTTTGGCTATCTACAATTCTTTCTTTTATTCACCAAGAGAATGAATAAAATGTAATCAAAACTTAGTATTGTATTCTTTGCCTTAGCCATATCTTCCTTACTGTTGTTTCTCCCCCTATCTCCTTTTATTATTTCTCCCCCTTTTTTGACACTTATGTCAAAGGGTTCTAAGGAGTAATACCATATTTTGCCAAAAATGTGTTGTTTACCTCCATTATCATTTTTAGAGCTACATCCCAATTTTCCAAAGCAATATCTAGTGACTTGTGCTGGAAGGTAGTCTCTACAGCAAAATGTACAAGTCCATCTAGTGTAGAAAGATTTGGATCTTTCTTTAAGATAGTTTCTACACAGACTTGTTCTTTATGGAGAACCTCAAAATGTGGGGTTATGGAGGATTGAATCTATATTAATTTGGCCTTTATATTGGCCTCTTCACTTACTAATGTAGCTAACTCTCTTTGAGTGTAAAGTGATTAGGAAAAATGCTTCTCACTTTGAGTTGGATCCCTTGGCAGTTGCATGCTAGAAATCTTCAAATTTCTCTCCAAGCTCAATATCCTTTGACTTGTTTCTTGTGTGAAGTTGGAAAAATCACATAGCTTTTTGTATAATGAGAAAATATTCTCAGGTACAACTTTCACCTTGTTAATTTTCTTAGCCAACTCTACCTATTCAAGTGCTACACCACTTGATATTTTCTCATTCACCTTCCCCTAAAATTTCCTTTTAGATGATTCCATAAGTTTGACATTTGTATCCTAGTTTTCACTAGTTACATGGTCAACTATATCAGATAGCTATTTTATTATGGGCTTTGCTTCATTTGGTGATTGCAAGCTGAAGGCATCCATAAAGATGTCCTTAATCTCATGTAGTGCTTGCTTGTGTTTATACTCTTTTCTAAGTATTTCCTGCCTCTTCCTTCTATTTAAATCATCTTGAATTTCTATAATCTAATCCATGGTGATGGTCTTTGAGTCATAGGCATGTATTGCAATATCTTTATCTAACTCAAGGTCTCCATAGTGAAGTACCTTAGCCACTCTAGTTGAGCTCAAGCTTGGTGTTGATATTTGCAAGGGAATGGCTTTAGTGCTAGCTTTTGAAGGGTTTTTGTAGGAATGCCTATCTTTGGTAGTTCTACCAGTGTCTATATAGTGGCATTCTCCTTTTCTTTTGATGGATTCTCCTTCTCATCATATTTCCTTTCTTCTGCACTCAACTTCTGTGTGGTGTCCCCTGCTATTATAGGTGGTGGAAGCATTAAAACTTTAGTGGTAATAGCTGTATAGGTGAAAGGTGATTCCTTTGGTTTCACATTTTCTCTTTGTGGTTCTGCTAATACCTTCTATAGCTCATTTACACTCACCAATGTAGGGTTTGTGCATAACTATGCCTATATAGTGGATTGATGAAGGATCTTGGAGAGATCCTCTACAGTTAGGGGATTAGTGTTCTGAGCTGAATTGTCGAGAACATCCTTAATAGTTATTGTTTTTGAAGGTGTGATGGTTACATGAGGAGGGCTAGAAGGTGGAATTTTTGTGTCTTGCACACTCTATTCCTCTTCCTTCTGCTACTTAGCTATTGCCATATCTTCTTATTTTTGTGTTACTTCCTCACCTTTTTCTTTATCTTCTTCTTTCTCTTTTTCTCCTTTCTTTTCCTTCATCTTCTTTTGCTATTGCTTCCTCTTGCTCTTTTCCCTCTCCTTTCTTCTCTTCTATTTTCTTTTCCTCTATCTTTTCCTTGGCACTAGCCTTAGCCTAGTTTTCTTCCTCTTCCTTGTTATCAGTTATCTTGTAAATTGTTTTCCATAATTGTGTGGATTTATTTACTACATCCTCAATCTTATTTTGTAGGATGCTAAAGGCTCTATATTTAGGTACAAATTTTCCACCATGTTTGTTATTAGCCTTTTTTATTTGAATTCTTTTTAGGTTAGGCTTTACTTGAGCTAAGGTAGATTCTCTGATCTCCTTTTCCATTTTTCAGACAATAATGCCATTTATTTTGAATTATGATGCAGGAGCATCTAGAGGTATAAGGGCAATCCTGTGTCACCCAAAAAAAAAAAATGTACTTAGACTTAGTTTCTGTTTCATGTCTTTACATTTTTGGATACCCATTTGGCTCAAATAAAGGTTCCAACTCTCATAGTTCAACTATCAGTGCATTTGAAAATCCCAAAAAAATAGGAGCATGCAATTTGGCCATCATTTTGGTGACCTAGAAGGTGTGACTTGGCCAGATGAATGTAATTGAGATTTAGAGCATTCCAGAAAAAGAATTAGGTCAAAAGGCCCCACGGTTTGAAAGTTATTGCAATTTTTTGAGTTTTGGAGACCTCCTAAGAATGCTTCAAAGTTAGGTTTGGGGCATTAAATGACCTCAAAAAGGGTTGAAAAATGGGGGACAAGCATAGCTTGTCTATAAGGCTATAGAGCACTTCGAGAGCTTTCTAAAAATGTAAACGATTCGTCAATCGGAGCTACGGTTCAAAAGTTATGCCTCTCGGAAGTTCGAATACCATTTCTGGATTCTTCTAGATTTGCACCGACTTCTAACGTGGCTTCTGGAACCTTCTATTTTGTCGGTGGATGCCTACTAGCACTTTCTAGAATGTACTCCTAGTCCTTAACCCTCTAGGGTCTATTTAAGGAGATTTTTGGCATTGTAAAAGGCAGTTCGGATTGGAGCTTGAGGGGAGGTGCTAAAAGGAGAAATATTCTCTAGATTTATGCTATTGTAAGCCCGTAGGGCATGTTTTGAAGTTTATTTTCTCTGCACTATTTGTACTAGCATATTTTCTCAGTTAATATAATTCCCCCTTTCTATTGTGTCTATTCTGTTGTTGGGTTCTTGTCCCCATCAAGTGGTATCAGAGCGGGTTTTCCTGAGTGTGTAGATAGAGCACCGACTGTGAGGCAGTTTGCACCAGGACTGTGTGGTTGTGGGTTCGAGTTAGAAGATGCCTCCATGAAGAGAGCGTGGTGGAAGGGCTAGAGCTATTGATCCTAAGGAGGTTAGAGCCCTCCAGAGATAGGTACAAGCATTGCAAGAGGAGCTTCGTAGAGGAGCAAATATTGCCGCAGATGACAATAGTGAGGATGACAATGAAGAGGAAGTAATGGAAGTGGATGGGGAAGTTCTGAATCCTATAGAGGAAAGGCTTTTTAGGGCCATTACTAGGTTTGGGAAAAGACCTACAATTGAAGTGGGTATATTTTTGGGAAATTTGAAACCAGATGAGTTGATCGATCGGATCAATGAACTGGAAGAATACTTTGAGTATGAGGATATAAGGGACCCAGATAGGGTTAAGTTTGCAAAGGCCAAACTAAAAGGCCATTCCAAAATCTGGTGGCAAGAGGTTCAACTGGAAAGACTTAGAAGAGGAAAGGAGAAGATCACAAGATGGGATCTCATGGTGGACAAATTGAAGAAGCAGTTCATTCCTGTGGACTACGAGCTTGATCTATTTAAGAAGATGCATGGGTTAAAGCAAGGAGGAAGATCAGTCCAAGAATATACAGAGGAGTTTTACCGACTCCTGATTAGAGCGAGGCATGCAGAAGCAAATAAGGAGAAGGTTGCTCATTATATCAGTGGGTTATGACCTAGCATCCAGGAGGAATTAAGTATGGTAAGAATGACCAGCATTGAAGAAGCATACCAGTTTGCCCTACGAGTTGAAGAGAAGCTGAGTAAAAGGTTTGAAGGAAGACAAAGAGGGCGCGGTCAAGGAGGAAGGGGAAGCGATAGATCATCTGGAGGCCGCAATGAAACTCAAAAGAAAAATGAAGATGAGGGTACTAGCAAGAACCAGAGGAATGAGGGTTTCAACCGCTCCCGTGATCAAGATTTTGGAAATCAAAGAGGAAGAGGTAGAGGACATGGACAAGGAAGAGGAGGCTTCCGTGGTACCTATTTCCATTGCAATGAAGAAGGTCATCATGCCTTTGAATGCCCTCAATGACAAGGAAGGATAGATAGGAGAACTGAGGGCCAAGCTAGGGTTGCTCATGTGGATGAGGATGCACAATCATCACATTCAGAGGATGCAGAAAGAGGAGAGACCTTGGTAAATGAAAGAGTCCTACTAAGTGGTGAAATGAACCAGGACAACGAAGGAGTTTGTTTCGTACCATATGCAAGTGTGAGGATAAATGTTGTGATGTGATCATTGATGGTGGTAGCACTGATAACTTGGTATCCGAAGAGATGGTCTCTAAGCTGAAGCTCAAGAGGGAGAAACATCCCCAGCCCTATCGGATTTCTTGGGTAAAAGATGATCATAAGGTCCTGGTAAGTGAACAATGTTTAGTAAAATTCAAAATTGGGAGTTACCATGATGAAGTTCTCTGTGATGTTATTTCGATGGATGTTTGCCATCTATTGTTGGGTAGACCATGGCAGTTTGATAGACATGCAATACATGATGGACATGCAAACACATACTCTCTGACAAAGGATGGAGTTCACCACAAATTGAAGCCCATGAAAAAGGAAGGTGAAAAGGTATGTAGCAGTGCTAGGATTTGTCTTGTTGATGGAAGGAAGTTTTTAGATGGCATGAAACATCAGCGTATGTGCTATGCTTTGATTCCTAGGAAAGATAAAGAAGTTAGTAGTGAAATACCATTTGAAGTTTTAGATTTACTAGGAGAATTTGGAGATATTATCTCTGATAATGTTCCAGATGGATTGCCACCAGTAAGGCAAATCAGTCATCAGATAGATCTGATTCCAGGAGCTAGTTTTCCTAACAAGGCTGCTCACAGGATGACTCCTACTGAAACAGAGGAGCTAAATAGACAGGTTTAGGAGCTGTTGAGGAAGGGCTTGATTCGAGAGAGCTTGAGTCCATGTGCAGTACCTACAGTACTTGCACCAAAGAAGGATGGAGAGTGGAGGATGTGTATAGATTCTCGAGCTATAAATAGGATAACCATCAAGTACCGGTTTCCTTTACCAAGGATGGATGATCTTATGGACTGCTTGAGTGGAGCTCAGTACTTCACAAAGATAGATCTTAAGAGTGGCTATCATCAGATACGGATTCGAGAAGGAGATGAGTGGAAAACAGCCTTCAAGACCAAGGAGGGTCTTTATGAGTGGTTACTCATGCCCTTTGGATTGACGAACGCCCCAAGCACCTTCATGCGGCTCATGAATGAGGTACTTAAGAAGTTCTTGGGAAAATTTTTTATTGTCTATTTGGATGATATTTTAAGTTTCAGCAAGACTTTGGAAGAACATTTACTGCATATTCATAGTGTCCTTGAAAGGCTAAGGGAAGAGAAACTGTTAATTAATCTAAAGAAGTGTGTCTTTGCAAAAAGGGAGTTAGTCTATTTGGGATTTGTTATATCACCTGAAGGTCTCAAAATGGATCCAGAGAAGGTAAAAGCCATCTTGGAATGGCCTACTCCAAGGTCTGCTACTGAGGTAAGATCATTTCATGGTCTGGTTAGTTTTTATAGGAAGTTTATTAAGAATTTCAGTGGCATATGTGCACCTCTAACTGATACAATAAGAGGGGATAGAAAAGAGTTCAAATGGACTCCAGTAGCTGCGAGAAGTTTTGAATTGCTGAAGAAGAAGGTGACTGAATAGCCTGTGTTGGCACTTCCAGATTTTAGAAAAGTATTCCAGGTGGATTGTGATGCTAGTGGTAGCGCTATTGGGGCTGTATTAAGCCAAGAAGGTAAGCCTATTGCATATTTTAGTGAAAAATTGAATGATGCAAAGAAGAAGTATTCTGTTTATGATCAAGAGTTCTATGCGATAGTTCAAGCCTTAAAGAAATGGAGGCATTATTTATTGCCAAAGGAATTTGTTTTGTATACTGATCATCAGGCATTACAGTACCTAAATAGCCAAGGTAAATTGAATCAGAGGCATATGAAGTGGGTAGAATTCTTGTAGAGTTATACATTTGTGTTGAAGCATAGAAGTGGAAAATCTAACAGGGTTGCAGATTCATTAAGTAGGAGACAGTTGTTGCTTACAACAATGCAGGTTGAAGTAGTTGGGTTTGATGAACTCAAGAATTTGTACCCCGAGGATCCTGATTTTGCTGAAGCATGGAAAGCTTGTAAAGAACCTGTTGCTGTAGATAGAACCAAGTGGTTAGATTATTTGATTCAGGATGGCATGTTGTTCAAAGGTAGTCAATTGTGCATTCCAAGGAGTTCCATGAGGGAAAATTTGATTAAGGAGAAACACAGTGGAGGGATGGTAGGACATTTTGGTCGAGATAAGACCATTTCCATTCTTAAAGAACATTATTTTTGGCCTCAAATTTCACAGGATGTGAAGAAGTTTGTACAGAGTTGCCAGGTTTGCCAAGTTGCCAAGGGGTTTAGTCAAAATATTGGCCTATATCAGCCATTGCCTGTTCTATCAAGGCCATGGGAGGACATAAGTATGGATTTTGTTCTTGGATTGCCAAGGACACAAAGGGGTAATAACTCAGTATTCGTGGTGGTGGATAGGTTCTCCAAAATGGCACATTTCATTCCATGCCACAAAACTCATGATGTTGTCCATATTGCAGACTTGTTTTTCAAAGAGGTGGTAAGACTACATGGTCTTCCAAGGAGTATAGTTTCTGACCGAGATACTAAATTTGTGGGGTATTTTTGGAGGGCATTGTGGAAGAAGTTGAGAATAGACTTGAAATTCAGTTCCACGCATCACCCACAGACTGATGGCCAAACATAAGTGGTAAATAGAAGTATGGGCAATTTGCTGAGATGTTTAGTTGGAGATAAGCCCAAGGGATGGGATTTGATTCTACCACAGGCAGAGTTTTCTTATAATAACTCTGTAAATAGGAGTACTGAAAAATCACCATTTCAAATTGTATATGGAAATAGCCCAAGGATTGCACCAAAATTAAGGAAGATAGAACAAGGGGAGAGAACAAGTGCTGAAGCCGAGGAATTTGCTGAACACATCAAGCGTCTACATGAGGAGGTTCAAGCACACATTATCAAGATGAATCAAGAGTATAAAGCTAGGGCTGATGCAAGGAGAAGACATAAGGAATTCCAAGTAGGGGATCTAGTCATGGTGCACTTACGAAAAGAAAGATTTCCAGTTGGTACTTACAACAAGCTAAAAATGAAGAAATTTGGCCCCTGCAAAATTTTGAAGAAACATAACTCAGGAAATGCATATGAGGTGGAGCTGCCAGATGGTATTCACATTTCTCCCATTTTCAACATTGCAAATTTAACAGAGTATCATGATGATGGGGCAAATGAAGAGCTGGTTTTAGAGCCATGTCCAATTCCTGCTTCTAAGAAGGAAGAGATAGAAGACATTCTAGATCATCGTGTGGGTAGGAGTACCAGAAACAGGCAGTATGAAGAGTATTTGGTCAAATGGAAAGGACGACCGATCGAGGACTCAACTTGGATTTCAGCAGCTGAGGTTTCCCATTTGGGATTTCCTCTACCATCCATAAAGTGACAGGGTCACTTTTCAATCTACCCTGGGTGTCTGATGCAGGAGCATCTAGAGGTATAAGGGCAATCCTGTGTCACCCAAAAAAAAAAAAAGTACTTAGACTTAGTTTCTGTTTCATGTCTTTACATTTTTGGATACCCATTTGGCTCAAATAAAGGTTCCAACTCTCATAGTTCAACTATCAGTGCATTTGAAAATCCCAAAAAAATAGGAGCATGCAATTTGGCCATCATTTTGGTGACCTAGAAGGTGTGACTTGGCCAGACGAATGTAATTGAGATTTAGAGTATTCCAGAAAAAGAATCAGGTCAAAAGGCCCCACGGTTTGAAAGTTATTGCAGTTTTTCGGGTTTTGGAGACCTCCTAAGAATGCTTCAAAGTCAGGTTTGGGGCATTAAATGACCTTGAAAAGGGTTGAAAAATGGGGGATGAGCAGAGCTTGTCCATAGGGCTATAGAGTGCTTCAAGAGCTTTCCAAAAATGTAAACGGTTCGTCAATCGAAGCTACGGTTCAAAAGTTATGCCTCCCGAAAGTTCGGCTACCATTTCTGGATTCTTCTAGATTTGCACCGACTTCTAACGCGGCTTCTGGAACCTTCTATTTTGTTGGTGGATGCCTACTAGCACTTTCTAGAATGTACTCCTAGTCCTTAACCCTCCGAGGTCTATTTAAGGAGATTTTTGGCATTGTAAAAGGCAGTTCGGATTGGAGCTTGAGAGGAGGTGCTAAAAGGAGAAATATTCTCCAGATTTATGCTATTGTAAGCCCGTAGGGCATGTTTTGAAGTTTATTTTCTCTGCACTGTTTGTACTAGCATATTTTCTCAGTTAATATAATTCCCCCTTTCTATTGTGTCTATTCTATTATTGGGTTCTTGTCCCATCAAATTATCTCATCTAGCTCTCTAGGCATGGTATTGTCTAGCTCTAGAGGTGTATTATTAAATTTAGCCATCATGGCATATGTTGATTCCTTTATTCTATCTTTTTTTTCTCTACTTAACTTGTTGAAATCAAGACTTTTAGATCATTTAAATTTGCATTCCTAACATTTTCACAAATTTTGTCCAAGGTAGATTTGGGAGGATGACTTACCACTCTGAATTGGCTGATATCCTCTGACTCTATTCTTTCCTCATCATTTGTTTGTAGCTATGCCACATACTTTCTTCTCTTCTTTGGCACCTCATTAGGCTATTTAGAGGCCTTCATTTTCTCTTTTTTTGCCTCTTTGTCCTTTTGTGTGGATGCCCTTGTGCTAGCTCTAGTTGTTGGTGCTGGCTTGGCTTGTGTAGGCTTAGTGACCTTCTTGGGTTTGGGCTGAGCTAGAGGCTAAGTTTTAGCCTTTCTTTTCTTTTTCTTGACTAGTGTAGGTGTTTCCTTGGCTTCTTCTTCCTTACCACCTTCCTCCTTGTCTTCTCATAAGTCTTGGGTCAACTCTGTTGGATCTTTCCCTTGCTCTCCTTCTTCTTCACTTTATCCTTCTTCTTCTTCTTCTTCACCACCTGTTTCTCCTTCAATATTTTCTCCAAATTTATTCTTTATCTTCTTTACTAATTTGTCTTTCCTCTTAATAATAGAGGCTATCTTCAATTCAGTTTTAACTTTGGATTTGACAACATCATATGTGCCAAAGTGCGGAACCTCCTTATCTATCTCTTCTGCAAGAAATGTTGTGATTGCTGCTAAGGCTTCATCTATATCAAGCTCATATCCCAATGGCCTTAGTCATCTTACTCTTGGAATTAATGCCTAGATATAGGTGTTGTCAATGTCAACCAAGAAGTATATGTCATTGATGTGTTTTTCCACTAGGGAAACTGGTATTCTCACCCTTTTCTTCATGGATTTCTTAAAATCCTCAAAATAGCTTGTCTTTTGGGCCTCAAAGTTATCACCCATTTCATCAATGAACTCATTGATTTGTGTAATTACAATTTTTTTAGGGTTCCAATTCACCTTTCCAATAGAAGAAAAATCTTCCATAACATAAAATAATATAAAAATAAGAACTGAATCAAATTTGCATTGAGCACCTTTTAATCTACTTATTGCTCCTAGGTTTTCATTTATTTGCTACAACATTAGTTCTAACAAATCATATGTGTGATCTTTCTTTACCAGTTTGTAGGCTACACCAATAGCTATACATGGTGTACTATTCAATCTGTTAGATTGATAGAATTTATGAGAAATCACTCTCACTACAAAATTTAGAAGAGGATCACTTAAAATATCAATAGTCATAACCCTCTTATTCCATTTGGCTCATGTATTCCTTTCAATGATCTCTTTGGAATCACTACAGAGGGTCTTAGGCTGATCTAGGGTTGGGAAACCTATAACCCTATGCACTATTCTTTTTGTAATCTTTACTAGTCCTATTTCAAACCACAAAAATTCATTGTGAATTCTACTAAGGATAATTTGTATCTATTCAATTTTGAAACCTGTAGGGTAAACTGGGGCATTGGTCAAACCCTTGTTTTCAACTATTTGGAATTCATCATTTAGAATTTTGTTTTCACATAGTTTGTCATAGGCTTGGAATATCTCAAGATCACCTACTACTCCTATCTTTTAGTTATTACACTTCCTCACATCTTGTACCATGAAATTTTTTGGTGGGATAATGGATAATGCACTAGTTGGATTGTTTATGTAGGTGACTTTAGGGATTGGCCTAAAATTGGGTTGTTTTACCTCATTACTAACTAATTAGACCTCATGACCTTCCTTTCCTTTGGGTTTTCTTGAACTAGAAGCCATTATACTAAACTAGGGTTTCAAATATATTAAAAACTTCAACACTGCATAGCTTAACACTTGTTAAATACCTTAGATCATCGAAATGTAGGCTGAATCACTGTTGAGATCAATGAAAATGGCTTCAAAGTTTCTATATGATTGCTCCTACTCTTTTCTCATCTTTACTCTATGTTTGAATGATGTGAAAATGATCAAAATGTGACCTTATACCTGTCAAAACCTAGCATTAAATGCTTAGTGCATACAACTATAAACTCGGCACTTGATTTTTCAACATGACTCGGCTCCCATTGTATTTTGTTTATTGAACTTCCACTAGTTTTCTACTTCACTCAGCTTCAACTATCAACTCAGTCACTATTAGAAACTTGGCATCTATTTGAGCTTTACTTGACATCTGAGGATAGTTTGACAATATTTGCAAAAACTTCAATATTTGACTTGGCATCTTTTCTCATGTAGATTTCTTCCTTGCAGTACTTCTTTGTCTTGGAACTAATGTATGATATAACTTTATATATCAGTCCCATACACTTATTCTTTCTTAGTTGGATAAGATGTGTTCACTTGACCTCTTGGGTGAAGTGATCTTTCCATTTGATGTGTTGTACTCATCTTTCTTCTTTGAAGTCTTGTTCATTTGCCTTCTTATTTGTTCAACATCAACCTTCTCTTTTCCTTTGTTGACTTCTATCTTGGGTGCTTTTGACTTTGTTGGGAAATTTTTGCTAATATGGCTAGTCTTCAAGCAACTGAAACATGTAGTTTTATTAACCATCTACTATAATTCCCTCTAAAATTTGTCCTTATGCAATTTTCACGAATGTGTCCATACTCCTAACAATAGTGACAGCTATACTTGGTGTTGTAATCCCAATTGTAGTGATGCCCATGGTTGTTTCCCTTTGAAGGTTTATTGGGTGTCCACATAGGCTTTTATCTATATTCAAATGCTTTATGTCCGTACTTTTTTTAGTTGTAGCTGTGAGCTTCAAATCTTGGTGTCCTCGTGGTCTTGGTTCTACATTCATGTTCTTGATGTCCTTTCTTTTTGCACTTGTGATAAAAGCTTGCATTTGTAGGCTTATCATGCTGATGACTATTCTTACTCCTACATACATTAGAGGTATGTCCCTTTTTACCATAGAAATGACAAGTAGGTTCAGTGTTCTTACCTTTGTTACTCCTTTCTTCTACAGTCTTGGATGATTCTCCTTGCTTAGTGCTGGTGTAACCAAGTCTTGAAGTATCATTACTAGTCCTTGGTGATTTTACTATTTGCTCAAAGTACTTGATAGCCATATTAGGTTTATTGAAGCTTTCTACTATCTCCTTCTTTCTTTTCAATTCATTTTGCAATTGCTCATTTTGCATTCTCAAGGTGGAAATCTCAATGTCTTTCATATTCAACTCATGATGAGCATTCATCATCTAGCTTAAAGTGTCAAGCTACATGTTTGACATTCTTTCAAACTTAATTATCTTCTCCTCCAGTCTATTGGTAAGATTTCTCTTATCATCTTCTATCATGGCCTTGTCTTCAATGTCTTTCTTCTTTTGTTTAGTCACTTCACAAAGTATTATGGCTTGTGACTCTTGTTCAAGCTTGAGTAATCTAATTTCTTCAGCTTGTGCTCTATTTTTCTCTATCAGTTTAGGTATTACTACATCAAATTCCTTGGAATCTCCATTACAAAAAACTTGTGTGGTATCAATCTCCTTGTAGTGTATGTCATTTTCAGCTATGGCTATATCCTTCCTTCTTTTTAAGGACTTTCTAATTTCCTCCTTGGCTTCCTCCAATTTGTATAGAGTGAGATGCACATCAATCACCTGATTGTCTATGATCTTCCCAAGTTTGAAGACTTCCATATTTAGATATTTTCTCTAATTTTTAGGCTTCTCCTTGTGAGAACCTGTGTGCTTTGATACCAATTGTTGAAATATTCAAAATGAGAAGAGTACTTTTGAGAGGGGGGGGGTGAATCAGAAGTACCACACTTTTCTCTTTTAAATCCTTTAAAATATATAGCTGAAAGTAAATTGCATAAAGTAAACATATGCATCAACACACATAACACCAAATTTGGTAACCCAAAAACCCTCTAGGAATAAGAAGGTAAAACTGGGGCGAGGATGATACCCACAAAAATCACTGTAGCAATAATTTTTTGACCACTTCTGATGGTCTGCCCTACAAAAGGCCTACCCTATTAAAGGCTTTACACTGTGTCAATAGTGACCTAGTTAAAGGATTTATAAACACTTTATGTGAAGTGTCACCCTGTTAAAGGAGTTAGTCACCTCTTCGAAGGATCTACAAAATAGCTGTTAAGCTAACCTATCAACAAAGGGTTTTCACTATCTAATACAATGGCTAGAGAGTATTAGTAACCTTTTGACTTGATTTCTTACAATATTTAATTGCTGATTTCAAGCACTCAATCTTCTCATTCTGATCTTGATCCTCTGAGATCTAATATCTGATCTTGTCCCTTGTACTATTTTGATCAACTGGATGTATAATTACTACTCAATTTACTAAATCTATGATGCCCCTATTATTTTCCCTATTCTACAATTTTTCTATCTTCTTAGCAACTTTCTTTTTTTACTTCTATTCAACAACTCAAAATTGTGGGGTCTAAGCCTTCATATAAAGACCTCGTAGACTTAGGGTTAGGTATGGATCTATGATCCATATTGAATCTTGAATTTCCACTCATTCCTTGCATTTTTCTCATTGGTTGAATGCCTTCTCCATTTTTTTGATTGGTTGCATGCTGATTACATAAGAAATATGAAAGATTCATTCTTATCCTTATCATCCTTCAAAATCCTTCTATGTTGGCTCCAAAAATGGTTTACATTTGAGTTTGTGAGGGCAAAAACTCATATATTGATTTTGTGTTACTTGGCACATACTGGACTACTGGTGCTTGACACATATACTAGCCTTCTTTTCTTGGAACCTATTGCATTCTGTCTTGCTCAGCACATGTATGACTCTGGCTCACTCATCATATGTAGTGTTCTAACTTGCTCAACATCAACTATGACTCAACACCTATATATCACTTGACACCTATATAATGCTTAACATCTAAAGTCACTCGGCACCTATTGGAATTCTAACTCGACACATACTATAGCTTGACATATGTAGTGTACTCAGCTTCAATATAAAAAGTGGTTAAGTATATTGACACTCAAATGTCAAAACTATTCTAAGACCAACATAAGCCATTTTAGAAAGTATATATGGAGTGTTTAGGCTTAGAGTTAAGGAAGTTTTTGAAAGAGGATTGTAGAGTAGAACTAGAAAGTGCAAATTTGTTTTTGGATCTTTGAATGTGAATGTATTTATATTTGGCTGTAACTCAGAAGGCCTTATAGCTGGGCATGTATGAAGATATTTTGATGAATCAATAAAAGTATTTCACTCTTATTCCTCCTCCAGCTTTTGTTCTTTGTGTTTGCTACCATTGTATTAACTCTTGTAGGGTGATTTGGATAGTTGGGTGAGCCTTCGGCCCCAATTATTCATCCTTTTACCTATGTTAGGTGGTATCAGAGTTTGAGGTTCATCCTTGTAGATATTGGATCATGTAGAACCCTGATTCAAATTTGGTTGTAGGGTAGCAGATATGTAGATTTAACCTATAACTTATAGAGGGTTATGATCTTGCAGGAACCTAATTTGTAAAGATGGTTCATGGTAGAGGAAATGCTAATAATGCCATATTAGATCAATTGATAAAAATTGCTGCCAAATTAGATTTTGTGGAGATAGCCCAGAGAAGAGGAGCACATCTTGATGATGTACATGATGATGAAGTAGTAGCACCAAACCATAATCCAAAACCTAAAGAAGATCAAGATGAGGAATGATTATTGCGAGTGTTGTCTAGGGAAAATTCAAAGCCTACTATAGAGGATGTTCCTTATGATGAAAAATTGGATACCAATGTTGTGTTGGATTGGATCTATGATATGGAGAAGTTATTTGAGTATGAAAACACTCCTAATAATAGAAAGGAAAAGATTATAGTCACTAGGTTGAAAGGTCATGCATCACTATGGTGGGAGCACTTGCAAATTGATAGACAAGGGAGAGGAAAGGAGAAGATAAGAACTTGGCCAAAGATGATAAACACGATAAATAACAAATTCCTTCTTGCTAATTACCAAGTTAGCTTATTGAGAAAGATGCAAAATTTGAAACAAAAGGACATGATTGTGAAAGAGTATACCGAGAAATTCTATAGATTGGACATTAGATCGGGACATGTGGATGATGATGTTGAGAAAATTGCAAGGTACACAAATGGATTGAGATCTAGAATTCAAGATGAAATAAGTTTTGTGAAGTTGGAAAGTGTTGAAGAAGTATATCAATATGCCTTGAAAGTTGAGGAGATCTTAGCAGAGAAACACAAACAAAGAAAAAGAGGTAGAGGTGGTAGATTCTAGAGAGGCAGAGGTAGATCTTATGGTGAACGTGGCAGATTTGAAAGTTTTATACAAGATAAAGGTAAATCTAAATGGAAGAATGATGAAAAAGGAAAGACTAAATGAAAAAGTGGTAATTCTTACCAAGGAGGTACTAATTCTTATTCTAGAGGTGGATTTCATGGTAATTTTTTTAGATGTGGTAAAGAGGGAGATAAATCTTTTGAATGTAGATTCTCTAAAAGTGGGCAAGGTAACAAGATGTTGTGATTCAAGGAGATGATAAGGGTTCACCATGTGGACCTGAGTCTAGAGAAAATTTGATGGTGAAAAGAACCTTATGTAATAAGGGAAGTGATGAGGAACCTATTTTAAGGAGAAGTCTTTTCAAGACAAGATGTAAGATGGATGGAAAATGCTGCAAAGTGATCATTGATAGTGGAAGTTCTACAAATTTGGTATCAGAAGAGATGGTTACAAAGTTGCAATTGCAAATGCTAAAGCATCCCAAACCTTATCATGTTTCATGGATCAAATATGAGCATAAGATATTGGTAAATGAGCAATGCCTTGTGAAGTTCAAAATTGGACATTACTTTTGTTTGATATTATGCCCATGGATTATTGTCATATTTTATTGGGTAGACCGTGGCAATATGATAGGTATGCTATGCATGATGGAAGATTGAATCAATATACTCATTGGGTAAATGGGAAGAAACAAACATTGATACCTTTGATTGAAAGTCCAGATGAGGTCAGTTGTACTACAATAAAAGTTTGTATGGTTAATGGGAAACAATTTGAAAATCAAGTGAAGAAGAATTAAGTCTATTTTTCCATAGTTCCTAGAGGACCAATTGTTGGTAGTAATGATAGAGTAGCAACAGTTGGTAATGACTGAGTGACAAAAAATAGTGATAGCCAAGTACCAGTAGAAATTACAAAATTGTTGAATGAGTATAAGAATATTATTGTTGAGGATATTTATGATGGTTTATCACTAATGAGAAGTATAAGTCATTGTATGGATCTGATTCCTGGAGCTAGTTTTCCAAAAAAAGCACCATATAGATTGACACCTATAGAGAATGAAGAACTTAACATACAAGTGCATGAGTTGTTACAAAAAGGTTTGATTAGAGAAAGCTTGAGTCCATGTGTTGTACCTACTGTATTAGCTCCTAAAAAGAATGGATAATGGAGAACATGTACTGATTCTAAAGTTATTAACAAGATAATAGTGAAATATAGGTTTCCTATGCCAAGGATAGATGACATGATGGATTGTTTGAGTGGAGCAAAGTATTTTACCAAGATTGATTGAAGAGTGGCTATCATCAGATCAAAAGAAGGGAAGGTGATGAATAGAAGACTACTTTCAAGACAAAAGATGGTTTGTATGAATGGTTGGTTATGCCTTTTGGTTTGACTAATACATCTAGTACTTTCATGAGGTTGATGAATGAAGTTCTGAAAAGATTTCTAGGTAATTTTGTGATTATTTATATGGATGATATTCTAATATTTAGTTAGACTAAGGAAGAACATCTTGAGCATATTAGACAAGTATTGTAGAGGTTGAAAGAGGAAAAGTTGCTGATTAACCTTAAAAAATGTTCTTTTATGCAAGAGGAGATTGTGTATTTGGAATTTATGATTTTAGTTGATGGATTGAAGATGGATCCTAAGAAGGTTAAAGCAATTTTGGAATGGCCTACACTTGAGAATGTGGGTGACGTAAGATCACTTCATGGTTTGGCTAGTTTTTATAGATAGTTTAAAAATAATTTTATTGTTGTTTGTAATGCTATGACTGAGACAATGAGGGTAGGTCAAAATGAATTCAAGTGGACACATGGAGCTGATAAGAGTTTTGAGACTTTGAAACAAAAGGTTACTAAATTACCTATATTGGCTTTACCTAATTTCAACAAAGTATCTTAAGTTGAATGTGATACAAGCAGTAATGCAATAGGAGTTGTATTAAGTCAAGAAGGTAAACCTTTTTCTTTCTTTAGTGAAAAGTTGAATGATGCCAAAAGGAAGTATTCTATGTATGATCAAGAATTTTATGCTATTGTTCAAGCCTTGAAGAAGTGGAGACATTATCTGATTTCTGAGGAGTTTGTGCTATAAACTAATCATAAAGCTTTACAATACTTGGGAAGTTACCATAAATTAAATTAGAGACATATGAAGTGGGTTGAGTACTTGTAGAGTTTCACATTTGTTATTAAGCATAAGATTAGAGTTACTAATAGAGTTGCCGATGCATTGAGTAGAAGACATTCTTTGTTGACTAAAATCAAGGTTGAAGTTCTTGGTTTTGACGAAATGAAAGAGTTGTATGATGTTGAACCTGATTTTTCTAAGGTGTGGAGAGAGTGCAGAGCACCAAATCTGACAGATCACATAAGTAAGTATGATGAGTATTTCATTCAAGAAAGTATGCTTTTCAAAGGCATTCAGTTGTGTATTCCTAGAAGTTCTATGAGGTTGAATCTTATAAAGGAAAAACATAATGGTGGATTGGCTAGACATTTTGGAATTGATAAGACATGGAGTTTGCTAAAAGAGAATTATTATTGGCCACAAATTTATAAGGATATTCAAAAATTTGTAAAGATTTGTGGAGTTTGTCAAATTACAAAAGGAGCAAGTCAAAATACTAGTTTGTATACACCTATTACTATTCCTAAGAAACCTTGGAGTCGCATTAGTATGGATTTTGTTCTTTTATTACCTAAGAAAGTGAAGGGATATGATTCCATATTTTTTTGTAGTGGATAGATTTTCTAAGATGGCTCATTTCATACCATGTAAGAAGACATCAAATGTAGAGCATGTTGCTGAACTTTTTTTTAAAGACAATGTGAGATTGCATAGATTACCAAGAAGAAAATGTTATTTTTGAAAAAGATAGTAAGTTTGTTGGTTATTTTTGGAAGACTTTGTGGAAGAAGATGGGTAATGAATTAAAGTTTAGTTCTACATTCATCCACAAATAGATGGACAAATAGAGATTGTGAATAGAAGCTTATGTAATTTTCTGAGATGTTTAGTTGGGAATAAGCCAAGTAATTGGGAGATGGTATTGGCACAAGCTAAATTTGCATATAATAATTCTATGAATAGGAGTATAGAGAAGACACCTTTTGAGATTGTTATTCAAATGAAGCCTAGAGGAGTATCAAATTTGAGAGATGTTGGTGAAGAAAAGAGAAGCATTGTAGGAGAAGAATTTTCTAATTTTATCGAGTCTTTGCATAAGGAACTGAAGTTGAGGTTGGAACAAAGTAATCATAAGTATAAGGAGAATACTGATCAACCTAAAAGACACCATGATTTTCAAGTTGGTGATAAGGTGATGGTTCATCTAAAGAAAAGAAGATTCCCAGTTGGAACATAAAATAAGCTAAAGATGAAGAAATTTTGACCTTACAAGATCTTAAAGAAGTTTGACAATGATTATGCTTATGAAATTGAGTTACTTGATGACATGGATATATCTCCTATATTCAATATTTCTAATTTGTATAAGTATCATGAATCGAATGATAAAGTTGTTGTATTAGAAGATCATCCTAAGAAGCATATTGAAGAAATTGAATAGGCATTGGATCAGAGAGTTGGCAAGAGCACAAGAGGAAAAGAATACTATGAATATTTGGTGAAGTGGAAGAATAGGCCTATCAAAGATGCTTCAAAGATTTATCAATCTGAGTTAGATTCAACTAGAATTGTGACATCTCAATGATTTAGGAGAATCATTTCTTTCAACCCCAGTTGTCTAATGCAGGAGCATCCTAAGTTGCCTTGTTATCCAACTCATTTTTTGTTCATTCTACTAGTTGCTGCCAAGTTCCAGTTACTGCTGAGTGCTAGTTGCTGCCAAGTTCTAGTTACTACCAAGTGCCAATTGTTCCTAAGTTCAAGTTTCCAATTTCACTGAGTTCCAATTGCTACTGAGTTCCAGTTTCTGCCTAGTTCTAGTTGCTACTAAATTCCAGTTACTGTTGAGTTACCGAGTGTATGCCAAGTGATTCTTCATGTGTCGAGTTACCTAGTGTATGTCAAGTGATTCTTCATGTGCCAAGTTACCTAGTGTATGTTGAGTGATCCTTCATGTGCTGAGTTTTCCTATTTATACCAATTGTTAGTATTTGGATGTGGTTTTTGTGAGCCGACTTGCAAAATTTATTTTCATTGTGACATTTATGTTAAGATATTTTCTTGGGATGTGTCTAGACCATTATTGGGTCTGCCTTCCTCTTATGTAATGTTCTAGGATGACCTGTATGTCATTTTGACAAGTATATATAGAGTGTTTAGGCTTAGAGTTAAGGAAGTTTTTGGAAGAGGATAGCAGAGCAGAACTAGAAAGTGCAAATTTTCTGGTAGATCTTTGAATGTGAATGTATTTGTATTTGGCCGTAACCCAAAAGGCCTTACAGATGGGCATGAATGAAGATATTTTGGTGAATCAATAAAATTATTTGGCTCCTCTTCCTCCTTTGGTTGTTGTTCTTTGTGTTTTCTTTCATTGTGGTAACTCTTGCAGGGTGGTTTTGATAGCTAGGTGAGCCTTTAGCCCCAGTTATTCATCCCTTCTATGCATCACACTTCATAATAGAAAAATATGAGTTACTTCTGCCAGATCCTCTACCTCCATTAGAACCTCCTTGGCTACCTCTTCCTTTCCTATATCCTCCTCTAGGAGTGCTTTCAATGGCTTTCTCTATCAACTTATTTCTACCTTGATTCCTCTATTCATTTACTCTACTTTGGTAACCTCCTCATTATCCTCTTTGATTTCTATCCTTGCCTCTACCCTTGAAATTGGATTCCTCTTTCTTCTTATTCTTTTCCTCTAGCTTTAGGACTAGTTGATGACACCTTTATTGTCTCACCCTCTTGTTTCTTGGATATAAGGCATAACCCCTAAAATTCCTCTATATAAGAGGCCACATCCAAATCATTCTATCTCAGTTCTTGTCTCCTTTTGTGAAGTCAGATTTTAGAGTCCTCTGGTAGGAAGTTCTCTTTCAACTTGGTAACCATGGCATTCTAGTTGGCTATAGGATTCTTTCCCATGCCAATCCTCTCATCTTGGACATATTTCCACCAAGTTAGGGCCAAGCCTCTAAGTCTTGACTTAGCCACTTTGACCTTTTTATGCCTCTGACACCCCTTCACACTCAAAATAGTTCTCCATGTCATTCAACCAATCCATCATTACATCTATATCCATCTTTTCACTGAATAGTGACAAACCTTCTAAATATTCCCACCTAGGGATTTAATAGCTTTCAAGAAAGGTTCCTCATTTAAGATGGGGTCTAGCTCAGGGACAAAATATTCTTTTGCTATCTCCTTACCCTTCTCATTATCTTCTTTTTCCTTCTTTTTAGCTATATCAACAAATTCATCCAACTTTGTCTTCACCTCTTCCAATTTTACCTTAAGGAGTCTATTTTTCTCCTTCTACCCATCAACTTCCTTAGCTAGTTTTGCATTAGTCACCATACTTGAGTCACCTAATGACTCTTTGAGTAGTTGTAGATATACACCTCCTTCCCAAGTCTTTAACCTAACTCTGATACCACTATGATGTGACAACCTAGTCTTGCTCCTAACCTAGATTCCTCTAGGAACATCTCAGGTCTTCCATTTGACCTAATAGGGTTTCTAATTACCCTAATATCTATAGGAACCTAACCATGAGGTCCTATGCCATTAAACTAGTGCACACCAATTAGTAAGGTTAACAACTCTTCAACACTGCAACCAACTTCAAATGCTCAAATGACACCCCTATGACTAAATGGTCATATAAGAAGACATTTAGATTCTCTTCAAGGTCTGCAACCATAATCAAACTTGAAACCTAAATTGAGCTCCAAAAATCAAGCAAGAATTCATTCAAATGCTTGTAATAGGGCTACAAGCAATTAACCATCCTAATGAAAAAAATATCAAATAAATTACAAAAGTCCTTAACAAATGGTCAAAAAAACCATCAATCCAAAAACTCTTTTGTGAGGATGTAAATATTTTTGTGGTCTAGGGTTCTCAACTTATACATATAGTGTGGCCACAAAATATTCCTAAAAATAAGGAGGTTTAAAAATATGTCTAAAAGAAAACATGTTTTCCCCAACATGGAACTTCCAAAAATGCCTCCCATTGAATTTGGTGCTTCATTACACATCCTCCTAACACTTTCCAAGCTTTGGTTGAAGTACCTCTAACATTCAACCACTCTAAACACCTTTGCTATAGACTATGATCCCTAGCCATGCAACATTGGCTCACCTAGGGCATCACCACAAAAATGTTTTTGCAAATTTATATGTCCCCTCCTTCTTTGTAAAATATCTACAAGGAGTCACCTCCCAAATCCAAAGAGGTTGTACAGATCCTACAGTAGGAGATGGAGTTATGACTCTATTTTGTTCACGCACTTGGTTCAGAACAATAGGATAACATAAACCAAAAAAAATTCTTTAAGCAATACAAACTCCACAAAAACACAAAATAGAAATGTATATAAATCCAAATCAAACTCCTCTAACTATTCAAGCAATAAAAATTCCTAATCTAATCCATTAAAATTCCCATAATCCTCAAAACCATAAAATTGTGATTATAATTTGCTATTCAGTCCGTACACCTATAATTTACTCCAGGTTCCAACCTTGCAATAGGGTTGAAGATGGCCTTGTTAACACATCCTAAGTCTCCCCTTAAATTTTTTATATAGTTACAAGACTCTAAGTAAAAATTTGCTCGAGTGCAACAAAAAGTTGTTAATGTTGTCAATGACAACATTAACAATTTTTTAACAACTTTAATATCTTTATGAGTTTTTCCTTCAAACTTGATCCAATGGCCACTAAAATTTTCCAAAAGCCTTGAATGAATGAAATAAAAGTAAAAAGGACCTTAAATCCTCATTTTGGCCATCCTACCCTATTAAACAAAAAGATGCTCCATTTGGCCTCATTGAGAAACTATGAGTAACTTACCCTAAACAACTTCACCTTAAGACTAGGCTAGCCCTATTATTCACCTAGTGTTGTGGCTAGCACCACTACAAGCCAAAATACCCTAGGAGCCCTAGGTCTTCCATGATCCCACCTAGTGGCCCTGCATGATACTCCCCCACAAAATAAAATTATGTCACTCCTTTGGATAATAGGTCTTCGGGGATGCCAACTCTATTGAAATCTACCTCAACAACCCAAGTTGCCTCTGAATTAGTATTTCCCTTCCACTTGATGAGGTTCTCCATGTAAACTTGGCATCTAGTGTACTTCTTCACTCTTTAATCCAACACTTTTTCAACTTCCAACTTGTGTGATAAAGGTACTACTACAGGATCCATATTAGTATTGACCCCTTGATTGCTCTGAGGTGTTGTACCCTTGAATGCAAGAAAATCCTACACATTGAAGATAGGAGAGATGCCCAAATATGAGGGTAATTCAATTTTATATGCATTGGCTCCATACTTGGCCACAATTTTGTAAGGCCCAACTCTTTTCATTTATAGCTTGGTTGGCATACCTTTCTGCAATCTAGTTTTGTTCAGATACACCACAATATAGTCACCAACAACAAAGTGAATGCCTTTCCTTCTTTGGTCCACCTTGGCCTTCAATTTTTGGGTATTGTCTTGGATATTTTTCTTGACTTTTTCTTGGATTTATTTCATGGTTTGGGAAAAATCTTCAGCATGTCCACTTCTGTACTCAATTCCTCTAAGATCCCTCAACTCACATACACCCCTTGGATGCATTCCATACACAATTTTAAAGGGAATTTTGCCCATGGTTCTATTCCTACTATCATTGTAGGCATACTCTACTTGGGGAATGATGGCATCCTAAGTTTTCCCATACTCCTTAGCTAGGCCCTTTCTTATGCTTGATTGTGAAGGTTAAAGCTTGCAAGTACTCCATCCACTTCAAATGTCTATTACTCAACTTTTCTTGGGTGTTAATATAGCTAAAAGCATGATTATCTATGAAGACTAAAAATTCGTTAGGTAATAGTTAGTGTCTCCACTTCCTAAGAGACTAAACTAGGGTATAGATTTCTAGGTCATAGGATGAATACTTCATTTTAGCTTCATTTAGCTTTTCAATAAAGAATGCTACTAGCCTGCCTTCTTGACTCAACACTCCCCCTATTGCCAGGCCACTTGCATCACACTCTATGGTGAAAATTTTCTCAAAGCTAGTAAATTGAAAAATAGGTTGGCTAGCTACTTTCTTGTTTAACATTTCAAAGGATTCCTTTGCTTCTAAGGTTCACTTGAACTTAGAATTGACCCCACCCTTTATGGTATCTAGCAAAGGTGCACATATACCACTAAAATTCCTAATTAATTTCCTATATAATTGATCTACACCATGAAAAATCCATACCTTAGTAGATATAGTAGGTGGTGGCTAGTTGAGGATAACAATGACCTTCTCTTGATTCATCTTCATTGATCCTTTAGACACCACAAAAATTAGATACACAAGTTTTTCCTTGAAAAATTCACACTTCTCAAGATTTATAGCAAACTTCTCCTCATGAAGTCTTTGAAATACTACCTCCACATGCTTGATGTGTTTCTCCTTGGTATTTCTAAAGTTGAGTATGCCATCTAGATACACCACCACAAACCCTCCAGTGAAGTCTCTCAACACTTCATTCTTGAGCCTCATGAATGTTCTAGGAGCATTAGAGAGACCAAATGGAATTGCATGCCATTCAAAAAGCCCATCTATTGTATTGAATTTTATTTTCCATTCATCTCCCTCCTTAATCCTAATTTGGTGGTATCTACTCTTCAAATCCAATTTGATGAAGTACATAGTTCCTCCAAGACAATTCATGATATCCTCAATCCTAGGTATGGGAAACCTATACCTAATTGTGATCCCATTTATGGCCCTTGAATCCATACATAGTCTCAATTTTCCTCCCTTTTTGTATGCTAATACAACATGGACTACACATGGGCTTATTCTCTTCTTGATTAGACCTTGGTCCATCAATTTTTACACCTATCTTTCCACTTCTAGATTTTGGTTTGGAGTTAGCTTGTATGCTACTTTGTTTTATAAGGATGCATCACTAAAAAAGTATATTTGATGGCTAATGACTCTTCTAGGAGGTAGGATAGTAGGAGTTCCATCACTCACAATGTCCTTATACTTCTCAAGCAATTCTTGAACTTTTGCAGGTAAAGGGTCCTTGACTATTTTGTCTTCTCCATTGGACTTTAGAACCACTACATAGGCTTGGCTCTCTTCATCTTTAAGATCCTTAACAAAATCCTTCCCAATACATAAAAAAACACTAGGAACCTTAGAATATGGCTCTTCTCCCTCTAACAATGATTATATTTTAAAATTTTTGCCTCCTTTGTTGAAAGATATTGAGCTTGCCTTGCCATCATAAAATGCCTCTTTATTATACTACCAAGGTCCACCTAACAGTAGATAGAAAGCATCAATGGGAAAAATATCACACAATTATCTATCCTTGTACCCTACCATGAAGAATTCCACCCAAGTCTACTCATTCACTAGTATGCTTTGACCTTTTTTAAGCCAAGTTACTTTGTATAAGGGGCCACATCCAAATCCTTTTGTCTTAATCCTTGTCTCCTTTTGTGAAGCTAGATTTCAAATTCTTCTTGTAGGAAGTTATCTTTCAACTTGGTAACCAAGGAATTTTAGTTGGATATAGGTTTCTTTCCCATGATGATCATCTCATTAGACATATTTTCAAAAAGTTAAGGCTGAGCCTTTGAGCCCTGACTTAGCCACTTTGTACTTTTGTGCCTCTCACACCCCTTCACACTCAAAATGGGTTTCCATGCCATCCAACCAATCCATCACTGCATCTATATCTTTCTTTCCACTAAATAGTGGTACACCTTCCAAAGCTTTCCCTCCCAGGGATTTAATAGCTTTCAAGAAAGGTTCCTTATTCAAGATAGGGTTTGGCTCAAGGACAACATCTTCTTTCGCTATCTCCTTACCCTTCTCATTATCTTCTTCCTTCTTTTTACTTGCATCAACAAATTCATTCAACTTTATTTTCACCTCTTCCAAGCCTACCTCAAGGAGTCTATTTTTCTACTTCTACTCATCAACTTCCATAGGTAGTTTTGCATTATTCACCATACTTGACTCACCCACTAACTCTTTAGTAGCTACAAGCATACACCTCATTCCCAAGTCTTTATCTTGGCTCTAATACCACTCTGATGTGACAACCTAGTCTTACTCCTACCCTATCTTCTTCTATGGAAACCTTAGATCTTCCACTTGACCTAATAGGGTTTCTAATTACCCTAATCTCCTTAGGTACCTAACCATGAGATCCTAGGGCATTCAACTAATGCACACTAATTAGTAAGGTTAACAACTCTTCAACTCTAAAAATAACTCCAAATGATTAAATGACACACCAATAGATAAATGGTCATATAATAAGGAATTTGGATTCCCTTTTAAGGTCTACAACCATAATAAAACTTGAAACCCTAATCGAGTTCCAAAAAATAATGCAAGAACTCACTCAAATGCTTATAATAGGGCTACAAACAATTAACCTTCCCAATGAAGAAAATCTCAAATAACTTAAAAAATTTCTTAACAAAGGGTCAAGAAAACCATTAACCTAGACACCATTTTTAGGGAACTTAAAATATTTTGGTGGTCTAGAGTTCTCGACCCATCTATAGAGTACAACCACAAAATATGCCTAAAAATAAGGTTTAAAGGTTTACCAAGCTATCTAAAAGAAAACATGTTTTTCCAACCATGGAACTTCCACCAATGCCTCCCATTGAAATTAGGGCTTCTTTACACATCCTCCTAACACTTCCAAGATTTGGTTGAAATATCTTAGACATTCAACTACTCCAAACACCTTTATTATTGACTATGATCCCTAGCCATGCAACACTGGCTTGCGTAAGGCATCACCAAAAAAATTATTCCTTAGCTTTCCAAAGCCCTCCTTCTTTTTAAAATATGTAAAAGGAGTCATCTTTAAAATTCCAAGGTTTTGTTCAAATCTTACAGTGGGAGTTGGAGTTATGACTCCATTTTGTTCAAGTACTTGGTTCAGAACAACATGATAATAGAAACCAAAACAATTTCTTTAAGAAAAAAAAACTCCACAAAAACACAAAATAGAATTGTAAAAAATTCAAATCAAACCCCTCTAATTATTCAAGCAATAATAGTTCCTAATATAATTCATTAAAATTCCCATAATCCTAAAAAGCATAAAACTGTGATTATAACTTGTTGTTTAGTCTGTACACCTAGAATTTACTCCAAGTTCCAACCCTAAAGAGGGTCAAGGATGGCCTTATAAACACATCCCAAGTCTCCCCCTAAAATTTTTAGAAATTTAAAAGACTCTAACTACAAAGTTGCTTGAGTGCAACAAAAAGTAGTCAATGTTGTCAATGACAACATTGACAATTTTTGAGCAACTTCTACATCTTTTGGATTTTGGCCTTCAAACTTGATGTAATGGAAACTAATTTTTTTGAAAAGCCTTAAATGGATGAAATACAAGTAAAAAGGACCTTAAATCCTCATGTTGGCCATCCTACCCTATTAAAAAAAAAGATGCTCCATTTGGCCTCATTGAGCAACTATGAGCCTTACCCTAAACAACTTCACCTCAAAAATAGGCTATCCCTATTATTCACCTAGTGGTGTGGCTAACACCACTACAATAAAAAATACCCTAGGAGCCCTAGGTATTCTATGATCCCACCTACATGCCCCTCTACCATTGAGGAAGGAGTATGAGTGTAACTCCATTTTTTTCTTCTTCAACTACTCTAGTTGATTGCGTCCTCCAACTGAGAGGTATATGATCCTCTTTTTCTACTTCCCCCTTTTCTAGATCTTCTGGTATCATATTAGGAATATAAAGAATGATACTATATTAGTTTCTTGTTTAATCTTTAGCATTTTTCCACATAACTATTGTAGATGTTTTCCTCTTCTTTGAGACTGAAGGCTTAGGTGAAACTTCCTCTTGGGCTTGATGTTGAGGTGATTTCTCTCACTCTTCCTCAACCACTATAGCTTTTGATTCCTTCTTTACCTTTTTCTCTAGGTGAAAATAAATGACATATCTATCATATTAGTATACTATTTTGAAGCATACTAGGGAGGTAGATTCCCATGTAGGAGAAATTACCTTGATTTCATTTACCTTCTTTAGTCCTACAAGTGTCTTTAAAGGTGGCCTATTAGGTAAGGGATCTAGTGGTAAAGTTTTGGAAACCCAATCCATAGTCAACTTGATAATATGCCAAGTGTAATGCATTCAATCATCATTCTCCTTCTAGTGTACCTCTTCATTCATAATAGATTCGTCAAATATTTTATCTTTATACTATAGGGGGTCTAAGATTTTTTGAGTATCCTTGTTCTAAAATTTATTGGAAATCTATAGCCCTAACACCTTTTTAGCCAAGCTAAGATCTATCCTATAATGGTCCTCGATTTGAACTTTTTTATCATCCTTGCAGCTAATCCAATGGTCTTCTATAGAGGAATCAAGCACAAATGTTTTTCTTGTAACATGTTAGAATATTATAATGTTGTCAAAATAAGGGCAAGGGACTAGAAAATCATCTAGTGGGTAGTCCTCCCATTCAATATTGTATGTGCATATGTCTTGCTTCTATTTGACCTCTTATCATACACAGAACTGAGCTTCCTAGCTATGTCCAATAATACGAGCTTATCTGAAGGACACCAAGGGAGACTCTTCAGGCATAGAATTGAACCATCCACCTAGATATAAGTAAACATATGGAGCAATATGAAGTAGACCCCTACTTTGGCCACCCTTTTTACTACTACTAACATCATCTTTGTATAATCTCCCTCCAAGAATCTGATAATAGAAAAATATAAGGCATCATATACAATCCTATACTTGAGAATATCATCCTTTCATTTCTTCTTGACTAAATATGGGTACACATTATATGACCATGCATTACTATTTGATAGGTTCCCCTTCCTTGTCAGTCCTGTGTATTTTTCCTTACCGGTGAGAAAATACATAACATATGAGGTCATCTTCAATAAGAATAGTGCTCCAATAAATCATCTTCTTTATTGACCTTATGCTCTCAATAAAGTGGACTAATGCAACACTATATAGAAGGAGATGCCATACTACTCATCTAAAATGGGGAGGTAAAAGACCTTTTTAATGTTGCCTAGTTTTAACACTAGAATAATCTCTCTAGTGACATTCCTTACCACCCTCTCATATGGGATGTAGTTTTGAGCTATAGCCATGATGAGCTCAGAGGAATACACTGATGTGGGGTGCAAAGTTGGATTTACTAATCCATTATGAATCATTATAGAGATAAACTCTAACCTCTTAAGAGGCTTATTTTATAGTATGAGGAATTCACTAAAATATAAATGCCTAAGTTTTGTGTCCTTTATCTTTGAGCAAAGAGAAATGAACCTAGATTTTTTGGACTTCTTTATACATAAAGGTCATAGGATTGGGTGAAATCATCTCTACTACTACTGATGATGAAGGGGTCATGATGATCTACACAAAATAGAGAAATGATAGCAACTTTGGTATTGAATTGGTAAACAGACTCTTGATGACTCAAAAAAGTAGATGAAAACCCAAAACCATAACCAGACAAGCAAAAAATACAAAACATTATAAATTGAAAACTTGCATAGGTTGTGCATTTGTGTACTTGCACAAGTTCACAAGTTGAAAAAATGTGGAGTGTGAAATTGGGAAAACTTGAAAGTGAGGAGGTGCATGCACTATGCACCTTGCATTAGTACTTAGGGTGTGTGACATGCCTAGAGAAAAGACTTCCACAATGACTTTAATATGGAGGGGGAGTAAAGACTATGTGCACTTATGGACATCCACAAGTGTGTAGCTACATAAGAAGTTGGGTTCACTAGATGCAAAGGTAATGTAGACAATGGAGGTCTTGAAAAATGTGGTTAAGGAGGTGATGGAGTTTAATGATGGATTTGGGCCCCCTTATTGGATATATATAGGCACCCGAGAGTGCACATAAAGTGCTCTCTAGAGCACACAGAGTGTGGAGTTCCATACATACACAAGGTTCATAAGTGCACACCTATGCAAATAATGAAGGTGTTGCACATATGAAGGGGAATGAACCCTTTGTGCACCCTACACACATGTCAAGGTCTGTAAGTATGAAAGGTGTGCACTTTTGTAGCCTTCAACTAAATAAACTTAGTTTCAACCATCAAGAATGGATGACACCCCTTCTCCCACCTACAAGACCAAAAGCATGGTACTCCTAACCCTCAAGACATCTCAGAAAACACTCTACTCTTAAGATTAAAAAAGTAGATTATATAATGGAAAAAGTATGGGGGTCCTTATTTTCGAAGTAAAAAATAGCCTTGACAAAGGCATTTATTTATCATAAAGTAATTTAAAAATCATGCTGATTTTCATCCCTAACTTAGATGTCACAAGAGTCTATAGATTATTTCCACAAATAACTCAAACTTTTAGTTTTTACATTTAGTGTGTGCTCATTGTCTTAATTTCCTTCTAATTTTACAAGTGCCAACCACCACAAGTATGAAAGAATATGAAGCTAACCTTTTTCTAACTGACAAGATCTTTAGTAAATTCCATGAAAAAAATTTCAATAATTGTTCAACCATATGTGAGAATCCATTTAGAGGGCTCTCTAATGAGTCATTCATTGAATTTTGATGATCAAATAAAAAACCTCTCAGAGCTCATTATTTTCACTTGATTCTTTCATGAAGTTTATTTTGGTGAGATGGATATTATGTTGTGTTATCCTTGCTTGATCACTTCTATTTCTTTCTTTTGATGAGTGTTGGAGTTTTTTTTCCACTTTTTTGTGCTAAGATAATGATTTGAATGTGTAGTCAAGGTAGTAGTGAAATTTTATTGTTTTTTCTAGGTTTACAACCTTTATGTTAGAAATAGGGAATACTAAGAGGGGATGAGGGGGTGAATCAGTATTCTATGAAAATTTTCCCACAATAGGATATTGTTACTTACTTTAAACCATGTATAAGAAAGAAAACCAATAATGCAGAATAGTAAAGATAACCATACACAATAAGAATTCAGAATGCTATATTTTGTTAATTAGGGAAACCCAGGCCAAGGGAAAACCTTAGTGGGGATGGTACCCACAAAATGATTCACTAAACAAAAGTATCTAGTTAAGGATATTGACCTTGTTAGGAGTCTTTTATAACATATAGTGTCATTGTCCTTGTTAGAGGTCTAGGCCCTATTAAAAGCCTCAACTATGTTATGAGTTGGCGATACATATACAATGTATGTAGGATGAGCCTATTGCCCAAAAATACAATATCAAATTAATCTACTTTACAAAAATAGAGATATATACAATACTATCTCACTATTGTACTTCATAGTTCATCTAATCATACATCAAAATTCACATCATACAAGGTTCACATTTTTCAAACACAATATGTACTTCAATTCTCATAACATCAACAACCACGCATAACTTCACAAGTTATGATCTTTACTTATACATTTTCCTTTTAGCAAAGCTCTATCCTGTTAGCCTTGATGCTTCCACACACTTGGATAATTATAAAATTGGCATCTTATAACTCAGGGTGAACATCAAGGATGTCATCCCATCATAGTTAAGTAGTTATTTTGTTACCAAAATAATTTCTTGAGTCATATTACTCAATCTTTTGTTGTGATTTTGTTGCCTTGCTAATTACCTATACTGGTAAATCGTCTATAAATATTTCCATACTGTCTATACACATTTGCACTCTGGTAATACTATCTTTCTTTAATTACACATTTGTCAACTCTAACTCTATCATCCGTAGTCATAGAATCTATCTCTATACTGATGCAAATTGTCTAACAATTAGACAATTTTTAGTCTCTAATATCACAATGGAATACCAAAATATGTTGCCATAAATGACAACACCAAATCAGATAAATACTCAATTAACTTAACAATATTGAAAAAAATTCCCACTTTGGCATTTATGGAAAGATATGGGAAAATTGGCTAAGTCCCAAAATGTTGATCAAAACTATGGCCTTAAAATTTTTTTGAAAGCTTTGAAATTTTATTCAAAAATTTGATCATTACATATTTACATATTACCATATTTCCTTATCTCTCCTATTACAATTATTTCTTATATACATAGCTAAACTCCCCCTTACATATATATGCATCTTTTACATTCCTTTTTTACATATGTTACTATACAATTTATACAATTTTCTTTTACATTCTTCTCCCCCTTTGACATCAATGACAAAGGTGTCCAAAAGTATTTGTACAAGAAAAAATTATGTTATGTTTCTCTATTCTAACTTGAGATTCTTGATATGCAATTTGCAAAGTCAAGTTTAGTCTCTCAAGACACTTCCTTTAGTTTTCTTTCATTGCATTTGATATGTTGAGAAGTGCACATAATGCATATGATTCCACTTCCACTATGCTCAAATTTGTATAGGAAATTTTGTCATAGGATGTCTTTGCTATAAGACACTCCTCAAATTGTCTCTACAAAATACTAACCTTAGGAGATAAATATTCTCTAAGGATAGAGAATCTCTTAATTACCTTTTCCTATTAAAATTTAATGCCTCTGAAAGCATTATGAATTGCCTCCATTTCTACTTCAACGATTTCAGTGCTCTCATTTGGCTACAATAATCTAATAGTGAGTGTTTGAAGCTAACTCATTATAACTTTGATCTTATCATCAAATTCCTTTAAGTAATTGTATGAAATAGCACAGTGCCCATACAATTTCTTTCCTTTATCTATAATTTTCCTTAGCTCCTTTATGCCAACATTCGAATTCTACAAATCATTTATGAAATTTATGCATATTGTATCAAATAGTGATGCATCATGCTTAGTACAAGCTTTCACTAAAGCAATATCAAAAAAGTAGTGAACTCCACATCAAAGGTTCTCATAATTTCCTTACCCTTCTTTTGAATGTCTAGCTAAAAAATAGTAGTCTGCACTTTATTTTGCATCCTCTCTAGAACTTCTGCCAAAGTTCTCTCTAAAGTCTTGATAGACTTGTTCTTCTCCAACAATTTTCTCAATGAAGTCATTAGACCCTTTTGGTCATCATCATCAGATACTATAGGAAATGTAGTAATTGTTGCTACTGGGTTAACTATTAGAATAGGTTTAATAGAAGTAATCACTGGTGTAACATAAGCTATTGTCAGCCTCATGCTGAAAGTCTACCTTACTAGATTCTATTTCCACATGTTTTAGACAAGGCAAAAATGTTGATTCTTGCATCACAATCTTCCATTTTTTCTATAGTTTAGTGATCTTCCTCTCTCCCTCTTTTCTCTCTTTCTCCTTCTCTTCTTCATTCCTTCCTTCTTCATCATTTATTTTGTCTTCTTTCTCTCTTTCCTTTCCTTTTCTTTTTCTTCTATCTTTATCTCTTTTAATTATTCTTTCCTTTCCTTTTCCTCTTCTTCAATCTTCCTTTTTTCTTCTTGGTCAAATTTTCTCTTCTCCTCTTCCTTATCATCCTCTTCATCAGTGCTAGAGTAGGCAATGATATTTCCAAAAATGTTGCTTCCATACTTTGCAAAGAGTTCTTCTTTATAATTTAATGTTATATGAGTGCTATCACTTGCATGGATTCTATCCTAATAACTATATGTGGAGGTGAGTCATTTTGCTAAGTTTCCTCAACCTCTTCTTCAATTATAATTGGTGTATTGACTTCAACATATACAGGGCTTTCTCCATCTAATTGTGCATTCTCCTTAGTGGCTTTAGGTATAGAAGTCATGTAGCTAACTATGTCTTCTTCAGTCTCCTTGTTTACCTCTTCATAGTTATCTCCCATAAGAAGAATTTCTCTTCTCTTATTTCTCAACAAAGGCTCAATACCTTTCAAAATATTCTCTATATCGTCATTAGTGTTTACTTCACACAATTTCTTTATCAAATTTTCTCTTAATTCTATATCCTCCTCTACAACTCTTGTCTTCCTATTTAGTAGTTTCTTATAAAAGTATTCAAGGATCTTATTTTGAACAAGATCAAATCTCTTATTTCTCAAAATCATGTTTCTTACAATTCCATTCTCTAACTACCTTTTGTAATTATTACTATATAGGCTATAATACTTATTTAATTGAACAAAATTATCATTCTCTATAACCTACATATTCATGTTCTCACTTCACTAAAAACCTATTCTACTACCTTTTCCTCTATTTCTTCCTCTAAGTCATCAAATTCACTGATCTGTAGTGTTTTTCTTCTTTTCCCTAGATCACTAGTGTCTATTTAGTTCTCTATCTAGGGGATGGTGTAGGTTCTTGCTTGACCTTCACCAAACTTTTTGGTTTTCTCTATGAGGAAGATATAATAATAACATCTTCATCAACCTTCTCTCTTTATCTAGCTATCACTGTGATAGGATGCACTTATGCAACTGCAACATAGGGTACATTGGGAATTTGTGTTGATGGTCTAGCTATAACGATTCCTTTTTAGGGTCCAGCTACAAGAAGAGGTGTAGCTACTATATCATCTTAAAATGGAAGAACTTCCATCTTAGTAGGTTTAGCACTCTATTTCAATAAATTTATCATGATATATTTGCATTTAGGATGCATTCTACACTTGATTCCTTCATTTGAGCTGAAATTAGGGTTAGGATGTTGAAGACTATCCTTAATTTCCCTCCTCTATGGCTCTATTTTATGGGTAGGACTTAGGAATAGGTCCTCCTAGCCTTCATCATATTCATTATAGGCTTTTGTGCCTCATCCTAACATTTAGTCCTATTTTGATATCTTTTATAGGTATCTGGGTATTCTCAAGACTTTCTGCTTTCTTCTTTGGTTGGGTTTTGACCCCTAGGCTAACCTTGACCTAGGGAAAGGTCAATTAGGTCAACCCTAACCTAAGGAAAGGTCATGATCATCCCTAACCTAGGTTAGGATTAGGTCAACCTTGACCCTCTTTGAAATTTGATCCCCCTTTTTTAGATTTTGGTCTCTGAGGGTCCCAAAATCAATGTTGGGCATTCAAATTTGAATGCAGAAGGGGTTTAATTTGAGATTCATTTAGTTCTTTTCCCTCCTTAGTTGGTTATTGTGATTGGACGATAATTCAAGGTGAAATTTAAATTATGGGTCCTCACATTACTCTAGGAGCCTCGCTTAAAGCCTCTATATAAAGACTCTCACTTACATCTATCAAAAACTAGAAGAAGACAATAAGAAGAGAACTAGAAGGACAAATATAATCAAGAGGTGATGGTATGAAGATGAAAGATTGCAAGAGAATGATATAGAAGATCAAGCTATTGTGAATATCAAGCATTTTTTTACCATTGTGAACATCTATTTGGAACAGAAGAGATCCAATATTCCTTGGTCTATCATTATCAACATTCAAGCATTCAAAGATACAATTATGGGGTAGCAGTTATGGATTATGAGTTTGGTAGGAGTACTTTAGAGTTGGGAGCTTGGTATGCTTTCTTATCTTATTCAAGACTATGCATTGCTTTCTCATACATATTCATGCTAGGGTTTTAGTCTAGTAGATTAGATCTTGGCATTACACATTCAATACACACACACACACATTCTATTATATTTAGCTATTCATGGAGGTGGAAATCACCAAAAGGGGGTTTGACTAAGGGAAAACCCTATATAGCCACCCCAAAACCCCATTTTTAAATATATGTAGGTGTTGTTCCAAAGATTGGAGTATAGATTTGGATACCCTTTTTGTCAAACTTTCAAGATCAGTGAATGGAATTTTCATCAGAATAGTATAGGTCAAGGTCAACTATTTGGGGCACAATTATACATTGGGGTAAGATTGTGCCTTGGCATCTGGGTCAAGGTTGACTTGCCCTCAAAAGGATAATTTTTTTATGGGTTTTCTCTGTCTCGACATTTCTAGTATGGAACGAGTTGTAGATTTTCCAAAAACTATGCTTAGGCATCAAAAAATATGTATTTCCAAATTGGTGCTATTTTGAGGTATGGATCTTATCTTGTTTAAATTCAAGCATTTTTGTTACTTATTCCATATCAATTCTAAAACAATATATGAATAGTGGTGAATGTCTTACGCATTGTTAGAGATCCATTTTTACCCTACTCATTTTGGTGAACCCCTAATAGACAACTCTTTCTTTTTGGTGTTAGATTTGCATCCTGTGTTAGATCTTGCATGTTTATTAGATTTCTTTCATTTATATGTTTCAAAAATACAAAAAAATTACAAAATTTCTTTAAAAATACAAAAATATTTGCATTTTCATCCTTTTCATATTTTAATATATATGATTCTTGTTTGGAACACTTTGATGAGGTTTTTATTGTAAAAGAGGATGTAATGACCCTTTTTGGGACATTAGTATATTTTCCCATTTTCTTCTGTACCACTTTGATAATCTTCCAATCTGCCCCTTCTTCTCCAAGTTGATTCAATATATATATAATTTTATTATAAGAGTCACATCTTTTCATTATAATAATAATAATATAGTTATATTATATTTATATATTTATATTAATAAGTTTTTGATTAATTAATATAACTATATTAATTTATATTTTTTATAAGATACAAGTATTAATTATGTTATATAACATTGTATGTTTATACTAACATATTCAAATATATGTTGTTATAAATATAATATCATATTGTATTATTGTTTATATTAATTCTTGTATTATTAATATATATTATATTGATTAGTCTATTAATCAATTTATTATTTTTATCATTAGTTATTAATATTATATATATTCAAATGTGAATACATTATAATATTCTTTGGTTTCATAATGTAATTATAATATTTATTATTATCTATTTATTGTTATTATTAATTATTATCATTATACAATATGTTTATTCAAATATTCATATATCCTTAAATTTGGGGTCATGACAAGTCTGCCCCTCTCGAATTTGCTTGTCCTCAAGCAATAATCATTTTCATATTTGTTTCACCTTATATAACAAAATTGACTACTAGATCCCATTCAAATTTTTACTTATAAGATTACTTTATTCTATTCTATAAAGAGTCACACATGTAGTATGCATTTGAATGCAAAGTATACATATGAATGTATGAAGACACAAAGAAAACATGAAGCATACACATTGATGCATGAAGACACGAAGTAGACACAATGTAGACACATCATACATAACCTTGATTAGATCCTAAAATTAATAATGCACAATGATTATACTTCTTCGCTAGACTTATAACCTTGCAACCACAAATTAAGCATCAGTATGTGCATATATATAAACTTCAAAGAAATTTGAATGATATAAGTTAATCCAAGCCAAATCCATGCTAAGCCCAAGAGCAAAAATTTGGCCCCCTTGGCCTTGGTGGCAGGTGTTAGGCATCCACACGAGGTGGTCTACTTACTAGATTTTTATTTGACTAAAAAGGTTCTTATGAAAAGGAGTCATTACTATCTTTCCCTTAACTAGCACTACAATAGGGTGTCCTAACCACTTTCCCTTGATTGTAGACTCCATAGGAAAGTTGATAGGGTGCCCTTACTATCTTCCCCTTAACTAGTACTACAATAGGGTGTTCTCCCCTGATTGCAGACTCCATAGGAAAGTGGTAGGATTTCCTTACTATCTTCCCCTTAACTAGTACTGCAATAGGGTATCATAGCAGCTCTTCCCTAATTTTAGACTCCATAGGAAGGATAGATGCCCTTATAATCTTTCCCTTAACTAGTACTACAATAAGGTGTCTTAATAGACCTTCCTTAATTGCAGACCCCATAGGAAAGTTAAATATGGCCTTTCCCTTAACTGATACTACAATAAGGTGTCTTAACAGACCTCCCTTAATTGCAGACCCCATAGGAAAGTTAAATACAGTAGGGTTTCTATATAGTCTTTCCCTTAACTAGTACTACAATAAGGCATCTTATAGACCTTCCTTGATTGTACACTACATAGGAAAGCTACTTGAAATTCCTAAATCATTTTTTAAAATAATCAACTTTACATCTTTATGATTAAATAAAATTACAATTTCATATTTTAACTATGGTTGAACTTCCTCAAAGCTCCCTCTAAATCTTAATCTCCCTCACATAATGGACTTCTTATAATTTCAGGATTTAAAGTTGCTTCATATTTGATGGGCTTCATTATAGTCAATTTCCTCGTCTTCTTTATTATCTTATATGTGAATATTCATTTGAGATCTTGATTATCATGTCTATATATATATATATATATATAGATATAGATATATATAAACATGGTAATCTATATTCTCACCACAGAATAATGGTGTGGCAGTGCCTGCACTGTGTAATGTTACCTTGTATCAGTTACAGCATTAAGCTTGCGTATACCGAGTGCCGATATCCCAACTCCTTATTATATCTTTTATCTCCTCTATCTTGTCTTCTTAATTATCACCATATATTTCAAATGGATCTCGTCCATGTACTTTCATTCATTCATACTAAACAATGTATTTATCTAGGTGGAAAAACCACTAATCTAAAAACCCAGTCATTTTTAACACCGCATTACGTACTTTGCAGAGATCTCTTCCTTTGAGAGTGTACCAATCCCTTCAACAATAGAAAGACTGGTGTTATTACTACAATCATAATGAGAAGAAACTCATGAGGAGGAATCACTGCCATTTCATCTTGATCCTCATCATCAAATACTCCTTTGCGTTTTCCCCATTGTGGAACCCTAACAATTAAGATAATATATACTACACCATAGGGTGTGTGCATGGTTACTTTCATTTTCTATTATATGAAACATTAATAAAATTAAGATAATATATCCTACACCTTTGATGATGGTAAAAGGATATGCTTGACTAAAAATTAAGGGTAAACATATAGATCCTTTGGATTTCTTTGATAATACTAATTCAGTTTCACATGCTTATTACACATGAAATAACCCTTAGCCTACTATTTAGGTTTCTTTATTGCCTTATCAACCTATTCTTCCTCAAGCTCCTAAGTTTTCTTCTACCTTTAAGGAGCATAACTTAGTTGATCAATTATGTGCTACTCCTACTAAGATATCTTTATGGGAGTTACTTCAAAATTCTCTAACATATTATGAGGCATTAAAAAAATCTTTATCGACTCTTCCTTCTTCACCTCCTAACCAAGACAACATTCATTCTATTTTGGATTGCACATATGTTATTCCTTTTGTCCTCCTATTGTGTTTTCTAATAATGATTTACCTTCTCTTGAGGTGTAGAATCAATATGATGCTCTTATGGTTGCTATTTATATTAATTAGAGTATCATTTGAAGAACATTAATTCATAATAGATCTTGGCTTAATGTTTTTAGCATGGAGATGCTTAAAGTTACTAAGGTTGATTTTACTACCATTCAACCTAATAATGTCCCTATATGTGGATTTGATAATATTGCAAAAATAACTTTGGGCATAATTACTTTACCTATTAAAGTAGGTCTAGTCATCCTAAATATGCTTATTGTTATTCTTGGACCTCTCAATTATAATCTTCTATTAGGAAGATCTTGGTTACATACTATGCATGTAGTTTCTTCTACTCTTTATCACAAGGTTCAATTTATTTATAATAGCTTAATGTATACATTACATGTGGATGATGCATCAAATCCTTTATTAAAAGTAGAATAATTTAAGATCTTAGAGTCTCTTCAACCAAGTAAAGAGATTGAAAAACAACCTGAGATTTGATAGCCAGAAGATTTATCTTCTTCTTTGACTAAGGATGATTGGGGGACATTGGATTTTAATCCCACTTTCATTGGATAATATAAGGTCTATAATTTGGAATTGATGAACCAATAAAGTTAATTTGAGAAACAATTTTTTATTCCTTATCCACTTTTTGAGGAACTAAAAGGTAATTTTGTTGCTGCTTTGATACAAGAAATGATTGAAACAATAAAACTTGATTGTTTTGATATTATGACGTATGCCACTCCTTGAACTCCATCTAAAATGGCTGATTGGTATGATTTTGGTTATCATTTGTGTAATAAATCAAGATTTAATGGGAAAGGATGTGGTAAATATGAGCAAGGTATACAAGTACCTTTGGATAATGAAATTTATGATCATACATATGGATTAGGGCTTAATACATATGAACAACCATTGACTTTCCCCTTTAATATTAATTATATATGTGGTGGTCACTTGAAATCTATTAACTCATTGCTTATTGACATGAATCAAGTGACTACTTGGGATATTTTTCTTGAGTATGAAACTTTAATGGAATTTTTAGGGGTTTATGAAGATTTACCTAAGTTCTATCACAAACGATGGAAGCCTTTTTGTTTAAATACATATGCTTATTTTGGAGAACATGATAATCAAGATATTCTTCCTTTACCTAATGGATCCTTTGATACAAAGTGATTTGTTAATAATTGGGACTGTTGATATTCAAATGGATGGGAATAATCCTAAAAAGATAATAAAGATTGGGAAATGTTTGAATCAGAATGAATGTGATCAATTGGGTTCCCTATTAGTTGAATTTAAGGATATTTTTGCTTGAACATATTCAGATAGGCTGGGTATTGATTCTAAGATTGTTACTTATAATATTATTTTAAAATAAAATATAAAACTTGTGAAGTAGAAAATTCAAAAGATGAATCCATAGATTGATTTATTAGTCAAAAGTGAAATTGAAAATTTATTGGATTTTGGATTTATTCATCCTATTGATTACTCTAACTGGATTTCAAATATTGTGCCTATTTCAAAAGGAGAAAATAAGATAAGGATGCGTACTCATTTTAGAGATTTAAATTTGGCATCCTTAAAGGATGATTTCCTGTTACCTAATATTGATATGATTATGGATTCAATGACAGGTCATGCTTTGTTATCTTTTATGGATGTCTTTTTTGAATATAATCAAATCTTTATTCCTCCTAAAGATCAATTTAGAATTACATTTATAACACCTTGGGGAGCATTTTTTTGGGTCATGATGCCTTTTGGATTAAAGAATCTAGGAGTAAAATATCAACATGTTGTGACTTTGATTTTTCATGATTACATCCATAAGATTCTTGAAGATTATGTGGATGAAATCTTAGCAAAGTCTATACAAAGAGAATATCATGTTACTATTTTACGACAAAATATTTGAAAGGATTAGAAGTTACAACATGAGATTAAATCCTAAGAAGTGTTTTTTAGAGTAGACTTTGGTAAATTATTAAGATCTATAATATTTATGCAAGGGATATAAGTTGATACTAAAAATATTAATGCTATTATTAAAATCTCTCCTCCTAAGAATATTTCTCAGCTACACAGTTTACAAGGAATTATACAAGCTATTTATCACTTTGTTTCTAAGTTGGCTGATTGAATAATTACTTTTACTTCCTTTCTTAGAAAAGATACTACTTTCTCTTGGAATGATGAATATAAGAAAACTTTTGAGCAACTTAAGGTGTACCTTGAAAATCCTCCTATCTTGCAACCAACTAAATTTGATAAGCCATTTCATTTGTATAGTTCAATGACTTTGAAGGCTGTGACTGCCTTGTTAGCTCAAAATTATGATGATAGTAAGGAAAGACCTATGTATTACATTAGTCAAAGTTTACTTGATTATAAAACACAATACAAAAGTTTGGAAAGATAATATCTAGTTGTAGTTTATGCATGTTAGAAAATTAGACATTATCATAGAAATGCTTAAGTCAATGTGATTGTCAAGTTTGATCCTTTGAAACATCTTTTCTCACAAACTGATCTCTCTATTCATTTGGAAAAGTGGGTGATGTTACTTACAAAATTTGATCTTAATTTAATTTCTTAGAAGTGTATTAAGGGAAAAGATTTAACAAATTATTTAGCTAAAGCTCCTTGTACTGATTCAAAAAACATGTTCCACTTCAATGGAATTTCCTGATGATATTATTCTAACTATTCAATGAGATGATATTTGGGAATTGTAATTTGATGGATCTAAATGTATGATAGGTTTTGGTGTTGGTATTATCTTGATTCCTCCTATGAAAATTCCAATCCCTTTGTCATACAAATTAACTTTCCCTTGTACTAATATAATTGTAGAGTATGAAGCTCTTATAATTGGTTTATGAGCAACTTCCTCCCTTCACATCAAACACTTGCAAATATATGGAGATTCACAATTGATTACTAAATAAATTAAAGGAGTTTATCGAACCAAGAATGATAACATGACACAATATAGATATTTGGTTCTTGATGTTCTTTCACCATTCTCTTCTTATACAATTCAAATCTTACCTAGAAAAGATGATTGACATGCAGATGCCATGGCAAGAACAAATTCTTTGGTGTGTCTTGAAAATAATGCTGAAAAGTTTCAATTTACTATAAAAACTCTTAAAAACCCTAAAATTTCTAAAAAGATTACCTCTGATTGTTTTGATTTGCATTTGGATGAATGGTATTCCCACATTTTTTTTTTGAAAGATGTTACTTTTCTTGAATCAAAAATGAGAAACACATGTAATCATATGAAGAAACTTGCAACATGTTACATCATTTTAGGAGATATTCTTTAAAAAAAATCTTATGAAGGATTATTATTAAGAAATATCAATAGAAATGAAATTTTGGTAGCTTTGGGAGAAGCTGATTTTGGTTCTTGTGGAGGGCATTTTGGTGGAAAATCTCTAGTTAATAAATTACTTAGAATGGGATATTATTGGTAAATGATGGAACCAAATTCTTTTGCATTTGTTAAGAAATGTCCTCAATGTCAACAATATAGTAATTTGATTCATGCTCTTTCTCATGAGATTTGTAATCAATTTTCTCCATGGCCTTTTAGTGTTTGGGGTTTTGATCTTATTGGAAAAATCTCGCCACCTTCTTATCAAGGGCACACTTATATTCTAACTACTACATATTATTTCATGAAGTGGGTTAAAGATGTTCCTCTTCATTCAAAAATTGTGGATATCATTTGTGATTTCATCCTTAATAATATCATAACATGATTTGGTATACCTTCAATGATGGTTTTGGATATTGTTATATTTTTTAAAAACAAAGAAGTCACAAAATTCTTAGAGAAATATAAAATTCAACATAAATTTTCAACTCCTTATTATCCTCAATCTAATGGTCAGGCTGAATCATCAAATCAAATCATTGAGAAAATTCTAAGAAAAATAGTTAACAAGCATGCAAAAGATTGGCCTACTCAATTGACATATACTTTAAGGGATAATAGGAAAGTGTTTATACTACTTTTGTCACAAAAGTTTGCACCCTTATCCAAAGTTTTTACTTAAGGAAAACCTTGTGAAACATGAAAACAACCTCCAAGTTGTGGGACTTAAACTATGAGGTTAAGTCTCTAGAGAAGGTCGGCTTCCTTTACTATCTGGATGCACCTAACTACACTTGGAGAGGCAAAGGGAGAAGAAATGCATGAAAGAAAATCTACCTACTCTAACCTAAGGGTGATGCACCAAAATAGAGTGTTCAAACCAATCTCTACCCATACATGCACTTTTGAACCATCATGACACCAAAAGATATACACATCCAGACTTTCTTTAAGCTAAATAATCACATGTAGATCAAAAAAGCCAAATAAATGACACAAGAAAGATGAGATTCACTTATGTATCATTCACAGGTCAAATAGATATAGTCATTCAAAATTGTAGATATCCACAATACACTAATGAAAGACAAGTAGGTCTTGCACAATACATCAATGGCTAAAGGTGATAAGGTAGAATGCCATATAGTTCAAAGGAAAAGGGATTTATAATGAACTTATAGAGCAATATCAAAGAAACTGAGAAGAGTTGACCTTAAGAAAGAATTACAACCTTGATTTTATAGTTCAAGCAGAATTGAGATATTTCTCACTAAAGTTACTCTACAACCACTACCATTAAGTTCTTAAAGAATAATCAAGATGATCCCAATAATTGATCTAATTTGGTACACTTGCAAAGGCATAAAAATCATGAAACCCTAACTTGGAAGGAACCCAAAAGTGAAAAAAATGGTGCCAATCAATGCTAGAACCCTCAAAATGGACAATCAAGTGGTGGAAAGAGTGCCTCGACATCATTTCTAGCACAATAATAACTATGGAGTGGTTGAAATCAATTGAAAAGATCAGATCATGCAAGTAACCCTATCTTTCCTCATTTCTAGCATATGAAATTAGCAAGGTCAATAGGTCAACCTAGTCAAGAAACCATAAACCTCTACATGGACCAACTATATTATTTCTTTTTTCCACCTCATGGAGTCTTCACACATTTGATTGCATCATCAACTATATATGCCACCCTTTTAAAACTTGACCATGATGACTTACAATATTTTTGATTTTAACCACAATGTAAACCTAAGTGCACCTACCAAATTGGGCTGACCGAGACATGGAAAATTCTTGCTATGTCACTATAGTTAAAGATCAATCAATTTTCCATAGTGATACAACAAGAGAGATCGATCTTCCTCCATCTAATGACCTAGAAATATGTAACAAATTCACTGACCATGCCAGAATACAAACCAATTAAAACTCATTTGTATGCCAACCTATTTGATAAGTCTTTGCTTTTGTGACTTGCCAAGGGAAATAGGACCCACAATCCACATGAAAAGTGCTCACTATGTCACATGAAAGAACTACCTTGCAACTCCACAAGGTGACATAACAACAACCATAGATGATCCTTGATCTAACGGTGAATAAAATGCATTGAAGGAACTAACCCACACTTTGTAAAGTCATTACCTTAGCCAATGAGAAACCAACAAATTGTCAACATGCTCTAAAAACTGACCAAATTCTCTAACAAGAAAGGGTCCATCAAAATTCACACTTTGAGGCATCACTATGTCGCATGAAATAACTACCTTGCAAGTTTGCAGAGTAACATAGTGACAACTATAGATCATGAAAAGATCTGACGATGAGGAAGTTGTGGGCCTGCAAAAATATTAAAGTGCACAGTCATTTAGGAATTAAAATATAACCTAAGGTTTTAGTATAAGATATTCTTTGTGCCCCATTTTATTTAAATTTTCAAGTATGTGAAAATTACTATGTTTGAATTCAAATATGGAAAATTTGGTAGGATGAGAAAAATGACCAAAAAATATGGTGACTAAAGGGGATGCAAGCTAGCTATGCATAGACCAGTGGCCTATGCACTCATTGGGTAATAGAGTCATAGAAATCATGAGAATCCACTTGGAAAAACTATAGAATCATAGAAAACATTCCTTGGAACCTCAAAATTGCCTCTCTACAATTGAAACTAGGAACAAAATCCCTCTACAATATTTGCAAAAAAATACACGTGCTCATGCACTTCTTGTAAAATAGGAAACCACAGGAAGAAAACTAACCTGAATATATATATTAAATACTCATCTTTTATCATAAGAAATACTTACGATATATCCCATTAATTGGAATAGGTAGAATTTCACCATTAGGCCTTCTTAATTGAAAAGCATTGGCCTATTTGCAACTGATAACCGCATAGGGACCGCTCCATAATGCATCAAATTTTGAGTTCCTCCCTATTTTTTCCCTATTTGCATCCCACTTGAGCACAAGGTTACCCTCCCTAAAAAATTTGACCTTAGCCTTCTTATCAAAGTTCTTTTTCATCTATTGTTGATATGCTTCTAGGGTTTGTATGGCCTAGTTTCTTTTTTCTTCCAGCTCCATTAGCTCTACCATTCTTACTATCATGGCATCATTTTCAATTAGCTCCAACTAATGAGTCAGTTCCAAAGATGGGAATTCTAATAAAATTGGAAACCTTTCTTCCTTTCCATATACCAACATAAAGGGTGAATTTCCAATTGTCCTCTTAGGTGTTATTCTATCAACCCACATTGTTGTCTTCAAATTTTGATGCCAACACCTCTAGTTATCCTTTATAGTCCTTTTCATAATATTGAATATTTTTTTGCTAGATGACTCAACCAATCCATTTCCTTGATGATAGTGTGCTCAAGTATATATTGTGGTCAACTACCCATGCACAAATCTAAGATACTACAAAAGATTTTGCATTATCTAAAATAATTGTTGAAGGGAAATCAAACCTGGTAATAATTCTATCAAGGAATTCAAAAACTAAAGATTTTGTGGCATCATTCAATGCTATTTCCCTTTTCCATCTAGTAAAGTAATTCATTGTAGCTAGAATCCATTTGTGACCAAAACTAGAAGGTGGATTGATAGGGCCTATGAAATCCAATCCCCATGGAGCAAAAGGTTGATCTACCTAAATGGGATGAAGAGGAACAACTACAAGTCTTTTCTTACCTAAAAAGAAAGAACATTTTTCACACTTCCTCACATACTTATGAAAATCACGGAATAAAGATGGCTAGTAGTAACCAGCTCTCATGATCTTAATTGCAATTGTCCTTGCTAAAAAGTGGCCACCATCAAGACCATCATGAAACTATTTGGTCATTCTTTCAGCTCGGTCTATATCAATGCATCTCAATAGAGCTCCGTTGAAATCTTTCCTTAAAAGGATACCATCAACTATGACATAAGGAATTAACTACAACCTATACTATCTCCTTTTAGTTCTATCCAATCCTTGAGGAAATCCATTTGCTATTAAGAAGGTCTTCATGTCATCTATCCAACTCCTTGGATTATCATTTCTTGCTTCTTTGTGTTCTATCAATACCATAGAAACTTCCTCATCTAACTCCTAAGATAAGATCATCTATTTGCGTAATCCCTTCCCTCTTATCAACTTGGTAATCTAGATGTCCACATCATACTCCATTACCTTAGGGATCCAACTTGTTCTCTTCTCACTAAAACCTTTGCTCAAAAGAAATTCCTTCACACTAGCATGGGGTACTAAATAATGGATCTTGTTATGAGACAGAAGGTGTCTAAATCTCTTCTTCAAGGTTCTTATGTCTGCAAGGGCTTTCTTTTCTACATAATTGTATTTGTCTTCATATTCCTTAAGCCCTTCACTAAAGAAAGCAATAGGTTGCTCCTCATTCCTATTATTTTCTTAAGTCAAGATAGCATAAATTCTTGACTCACCTCCTAAGGTATAAAGAATGAAATCCTTCTAAAAATTCAAATTGATGAGAGTAGTGGTTGAGGTTATGGTTTCTTTTATCTCTTCAAAACTTACCTTCCCTTCCTTGGTCCATGTAAATGCTATATTCTTTTTAAGAATGGTTGTAAGAGGTTTCACCATGGTAGCTAAATTAGGGATAAATCTCCTTACAAAGTTTCTTCTACCAAGAAAACTTTGTAGCCCTTTCTTATGCTTGGGAAGGGAGAGAGAAAGTATGGCTTTTGTTCTCTCTAGATCAATAGTCAGACCATCATTTGATACATTGTGTCCTAACAATTTTCCTTTATTAGTAGCAAAGATACACTTGCTTAGATTCAAAGATACTCCAAAATTTCTACATCTTATGAATGCTTGTTTGAGATAACCAAAATGATCTGCTATATCCTTTGAATACAATATGATATCATCAAGGTAAACCAACACAAACCTTTTAATCATTTTTTTGAAGGCCATCTTCATTACCTTTTGAAATGTGGAACCTACATTTGTTAGCCCAAAAGGAATTTTACTATAAGCATAGGTGCCCCATTTGGTGGTGAATGTAGTCTTGTATCTATCAAACTCTTTGACTAGCACTTGATTGTAATCAAAGAATCCATCAATAAATGAGAACCTCTTTGAACCACTAACATTGGACAATATGTATGCCATGAAAGGAAGGGGATGATGATCTTTAAGGGAAGCTTGGTTAAGATCCCTAAAATCCACACATAATCTAATTTCTCCATTCTTCTTCCTAACAATGACAAGGTTTTCTACCCATGATGAGTGCTTTATAGGGAAAATTATATTAGCTTCAATTATCTTGGATAGCTCTTTTCTCATTAATGTTTCAATCTTAGGATTCATTGGCCTCTATTTTTTCCTTATAGGTTTAACATTATCAATTAAATATATGGTATGTTGAAATAAACTAGGGTCAAAATCCTTCAAATCATTATATGTCCAATAAAATACATAATTAAATTCTTGACATAGATGAATGAAATTCTCTTGCTCAGTTTCAAAACATACCTTTCCCATGTTTAAGGTCTTTCCATTAGCAATCACAACTAGTGTGTAATCATCTTTGTTAGTAGCTAGGTTCATGCTTCTATCTCTTGCTTGGTCATTAGGGTTTAAGACACTCTTTAAGGTAATAAGACCCTTAGGAAACTTATTGGAACTAAGATTGATGATCTGATCCCCATACTGGCCATGCAACCTAGATTGGTTTCTCTTTGAGAATTGTGCTTCATTCTACAAGAAACTTATAATTTGTGCATTAAATTAGAACACTTACCAATTGGTGTTGTCAGGAATAAAAAGTCTTACTAGCACTTTAATTTGCTGGTTCTTTTTAGCTTCAAGGTTCTTTGGGATATCATAAGAGGCACCTATTTCTGCAAGTCTATTAGTATGTCTATTCTCTTTTCCAGGGATGCTCTAAACATTAAATGCATTTAAACATTCAAGAAAATTCCATACTCTATGTATATAAGACTCGAGCAAGCCATTCTTAGTGATATTCTAATTTCTTACCTAATTAACCACCAACTCACTATCTCCATATACACTCAATTCTTAAATTCCTCTTTTTTGAGCAAGTAGGAGACCTTGAATAAAGGATTAATACTTGGCCACATTATTGGTACAACTAAATTAGAGCCTAAAAGAGAAGTAGTACCTTACTTGTGTAGGAGAAATCAACATCACACCTACCCCTGATCTATTCTTATTTCTTGATCCATTAAAGTACATACTCCATATCCCACTCATATATTATTTGGTCTTCACAATGTTAGGGATAAGAGAATCCTTTTCTAACACACAATATGTACTAAGACCTATCTCAAGGGTTTCTGATATGGGATCAAATTGATTTGCATTAGCCCATTCATCTAAGAGAAAATCAAGTATCTCTATTGGAGAAGTGGCAAGCTCATTTACTACATCATTTTCATCCATCTTTAGGATATTTCAATTCATATTGATGAGATTAGGGGTGTAGGTCTCAATGTGATGGAGGGCTAGAGGCTCTTCTCTCATTGAAGCCTTGGTTTCATATCTCATTCTAAAAAACATGTATGAACAATCAAAAGATATTTAACCACCTATTTGTGTAGTGAAGTCTCTTGAAAGACAAATAGCAAAGTGTGGCTTGACCTCAACAACTAATATGTCTTGTGTTATAGTACAACTAGGGCATGCATGTAGGGCCATTTCAACTTCCCTACAGGTCCCTGTAGTCTTGATATTACTACCATCCAACTGTAATACATACCTAACAATGGGATCATATTTCATTTCTAAAGCATCAACAATACACTTAGGCATCATTGAAGTACTAGTCCCTAAATCAATCATACAATTGTGGACTATCTTATCCCCTATAATTAGAGAAACATTAAATGAAGGACATCTAACCTTTTACTTTCTTCTACCTCCCTTGATAGTTTTACTATGCTTGTGGCACTTTCCATGCTAAGTGGCTAATCCTTTAGTTCAATACTTTCCAATTCATGTTGTAGTAGCCTCTTTTGCATGGTTATAGTAGCAACAACATCCCACATGGAAATATTCACATTTTTCTTCTTCATCTTCTCTACCATACTGAATGAGGAATTAGGTATTTTTATAGAATCTTTGGGAGCTATATGTATGGGAGATTGAGATGGAATAACTTGGGGACTAATCACTCTCTTACTATTATATCTTTGTTGTTAAGGGGCATTGGCTTGATCATTCACCATTTTTACATAAGGTATTACACTTGATGTTGAAGCTTGATTAAGAGGAAGAGGGGTATCATCTCCAAAAAATCTTCTTTTGCTTCTAGTATTGTGAGCAATGGAGTCTTGGCTTACATTACAATGTTCCTTTACTTGATGATTCATGAAGGAATAATCACCCTATCTTTGTATTTTTAAGGAATATTTGGATTGGTTCTCATTATATGATTGTCCTACTATAGGCTCCTAAGTGGTTAAAGATAAATAAGATTCATCCTTTTGACACATGCAATAGGCATAGGAGTAGTTGCATGAGGGACAAAAATCTTGGTCTTGAGCCATATTGTCTTGAGGAACTATGACCCTACTTTGATTTTCACTTGAAGCAGAGGAATGACTATTTTTCCTACTCTAATCAAAATAAGTATTCCTATAATTATGATTTAGGGGTCTAACATTATTAAGAGTTTGATATTTTAGTTGAGGAGCCTTATTACCTTGGGCTTGCTGTCTTTCCAAGGTCACCATTTTGTTGCTCACCTTTTGTATTATAGAGAAGCTATCATCCAACCTCTTCTTTTGGCCTTGCAATCTTTTATCTATGTTTAACATCATAGACTACATCATCTCCTTGATTTCATCCATTCCATTAAAAGATGTGGAAGCTTGAGGGGCTAGAGAAAGGGGTTGTGATGTGGAAGTTGTGGGAATAGGAGCCATTGTTGGTTGGTGATTTTAGATATTAGGGAAGAAAGACATAGGAGGCATTGGAGCTAACTTTCCTCTATCTATCAATATTTTTTTTCCCTTATTACTATTTCATAAGCATCAGGTAAGGTATCTCTTCCCATAGTTTGGATTGTAGTGGAAATATCATTGTTAAAAGCTTTGAGGTAATGCAAGAAGGCATTATAAGGGGTGAGCTTCACTAAAGTAGGTATTATGTCCCACATCTTCTGAAATCTATAGTTGAAATTAGTCATACATTCATAGGGGGATCTTTTTATGGTAGTTAGCTATTCTAAAAGTGACAAGTAGTCACTTTGGTCATTAAAATGTTTACATGTCCTACTTGTAACCCATCCCAAACCATTATAGAACCATGTGATAGACCTCAGTACCATTGTAGGCCTTTCCCTTTTAAAGATGAAGCTAGGAGTCTAACAACCACATCATATTTTGTAATACCATGGATATTGTAGACATTTGCAAGCTCTTGAATGCATTCTAAGGGAGAGATAGAAGTTTCACCAATAAAATTAGGTATACTTTTAAGTGTAACTACTGGTTGTAGGACCTAGAAAATGAGCTAATGTCTAACATACTATGAGTAAATCACAAACTCAATAATCATATGTTAACAACCTCTAGTTTACCATGAAAGCCAAATGACAAAACAAGAAAGAAAATCTAAAACTCCCTCTTTCATTTGTAGCTCCCATGTCATTCTTTCCTCTCCATGTGATGTAGCTCAAAATTGCCTATAATGCACACAATATTGAAGCAAAAGTCTATGATAATGATGGTGCTATGAGAATATTTGAAGTTGTGATTTTAGTGTTAGAAATGGAGTGAAAATACTAAAGAGCTAAGGAACAAAAATGAGAGGAAGAATGCTCATCTTATAATCAACACACAAGGCGAGAGCATTGGATTTGTCACCCTTAGATATGTGACTCAGCACAAGATTCCTTTGAAAATTCATTACACATATGACACAAGATACCAAGTGTAGGATTCTATGATGCTTGGAAGTAAAACAAGGCTAAATATGGTTGAGAATCTATGATGCACCATATGACACCTCAAGCCCACTTGAAGTCAAGAATCTATGAAAAAGGAAGCCAAATATGGATGTACATAAGAGAATAGCAATATTGGATTATGAAATATCTTAGCCAAGTGTCGATGGAGAATCCATGAGGTGTCATACCAAAGTGTCATGATGATGTCAATATTTTGTGAAATATTTGAATTAAAAATGCTATATTCCACAAAATAGAAATTAGTGAAAATGGAATTAATGGTGGAAAATGTGACTTAGGAAATTAAGAATTTCCATGGTTTGTGGATGATGAACCAATTAATTAATAAAATATCAATTAATTGAGAAGGTTAGTTAAGAAGAATAATTAGTGAAATGACATAGAATTAAATTATGGGTTATTTAATCCTATAGAGAAAATTAGTAGATGATTGGCTAGTTTTATTTGATAAGTATGACAATATCCTTTGATGAAAATGTGATGATGATATAGATTGAATAGAATGATGATGGACAGACAAAAGCCATGGTCAAATTTATTGATTGATTGAAATTGATAACATGCCAAGGACACATGACATGAATTAAAGATATGTAACATTTAATTGACATTGTAAATGCTACAGGATCGAGATTGATTGACAAGGTTGATCATAATAATATTGACAAACACAATCAATATTATTAAAATGGTTTGATGATGTCATGATCTGAAACTAAGGGATTCACCAATGTCCATGATCAAATGTCAAGAATGATAGTTTGACCTAGCACTGAGAGCCATGATAGTACTAAGGTCAAATTGATAAGATTTGATAGATTGATAGGTTCCCAAGGCACTGAAAGCCACCAAAATACCTAGGATTGAAGAGATGATGATTGATTTTGGATGTTTGATACATTTTGGGTTGATTAGGAATGATTTTGGTTAATTATGAGTTGATTTGAAATGGTTTTGAGTTGATATGAAATGATTTTTGTTGATGTTGAAATGATTCCAAAATGATGTGCAATTGATGTGAAAGAGGATATGATGATGAAATATGATCAATTTGTCCAAAAGATTAGAGTTAGTGGAATAAGAAAATGGGATGAATTAGTATGAAAGTGTGATAAAATCATAGATGTGAACCATTTTTGAGCATCTACATTTTACCCCTCTTTGATAAAATGTGATTTAGAGCGTTGTGTCAAAGAATAACTGATGAGAAAGCCACAACATGCCCTAGTAGGGATGATATATGGGTTCCCCCTCAAGAAATTGACTAAGATAAGAATATGATAAGTCAATTTCTCAACAATGAGAAGACAAAACCATAGCAATTGATAGATCACAAATCAGAGCTAAAATGTGAAAGTTATGAGGTCTAGAGTGCTAAACAAGTTCAATCAAGAGCCAGAGAATAATTGCATGGGTTACGACTCAAGTAAACTAACAAAATGATGAAAATTATAGTTTATTTTTTTTGTAATGAAGATACAAATCCAATGCAACTGGAAAATTGCAAATTGGAGTTAAAACACAAAAGTAATGGGCTCTGGAGTGCAACATAGGGGCTTCGAGAGTAGTTCTAGGCATCCTACTACCCCAAGTACACCCAAAATGCACCCAAGTGCACCCAGTGTGCACTTGGTAAGCCCAAGTGTGCTATGACAATGCCAAGTGTTCCCTGGGTACACTTGGGAAGCCCAAGTGTACTTAGAAACTATAGAATGTGCCATAGAAGGCTCTTGGGGCCAAAATCACCTTGACGGGGGTCAATCAAGAGCCCAAGAGTAATTTCTTTCCTTACCACTCAATATAGTGATCAAATAATGAAAATGATAGCTCATTTTTTGCAAAAAAAGATACAAGTCCAACACAACTAACAGATTACAAATCAGAGTTGAAATGCAAAAGTTATGGCCTCCAAAGTGCAATATAGGGGCTCCAAGAGTAGTTTTGGGCATCCTACTACCCCAAGTGTACTCAAAATGCAAAAGCCCAAGTGCACTATGAAAGTGGAAAGTGTGTCTTGGGTGCACTTGGGAAGCCTAACAGTGCTCTAAAAGTGTAGACTACACCCTAGAAGGCTCTGGGGGCCAAAATCAGCCCGACTGGACTCAGAATGACCATAAACTATGTGTGCATGCCCAACATGATGGAAAGATGTCATAACATGAGTGAAATCATCAAACATGGACATATTTGGTCAAATATGGTTAGAAAAATGTTAGACTAAGGTTGAACTAGGTGGAAAGCCATAGAAACTTGACAGACAGAGTAGGATGATGTAGGAATGCATGAATGCTAGATGAAGATGATTTGGTGTATCAGAATACATGATCATGGTGGTGGATCAAGAGATGAATGATAGAATATTGAGGAGATGAGATGAGAACCAATTAGATCGAGTTGAAGAATTTTTCTTTAAGAAAGTGCACTATATGTCAAATGGAACTTTATTTTGATATGGGAAATAAAATGCAATGAATCATGACACAAAGGACCAGAGTGCTAATGCAAACTTTTTGCATAAAAAAGCACGATGCAGATAGAAAATAAATTTTTCCTTCCTAAGGCATATGCACATGCCTCAGACTCTCAAAGGTACATAGTAATAGATAGAAAATAAAAGATGACCATGAACCATCCCAACCACTCTCATAGATTAGATTATATCATCAAGTGGCATAGGATCATGATCACAACAAAACAAAGCAAAAATAAGCCACTCAATAAATAGCTTGAGCCAACAACTATTCTTGTCCATTATTACTTTCCTTTTAGTGTTTTAGGTCTTTAGATAGTGTTTGATAGCTTAATAATGCGATAGTTTTTGTTGTTGATTTAGTTGATAGGTTCATGGCAACATGTTGAATTTATTGTTGGTTCACATTGCTTAGATAGGTGTGATTGTCATTGAAGTGTAGTGCTTCGAGTTTCAATTTGCAAAGTGCAAGTGTTTATGCAAAAAGGGTGATAATTCAAAATGACTATTTACAAGATCTATTACAAATTTTGGTGGGTTTTGTGATTTTTAAGGTTTTTAGGATATTTGATGTTTTTAGTGTGACTAGTTTCTTTAGGACATTTTACAATTTTTAGGGGGTATTTCAAGACATTTTTTGATTTCTAGCAATTTTTTCAAGATATTTTATGATTTTTAGTGCTTTTTTAAGGACATTTTATGATTTTTAGTGCCTTTTTTAGGATAGTTTATGGTTTTTAGAATTTTTTCAGGATCATATTTGAATTTTTAGGAGTTTTCAAGATCGTAAAAGCATATACAAGTGTTAGCTCCAATCCATTATAGGATAAGTCCAATGGATAAAAAATGGTTAGGGCTATGCCCCCAGTTCAATTTCAAACTCATGCACCATATAGGTAATATGCCCCTAGACAAGACACAACTATGTACAAAGGCCAATGACAAAGCATGTACAAACTGGTAATACTTTAGGTAAGATAACGGTGGACATTAACTAGTTTATGAGCCATGATTAGGGAGTGAGAGATGTCTTGAAATATGATGAATATGATCAAGGAATGACAAAAGTGGAAAAAACCAAATGGAATCCTGATAGATGGAGGAGCAACAGCTGATTACACATGGCACCTGCTTGCCAAGTTTTCACCATGGTACTTGCCCAAAGCACTTTTTTTCCATGTTTTCACTTGTGGATGAAATTTTTCTCTTGAATCAAATTTTCATGCCAAGATGCCTATTTTCTAGGTTTTCATCAAGGCATCCATTTTTTCATGACTTTTTTCACTTTTTTTCTTTTCTTTTTTCATGACTTTTTGCTATTGTTTTGATATTTTTCAGGATTTTTAAATTTTTTGATATTTTTTCAGGACTTTAAGATAGAATCAAGTGTAATACTTGTGAAGATGCATTCTATTGATGGACATGGGTAGTGGTTCACCCTTTGGAGTCACAAGCTGATATACTCCAGACCCAAATGTTGTAGCAACTACATAAGGTCCTTCCCAATTTGGTTCAAATTTGCCTTATTTTTCTCTATGCTGTTGAGTCTTGTAGTTCATCTTCAAGACTAGATCACCAATCTCAAAATGAAAACCTTAGAATTTCTTGTTATAGCTTCATTTGATTTAGTTTTGGTAAGCCTATAAATGTGTCAAGGTAGCTCATCTCTATTCATCAAGCATTTTCAGCTCATGGAGCCTAGATATTTGGCAGTTTTCATCATCAACAACATCTTGTAGGGACACTCTTAATGATGGAATTTCAACTTCAATGGGAAGTATGACCTCAATGCCATAGACAATAGAGTATGGGGTTACACCAATAGGAGCATGCACACTTGTTTGGTAGGCCCAAAGAGTTGGATTTAGTTGTAGGTGCCAATCTCGACTAGAAGCATTGACAGTCTTTTGGAGAATCTTAACAATGGTCTTATTAGACACTTTTTCTTGGCCATTTCCTTGTGGATGGTAAATTCTAGAATATCCATGGTATATGTTGTATTTCTCATAGAGCTTATCTACATATTTATTTTGAAATGAATTGCCATGGTCAGTAATGATGGCCAAGGGGACTCCATATTGATAGATGATGTAGTTTAGAATAAACCTTGAAGTCTACTTGCCAATGGTGAAGGTGAAAGGAACAACTTCAACCCACTTGGTAAAATATTCTATTGCTGTGATAATGAACTTATGACCATCAAAAGATGGAGGAGGAATATCTATAATAAGATCAAATGCCCATTGTGAAAAGGGGCATAGAGATATGACTAGCTGAAATTCTTGTGTTGGTGTATAGATTAGATTGCTATGTATCTGACATTTATGACATGTTTTGGAAAAATTAGGGGCATCTTGTTCCATAGTTGGCCAATAATATCCAGCTCTAAGAAGTTTCTTGGCTAGACTTAGACCATTGAAATGGCCTCTACATATACATTCATGAACCTCGTGTAAGGTTATTTTAGCTTGTTTCAAGTCAAGGCATCTGAGAAGGGTTTGGTCAAAGGATATCTTGTAAAAGATGTCATCAATGATGATGTATGTAGCTGCTTGATGGATAAAGGATCGATGGTCATTTTTTTATACGTTGGGTGGTAGGATTTGGGCATATAGGTAATCGTAAATGTCTTGATACTAGGGAGAATTGGGACCAAGTTCACACACAAACTTAGATTGAGGGAGCTTGAATGTTGGAATCAAAAGTTTCTCCACAAGGAATTCACATTGTTCCATATTTTGAGGCATGCCAATCATAAAGTGATGGTAGTCATAGCATCAGCTTGCTTGTTGTGTATTCTTGGTAGTTGACAACAAGAGATAGTGAAAAATTTAGACTTAAGGAAGTCTACCATCTGCTTGTAAGGTATTAACTTATCATCTTTGGTTTCATAGTCATCATTAACTTGGTGGATGACCAACTGGGAATCACCAAAGACTTTTAAATTGTGAATGTTCCATTGGATAACTATCTTGAGTCTTGTGTTCAATACCTAATATTCTGCTATGTTGTTTGTAAAATGGAATGTTATCCTATATGACTTGGGGATTATGTCTCTTGGGGAGCGATAAACATAATGCTAGCTCCTGAACCATTTCATGTATGTGATCCATCAAAGTAAAGCTTCCATTCATTAGCTACATCCATGTTAAATATGACTTCATCCAGGAAGTCTATCAACATGAGATCATCATCTGAAATAGGTGCTTCTACTAACTAATTTTCTTTCACTTGCCCTTTGATTGCTTTCTTGTCTACATAATTCTATGTCAAATTCACTAAGGATCATGACCCATTTGGCTAAGTGTCCTGTGAGAGCAGCCCTACTTAGTGTAATCACCTAAAAATGGTCATCTAGACTATTAGCCCCCTTTTCAACATTTTGCCTAAATTAATTTAATCACTTACCTAAGCCAAATTGCTAATAATCAATTTATTTGATTATAACCTATAGTTTGACTATGCTATCCTAAGTTCATTATTTGATTAAAAGAACATGTCCCCTTTTAATTAAATAAAAGACCCCATTCTTCTAACCCACTTAAAGTGCACACATAAAGTCTTTTTTCTATTTTGCAATTAAAAGAAAAGGCTTTGTGACTTTTGTCTTATATGACAAGCTAACTTATATTCTATTGGTTGACTTGTGTGTGTACGTGGATCACTCCTCTTTTCAAATTCCACCATTGATCATCCACCATCTTCATCTTGATCTCTACCGTCCATACATCTTTAAAAGGGAGAGAGCTTTCCCCCTCAATCAATCCTCATTTTTGAATATTGTTATGCTGCAGGTTTTCTAACAGGTGTCTTTGGAGCTTTGTGGAGAACTTCTATTTCTTGTCTACATTCTCTCATACCATAGCATCTTAGCTTAGCTTTCATTTTTACATGTAGCTTAATCTCACATAGCTTAATAATGGTATTGTAACACTCTCATACATGTTTTAGCATAGCTGCATTTTGCATTATCATCCTAGTTTAATTTTCATTTGCATTGCATTCTTGAGGAACTCCTTGGGACATTTGCATTCTTGCATCTTGTCTTTGGAACCTCCCATTGCATGGTTTACTAGCAAGAAGAGTATCTCTAAGGCTCATCTGAGAGCCTTTTTATTCTTGAAATATACTCTCTTGCACTCCATGGATAGGGAGCTCTAAGCCAGCATCTAAGCATTCCAACTCATGGAATTGTTTGGATAGAAGGGTTTAGAGTGGGACACTTTCAAGTGTACATTTTTGGCGCCCACCGTGGGGCTTGAATCAAGTTTCTAGGTCTATTTGCTTTTATTTTTCATCTTTGGTTTTTTACAGCAGCATATTGGATCTAATCAAATGCTTTTGTAGAATTATCACTTTGATTTTAAGGCCAACCCATAAGTAAATTGGTTTGAAGGTCAAAAACTTAGTTGGTTTAAAGATTTGATCATATCTTTTAAACTGCTTGAATTTTGGTTCTGAATTTTTTTTTGCAGGTTGAATATATGCTCAAAATGTCTCAGTCCGATTTGCAAAGAATTTTGACGTGATTTTCGAGAGTTATTAATTTTTCTTAGTTTTTCATAAAAAGCCATTTCTGATCGCAAATCAGCACTTTTTTTGGAAAAACTTACATTTTCAGAAATATTTTTGAATTCTAATGGGGGTTCTTTCTTTGTGTTTTGAATTTTGAGATCGTATTAAGGATAAAAAATTCGATTTGATAAATTTGGCCTGTTTTGACAAAATCAATCTCTAGGGAGCAAATGAAGAGATTTTTTAAAATTTCTTGCATTTTTGGAAAGCTCTCTGATTTTTAATAGGGGTCTCTTTTTTTCATTTTCATTTTTGGATACGAAATCATAGGAAAAAAGTCCAATTTTGTTGACTAGGTCAAAACCAAAGAGTAAAAATGAAAGCATTTGTGATTAACTTGCACTTTCTTTGCATGTACTTGGTTGGAGGATAAATTAGATTTTTGAAGCAACTCACCACTTTTTATTGCAGATTTTTATGTTATTTCACACTAACTTTTGTTGCTAACAAGTTGTGATTTCAGGTTGCCATCCTTGTGAAAAAAATTGAAACATTGCATAAAAAGAACGCATGTCAAAGCTTCAAATGCACAAGGGCTACTAACGATTGTTTGCAGGGCTGCCCAAAGCATAAAAACCAAAATTTATTGCTTTATTGTTTTCATGTGTGGCATTGAATAATTGTTCATTTTTCATAGGCACATAAAACTTGTGATTGGAGTCTTTTGGTAATAGGAGATTATGCTCTTCACCCTTGTGGTGAATCAGAAATCTTGACTTGCCATTTGGTTTCAAAAGCAAAGGGTAACTGAATCTTCTTGGTGTGTTTGGGAGAAAATGATTGGAATAGGAGAGTATGCTCTTCACCCTTGTGGTGAACCAGAAATCTTGACTTCCAAAATTTGATCCACTTTGTGTAGTTAGAATCCTTTAGAGGGCCTGCTCTCGGACAACCTGAGAGGAACGACCCAAGTGGGAACAAGCTGATTACCTGGCTCTTCCAACCCACTATAAACTCAAGGCTATCAAGGACACAAAACCTTGGTAGACGTAGTGTTTATCTTCGTCTAGTGTGATCGCTTATGGGATTTCGACCATAGGGAGATCACTAGGCAAGAATGCTTAAGGTACTCTTGTGATCGCAAGATCGGTTACTCATCGCAAGGTGAGGTGTCCCGTAATTGGGAGCAAGAGGAACACTATGAACGGAAGCTTGATCTAAATACCCTAAGTTAGTAACTACCCCTTTTAGCCACTCAACTTCTTGGTGCAAGGATTGATCCTAGTGGACTACCCGGATCACCCCAAGATTTACACTCACCATATGTGTTCCCTTGGTTATGCTTATGGCATTTCCATGACAAAGCCAATATCTCTTGTGGGCAACCACTTGGTGTGAGGCGAAGGAGCATCAAGCATGGGCCAAGTTGTTGAGTAATGAACCATGACTTTTAGGTATATATTGCTTGATGTGTTCTCGAATGTGCTAAACTTGTGAAAATGTTTTGAACATACACATGACGATAATTCTAGGGAATTCTTTTGAGACGTCACATATGCTTGTATCATGTAAGGTTGCTTTGTCCCTTGCTTGATTTTTTGAAGACTACTCCATGTGTCACTATCTTGCTTGGAAAGAAATTGCTTTTGAACATTAAACTTGCTATGCTATCAACTATTGTCAAAATTTGTCAAACAAGTCAAAACATCAAATGCAAACATTTTTCTTGTGTTGCTTGTTAAGGGGAGTCTCATCATTTGACTTTTCTTTTATATGTCTCTAGTTCTTGAACATGCTTAAAGTGGCTCTTTGGTCTTAGTGCTCTTGGTCTTTTTGTCTGCATGGTCTATGTCCACTTGCTAGTTATATTTTTGCTGAAATGGTTGCCTTGATTTCTTGACTACACTCTTGGGTTGGAGAGTTGTTCACTTGTCACCCTGCTTGCTCTATCTATTTGGCTATTTGGGCATCTTGCCTAGCTATTGACTTGAGTCATTCATGTCGTAAGTTTCTTGGACATATTGTTTGACAAGTCACTTTAATCTCTCTATACTATCTTGGCAAGTGAACACTCTACCTCCTATAGTTTCAACATCAAGTTATCTTCTAGGCTCTTTTATGCTTGGCTTTGCATCTAAAACTATGGGATCTAAACCTTGTGCTAGAAAACCTCAACCAAATCTAGATGATCATGATATCCTCCATGTCACTAAAGAGTTTCAAGATCTATATGTGCAATACAAAGAACTAGAAGAGACAAATGATCTTTCTTACCTTCATTTCTCTAAGCGCATGACAAAAATGAAGTCTAAACTTGAGAAAAGGTTAGAGGAGAAGATTGCATCATTACATGAATCTTCCTTAAGGTCCTTACATGCATGTGAGTCACCTTCTTTGAGGTCATCCTCTTCTTCTAGGTCTACGTGCTCTACTTCAAGACATCAAATGTCTTCTTCTTCTAGATCTAAAGACCTCTTTAGAGAACAAGCAAGTGATACCTCCTTTGAGCCTATGCTAAAATTTCAAGATGGACCTATCTTTGACCAACCTAATGATGAAGACATGGATGCATACCATTCACTTGAGAAACAACAAAAGGACTCTAGACATACTTCTAATAGAACTTTCGCTCCCTTAGAAGATTCTTATGATGACACTTTGCAAAAAATTCTTGGCAATAAGATCATCATGTTACCTAAGTCTAGCTCATATGGAAACCCATTCTTGGATATCTATTGTGCTTATCATCAACATAATGAGCATAGTACTTCAGATTGCGTTGAGCTAAAACATAAAATCCAAGATCTTATTGATAATGTAATTATTGGAACCTCTAGTGACTCATGTGCTGAGGATACTTCTCTTGAGCAAGATTACATTGATGAACCTATGTCTAGTGATGGTTTCCTTGATATCTCCACTTCTTCCAACACTCATGCATCTCCCAACACTTCAAAGCTTTCCAACATGCCTCTATCAAAAAAGGAACCTAATGCTTTCCACATTGACTACGTGTATCCTCAAGGGCTACCTCTAAAAGAAACTCAAGCTAACCTTCATTTGGCTGCAAACCTTTTCCATGCTACTAATCCTAAACATCCTCAACCTTCATGCACTACTATGCCTAATCCAAGTACTACTCCATTCACTCTTCATTCTCCCTTGTCCTTAGAAGTGGCTCCATGTCAAGAGGACTCTCAAAAAGAAAATGCTATAAATGTTAAGAAAGATCAAGATCAAGCACCCTTTCATCTCCTTCAAAATGTTACTCCTCCATATCCTATATCTTGTCCACCTCCTAAGTATGATGAAAATATCACTTCCATTATCTCCCTTGAGCTTACTGAAAATTATGAGAAAAGTTCTCTTCATATGCTATCCAAGGCTACTTGTCAAGATCAAAGCATCCCCTCATGTTCTACTTCTCCACATCCACTTCAAAACTATGCTCAAGCTTCAAGTGCTTCTATTAGAAATGTTGTTCCTATCAAAGGTACTCATGAATCTATTGATGGCTTTGACCACATTGCTCACTCTAAAGATGTTGATATCTCTTTTCACTATCCATTTGCATCTCCTAAGTCTATCCTTGGTCCTTATCCATCAAAGCTAAAGCCTTCAAACCTTCCATCTATATTGGGACCTTATGTTCCTTCATCTCCTACATTTTCTAGTCCTAGCTCTCCCATCATACCTCAAGATCAACAAAGACGCTCATCCTTGATGAATTATCACTCATCTATCCATCTAAACCAGTCATATCAGCCTTATTCATCCACAAATCCCAAGTCCTTTGGAAGTAAGAATAAAAATAAGAATCCATTGAAAAAGAAAGATCACTATGTCCCATCTAATCGACATGTGAATGCTAAGAAGGAAAATGCACAAAAGAGACTACAAAGGTCCACTGTTAAGAGAGCTAAATCAAAGAAAATATGGGTTCCTAAACCCATTATTGAAGAAATGTGTTTTGAAGTATCCAAAAGAAAATCTAAAGCTATATGGATTCACAAGTCTCTTTTAAAAGACTTGAATATTGAAAATACTTCAAAGTTGACATTCAAGCTTCCAAAGACTTCCATTCCATCTTCTTCCAAAAATCTTTCTAAAAATATTCCAAAGCCTTCCACTCCACTTTTTTCCAAATCTTTTCTACCACCTCATACATCTAAATCTCAAGCTATTTCATCCATGACTTCTCCATTGTTCCAATACCCTTCAAGGTGTGTGTCAATGTTGATCTTGTCCAATATTTCAGCTTCCACATGAAATCCTCTAAAGCTTACACTTACTTTCAATACATGAACTCTTATCCTCAATATACTCTTCCTACTACCATTTCTCTTTCATCACCCTATCAACATCTTTGAGCATACCTTTCTATGGTCTTGGCTTATCATGGCTTATCTTTCCTATAGGAGCATTATCTAAATTCAAAAAACTTGAGCTCTTTCTAAAAATTCAAAAAAAAAAAAAGAAAAAAAGAAAAAAAAAAAGAAAATGTGCCTTGGTGAAAACCACTTCTTGTGGCACCTTGGTAGCAAAATTAAAGAGAAATAAATGCATCCTATGGTGAAAACTACTTCTTGTGGCACCTTGGATAAGTACCATGATGAAAACTTGGCAAACAGGCGTCATGCGTAATTCTTCCATCATCCATCTATCCCCTCTTCTCTCTTTGATCTTGGCAATGTTGAGCTATCTTTGCATATTGGCTATCTTATCCACCAGATTTTCTATTGTGCTCTCCCATTCACTCATAGCCTCTATCTTGAGCTTTATTCTTATTTCTCTATCCCATTGCTATACTATCTAGTTGACCCCTTGGTCTTGATCATAATAAATGAAACATGGTTCTCATAGGTCTCTTGACATGGCTACTCTTTTGGACTACGCACTTCATGCTATCTCACTTGTTGGCTTCATTGCTTATCCTACATGCTATCTTTCTCATTACTTCCATTGCTTATCCAAAATATGCTTCATATAACTATTTCACCTCTTTCCCTAGCTTGGGTACTCTTGAGGAGTCAGTCCTTGAGGATCACTTTCACTTGCTTCATACTCTTTTTTCATCCATCTTTGCTTATCCACTGACTCGTTGCTTCATCATATCCTATACCTTGCTAGACATTGGGAGAAAATGATGTGATCTTGCTTGAGAACTAGTGATATCTAAAACCTTCTAAAAAATTCAAAAAATCATAAATGATGCTGAAAAAATCCTAAAAATCAGAAAATGTCTTGAAAAAAAGATCTTCTTAGTGAAAACCTAGCAATAGGCACTTTGATGTATCACCAAAAAAATCAAAAAATCAAAAATAAAAAAAAATTGAAAAAAGTCCTGAGAAAAATCTGTCAAAGTGGTGAAAACCTGGAAACAGGCGCTACTTGAAACCCTTGCACCTATGTCTATCAATCTCAATCATCCACTTTGCTACACATTTCCTAGCTTGGAATTGTTTCTTGTCCTCATCTTGGGGGCATAGCTACTTAGCCTATTGAGGTATTCTTGTGGATTAGGGTTTCTTTGACAACTCACAAAATAGTGTTTCTCAACACTTCCCCCACTTTGACATCAAGTTTTTTTTTTTAACACTTTACAGATAGTTTACCTACGGTCTCCGATGTCGCGATATCTCACTATTAGAATCAAGTTTGGAAGAAATGGCCAAGTGACTTACACACACGCACTTTAACACTTAAACGACTGAGCTATGCTGACATTTATCTACTTTGTGTGCTGTCTATGATGATTTCTTTGCCATGTATTCCCTCCCTAATAGTCTTTCAAGGATGTCATTGACTAGAAAACTGGGGGCATGGGACATATTTTCTTGATTTTTGCTTGTGGGTATACTTTTTTTTGTCTATAGTGTTGTAAGCATTTATGCTGATCCTATTCAACACGTTGACTTACAAATGTATCATCCTTGACTGTTTTGCAAGACCGCACTCAGGGTTTATCCTGGCACTTATGCCTTGATACAAGTGTAATCTTGCTAAATTAAACTTAGGGAATCTAATCATGTAGTTATCTTGACTTACATGTCTCTGATGCTTAGATTGGATTTCCACATACCTATCTGATATCGATCATATTCATATCCTCATAGTTATACTAGTGATGGTTGTATGATCTCATGATGTCCCTAATAAATGCTCAATGATGAAATTAAGAGTCTAAATGTTATGCACTTCTTGCTGGTAAACCACTTTGCATATTAGCTTGCATTTTAGGTTCATTTTCTAGCTTAGTCTTGCATTCTTGCATATGGGGAGAGCTCTCTTTCTTCATCTTTTTGTGGACATATCAGCTAACTCCTTTCATATATTTCTTTACTTTCTTCTTGTTCATGTCTTTTCACCTTCTTAATCTTTTGCTTCATCTCTTTTCTATCTTATCATCACATTATATAAAGTTTTGACCTCTTAAATAATTTTGACGTCCTAGATTCATTTTCGGGATCAAAATCCAAATTCGAGTTAATCTTGATGGTCAAAATTGTCTTTTAAAATTCTACTTTCTTCTGAGCAGTTAGTTGACCTTTTGAGGTCTAATCTCTAAATCATCACTCGGACATCTTCATTTCTTCATGTCTTCATCATTTCTATACTTCATATCTACTTAAATTCACTATTTCATGTCTAAAATCACCTTTCTACTCATTTTGACCTTATTTTTATGCTATATCCTTCAAGGTCAACTCTAGTCAAACTGGGGCATTTTATCAATTTTTTAATATAGTCATTCTTGGGTTCTAATCATCTATCTGTCATCTTGGACATTGCTATATTCTTATTTTTTCATGTCTAGCCAATTTTTGCATCCCCTTACCTCATTTCAATTTCGATCCCGAGGGGGCAGAAATACTCTATCACTGCTTAGGAGCATTTGTTTGATCTTCTCACTTGCTCTCACTCTATCTGCTTTTCTAAGTGTTAGTATTCTTCTTGAATTCTAACATCATCTCTTCCTATTGTTCAGTACTACTGCTATCAGGCTGTGCATTTAGGACTTGCTATCTATTTCTGCATTTCACTCTTTGGAATTAGACATCTATATCTATCATCGCCTACTTGGCTTCAATTTTCTTTGACATAATGTGTTCCCAGATCGATCACACATTAGTCAAAGAGGGGCAAATGTAATCACCTAAAAATGGTCATCTAGACTATTAGCCCCCTTTTCAACATTTTGCCTAAATTAATTTAATCACTTACCTAAGCCAAATTGCTAATAATCAATTTATTTGATTATAACCTATAGTTTGACTATGCTATCCTAAGTTCATTATTTGATTAAAAGAACATGTCCCCTTTTAATTAAATAAAAGACCCCATTCTTCTAACCCACTTAAAGTGCACACATAAAGTCTTTTTTCTATTTTGCAATTAAAAGAAAAGGCTTTGTGACTTTTGTCTTATATGACAAGCTAACTTATATTCTATTGGTTGACTTGTGTGTGCACGTGGATCACTCCTCTTTTCAAATTCCACCATTGATCATCCACCATCTTCATCTTGATCTCTACCGTCCATACATCTTTAAAAGGGAGAGAGCTTTCCCCCTCAATCAATCCTCATTTTTGAATATTGTTATGCTACAGGTTTTCTAATAGGTGTCTTTGGAGCTTTGTGGAGAACTTCTATTTCTTGTCTACATTCTCTCATACCATAGCATCTTAGCTTAGCTTTCATTTTTACATGTAGCTTAATCTCACATAGCTTAATAATGGTATTGTAACACTCTCATACATGTTTTAGCATAGCTGCATTTTGCATTATCATCCTAGTTTAATTTTCATTTGCATTGCATTCTTGAGGAACTCCTTGGGACATTTGCATTCTTGCATCTTGTCTTTGGAACCTCCCATTGCATGGTTTACTAGCAAGAAGAGTATCTCTAAGGCTCATCTGAGAGCCTTTTTATTCTTGAAATATACTCTCTTGCACTCCATGGATAGGGAGCTCTAAGCCGGCATCTAAGCATTCCAACTCATGGAATTGTTTGGATAGAAGGGTTTAGAGTGGGACACTTTCGAGTGTACACTTAGGAGATACTTTAGTGGGTCAACCTTAGAGATTAGCATTGTTTTCTGATGGAGCATGTAATGTCTTAGCTTTTGGGCTACAAAGACAATAGTGAGATAGGCTCATTCAATGAGTGAATAATTTAGTTCATAGCCCACAAGTGTTCTACTAATGTAGTATATGGCTCACTTTCATCCTTGTTCATTAGTATGTGCCAAGAGAGCTCCTAATGTTGTATCTATAGCAAATATGTATAGAATGAATAGTTTTCATGGAATGGGAGCCATTAAAACTAGTGGATGTAAAAGATAATCCTTGAGCTATTGGAAAGATTCTTGGCATTTCTTGTTCCATTGAAAGGATACTCCCTTACATAAGAGGTGTTGAAAGGAGTGACACTTATTTTCCAGTTGTACAATGAATTTGGAAATAGATAGTAATATTCCTTGTAGTCCTCTTAAGGTTTTTAGATTTGTTGGAGGAGGCATGTCAAGTATTTCTTTTACTTTCTTGGGATCCACTTCAATGCCTCATTAAGAAACAATGTATCCTAGGAGGTTTCTAGAAACAACCTTGAATACACACTTTTTTGGATTTAGATGAAGCTTATAGCTTTCCATCCTATTGAATATTTCATCTAGGATGCCCAAATGATCTTTTCTTTTATAGGATTTGCAAAGTAAGTCATCAACATAGTCTTCCATTAGGATGTGCATGAAATCATGGAAGATGGTATTCATTGCTCTTTGATATGTTGCTCCAATATTTTAAAGACCAAATGGCATGATGTTCTAGCAATATGTTCCCCAAGGGCATGTGAAAGTTGTCTTGTGTTGATCTTCAGGGGCTATTCTTATCTAATTATAGCCTAAAAAGCCATCCATCAGTGATAACATCTCATACCCAACTGTCATCTCTCAAATGATATCTATATTTGGTAAAGGAAAATCATCTTTAGGACATGCCTTGTTAAGATCACAAAAATTAGTGCATATCCAAATGCCCCCAGAGTGTTTGCTTATTGGTACTACATTAGATATCCACTCTATATAATCAATGGGTCTTATGAAGTTGACCTCAAATAATTTCTTCAATTCAGCTTTGAAAAGGAGGGCAATTTGAGGATGCATTTTTCTCAACTTTTTCTTTACTGGTTTCATTCCTAGTTTGAGTGGCAAGTGATGAAGGACTAGTTCAGGATCTAATCTAGGCATGTCTGCATAAGACTAGGCAAAGTTGATCTGCCTCTCTAGAAATAATCTGACAAATTCATCCTTTTCTTTTGGTGATAATGAGGCTACAAAATGTATGACCTTGGGGTTGTTAGGAGTTCCTAGATTAATTTCTTCTATCATTTCCATAAGTAATGTTGATCTTTCCTTCAATGGGGGTGTGTCCAATCTTCCATCCTTGGGTGCCTCAGAGAGGTTTTCACCCTTGAATACATCCTTTATTTTTTCTTTTTCATGGTCTAATGGTGCCTTTCAGTTTTCACCAAGAGACCTACTTGTGTCTTTTTTTGTTATTTTCTCAATTTTGTAACTGGAAGATGGAGTTGACTCTTAAAAGTATGCCATGATGTTTAGATCAATGGAAAATCTACACTTGTCATCACCTTGTGGTACATCTTCATGGTGCTCAAAGAATTTTATGATGGTGTCATCATTTCAAACTGGTGAAACATTGGTGGTCCTTGTTGGTCTCAATCAATAAGTTTAGGGAAAACTAGGGAATGTCATCATCGATGTTGAATAAGCTTTGGTCAAAGGCATATATATGGATATTCACTTTAGTAATATCATCAAGATCATGTTCAAAAGTAGGGGGGCTTGGATCCTAGAATGTTTCAATCCAAGGTGAAGAATTGGTTTGAGGGATAGGTGGATTTACATGTTTATCTTCCATAGGTAGGCTATTTGGATCTACAAACATATGATCAAGATCGAGGTAGGTATCAAGATTATCAATGTTGGATACATATTAGGTAGGTTTGGGTTGGGCATTCTTAGATACCTTATTATCATTTGAAGTATTCACATCCATATACAAGGATGATTTAGTATTAGGTAGACCCAAAACAAATGGTTTGAATCCAATTCCCAAGCTTCAAGGTCATCCTGATGTAATGATAGGTTGAACAATGCCTTGCTTTTGAGGTTCGAGGCTACTACATCCATCATATCCCTTTTTCTACATGATGGTGAATCCAAGTCCATACTTTTTAGGGTATATAGGAGTAAGTTCTTGTTATACTTCAGCCTTTTCAATCCATGTAGAGCTATTTTTATAGACATGTTCTTCATGTAGTCTTCCTCCACTAGTGAAAGCCATGGAAGGTTTCTTTTGAAGTGCAAACTTAGGCTTGTTCTATATAAGCTAAGGTCTACCATATGAATTGGGAGATAGAGGAAGTTTCCCAATGTGAAAGGCATGTGACATGGAGTACTCACCACAACCTTGGTCTTGGATTTTGAGCTTTCATTTAGATGTCGGTGTGAGTGTGGAAGGATCAACATACTTGGAGGACTCAAGTGGATTTGCTACATGGTTTTTTGGGACCTGGTATACAGTGGTTCCTCTATGATTGGCACAGAATTGGAAGGTATTTGAATTGCCCAAAATTGTGACCTCTACATTGTTATAAGAGAATTTTAAGCATTGGTGGTATGTAGATGGAATAATTTCATAGCGTGGATCCATGGGTGGCCTAGTATCATGTTGTAGTTCATTTCTATATCTAGGACCTGGAATAAAGTGTTCTCAATAGCTGGCCCAACTCTGATAGGTAAGATGATGACCCCCATAGAGAAGCATTCACCATCATCATAAGCTTTAATTGTGACCCTTTGAGATGGATCCACATCATTTTTAGAATAACCCAAACCTTTGACTACCTTTAGTGTACAAATATTTAGTCCTACTCCTCCATCTATCAAGACACGTTTGACTTTAACATTGTGGACACAGAATTTGAGGTGAAGGGGATCGTTGTAGTTTGGTCTATCTTTTGGAATATCCTGAGGGGAAAAGGTGATATGTTGTGATGCAGATAGGTTCCCCACCATGGCTTGGAACTAGGAAACATCAATGTTATCTGGAGCTACTGACTCCTTGAGGGCTTGATCCAAGATCTTCTAATGTTGGGGAGATGCACGTAGTAGGTCCAAGATGGATATTTTCATAGGGGTCTTTCCGAGCTATTCAATAAGGCTATAATTAGATGAAGTAGGAACAATAGGTCTACTAGGGTGTGCAGGTCTAGTAGAAGCAGTATGTCTAGATGGGGCTCTAGATAGGGTGATCTTGGTATGGCATGTAGTGATAGTGCAATGAGGGTCTTTAGCCTTCAATGTGAATGTAGATATGTAGGAATTAGACTCATTGAAGAAATTGATGGTGTAGTCATATCCAGTGCATGTGTAATTCACATTACCTTATGAGTTTGAGTTTGAACTTTAGGGTTTCTCTTTGTCATGATTACCTAGAGGATCATTTAATATAGTTTGATCAGAGTTGGATGCTAGTAGTGATGGATCAACTATGATTACACCATCATCAATAACATCTTGTATTGCATGCTTTAGTTGGAAACATGATGAGCTCTTATATCCTTTGGTGCGGTGGTAATCACAGAATTTTTTTATCATCACACCAATCTAATTTAGTTAATGATAATTGTAGGAAGTTATTATTGAGTAACTATTGTAGTGCCATCTCAAGAGGTATCCCCAATGGTGTGAATTTCCTATCCTTGGTTCTAGGATGTCTTTGAGGTTTTTCCTATATGGAAATCTTGGTCTTCTTTTGTTGTCCTTGGTTCTAGAAAGAGTTCAAAACATAAGGCAATGTAGTCAAACATTCTTAGAAAAAAGTTCAACTTAGTCAAACTAGAGTCAAACTAAGTCAAACTAACGTCAAAAGTAGGGTAAAATAGATGCAAAACCATGGGAAGTTGACATAGGATATATGATTATGCAAGAGCAATTGCCCCTATTATGGACAAGGGGAAATAGGTCATAGAGTCTTGCATTACATCACCAGATGATAGTGGGTGAGCGAGGGATCTTAGCTAGTCTTGGTTTATATCATGTTACATTCATGCCAAAGGTGAGGGGGAATAGGGCTCTACTGATAGTTTTGATAGAGAGATGTCACTCAGAGACTGGTTCATTCCATCTCCCAACAAGGGAGGCGACTATGACTTGGGAGGAAACTGTGACTTTAGAGGATGTATGGTGCATCCTTAGGATCCCTATTCATGGAGGGTTAGTTGTGTATGAACCAACTATTTGGATGTAGAGATGTGGAGTTAGGGATTTGAGATTATGAGATCGAGTGGGACCTATTGGTGGCACATCATGAGTAGCTAATAGTTGTGATCTACTGGGTGATTGGTGGATTGTTGATTCCTAATAGGTGAAGACATGGATTTCCAATTAGATGGGACCGAGTTCTAGAGAAGATGATCATGGAGGGTACTATGTTTTCTTGGGGCCCATGCATGTTGGCAATGTTGTATTAGTATCTACATCAGGTAGCATACAAAGGTGGGCTATCATTTAGTATTGGTGGTACATTATTACATATCTAGGCCTATGAACACATTGTAGTATTTAGGCCTCTTGTAGAGTGAGAGTTAGTGGAGGAAATTCCTTATGCATACAACTATAGGGGTGTATTGGCATGAGGATGAGTAGGGTGCATGAGGTACTCCCAGCATAAAATAGACACGATGACAGTTTATCTAGAGACCTTACATAGATTTCCCTAGATGGGATGATGATCATATTCAATTACCATACTATAGGTAGGGTCACTATCTCATAGGGTGCACAGTGATTGGGCATTTGGTAATAGAGATGTACCTTCCAAAGTGAGTATGGAGATAGTTTGGGGAGATATAGGATGTACTGATGGGTTTAGCCTTATTTGCATGGTCTGGAGTAGAGGTCTGAGAGTGGGGAGCACCTATCAAGACACAGGTGGCATATGCATAGTTAGAGGAGTTGCAACTGAGGCTATGGGGAGGAGTAGTAGATGTAGTGGATGTAGGCACCATGACAACATATGATAGATGGTTTGCATAGAATCATCCTTGGCCTTTGATAGATCCAAAAGTATTAGTACCACAAGCAAGGTCTCAAGCAGAGCAAGATGATGAGGATGATGATGAGGAGGAGGATGGTGGAGAGGATGACACTAAGGAGGAGAATGGGGGTGACGATGAGGAGGAGGAGGATGATGAGGGAAATTCATGGGGGTGATGATGAGGATACTGAGGGGGAGGATGAGGGAGATGATGAGGAGGACATTGATGGAGAGGATAAGGGAGATGATGATGAGGAGGGTGGAGATAGTGGGGGTGGGGATAGTGCTAGAGGTGGTGATGAGGGAGAGGATGAGAATGACTACTAGGAGGCTAGGGATGATGTAGCTATGATGGATGTGGAGGGGGATCCAATGAACTATGCCGATAGGGCACTAGTACTAGTATAGGTAGGGCCTAGTCAATTAGATCTGATGGAGGTGATTAGAGGTCTATAGAGTTAGTTGGATTAGGTTGTGGTAGAGAGGGATTCCATGAAAGGAGAGAGGGATGCAGTTGTAGTAGATAGAGATCGAGATATGGATAAGAGAGACATCATAGTGTATCAGGAAGAGATGGCCATGTAGGAGTCTTAGGAGTTCATCAGCAGCATCAGAGATGAAAACTTTTGAGAGATGGAAATGATGATGAGCAAGGCACACATGGAAGCACAATAATGGAAAGATCAATATGAGAGAGTGGTGCCACTAGGGCAGATAGTAGAGAGTTTTTGTGCATCAAGATCTCACTCCCATTGAACACAAAGGACATAGAGTAGTGCAGGGGTGATGTGGCCTATGAGGCTGCCAAAAAGAGTAGAGGGATCATCCTTGAGGCTAGATAGGGGCCATGAGGCTAGGGACATCATGGGATGACATAGAAAAACTCATGTATAGAGGACCTTCTCTATTTTTCTTTTTGGTTTCTATTATGCTCTTTCATGGTTCATGCCTACAGGCAGTTAGTATTGATGTAAACCATGGTCATGTACTTTGATAGTTTTGTGAGACATTTATGAGATGTACTTATGTTATGATGACTATATGAGATGGATTATGCATATGCTTTAGATGTTTTATATGGATGCATTTATGCTTTTTTATGTAGACTTTTATATGATGACATCATTCATTGATTTATCACATTTTATGTGTAGGAAATGCCATGTTTTATTTTTGCCATATGTTTTTCTCATGAATGAATGCCAAATGCAATGTAAAGGTTATGGAATGAATGTAAAATGATATGGAATGAATACGAATGAAAATAAAAAATGATATGGAATGAATTCAAATGAAATGTAAAATGAATGCAAATGATAGGTAAAATGAATGCAAATAAAATGTGAAGATAATATAAATGCCATGTTTATGCAAAGATGTATTGTTTCTTTAGATTGTTTTGGACTTTTGACATATGTAGGAATGTAGGAAAATAATGTTTTTGATGTATTAGATTATGAGACCAAGGTAGTAGATGAAGAAGACAAAAAATATGGAGAAGATGAGATGAGGAATTGTTAGTATGATGAGAAGACTTTTACTTTTGTAAAGTGTGCTATATGTCAAATGGAGCTTTGTGAATTCATAGAATTTGCACCTTTCAAAGTTAGTTGAGGTTGTGTTGTGCTAATTGTATAGGCATCCACAATGCCATCACTAGTCACATTCTCATTTTTGGAGAAAAACTTTGCCTTATCATTAGACGAGTTGGTTTTTGTGTTTTCTTTGTTTATCTTGAGGATTCCCTTATGGATAAGAGCATATTCAATACTAGCCCTTTTTTTCATCAGTTTAGAAATGATGCTTGGACTCTTGATTTTGAGTTCATACATCAAGTCTGGGACTAAGTTTTCAATGCACAAGTTAACTTTTTGTTCTTCAGGAATGTCTAGTGAGCATTGACTGACTAAGCTTCTCCAATGAAGTAAGAATGTGATAAATGGTTCTCCTAGCTTTTGTTTAGTTGAGCACAAATTAGAAAGTGTCACCTCATTTGTAATGTAAAAGGAAAAGTGGGAGATGAACTTGTTTTCTATCTTTGACCAAGATTTGATAGTACCAAAAAGTTTGGAATACCATTCAAGTGTGGGCCCACCTAGAGAATAGGGAAACAACCTCATGAGGTAAGTGGGCTCATCACTGAGTTCAGTACAAGAGGCACAAAATTCCTAGATGTGATCAATAGGGTTGCCCTTTCCTTAGTATTTTTCAAACCTTGGAGCCTCAAAGTGTTTTGGGAATGGAGGCATATATAGGCTTTTGTCAAATGGATTAGGACATAGGTCCCTTTCTATATATAGAGCTTGTTTCTCTTGGACTCCCAATGCCTCAACTTGTTTGGAAAGGTGTTTGAATTGTTTCAATAGCTCTTCATTATGGTTTTGCATGATAATATTTCCTTCAAGTGCTTTGTGCCTATGAGTAGACCATTTACTATGGTGGGAGATATGTTTACTTGGTTCTAACATTTATGTGTTTGATGAGTTTGGTGATGTGTCACTAGGTGGTGGAGGTATGTTGGCACCTCAAAGACAAAAGGGGCCCTATTGTGACACATGTTGGGGTACTTGTTGTGGTATTTGATTTGGCACTTGTTGCGGTATTGACTATGATTGACTTACCATGTGTTGTTGTTGTGCAATTTGTTGTGGTTGTTGTTGGGATACCTTTGTTGGTTGTATGTGAGACCATGTATGTGATTGTTGTTGTAGAGGTAGCTATTGAGGCTATCATTGCACATGTTGTTGTTGTAACAAATTTTGTTGGTATGTAATTTTTTTCTCAAGTCCTCTTTGGTATTTCAACTATTTTTTGTGTTGCTCTTGTTGTTTAGCAAACATGGCTTATTGTTGCTGGAATTGTTGTTGATACATTGCGTGTAAGTCAAGTGGGTTTACATTGGATTATGTGTTAGGGATGTTGGATCCTTGCACCACTTGAGGTTGTTGCTATTGATATGTTGAATGTGTGTTGGAAACATTAAGCCCTTGGACTATTGTAGGTTGATGTTGTTGGGGTAGTTGGTTATGTCCTTGCAAATTGACCACTATGTTTGTATTGTTGTTTTGGCACCTTTGTGTTTTGGAGGTTTCTCCTTGGGACATCATGTTGATTTCACCATGAGGTGCATTCCTTTTGGGAATAGGTTTAATGTCAATAAGACTTTTCCTTTGTGCATCAATAGGGATTGTTTTAGTTGATGTTTCACATGGTGTACTTGTGGGAGGCTCCATAACATTTGATGTCATTAGACTTGGTAGAGTTAGGAGCAAATGTTTACTTTGTTGATTTGTCTCCAAAGGAGGCATGTTTGGCATACCTAGAGCACAAGTCCCTTTAGGCACATCTTGTTATTGGTTGAGATCAAGTCTTAATGTCCTTTTGGGATACTTAGGAAGAGTTTTATTTCCCTTCATTGGTTGAGGTTCATCAAACAAGGGATTAATATTGATGTGTTCAATTGTACTTTGGAGGATTTCAATGGTTGATTCTTGATGGGACCTTATAGGTGCTATTATTGTGTTTGAAAACTCCAAAGGTTGTTTCACTTTATCTAAGTCCAAATTGGTCATGGGTTGTATGTTTTCAATTGTTGTGTTGGTTTGGTGTTTGGACTTAGGTCCCTCCACATTTGGGTTAAATTTGACATTTTCTTGGGCTGCCAAAATTTTGAAGTTCTTGCAGAATTTTTTTTCTTGACATGCCCTAGCCATTTCTTCATCAGTGATGCCATATATAGTCTTAGAGTCATCACTTAGGTCTACAATACCTTGTTGTGTGTTTGATGTATTATAATTGAAGGTACTTGCATTGGGTTTGCTGAATTCAAAGGAGTGTGTTTATTCATCCTTGAGTGTGGTTGGTACACTTCCACCTCTGGGTGGTATTGGCACAAATATAGGTTCAAAGTTAGGACTCCATTGAACCATCCCATGTTTAGAGTAAGTTTTTGAGTGAAACTTCATGGTAGGTGCATTGTTTAGGGTTTTTTGCATCATCTCTTGGTTTTGGTGATCTTGTAGATACATGTTTAAGGCATCTACAAGTAAAGGTTGTGATGCCTCAATTTGGTCTTCGTCAAAGGTTTGTTGGGTTTCCTTGCTCTTCTTTTTTCTTGGATGAGGTTTTGATTGTGTTGGTGCCTTAGAAAACAAAGGTTGATAAAGTTCTTTAGCTATCTAATCTGATTGTGTCCTAGTGAGTCTGGCATGATACCTACAGATGTAGATGAAGTGGAGGAAAATCTAAATGGACTCCCTACCTCCCAAGTGTGCACCTAAACTACCAACTGCACTTAAATAGTACCAAGATCCATTTGACATATAGTACACTTTACAAAATATAGGACCTAGAAAATGGGCTAATGTCTAACATACTATTAGCAAATCAAAAACTCAATAATCATATGTTAACACCCTCTAGTCTACCATGAAAGTCAAATGACAAAACAAGAAAGCAAATCTAAAACTCCCTCTTTCATTTGTAGCTCCCATGTCCTTCTTTCTTCTCCATGTGATGTAGCTCCAAATTGCCTATAATGAACACAATATTGAAGAAAAAGTCTATGATAATGATGGTTCTATGAGAATACTTGAAGTTGTGATTTTAGTGTGAGCCAGATCCAACAAGACTAACCTCATGAAGATCCCACACTCACAACTCTCACAATGAACAAAAACATGATCCTCTAGAAGAGGATTCTCAAAAAAGCTCTCAAATTTATATTTTCAAAAGTGAGAAGTGAGAAAACATATTCTTTTTTCAATACTTATTCACTTTTCGAGTGAATAATCAATTAGGGAAAATAGCCATTTAGACTTGCTAAACTCTAAAATAAAAATAGGTTATTCCTTGTAATAAGAATTCACCTAAGGCAAAGCTACTAGAAATTAAATTCAATAAAAATTAAATGCCAAAAACCCAAAATCACAAAAATTAACTTAACTTGTATGACAATGTTAACCTCCAAATGCATAGACATGCTCACTAGTCTAATCAATAATCCAAATGAGTTTATACTTAATAATCACCAAAAGGTTTAATTAAATATAAAAACAAGATACGTTGACCATATAGGGACGACCTTGGTAAATGAATAGCTGAATCACTGACTCCATAGGCCATTGCCAGGGATATAAATCCTACACACTAAAACACACGATCAAGTGCAATTACATATAATATCATAGCCAAAAAAATAATGCAATAAAAACTTAATTAATCCATTTACATCACTCACATTCACATATAACATATTGAAACATGAATTAAGTAAATCACTATAGCATAAAACTCAACACATAACAAAATTAGAGATATGTCCAATAAACTAGATAACCAAATATCATCATGAAACATACTGTCATCTCATAATGGGATCAACATGAAAATATGATAAACTAAATAGTATAGTAGTATAGCATCTATGATATTGAATCAAAGTATAACATCTGACCCTTAGGTAATCTCAAGGTACAAATAAAAAGAGTATCAAGTATCTCTCGAATCAAAATAGATAAGGTATAGATTGCAAACATGAGATGCACTACATTAGGCCACTCTATCATCCAAAATTAGGGTCTCCATATCACATCCACACTCATAATGTGGTCTAGAGATACTCTCCAATACAAGATATCTCTAAACTATTAGGGATTCTTCAGTGGATAGGAAAATACTCTCCCTATGCTCGCATCTACCATCACTTGGATATCCTATGGATGTGCACATGTAAAGTTCCCAAATAACCAAATTTGTAAGAAAGTGCATATTGACAAGCTCTCTCTCTGATATCCCACCAACTAACATAGCTCATGGTATAGCTAGGCTAACATGTTGTGACCCCATAATAATATAGTCCTCTCACTCTCCATCCTCCATATAACATGGGTAAGAGGTGTCAAAAATACAGTATCCTTTGAGATGGGAAACACAACCAATGATACTATACCAAACATTAATCTTCATACTAGAGGGGTAGGGCCTGATAATTGTAATCACCCAAAAATGGTCATCAAGACTATGAGCCCCTTTCTAGCATTTTTGCATAATTTATTGAATTTTTATCCTTGATCAAGTCTCTAAAAATCCATTTATTTGATTATAAGCTATGGTTTGACCACTTTATCCCAAATCTCTTATTTAATTAAAGGAATATCTTCCATTTTAATTAAATAAAAATCCCCACTTCCTGTTTATCCTAAGTGTGCACACATAAAAGCATTATTCATATTTTAAATATAAAAGAAAAGGAATTATGTATACACATGAATGCATAATTTTCTATGTGAGGAATATTCTACTTTTAAAATAACTTTAATTCTCCTCCACACATTTCAAACCCTCTCAAAAGTCAACCATTAATTATGACTGGTTGAGATGCTTGTGCACATGGATCACTCAAGATGCATTCTCCTCCCTTGATTATGCATGTTTTTCCTTTTAATCTCTACCATCTATTTTTCTTTAAAAAGGAGGGCTCTCTCCTCATTATAGGATCTTAGTTTCTCATGCTATTGTTATGTTGTAGGTTTTCTTGGTGATTTTTCAGGCTTGGAGTATTCTTGCATTTTAAAATTTTATCTTAGCTCTCATTCTACTTACATTATGGCACACTTTTTAGCTTAGTTTCCTTTATGCTTTAGCTTAGTTCTCTTTTTTATCTTTCATTTCATTTAGAATATCTTGCATTTGCATTTTATTTTATTCTAGATTCTTGGATATTGGCACTCTTATCTTTACTCTTTGAGTCTCTCATTCTATGGTGCACTTTGCAAAGGTTGCATAGCTTTGGTTCATTTGAGAGCCACCATATCACTTTCTTGTACATTTGCACATTATAGATAGAGAGCTATAAGTTTCCTCTTGAGATGCCCTCTTTCATGAGTATTCTCAAGAATAATGATTTATAGAAGTGTGACACTTTTTATACACATTTTTGGCACCCATCATGGGGCGAGAACCAAGTTTCTAGCTCGATTTTCTTGTTTTCATTTTGGTTACATTATCATTTCTATTTTTTTACATCAACTTCTTAGATCTAATCAAGCGGTCTTTTAGGTTTCTTACATTGGTTTTAAGGCCAACCTTTGTATAGATTTATTTGAAGGCCAAAACCCTAGTTTTTGAAAGATTTGAGTATCTCTTCCAAACCACTGTGAGTTTAGATATATATTTTTTTTAAAAGGTTGGGGATGTATAGAAAATGTCTTAGTCCAATTTTTAGACTATTTTGAGTTGATTTGAATCTATTATGAATTTTTATTTATTTTTCATAAAACATCATTTTTGGTTGAAAATTAGTGAATATTTCATAAAATCTTACATATTTGGAAAGGTATCCAAATTATATAGGTGGTTAGTTCTTTGTGTTTTGAATTTTGAACTCATATTATGGCTCAATAACTCGATTTGAGAAATCTAGTCTGTTTTGACAAAATTGGTCCCTAGGGTACAAATAAAAATTTTTATTTATGAATTTATTGCATTTTTGGAAATATTTCTATTTATATTTTATTTCTATTTCCAAAAATGCAATAAATTCATAAATAAAAATTTTTATTTGTACCCTAGGGACCAATTTTGTCAAAACAGACTAGATTTCTCAAATCGAGTTATTGAGCCATAATATGAGTTCAAAATTCAAAACACAAAGAACTAACCACCTATATAATTTGGATACCTTTCCAAATATGTAAGATTTTATGAAATATTCACTAATTTTCAATCAAAAATGATGTTTTATGAAAAATAAATAAAAATTCATAATAGATTCAAATCAACTCAAAATAGTCTAAAAATTGGACTAAGACATTTTCTATACATCCCCAACCTTTAAAAAAAAAAAAAGATCTAGTTGGTTATTTTCTAGGGAGTTTCTCATTTTATTGCTAAAAAGAATGCATGTCAAAGCTTCAAATGGACAAGGGCTACTAACACTTGTTTGTAGGACTGCCTAAAGCATAAAAACTAAACACTTTCATGTATTTAATTTATTCCATGCATGGAACTCTACTAGTGATTTTAATTTCATATGCATATTAAACTTGTGATTAAGATTATTTGGTGATAGGATAATATATTCTTCACCCTTGTGATGAATCAAACATCTTGACTCCCCTTTGGATTTTTAGAATAGGAGGATTATTGAAGCTTTTTAGTGTATTTTGGAGAAACAATCAAGATAGGAGAGTATGCTCTTCACCCATGTGGTGAATCAAAAATCTTGACTCTTGAAAGTGGATCCAATCTATTTAGTTAGCATCCTTTAGAGGGCCCACTCTTGAGAAACCAAGAGGAATGATCCAAGTGGGGATAAGAAAACTTGAATATTCCAACCCTCTATAATCTCAAGGCTATCAAGGACACAAAACCTTGGTAGACATATTTTTTGTCTTCACTTAGTGTGAGTACTTATGGCATTGGGACCATGAAGAAAATGCTAAGAAAGAATGCTTAAGGTTTTCATGTGGCCACAAGGTCTGTTACCCACTGCAAGGTGGGGAGTTCCATAATTGGGTGCAAGAGGAATATTATGAATGGAAGCCCTTTCTAAACACTCTAAGTTAGTAACTACCCTATATTTCCACTCAAATTCTTGGTGCAAGGATTAATCCTATTGGATTACTTGGATCACCCCAAGATTTTACACTCACTATTTGTGTCCCCTTGGTTATGCCAATGAAATCTCCATGAAAAAGCCAATATCTATCGTGGGTAACCACTTGGTGTGAGGTGAAGGGACATCAAGCATGGGCCAAGTTGTTGGTTAATGAATTACATCCTTTAGGTAGATGTTGCTTGATGTGTTCTTGAACGTGCTAGACATGTAAAAATCTTTTGAACATTCACATGATGATAGTTCTAGGGCTTTCTTTTGAGACATCACATATGCTTTTTTTATGCAAGGTTTCTTTATCCTTTTCTTGATTATTTTAAGACTACTTGTAGTGCCTCTCGTGTTTGTAGTCTATACCTTGTTTATTTTTTATTTGAGACATACTTGATACTCTTTTTATATGTACTTTGAGATGACTTGAGGGTTGAATATTATACTTTGATTTAGTAACATAGATGCTATACTGCTATGTTGTTTAGTTTATCATATTTTCATATTGATGCCATTTTGAGATGATAGTAGATCTATGATGGTATTTGATTATCTGGTATTTGGACATACTTTTTGATTATGTTATGTGATGGATTTTATGCTATGGTTATTTACTTCATTCTTATTTTTTTATGCTTTATGTGAACATGAGTGATATAAATATATTATTTAGGTATTTAATGCATTTTTCTTCGGCTATGATATTCTATGCAATTGCAATTGATCATGTGTTTTAGTGTGTAAGATTTATATCCTTGGCAATGGCACATGGAGTTAGTGATTTAGCTATTCATTTTTTACCAAAGTCATCCCTATATGGCTGACGTATCCTTATTTAATTGTTTAAATTAAACCTTTTGATAATTATTAAATGCAAACTCATATGCATTATGTGATTAGACCAGTGAGTGTCACTATGCATTTAGAGATTTTTATTGTCACAAAAGTTAAGTGATTTTCTATGGGCTTTGAATTTTATTGGATTTAATTTCTGGTAGCTTTGGCTTAGGTGAATTCCCATTGTGAGGAATAACCTATTTTCATTTGGGTTGATTTAGAGTCTATCTAGTCTATCTGGCTATTTTCCCTAATTAACTATTCACTCAAAAACTGAATAAGTATTGAAAATGGGATTTGTATTGTCACTTTTCAATTTTATAATTTGGAAATTAGAGAGCTTTTTAAAAATCTTTTTTCTGAAGGATCAGATTTTTGTTCCTTCTAAGAGTTGTGAGCATGGGATTTTCATGAGATTAGTCTCATTGGATTTGATTTGGGTAGACATTGCTTTGCTATGATTTCTAGCAAATTCAGTGCGTGATTTATTTTATTAAGTTGTTTTTAGTTTCTACCCCTTTTGTTGTTAGGTAGGACTTTCCAATTTTCTTATTTTTTCTTCATTTCAGCTTCTATTTCTGGTAGCAATTTGTTAGGAGGTTGAGAACTAGTGTTCCCCTCTATTTTTCTTTGCTAGTTCTACCTAGTTGGTTAGGTATGAAAATTTTCCCAGTTTTTGGGATGGGGGTTTGGAGTTTCATGCTGTTATGCTAGCCATTTTTGCGCATGGTGTCTAAACTCAAATATTATTGGATTTTCAAGGTTTTTTCACCCAAAGGCCAAATGGGTTTTAGTGTTAAAGTTTTCTAGTTTTTGGGGTTTTTTGTGTGTTGCCCTATTTTCTTAAGTTTTCTTGGCATAAGTTTGGTCATGGACCTAGATTATTCATTTGGATGTTAGTCAAACCTTTGTTGTACTTTTATGTTTTTTTTGGATTCATGTTTTATCTATCCTCTTGAGTCTATTTTTAGTTGAGTGACTTGTTGCTTTGTGTTTTCATCTAGTCCTTGTGTTATGGTCATTGTGATGGTGGTGCACCACACATGAGTATGTGTGTGTACATTTGTCAGGTGACTTGCAAGGCCTGATCTTCCATGGTACTTCTAGAAGTTATGATCATTGAGGTTGGGTTGGGAATTTATATGCCTATGGGCACTCATTATTGGATGAGCATGGGTAAGGTAGGGTATCATATGGAGCAGGATTCTATCTCTACAGTCCAATGTCTATTTCCCAAGGGTTGGTGTGCAAAAGCTTTGTAAATAAGTGATAACTAAATAAAACATTGGGTGATAATAAAACTTAAAGATAATAAAAAGGAGACAGGATATGCTCCTTCCATTGGGAAGTAGAGAGTTGACAATACTAGCTTGGGCTTGTTGATGCCAAGTGACTCTCTATGATGTCAACCCCTACTTAGCAGCCCATTGAGTGTCTAACCAGGACCTATAGTTTATGTATTATCTATGTCTTCGTTTTAGTCATCATACTATTTGGCATGTGTGTTAGCGATGGACATTTATTTTTTGTATGTTTGTGGTTGGTTCGTTATCTCCATTAGCACAATGGGAGTGGACCTATGGGTTTCATGTGGTTGGGAGACATAGCTACCTATACCACTACTAGGGACCGGTGTATAGAGATGGTCTTTTGTCCTAGTGTGACCATTGCTAGATGTTTTCACTTGATACTTTGGGCTTCAAAGTATGTTTTCTTGTGATTTATGCTTTCAATGGGATGCTTGTATATCATGTTTAGATGATGTTAGTTTTTGATGCATTTTATTATTTTGATGGTTAGCATATGATAGATGATGTTAGCTATTTTGTATGATTATCTTATGCTTTTCTTTTAGAATGTTAGATTTCCTTATGCTTATGTTGTAGCACATTTTAGTAGTGACATCCTTATATGATAGTATAGATGATTTGGTTGGTGGTTTGGAATGTTATGTATAGGGGATTGCTAGGGCTCACAATGGTCTTATGGTGAAGAAGCATGTGCTTAGTTTGGTTGTACTACTCATTGCGATGTTTTTTCTATTTATTGCAATGCTATGTTAGTACAATGCAATGTTTCCTTCTCTACTTTCCCTTCAACAATTGTTAGATGGTTAGGTTGTGTTTCCATCTTTTTGTGTTATGTTCGAGTGTTTACACCTATAATTGTAGATCTGGTACTCCCTAGTGTGGAGGTTTTGAACTCTAGTTTTCTCTTTAGTCCATCCTTAGAGTTTGTTTCTTGCATTCTTGGATAACCATTTATTAGCATGGGGTGATACAATATACTGCCCCACACCCAATAGAGTTCTTTCATATGATATTGGAAAGTATCACAACTCTTAGGAAGAAATGTTGTGTGATACTTAGAAGTATCCCAACCACTTTGAAGTAGTGTCATACAATACTAGTAAATTATTGCACACCCTTTTGAGGAGTGTCAACCAAACCCTAAAAGCATCACCCTCCTTCTTGAGAAAAGTCATATGATACTAGAAAGTATCACACAGGGCTATTTTAAAGTATCACCTGGTATTTGCAAAAACTTGTCTAGGCGGACAATGGGCACTTTTCAATTTGACTTGAACTTTTTAGGAAGTGTTTTCACTACCCTCTTAGGTGCTCTTCAATCCTTTGGTGTTACATTTTGAATTCAAAATCTTTTGATTCAAATTTAGTTTTGCATCTTTTGTTGTTAGTAATTTTGGTCAGTAGTGGAATTTGGAGATCTGTTGGTGTCAATATGTTTGGTTAGTCTTCTATTGTGATCTTTGTGATCCTTGTATGTTGTATTCCATGTGCATTCATACTTGTTAAAAAAATAAACTTGGCTTTTATTTATCCTTATTTTCGAAGATCTTTGGGTGGGGCATTGCACTACTAATGTCTTGCTTCAAAAGAAAATTCTTTTGAACATCAACCTTTCTATGCTATCAACTATTGTCAAACTTTGTCAACCAAGTCAAAACATTAAGTGCAAACATTTTCTTGTGTTTCTTTCTAAGGGGAGTCTCATCATTTTACTTTTATTTTCTATGTCTCTTTTGCTTAAATGTGCTTAAACTGACTCATTAGTCTTAGTTCTCTTGGCCTTTCTATCTTCATGGTCTATGTCTGCTTGCTAGTTATCTTTTTTTTGAAATGGTTACCTTGATTTCTTGACTACACTCTTGGGTTGGGAAAGTCATTCACTTGTCACCCCACTTGCTCTATCTACTTGGATAATTGGCTTCTTGCTTATCTCTTTACTTGATTCACTAGTGTTTTAAGTTTCTTGGACACTTTCTTGACAAGTCACTTTACTCTATCTTTATTATTTTAGCAATTGAACACTCTATCTCTCTAGTTTGGACATCAAGTTACCTTGTGTCATCTTCTTAGTTTCCTCTAGTCTCCTTCATGCTTGATTATCTATCTACCACTATCACATTTAAACCTTGTGTTACCAAACCTCAACCAAATCTAGATGATTATGATATCCTCCATGCCACTAAAGAGTTTCAAGATCTATACACTCAATACAAATAACTAGAAGAGACAAATGATCTTTCTTACCTTCATCTCTCTAAGTGCATGATATTTAATGAAGTCTAAACTTGAGAAAATGTTAGATGAGAAGATTTCATTATTAAACAAATCTCCCATAATACCTTTACATACACATGGGTCATCTTATTCAAGGTCTACATACTCTACTCCAAGACATCAAATGTCTTCATCTTCTAGATCGAAAGACCTCTTTAGAGAACAAGAAAGTGATACCTCATTTGAGCCTATGTCAAGCTTTCATGATGGACCTATCTTTGACCAAGATAATGATGAAGACATTGATGCATTATATGCACTTGAGAAACAACAAGAATATCCTAGGTATACCTTTGAGAGGATTTTTACTCCCTTGGAATATTCTTATGATGATATTTTGAAAACACTTCTTAGCACTAAGCTCATCACATTGCCTAAGTCTATCTCATATGGAAACCCATTCTTGGATATCTATTGTGCTTATCATCAACATATTGAGCATAGCACTTTAGATTGCATTGAGATGAAACAATAAATCAAAGATCTTATTGATAATTGAATTGTTGATATCTCTAATGACTCATGTGGTAAGGATATTTCTCTTAAGCAAGATCATGTTGATGAACCTATTGTTGGATATAATTGATTAATTGTGTGTTGTCTTTGATGTTAAACAAATGTCATATTAGTTGGTAGTTAGTGCATGCTAAGCTCACTTGGTCAATGAAGAAAATTTTCCTAGTTTACTGAGCATTCCTAAGTTTACTCTATGTAGAAGGCAGTTTCTACCAAGCTCACTTGGGTGTCAAAGGAAGTTATGCATAAAAGAATGTTAACCGAGCTCACTTGATTAAAAAGAAAAGTTGAGCAAAGTTAGTATTAATTGAGTTCACTCAGTTACCAAAGGAATTTTGTAAGTTCACAATTTAACCTAGCTTCTATTGGTTAACACAAGAAATTGCTTCAAAATTAGTTTCTACTGAGTTCGGTTAGCTACCAAAGGATTTTCTTGTTTTGGCTTGTAAATTTTAATTATTTTATCTATTGATTCTAGTGGACTAACGTGATTAATATTAGTTATTTTAATTTTAATTTTAGCTGAATTGATAATCTCAAAGGTATAAGTAAAAGGTCAAGTTGTGATTTCAAAGTGTGTGTGAGATACAACTTGAATAAATTGAAAGAGATAAGAAGAGAGGAAGTGAACTTGAACGATAAGCAAATATCCTTATGGAAAAAAAAAGTATTATTCAATCAGGAAGGATCCAGTATGAACCAAAGCAAAGATCTATAATTAGAAATTCATTTTCATCACAATCAGGCCATTTCATTGTTACTTTCTAACCATTGTAGCAATGAACTAAAATCTCTTAATAGAGTTGGTTTAACAATCATTTGTAAATCCTCTAACAAGGTGGCAATTCCATTGAATTGTTTTAATAGGGTGATTAAATCCTTTAACAAGGTCACACCTAATAGTGTATTTTATAACCTTTAATAAGGTTGGCTCCTAATAGGGCTCACTTCAGAAGAGTGAAAAATAGTAACTAGTTACATTGGTGGTTTTTCTCAAATTGGGTTTCCACATTAAATCATGGTGTCTTATGTGTTCATGTTATTTCTTTCATGCTTGCAAGTAATTACTAATAACATCTTAAGATTTACTAAAGTAATTCACACTCTACATTTACTAAATTACTACAACTTTCTCTATGTTTACCAAATATCAATAATAATTAGTTTTATCAGTCTAAATTTTATAATTGACATCTAAAGGATCTAGGATTTATTTTAGTGGTAACTAATTCACCCCCCTCTAAGTTACTCCTCTTATATTTCCAACAATTGGTATTAGAGCTTTTGGTGCTTGTAGAGAAGGTTTCAAGGACCTAAGCTAAAGTTCAGGATGTCTTACAAGAGAGAAATTCCAAAGTTGAATAGAGACAACTTTGTACCATGGCAAGGACTTATGAGGCTTTATCTAGCTACCATTAGTGATTCAAGATGCAAATATATTGATGAAGAATATAAAACTCCCACTAGAATATTATCAATTCATGATATTGCTGAAAAGAAGAACCATAACATCATGATGATTGACATTGCATCTGCTCTCAGTTATGCTAAATTTGATGAGGTCAAAGACTGTAAAAGTACTTTTGATATGTGGAACAAGCTGAAAGAAATCTATGGAGAGATGAAAATGTAAGAAGAGCCAAAGTAGAAAGCCTTAGAGGACAATTTTATCAAATTAGGATGAGAGAAGATGAAAATGTTGCAAAATATGTGAAAAGAATCAAGGCCAGTATTAGTGCAATCAGAGCATCTGGAGGAGAAATCAAAGAAGAAATGTTCTAAGTAAAGTTCTCAAAAATTTTCTTCCCATCTACACAATTAGAGTATCTACTATTCAAGAAAAGAAATGTGATCCAAATAACAAGATAGGCTTGGATGCCCTAGTAGGAAGATTGATAGCTTTTGAACTAGACAACTTTGACAAAAATGTTCCTACTTTCAAGAAGATTGAGTCTACATTTGAAGCTAAACTATCACTCAAAGAAAAAGGCAAGAAAATAAAAGATAATCAATCTAAAAGTGAGGAAGAAACTAAAGAAATTTATGATAGTGATCTTGAAATTGTTGAAGCTCTACTTGCATAGAAATATTCTAGGAGTAGAGGAAAGTAAAAAGGTAAAATCCTTCTAATATATTTTTCTTGTGAAGAAATTGGTCATATTGCTACTAGGTGTTCAAAAAAAGAAGGAAAGGAAGAAAATAAAAGTCACAAGTACAAACGCAAGAAGGAATTCAAAGGTCACAAATCCTATAAAGACAGAGGTAAGAAAACTTATTTTATGGCTAAAGATTATGATAACCATGAAGATGAAATAGTGTATATTGCTGTAAAAGATGAATATGATGATGAAGGAGATAAGATGGCACTTGTCTCTCATGTTAGAAAAAATGGCACATGGATCATAGATAGTGGATGTTCTCACCATATGACTAGAGACAAAACTAAGTTTGAACATTTTGAACACTATGATGGAGGTAGTGTAAGGTTTGGAAACAATGAACCTTGTTGCATAAAAGGGAAAGGATAAATCTCATTAACCAATGAACTTGTATGTGAAAATGCCTATTGGGTTGAAGGACTAATGAATAATTTACTAAGTGTGGCACAACTAAACAACAGTTGATTCAAGGTAGAATTCATGAATGGCAATGCAAGATTGCTAGATAACCAAGGAAATTTGATTGCATCAGGGAAGCAAACAAAAGGTAACTTATTTTATCTTGATCTTGGTGATTGTTTATGTTTTATTGCTCAAGTAGAAGAAAGTTAGATATGGCACAAAATACTATGTTGTGTGAACTTTGATAATATGGTCAAGATTAGCAAACTTAGAAGAGTAAGAGGTCTTCCTAGTTTGAAGAAACTTGATGTTGGATTATGCAAGAATTTTCAAATTGGTAAAATGGGAAAGACTAGTTTTAAGAGCAAAAACTATTAGTCAGAAGATGTCTTGGAAATTGTGCATACTAATTTATGTGGACCCATTAGAATAGAAACTTATAGTGGAGAAAATTTTTTCATTCTTTTTGTTGATGATTATTCTAGAATGATGACTATTATGTATCTCAGAGAAAAATTAGAAGCTTTTGAGAAATTAAAATGGTGTCTTGCTAGAGTAGGAAATGAAACTAGAAAAAAATTGAAATTCTTAAGATCTAATAGAGGTGGTGAATTCATCTCAAATGAATTCAACAATTTCTACATTGAAAGAGGAATCAAAAGACAAGTATCAACCCCTAGTACTACTGAGCAGAATAGAATAGCTAAAAGAAGAAATAGATCCATCATGGATTGTACAAGGACACTAATGATTGAGAAGAATGTTGCTATCAAATACTAGAAGGAAGCTATCACCACTACAATTCATACTTTGAATCAAGTTCAGTTGAAGAAGGACTCAAACAAAACTCCCTATGAACTATGGAATGGCTACAAATCCAATGTAAGTTACTTGAAAGTATTTGGTAGCAAATGTTATATCTTGAAAGAATCTAGAAAATGAAAATTTTATGTAAATGGTAATGAAGGTATATTTCTAAGATATTCCTATAGAAGTAAAGCATACAAACGTCTAAATTTGTCCAGTCACAAAATTATAGAAAGTGCACATGTGAGAATTGATGAATTTGTAGAAAAGACTGAAGAAGAAAGCAAAAAGGAACCAAAAGATTACAAAAGATTTTTCTACTATGAACTTGATACATTGCCAAACACATTTGACAAAAAGGAGACTTCATATCCCAAGCTCTCCAAATCTCTATTAGCTACTAAGATGCAGGAAGTTCAAACTAAGTTGTAGGGACCCAAATCACATTCAAAGGCTACCAAGTTAGTGCATACCAAGTCTGAACAACCTGAGCCACAAATAGAAGGACCCGAGCTAGAAGTTGAAATTCAAAATGAAGATAGTGTAGTTCATTCAAAATTCAGAGAACCTATATTGGCTAAATATGTTAGAAGGCATCATGCACCTAACTAGATCATTGGAGAAAAAATTTATGGAACAATGACAAGAAGCAAATTAAAAGGTACGTGTCTACTTGCTAAATTTAAACCTAGAAGTTTTAAATATGTATTGAAAAATGAAAGTTGGATTGAGGCTATGAATGAAGAAATAGAATAGATAGAAAAGAATAAAACCTGGACCCTTGTACCTAGGCCCAAAGATAAAAATGTGATTGGTACAAAATGGGTATTCAAAAATAAGCTAAATGAAGATGGAAAGGTGTTAAGAAATAAAAAAAGGTTGGTATGTAAAGGTTATTCTCAAGAAGAAGGTATTGATTATGGTGAAACTTTTTCCCCTGTTGCAAGATTAGAAGGTGTTAGGACTTTACTTGCTTATGCAGCTCATTGAAGATTCAAGGTATACTAGATGGATGTTAAATCTGCATTCTTAAATTGAATTCTTGATGAGGAAGTGTACATTAAACAACCAAAAGGTTTTTTTGATCTAGAAAAAAGGGACATGGTTTGAAAATTACACAAAGCCCTATATGGTCTGAAACAAGCTCCTAGAGCCTAGTATGAAAGACTACATAACTATTTTATATAGATTGATTTTCAAAGAACAAATGATAACAACAACCTATACATCAAGGAAGGACTAGATAAGAAGATTGTGTTGGCAAAAATATTAATGAATGATACTCTATTCATAGGAAATGATGATTTATGCAAAGCATTTTTAGAATAAATGAATAAAAAATTTGAAATGTTCATGTTTGGTGAAATAAAATTCTTTGTTGGATTTTAGATACAACATAACAAAAATGGTATCTATATCACTCAATCTAAATACATCAAAGAGATACTCAAAAAATTTGGATTGGAGGATCCAAAACCAATAGGAACCCCCATGTGTATTGGACTTAAGCTTACAAAAGATGATGACTCCAGAGAAGTAGATTAGACCTTATATAGATCAATTATTGGGAAATTATAGTATGTGGTACATACAAGGCCTGATATTGCTTTAGTAGTTGGGACAGTGGCAAGATTCTTAGCCAAACCTAGAGAAAACCACATGATGGTGATAAAAAGAATCTTGATATATTTGAAAGGTACTAAAGACTATGGTTTATGGTACAAATTTGGAGGCAACCTTGATCTAAAAGTATTTACTGATGCTGATTGGGCAAGAAATCTTGATGATAGAAAGAGCACTAGTGGTGGAGCATTCTTTCTTGGTAAAAGGTTGGTATCTTGGATAAGCAAGAAGAAAAATTGCACATCTCAATCCATAACAAAAGGAAAATATGTAATAGTAGTAGTGAATTATTCTAACATTGTTTGCTTCAAATAGTTGTTGGAAGGAATGAAGGTTGAAATCAAAGAGCCAATAGTGATGTATTGTGATAACACCAGTGCAATCAATATATCAAAGAATCTAGTGATGCATTCCAAAAAAAATCACATTGCTATTAAATATAACTTTGTAAGAGAATTAGTATAGGACAAAGAAATTAGATTGGAATATGTGCATACAAAAGAACAAATTGAAAATATATTCACCAAGCTATTACCTAAGGATGCATTTTTGTATCTAAGAGGTAAGCTAGGGGTCATTCCTCTATCTAAAGCTCACTAAATAAAGTTTAGTGATGTATCAATAAGAACCAAATTGAAAATCAATCAATTGATGCAGTAATAACAAGGACATATTGTAGATGAATCTATACTCAAGGTACATTAGCACTAATTAGAATTGTCTTTGGCATGTGTTTTCAAAGAGGGAGAAGTTTACTATCATATCTTTCTAAAATTTTGTAGAGGGAGAAGTTAAGAAGTTCAATCAAAGAGAGAAACTTTCTGATAGAAGGAGTCTTGTTCTCAAAATTTCATTGTGTTATGACATGTTATTTTGATATCAATGCCAAAGAGGGAGATTTTTCGATACAATTGATTAATTGTGTATTGTCTTTGATGTTACACAAATGTCATATCAGTTGGCAGTCAGTGTATGCCGAGCTCATTTAGTTAACGAAGACAATTTTCCTAGTCTATCGAGCATTCTTGAGTTTACTCTATACAGAAGGCAGTTTCTATTGAGCTCACTCAGGCATCGAAGGAAGTTATGTAGAAAAGAGTGTTAACTGAGCTTACTTGATTAACAAAGAAAAGTTAAGCAAAGTTAGTATTAACCGGGTTCACTTGGTTACAAAAGGAATGTTGTAAGTTCACAATGTTAACTGAGTTTCTATTGGTTAACACAGGAAATTGCTTTAGAATCAGTTTCTATTGAGCTGGGTTGGCTACCAAAGGATTTTCTTATTTTGGCATTTAAAACTTAATTATTTTACATATTGATTCTAGCCAACTGAGATGGTGAATATTGGTCATTATAATTTGTATTTGAGCTGACTTGACAATTTGAAAGGTATAAGTAAAAGGTCAAGTTGTGACTTCAAAGTGTGTGTGAGATGCAAGTTGAATGAGTTGAAAGAGATAAGAAGTGAGGAAGTGAACTTGAAGGATAAGTAGATATCCTTATGGAGAAGAAAAGTATTATTTGATCAAGAAGGATCTAGTATGAACCAGAGCAGTGATCTATAATCAACAATTCAGTTGCATCACAATCAGTTCATTTCATTGTTACTCTCTAACCATTATAGTAGTGAACTAAAATCTCTTAACAGAGTTAGTTTAACATCCATTTGTAAATCCTCTAACAAGATAGAAATTCCATTGAATTTTTTTAAGACCTTTTACAAGGCCACTCCTAATAGGGTGATTAAATCTTTTAATAGGGTCACAATTAACAGTGTATTTTATAACCTTTAATAGGGTTGGCTCCTAATAGGGCTCACTTTAGAAGAGTGGAAAATAGTAACGAGTTACATTGGCGGTCTTTCCCAAATTGGATTTCCATGTTAAATCTTGGTGTCTCATGTATTCATGTTATTTCTTTCATGCTTGCAAGTAATTTTTGATAACATCTTAAGATTTACTAAAGTAATTCACACTCTACATTTACCAAGTTACAACAACTTTCTATGTGTTAATTGAGTATCAGTAGTAATTAGTTTTATTAGTCTAAATTTTATAGTTGACATCTAAGGGATCTGGGATTTATTTTAGTGGTAACTATTTCATCGCCCCTCTTAGTTACTCCTCTTATATTTCCAACACCTATGTCTAGTAATGGTTTCCTTAACACCTCTACTTCTACCAACACTCATGCACCTCCCGAAACTTCAAATCTTTCCAACATGCCTATATCAAATAAAGAACCTAATTATTTTCACATACACTATTTTTACCCTCAAGGGCTACCCCTAAAAGAAACTCCAACTAATCTTCACTTGGCTACAAATTTTTTCCATGTTATTAAGACTAATGATCCTCATCTTGCATGGAATGCTATGTCTACTATGCCTACTTTAGCTAATCCTTCAATATATCTTGAGATCCTACCATTCAAACCTCACATACTCCCTTGTCCTTAGAAGTAGCTCCATGTCAAGAGGAATCTCAAAAAGAAAAAGCTATAAATGTCTAGAAAGATCAAGTTCAAGAACCCTTTCATCTCTTTCAATATTTTTCCCCTGCATATCCTATATCTTATCCACCTCCAAAATATGATGAATATACCACTTCCATTATTTCCCTTGAGCTTACTAAAAAGTATGAGAAAAGCTCTCTTCCTATGTTATCCAAAGCTACTTGTCAAGATCAAAGTGTCCGCTCATGTTCTTCACCATATCCACTACAAAATTGTGCTCAAGCTTCAAGTGCTCCTATTAAAAATATTTCTCCTATCAACGCTAATCATGATTCTATTGATGGTCTTGGTCATATTTATCACTCTAAAGATGCTAATTATGTTGGACTAACTTCCAACATTCCCCTTTGACATGGCTTAATCGCCTCCTGTGTTCTATAAGTCTAGTAGCTGTATTGGGCATTGATAGGTCAATATTTTAGTGAAATCACAGGTTCAAATCTCCTCAAGTAATACCAAGTGGGGGGGGGGGGGGGCAGGGGTGTTGGACTAACTACCAATGTTCTCCTTTGGATTCATGACATGGCTAAGCTGCCACCTATGTTCTATAAGTCTAGTGGTTGTATTAGGCATTGATAGGTCAATCTTTTGGTGCAACAATAACTCTAGCTTGTAACAAAGTGCCCATTCCATTTGCTTCTCCAAAATCTATCCTTGGTCCTTATTTATCTAAGCTAAAGCCTTCAAACCTTCTATCCATATTGGGACCTTATGTTCCTTCATCTCCTACATTTTCTACTGCTAGCTCTCCCATTATACCTCAAGATCAACAAAGACACTCATCCTTGATGAATTTCCACCCATCTATCTATCTAAACCAGTCATATCAGCCTTGTTAATCCAAAATCCTAAGTCTCTTGGAAGTGAGAATAAACATAAGAATCCATTGAAAAATGTAGATCACTATGTCCATCTAATCAACATGTGAATGCAAAGAAGAAAAAAAATAGTTAAGAGACCACAAAGGTCCAATATTAAAAATTTGAAATAAAATAAAATATGGGTTCCTAAATCCATTATTGAAGATACACATTCCAAAGCATCCAAAGGAAACGAAAAATCTAAAGCTATATGGATTCCCAAGTCATTTTTGAATGACTTTAATACTGAAAATACTTCAAACTTGACATTTAAGCTTCCAAAGGCTTCCACCCCATTTTCTTCCAAATATCTTCATAAAAAGCTTCTAAAGGCTTCCACTCCATCTTCTAAAATTATCGTACCACCTCATACATCTAACCTCAAGTTATTTTATCCATGATTCCTCCATCATTCCAACACCCTTCAAGGTGTGTGTCAATGTTGATCTTGCCTAATATTTCAGCTACTCTCATGAAATCCTCTAAAGCTTGCACTTACTTTCTATCCATTCTCATTCAGTTCTTTGAAGACATGAACCCTTATCCTTCATATAATCCTCCTACTATCATCTCCCTTATAGTACCCTATCAACATCTTTGAGAATACTTATCTTTGGTCTTGGCTTATCTTGACTTATATTTCCTATAGGAGCACTAACTAACTTGAAAAAGATTGAAAAGAAAAAGAAAATGTGCCCTGGTGAAAACCACTTCTTGAAACCTTGTAAATAGGAGTCATGCATAATTCTTCCATTTTCTATCTATCCCCTCTTCTCTCTTTTATCTTGATAATGTTGAGCTATTCTTGTGTATTAGCTATCTTATCCATGAGATTCTTTATTGTGTTTTCTCATTCATTCATAGCCTTTATATCTAGCTTCATTATTATTTCTCTATCCCATCACTATCTTATCTAGTCAAACCCTTGGTCTTGATCAAAATGAAAAATATGGTTCTCCTAGGCCTCTTGACATGGATACTCTTTTAGACTACTTTCTTTCATGCTATCTTGATTATTATCTCTCACTATTTATTCCATATTCTATCTCACTTGTCAGCTTCCCTACTTATCCTACATGCTATCTTGCTCATTACTTCCATTGCTTATCCAAAACCTACTTTATATGGCTATCTTTTCCTAGCTTGTGTGCTCTTGAGGTGTGTATCCTTGAGGACCACTTTCACTTGCTTCATATTCCTTTCTTATCCATATTTTTTTATCTACTAGCTTGCTACTCCATTATGTCCTACAACTTGCTAGACATTGGGGCAATTTATGTGATCTTGATTGAGAACTAGTAATCTCTAAATTAGTCTATCAAAATCCAAAAAAATATATATATATGATGCTAAAAAACCCTAAAAAGTATATATTGTCCTAAAAAAATGATCATCTTAGTGAAAAATCTAGCAATAGGCACTTTGATGTATCACCAAAAAAAATTAAAAATTAAAAAAAAATAAAAATTTGAAAAGAAATCTTGAAAAAATCTTCCAAGTGGTGAAAACCTAGAAACATGCACTACTTGAGACTCTTGTACCTATGTCTATTAGTCTCAATCATTCACTTTGCAACACATTGCCTAGATTGAAATTATCTCTTATCCTTGGCTTGGGGGGACAACTGTTTAGCTTATAAGGGTCTTCTTATGCATTAGTTGAGTTTCTTTGGAAACTCATACAAAATAGTGTTTCTCAACACTACCCCCCTTGACATCAAGTGTTTCTTAACTCTTTTCAGATAATTTACCTATAACCTTAGATCTCATGATATTTCTCGCTATCAAAATCAAGTCTTGAAGAAATGGCCAAGTGACTTACACACACAAACATTTAAATGACTGAGCTATGATGAACTTTACCTTCTTTGTGTGTTTTTTATGATGATTTATTTTCTAAGTGTTCCCTCCCTAATAGTCTTTCAAGGATGTCATGGACTAGAAGACTAGGGGCATGGGACATGTTTACTTTCTTTTTGCTTGTTGGTATACTTTGTTACTCTAAGATGTTGAGAGCCTTTTCACTTGTCCTACTTGACACTTTGGGCCTACAATGTATCATCCTTGTCTATTTTTGCAAGACTACACTCGAGGAATATCTTAGTGCTTATGCCTTGATATAGGTGTAATCTTTCTATACTAAACTTAGGGAATCTAACTATATAGTCATCTTGACCTCTATGTACTTAATGCATAGGTTGAATTCCCACATTTTATTTGATATAGATCATATTCATATCCTTATCATTTATGCTAGTGATGATTGTATGATCTTTGGATGTCTCTAATAAGGCTCAATGATGAAACTAAGACCTAATTATGTAACCCTTGCAATTGCACCTTTTCATACTAGCTTGTATTCTAGGGTTCATTCTAGCTTAGTTTTGCATTTTGAATGTTGGGAGAGCTCTCTTCTTTATCTTTTATGGACTCATTAGCTAACTACATTTATCCTTTCTTGCCTCTTATCAATCTTATCTTATCTCTTCTTTTTTATTTCTCACTTCTTTTCTATCTTACCATCTCATCTATACTTTTGACCTATCTTTTCTAATCTTGACATCCTAGATCTATTTTTGGGATCAAAATCCAAATTTAGGTTCATCTTGCTAGTCAAAATCTCTTTCTTCTTCTATATAGTGGGCTGACCTATTGAGGCTTAATATTTGAATCTTGTTGGGGAAATAATCATTTCTTCATTTATTCATTATTTTTACTCTCTTCCACTCTTTTCTTTCATTTCTATTTCATCTCATTTCATAATTCTTCTTTTTTTGACCTAATTCTTATGCTTTATCTTTCTTGGTCAAACTTAGTGAAACTTGGGCATATCTTCATTTCTTGGTGGTCACTCTTTGGTCTTAATCTCTTATCTATCATCATGACAATTTCTTTATTTAGATTTGATCAAATCTAGCTTATTTTTGCATCTCCTCTATCTCATTTCAATTTCAATTTGGAGGGGGAAGGAATATTCTACCACTATTGAAAATTGCTTTATTCTATAACTATATATTTTCTCTCTCGGTCTATCTACTTTATTTTCTTAACATATTAGTGGTCATCTTAGGTACTAATATTCTCTCTCTCTCTCTCTCTCTCTCTCTCTCTCTCCAAATGTTCAGTATTACTGCTAATAGATTGTACATTAAAGATCTTCTATCACTGTGTGCTTTGTTCTTCAAAGTTAGATCTCTTTGTTATATTGGCTTCTTCATTCTTTGACATAATGTGTTCTTATATCAATCACACATTAGTCAAAGAGGGGCAAATGTAATCACCCAAAAATGATCATCAAGAGTATGTGCCCCTTTCTAGCATTTTTGCATAATTTATCTAATGCTTATCCTTGATCAAATCTCCAAAAATCCATTTATTTTATTATAAGCTATGATTTGACCACTTTATCCCAAGTCTCTTATTTAATTAAAAGAACATGCTACATTTTAATTAAATAAAAATCCCCACTTCCCACTTCTCCTAAGTGTGCACACATAAAGCATTATTCATATTTTAAATATAAAAGAGAAGGCATTTTTGTCTACACATGAAGGCACAATTTTCTATGTGAGAGGAATATTCTATTTTAAAAATAACTTTAATTCTCCTCCACACATTTCAAACCCTCAAAAAAATGAACCATTAATTGTGATTAGTTGAGATGCTTGTCCACATTGATCACTCAAGATGCATTCTCCTCCCTTGATTATGCATGTTTTTCCTTTTAATCTCTATTGTCCATTTTTATTTAAAAATGATTTCTCTCTCCTCATTCTAGGATCTTAATGTCTCATGCTATTGTCATACTACAAGTCTTCTTGGTGATTTTGGAGGCCTGGAGCATACTTGCTTTCTTGCTTTTAGCTTAGCTCTCATTCTACTTATATTATGGCATACTTTTTAGCTTAGTTTCCTTTATGATTTAGCTTAATTCTCTTTGTTATCTTGTATTTCAATTAGAATAGCTTGCATTTTCAATGCATCTTAGATATTGGCACTCTTGTCCTTATGCTTTGAATCTCTTGTTCTATGGTGCACCTTGCAAGGGTTGCATAGCTTTGGTTTATTTGAGAGCCACCATCTCACTTTCTTGCACCTTTTGATATTATAGATAGAGAGCTATAAGTTACCTCTTGAGATTTCCTCTTTCATGGGTATTCTCAAGAATAATGGTTTATAGAAGTGTGACACTTTTTGTACACACAATAGTATGGAGGATAGAAGGACATGATCTAATTGGGTCCACATCTCTAGAAAATTCCCAAGAAAAACTCCTTATTTGCCAGGATCTCCTCACAAACTCATTGTACTCTAGGTTTGGTGGTCTCACCTCATACTAGAAGCCATATGATCTTGTAGGCATCCTCTAATGTAACTATGATCTCTTCTGAGGGAAGATGAAAGGAGCATGTATCCTCATCCCACCTCTCTATCAAAGATGATAACATGGCTTGATGTAGTCTAATCTATGGTAAGAATGCTACCCTATATAGTCCTACATCTCTCAATAGCTATATATATCATCCTCATCAAGCTTGGATAGTCTCTCTTTGATGGTAAAAAGAAACTCTCCAAAGGGATGCTCTTGGAGCTGAATCATGTCTTGTAAGCATAGATGAACAACATATCTATCTTCTATATCATCAACTCTATAAACTAAACTTGACTAGGTCAAGGTCAAACTTCTTAGGTCAAGGTCAACCTTATTAGGTCAAGGTCAACCTTATTAGGTCAAGGTTGACCTTTTTGGGTTAGGGTCAACCTTATTGGGTCAAGGACAACCTCATCCGAGAATGAGTGGAAATCTAATAGTCTATGTTGACCATCTTGGGCCAAGGTTGACATTTTTGGGTCAGGCTCAAGCTCGACCTTGCCTATAGAAATCACATATTTGGAAACTACAAAATCAAACAACAATAAACTCACCTTAGGAAGTGGTTTTCAAGTAGCTAGGTACTATCTCAATAGCTCCATGCATGTCGCTCAAAGTTCTTCTCTTCTCTACATCTTGCTTCCTTTGTTTGAATATACAAAAGGTAAGAATGAGTAAGTATGACTTCCTTTTCATTATTTATAGGTAAAATTAGAGTTTCTTTTGGGTTTACTCATGGAAAACTTGAATTCCTCTTGTCTCATGCATTTAGATAGACATTCACTCTTTTCATCATAAGTTGAGCTCGATAACTCCAATTTTGGTACCATCAGTGGCATTGGAAACTTGATTTTAGATACCTAAATCCTTGAATCAATTTAAGAAGGCTAAGAAAAATTGTAAATAGTATAAGAAATATCTTTTCAACAAGCTACATATTCAGTGTCTAGAGTTATCCTTATCATCTTGATTCACCCTTTGAAAATAGATAGCCAAAATAGGGGGCATAAGGGGCTTTATGCACTTCTCAACTGTCATTTAGTAAGATTTAGGTAGTTTTGGGATTTTCATTAACCTTGTGTGTTGCAGGTTTTAATAGGTTTTTGTAGTATCTTTACATTGAGGACTTGGCTATATCCTTTTTATTTACTATGATGTTTTCTTACTTTAGCTTGCATACTCGCACAATGTCATATTTGAGATAAAGTGGGGGATAAATGTACACATCTTAAAATAGAAGCACTTTCATCTTGGTAGGTTTAGCACCCTCTTTTAGTACATTTATCATGATATATTTTCATTTAGGATGCATTATGCACTTGATTCCTTCATTTTAGGTGAAATTAGGGTTAGGATCTTGAAGATTCTCCTTAATTTCCCTTTCCTATGACTCTATTTTTTGGATTGGACTTATAAATAGGTCCTCCTAGTCATCATCATATTCATTACAAGATTTTGTGGCTATTATTGGCATTCAATCCTATTTTGATATCATTTCTAGGTTTTTGGGTATCCTCAAGACTTTTTGCTTTCCACTCTGGTTGCGTTTGGACCCCTAGGTTGACCCCAACCTAGGGAAGGGTCAAGGTCATCTCTAACCAAGGTTAGGGTTGAGGTTGACCTTGACCCTCTTCAAGAATCGATCCCCCTTTTAAGATTTTGGTTTTGAAGGGTCCCAAAATCAATGTCAAGCTTTTAGATTTGAATGTAGAAGGATTTTAATTTGAGATTCATTTAATTCTTTTCCTTTCTTAGTTGGTTATTTTGATTGGACCATAATTCAAGGTGAAATTTTAATTATGGGGCCTCACATTACTCTAGTAGCCTCACCTTGAAGCCTCTATATAAAAACTCTCATTTGCATCTATCAAAAACTAGAAGAAAACTACAAGGACAACTAGAGTCAAGAGATGAAACTATGAAGATGCAATATTCCAAGAGAATGATATAGAAGATCAAGCTATTGTGAACATCAAGCATTTTTGTACCATTATGAACATCTATTTAGAACAAGAGATATCCAATCTTCCTTGATCTACCATTATTGATATTCAAGCATTCAAAGATACAATCATGGGGTAGCAATTATACATTATGAGTTTGGTTGGAGTACTTTAGCCTTGGGGGCTTGGTATGCTTTCTTATCTTATTCAAGTCTATATGTCACTTTCTCATACATATTCATGCCAGGGTTTCAATCTAGTAGATTAGATCTTGGTATTACACATTCAATACACACACATTCTATTATATTTGGTTATTTGTGGAGGTAGAAATCACCAAAATGGGGGTTTGACTAAGGAAAAACCCTATATAGCCATCCCAAAACCCTATTTTTAGATATATACAAGTGTTGTTTCAAATATTGGAGTACAAATTTGGATACCCTTTTTGAAAATTTTTTGAGTTCCACAAATGAAAGTTTCATCAGAGCAATATAGGCCAAGGTTGACTTTTCGAGGCATAATTGTGCCCTAGGGTAAGATTGTGCCCCACCAACTGGGTCAAGGTCAACTTGCCCTCAAAAAGATAAAAGTTTTTTGGGTTTTCTCTATCTCAACATTTCTAGTGTTGAATAGGTTACAAATATTCTAGAAACTGTATATAGGCATCAGAAAATAGGTATTTCCAGATTGGTTCTATTTTGAGGTATGTATCTTATCTTGTTTAAATTCAATAATTTCCATTACTTATTCTATATCAATTCTAAAATAATATATGAATAGTGGTGAATGTCTTATGCATTGTTAGATATCCATTTTTACCTTGTTCAGCTACCAATATCTTAGCTTGCTCATTGGCTTTCACTTTCTTGGAAATACCCAAGGCCGCATTGTACTCCTATCTAATCATCCCAAATTCCTTAAGAATCTCTTTTATTTTCTTCTCCACATTCTTTTCAGCTTGCTTACTATGAAGTCCCATATGAACTTCTCTCATATTTTCTTCATAAGTCCCCCATCTAAGATATTATGTATCCTTCTTAGATTCAAGGATAATCTTTTCATAATCTATTATGAGTTCTTCACTCATCTCATAACTCATGGGTATTATGAATTTCACTCTAGGCCCTACAACCTCCATACAATTTGTATCTATATCTACTATAAAAACAATTTCATTCTTATACTTCTCTACCATAGTAGTTGGAATTCTGAATCTTTGTTTCATTTTAAACTAAAAACTTTTCATCATTTTCTTCCAATGTCTTCATCTCTTACTCCTTCAACTCTAGCTCTATAACACTAAGTGATCAACATCATGCTTCATTGATTACTATCCCAACCACTATTTTTCATTCCTAGAAATCATTTAGTTGCTTGGAAAAACAATTAGGTCAATAAATATTTAAATCTAAAAACCATATTCTTAGATTTCTCTAGTTTATGTATATTGTCCAACAATTGTAGTCTAACTATCTCACACATGTTCACTTTTTTATTCTCAACAACCATCAAATATGTTGCATGTAAAAATCCTTCTAGCACAAAATTTATCCTTGAGCTATGGTTCAACTTATAACTAATGATCTTGCTAAACACTTTTCCTTGACTAGGTCAAGTCTCATGTTTCTCCCATCAAACTTGGTCTTCAGATTAGCTTCAACCAACTTCTTGACATTCTTCTCATTAACCAGGTTACAACCCTCATTACTCAGTCCTATGACCTTGTGAATTAGGTCATTGTCAAACATGATAGGTATATCACCTATTAAAAATATTCCATCATGAACTCTACTCAAAATAATCCTGCTCCATTCATGGTTATCAAATTCCATGTAGAAAATATACTTGATTATATTCAACTCACTCAGGTTTTAATGATGAATCTCCATTGCAAACTATGTTCAATTATCTATGAATCTCTTCATCTCCAATACTCTCAAATTTATAGTGAATTTAGCTTCTAACATTTTCTACATGTAATACATTAGGCAAGATTTGTGAAAATGCTCCCAAAGGATCATCAACTAAGGATACAAATGGATGTTTCTTGAATTTTTACCTTTTTCTTTAACTCACATCACATACTATAGGTTTGTTCATTATGCTAATGCTTGAATTCTTGAAAATTTGACTAAAAGATCATAAAATACCTAGTTTTTCATATTTAGGGATTCTTGGACTTTGCACTTGTAAATTCTCTTAATTTTCATTTAATTTGCCATTAATTTTCTCAAAAAGTCTCTTTATAACTCCTTACATGATCAAATGATATGCTTAATCAAGTTTACTTTCCTTAAATATCTTCAAAATTAACTTCACATTAAATGTACCTCTTCTTCATTGATAAAATTTGTTTCAAATTACTAGGAAGAATGATTCCTTTTCTAAAACTTTAAGTAATTATGAAAATGTATGCACACTTAACCATATCTTCCTCACCGTGTCTTCTATCTCCTACTAAATTTGTAACTTCTAATTCAAACTCTAACCTTAGTTTTGACCAACTAATGCTCTATCTTTATGGGAAATGCATAATTCAAATAGGATGAATCACATTTAATAGTTGACTTTAGTCTTCCATTAGGTGCATCAAAGAATTATTCTTCCAATACTATGTATGAGCTTGATGTCTCTGTAGCTTTGACAAATACTTCCTTGAATTCTTCTAGATGTTGTTTTATTTCATCTTTCTAATGGTTGTTAATACTATCATTTCTTATGGAATTTATGTTATTATTCCTTCTAAATCTATGATTTCTATAAAGGTTCCTCATGTCCATTCTAAAAAATCTTTCTATGTGTCCAAATTTATTGCATAATTGACAGGTAGGTGCATTCCTTCTCTAATTGGTTTGATTCAGATAATTTGGTGTTGTACAATTCCTTGCAATGTGTCTAAGATTGTTACATTTGTAACATACAATCTAGTTCCTTACTCCACTAGGTCTTTCTCCATCATTAGATCTTCTTTCTCTAGATGTTCTTTTACTAGATCCTTTTCTTTCATTACTATCTACAAGGTTAGTACCTCTTAACATTCTACTATTCCTATTATCACCATCAAATTTAGGTTTCCTACAATCAATTTCTTTATGACCAATACCATGACAATTATAATAGTAAAAATATTTAACATGCTTAAATGACTTACCTATGCAATCTCTCTTCATGTGTCCAACTTCATTACATGTAAAAAAATATACCTTTGAATTCACATCTCACTATTAGGTGGTTTGACTTGCTCTTCTTGCTTAGGCTCAACACATTCTTCAAGTTGACTTACTTGCTCATCTTCTTTAGGTACTTCTTCTTCATTATGAGTATTCATAGTAGTTTTAGGGGTTTTAACAATTGGATCTAATTCCTTTTGTTTTAGTTTACTTAGATGACATACCAAGAAAATATCCAAGTCTTGTCATGTCATAAGTAGGTCTTTGTATTGACATTTTCTCATCAAGTTTCTCATTGCTAGTATACGAATTCTCAAGTTGTTTCTTAATTTGTATCAATTCTCGTTTAACAATGATATTATATTTTTCAAATTGTACATGCTGTAATTTAGTAGTTTCAAGTTTAGATGTGACTTTCTTAAGATTGGATAGAAAATTTGTATTCTCAAATTTTAGATCAGACTCTATAATGCTATCATTGTCCTTTAGGCTCAACTTTAGATTTTTAATCTCTAATTCATGCTTTTGAATTTCATTTTCTTTATTTAATCTTGAGATCTCATCATAGTCTTTCATAGGTTTTGCTGACTCTTTCTTGGATATAAGATTGTTGGTGTAAATAAGTATTTACTATTTACACTTTACTTAAGTTTACTTAGGATAATGCATATTCATATTAGTTTTCATGTAGACACCTAGGAGTTTACATATTCATATGAGTTGTCATATTGACAACACAATAGTTTGCACTCCAATTGAGCACATGTTGTCTACTACATTTTTGTTATGAAACATGCCTTTACATTCTTATCCTCACATTGTTGCATGTATATTCATGCACAATAGAGGATAATCTACTCTTGGTGGAAATGTGCTTGGTATGCTTATCTCTTTGCATGACTTCTAGTCATCTTGATTTCCTTTATATACAAGGTACTTCCATGATGTAGTCATCCAATTATCTAGTTAATCCAATCATCTAATATCCATTCTCATTTGACCATATCTTGTCTCTCTTGTGCTATCTCTTGAGCTTCTACATCTTGGCATTTCATTCTTGCCTAAGGAAAATTCTGACATGGTATCAAAGCTATACCAAATTTTTACATGGTATTAGAGACATAGGAGTGTCATTGCATAGCCACTGGAGAGATTTTTTTTGTAGGTCAAGATTGGAGCATGCTAGTGCAAGTTAGATGTTGGCATCACATTCAGAAGGTCAAAAAATCCCTAAATCAACTATTGTTTCATCAAAATCAAACATCTGAGGTTAAATCTAGAGTCATTTTTTAAAGAGGTGCGATGGCAACAATTTAGGAAAAATAATTATAGAGGTGATTTTCAAATAGCAATATCTCCCTCATACACACCTTTTTTCAAGCAATTTTTTTTTTTTTTTTTTAGGTGTAGAATTTCATGATCTACACATTACTACAGGTTGTTTGCAATCCTTGTTCCTAAATTTTTCTAAAAATCACATATCCCAATTTTTACAACTTCAAAGGCTTAGTTTGGGCTCATTTGGACACATATTCAGGTGCTATTTTTTTTGAAAGTGCATGATTTTTTTTCTACTTTCCAGAGTTGGTATTAGTTTGGAGTAATTCTAAGTAGGCATTGCACTTTTAGTATTTGGTCATTTTTGGCCTATTTTGACACTTGTAATTAATTAGATCCTTGAGAGGTCTTGTGTCTTATCTTGTTGAGTGTGATATAGATTCATATTTTTTGTTTTAACCATCAAAATTAGAAGTCCACTTTGATTCATTTTGACAAGTGGTAGTTGTATACACACTAAGTATAAAGTGCCAAAATTATCTATTTTGGGGGGTTCTTTGATTGAGTGATCTGGGGGGTGTGTCTTGAGTGCATGCAATCCTCTTTCTCTTGTGTTCTTTTATTTTGCATCATAGAGTACTCCTAGGTTTCCACTTTTAACTCCACATAATTATGCTACATGGAAAATTAGAGCATGGAGTAAAATGATGGAAAAAAATTTAATTAATTATATTGATGGAACCATGGTTGCACCATATGATCCAAATAAACTAAATGAATGGAATCATACCAATAAGGTTGCTATTGGTACTTTGAGGAAGCATGTACATGAAGATCTTATCTTTCATATTAATAATTGTAAAACAATAAAGGAAGCATGGGATAAGTTTTCTGGCTTGTATTCAAAAGTAGACAAAGCTAGGGGTTTTGAACTTGATGAAAATATCATGTCATTAGATCCAAAGGAGTTTGACACAATTCAATACTATATCACCAAGGCACATGAGCTAAGGTGAATGGTTAAGGGTTGTGGAATTACCATAGAGGATGAAAAATTGATTTATAATTTGATGAGAAAACTTCCTCTGAGTATGCATCATTTGTTTTGAGCTTCAACACTCATAGGTTGACCTTAGGTTCTTCCTAAACCATTCCTTCATTTGATTCCCTCATAGAGATGTTGATGATAGAACAATAAAATTTGATGAGCATGGGGATCCTCAAGTCTTCAAAGTCTGAACCATGGGTGGCTAGTAAAGGGAATCAAAGAAAATGGTCTAATAAGAAGTAGAAATCATGGCAAAAAAATTCACAACAAGAGAAATAACACTCAACCTCCTCATGAAAAGGCAACTCCAAAGAAAAATCATCCAAGAAGTAGTTACTTACTTGTGCTTATTGCAAGAAGAATGGACTTGAAGAACATCATTGTTATGAGAAGGAGATAGATGAACTCAAGAATCTTCTTAAGAAGAATCAAATTGGTCTACATCAAGAATGACCATTTCATTCTCTTCTTCACATTTAGATTTTGATAAAGGAAAGGATCACATGGGAAAAGGTCAAGCCTTAGTAGCTACTTCAATTCATGATTTAAGGAGATGGCTTCTAGATTCAGGGGCTTCTCATCATATGGCATCTTCATAGTCTATGTTTTCATCATTTGATCCTTTTCATACTCCACCTATTTTGATGGGAAATCATACTTACATGAATGTGATTGGAAAAGGAACTATTGATAATGGGGAGGGATACTTCAAAGATGTGTTGTGTGTACCTCACCTAAGTTATAATCTTCTTTCCATCTATCAACTCACTAATGGAGATAGAGGAAGGACTGTGGAATTCACACTTGATTTAGTTTTTATCATAGACTTGGAGACTAGAGATATCATTGATACAGGGGTGGTTGATCACCCATCTAGGCTATACTACTTCTCAAATTTTTCTCATGATGATGATAATGATTTCTCATCAGATTCTTTAGCATATTTTGATCACACTTCTAGTGTTGATTCAAATTTTGAGGAGAACTTTGGCTACTTGAACTTGGGTTTTCTCACATGCAATCAAGTTCTTGAGCTATCCATTGCTTCTCCTCCTATTGATATTCCATATACTATTGTTTCTAATGATATTTGTATTCACATAGCCATGGATTCAAGTGATTTAGTGCAGCAAGATATTCATTATCTTCCAGACTTAGTTTCATGGGATGACTACTTAACAAACATTACAGGTTTTTTTGTGGAGTCCTACATTGTATATTTGGGAGACACTATTGAGGACATTCATCTTCTCTTTGGTGAAGATTATCCTTCTTCAATTATTGTGAGGGAACACTTTGACCCTCATCCTCATTCTCTACTTGATCATTCTTTTGAGGTTGACATGATGGTCGATCCTTTTATACAATAGTTGGAGGAGGTCATTTCTTTTCATAGGAGATATTTGAGTCTTTGATACATGTTATACATTCATCCTTAGTTGATCTTGATTTGTCTTTTTCAATAGAGAAACATAGTACACATGATTTGGAGGAGGCACCTTTTAGTATTGACATGGGGAAACTTGAGCAGGTTTTAGAGATTTCATACATTTTGAGGTTTCTTCATACAAATGGGAGAGGCTTCATTGATACACCTTTGGTTCTATTTCTTCCTAAAGGTAGGAATGTTTTTCTACTCTCATGGAGGAGTTTCTACATTGAGCCTTAAACATCTACCATAGGTGTATATTCTACATTGAGGGGAGGTTACTTGGTCTATCTTCCTCTTCTTCTCTCTTATGGGGGGGATCTTTTCCTCATATGAGGTCTTATTATCTCTTATTTTCTTTTATTGTACTTATATCTCTTTTTGGAGGGGGGTTTTCCCATGTGGTTTTCCCTCTTTCTCTGATTTATGAGAGATTGCATTGCATCTATCTTTTGCACTTGCATATTGTGCATGGGTACCTAACATGGCCTAGTAGCTGGGACCCATCCTACATTATTATCTATCTTTTGTGAGCTTAAGTAAATTTCCCTAAGTTGCACTTAAGGGGGGTTGTTGGTGTAAATAAGTATTTAATATTTACACTTTACTTAGGTTTACTTAGGATAATGCATACTCATATTAGTTTTCATGTAGAAACCTAGGAGTTTGCATATCCATATGAGTTGTCATGTTGACAACACAATAGTTTGCACTCCAATTGAGCACATGTTTTCTACTACATCTCTTTATGAGATACTCCTTTACATTCTTATCCTCACATTGTTGCATGTACATTCATTCACAATGAAGGATAATCCACTCTTGGTGGACATGTGCTTAGTTGGTATGCTTATCTCTTTGCATGACTTCTGGTCATCTTGATTACCTTTATATATAAGGCACTTCCATGATGTATTCATCCAATTATTTGACTAATCCAATCATCTAATATCTATTCTCATTTAATCATATCTTGTCTCTCTTGTGCTATCTCCTGAGCTTCTAGATCTTGGCATTTCATTCTTGCCTTGGGAAAATTCTTACATGGTATCAAAGCTATACCAAATTTTTACAAAGATCATCTATCTTATCTTTTAGTTTTTCAATATATACCTTACCATCTTCATATCTGTCATTTAGAATATCAATATGCTCAAGATATTCTTCAAGATTCTTCTATAACTCTTCCATATCCATAGGAATCCTACTCAAGCTATTAAGCCTTCTCTAAGTAACTATTACATCATACCAATTGTTAGAAATAGGGAATACTTGGGGGGGGGGGGGCATGAATTGTATTCTATGAACTTTTGCTCACAATAGAATATTGTTACTTACTTTAAACCATGCATAAGAAAGTAAACCAATAATGTAGAATAGTAAAGATAACCATAGACAATGATAACTCATAACACCATATTTATTTAACTAGGGAAACCTTGGCCAAACAAAAACCCCAGAGGGGATGGTACCCACAAAATGATCCACTAAACAAAAGTATCTGCTTAGGGATATTTACCCTATTAGGAGCCTTTTATAAAATATAGTGTCTCAGTCCTTGTTAGAGGACTAGGCCCTATTAAAAGCCTCAATCCTATTAGGAGTTGGTGATAAAAATACAATGTATGTGAGATGAGTCCACTACCCAACACGCAATATACAATTAATCTTCTTTATAAAAATAGAGATACACATAATACTATCTCATTATTGTACTTCATAGTTCCTCTAATCACACATTAAACTTCACATCACATAAGGCTCACATACTAAAAATACAATATGTATATTACTTTTCATAACATCAATAGCCACACATAACTTTTTAAGTTATGATCTTTACGCATACCTTTTCCTTTTAGCAAAACTCTGTCTTGTTAGCCTTGATGCTTCCACAAACTTGGCTAATTATAAAATTGGCATATGCAAACTTAGGGTTAACATCTAGGATGTTTTCCCATCATAGTTAATTAATTATTTTGTTAACAAAATAATTACTTAAGTCGTACTACTCAATCTTTTGCTATGGTCTATTCTGCCTTGCTAATTACCTATACTAGTAAATCCCTTGTAACTATTATTGTATTGTCTGTACACATCTCTACTATGGAAAACATCATCATGACACTGTCCACTATCTATACTCAACTACACAAATGTGAATTCTAACTTTGTCATCCATACTGACTGAATCTATCTCTTTGCTAATGTAAATTGTCTAACACTTAGACAATTTTCTGTCTTTGATCTAACAATGAAATAGAAAAATATATGTTTCTATAAATGAAAACACCAAATCAACTAAATACTCAACTAACTTAACCATTTTTCCAACACTTTTCATTCTTCCTTTAACAAACTTTGGAAAACTCACAAGTCAACAGGTGATCTCAATAAGATCATAGGAAAAAACTTGGCTCATACTAGATAGTTTTGGATAAATTTTAGATACTACCAACTAGGATTGAGAGTGGCCTATATAGTCATTTTAAATGCAAGAAGTGTTGAGAGTGATTAAATTAGAATTAGAATTAGTGGCTAGAAAAAAATTCATTACATGCATATGAAACCTGCATGTAGGTTTTCACAAGAAATAAGGTTATTTAATTTCTTTGACAAAGCAATAACTCTTATAGAAATTGAGGCTAGCTAGGGTGGTCCACTTATTGGAAAAAATTCCAAGAACACACTGAATCCCTTAATTGAAGGCATAAATATAAACAAATAAAAAAACAACTTGAAAAGACTCATTTTTTTAGGCTTCAAAATAATCTTTGACAAACTACCATTGATTGGAAACAAGAGAAATTATCCTTCTAAAGTGCCCATTCTAAAAAAAAATTTCTCCTAAGATCATTGAAATTTGATACAGACCAATCCACTTTTATTGCAACTTGGAGTGAGTGTTTGCCTTTGTTGACATAAAGTTATTTGTCATTAGTGACAACTCTTTTTCACAGTATTAACCGAGTTCAGTCGGTTAACCAAAAACTCAGCATTAACCGAGTTCGGTCGGTTAACATAAAACTCAATATTAACCGAGTAAAGACGGATGCAGTGTTAACCGAGTTAGGTCGGTTAATATAGGACCCAGTGTTAACCGAGCTCAGTCGGTAAACAAAGAAGTTTGTTCTACCGAGTTTGTTTTGCTATTTGGCCGACTCAGTTAAATTTTGTTTACTTTTGTTCAGCCGACCATTGCATGTAATTTTAACTTGGATGGTATATATATGTAATGTATTGTATCATTCTAAGCATACAGATGTGTGTGATGTATATGAAGTATGTGAAGAATGTGTGCAAAAGCATGTAAGCTGAATTTTGAAGGTTTTCAGCAAGGTCAGCATTGGAGCAGAAATGTTTTATCTGTCATAACAAGGACAATCAGAGCATAGCGGATCTTATCAGCAATCAGTTGTATTCAGATCCACTATTTCATTCTAACAGGTGAATCAGTTTTTATAAATCCTTTAACAGGGTAGACTTAACAGTCTTTGTACTAAATCTCCTAACAGAGTGCATACTTATGAAGTATGTTTCAAATCCTTTAACAAGGTGGATATAACAATCCTTTATGCTCCTAACAGGGCAAATCACCAGAAGTGATCATTGTATGCCTTAACCGGCTAACTTCCTACTGCAGTAAAGAAGATTTGTGGGTTTCATCCCCACCCCAGTTTTACTTTCTATTTCGGAAGGTTTCTGGGTCACCAAAATCTCTATGCTTATGTGTTATGAATGTTTACATACTGCAGATTAGATGATTAAATATTTTACTGGTTAATATGAATTGATTTAAGATTTTATGTTTACTGATTCACCCCTCCCCTCTCAGTAAACTGTTATATCTTGAATATTTCCAACAATTGGTATCAGAGCTAACTTGGTTCTCAGGAAACAGCTTGACAGCTTGAGCAAAGATCAAAGTCAATGGAGATATTCAGATTGGAGAAAGTTATAGAAAATGAAAAGTTAGATTTTGAAATGGCCATGGTTCAACTTAAAGAAGCAAAGGAACATCTTTCTCAATCCCTAAAAAGAAGAAAGGATCTTGCAAAACAAATGAATGATCATCAGTATGTTGAAGTGAAGATTGAAGACCTATTACCATCAAGCAATTCAGAAGAAGCTGACCAAGCAATCAAAGAACTTCTAGAAAAGAATGGATCTCTGCAAGAAGAGGTAAGAAAGCTTAAGAGAGAACAAGAAATACAGTCAATCAGGCTATGTGAAGCTTTGGATCAAAGAAACAAAGCACAAGAAGAACTGGAAGATAGAAGTCATGAAATTCACAATCAAACTCATCAGTATGAAGATCTCATAGACCAACTCACCAATGCAAATGAAGAAATCAGGATTCTCAGAGCACAAACTGAAAGAATAAGGAATGATTTGAACATTGAAAAGCAAATCAATGAAAGTCTACAGAATGACTTGAGATCAGAAAGACAAATCAATGAAAGCTTGAAAAATGACCTAACCTCTGAAAGGAAAGTCAATGAAAGGATGATGAAATCTCAGGTAGACGTAAATCAATTGAATGAGCAGAATCTTCAAAGACAAACAAGCAAAGCTGGTCTTGGATACAAGGAAACTGGTGAATCCTCCAAGCAAGGTGAACAAAGGAATAAAAGATCCACTTGTAATCATTGTGGCAAGATAGGTCATACATCAAACAAATGCTGGAGCAATGGGAAAGCAAAATTCAATGGTAAGTGCTTCAACTGCAATCAGCATGGTCACAAGGCAAATGAGTGTAAAGAAAAACCAAAATTTGAAGGCAATTGTTACAAATGCAAAAAGCATGGTCACAAGGCATTCCAGTGCAAATCCAAATCATTCAATCCAGCTGAACAACTTGTCAAAGCCATATTCGGATGGGACTACAACACCTGGTGCAGATGTCACTATTGTGGAGAGTATGGACATACGGGCATAAATTGTGCTAGACATCACCTAAGAAAAAAAGACACAACTGTAAGGTGCTATACATGTACAGAACTTGGTCATATAGCCAAAAATTGCATGAATATCAAAAGAATTGAAGATGAAAAGAAAATCAAAGCAGATAACATTCGAAAGCAAATGAAGCAGCAATGGATTCCAAAATCTACCGAACAAGACAAGTCAGAAAGGAGTGTCACTCAAGAGGTGGGTGACTCTACCATTTCCAATTAGTATTCATAAAAAAACAACATTGGAACTGCATCTTCCAAGATTTATCCTATGCAGCTCCAAAAGAATAAGATGGATCAAATTAGTATTATAGATACACTCTGACGGTTCAATACTTTACCAAGTTTGATTGGATGTAACAAAGCTTCATTAACCGAGTAGCAGTTACCGAGTTGAGTCGGTAAGAGACTTTGCCGAGTTCGGTCGGTCACAACTAAGTTTCATTGACCATGTTGTGTCAACCAAGCAAGGTCGGTTCATGACTCAACCGAGTAAGGTCGGTTCGTGACCTAACCGAGTAAGGTCGGTACTTCAATATTTTCTTTCGATCACCGAGTTGATAATATCTACCGAGCTAGTGGATGACAACCTGTCATTTCTTCTGCCATCGTACCAAAACATTTATGGCAAATTTGTTATCAAAAGGGGCAAAATTTGATCTAAATTTTTACTGCGAACAAAGAGCTAAGGTATTTTCTGCAATTTCAGAGCGAGCTTAAGACATTTCCGAGCGAATTTTTCAAAAGAGCGAAAGAATCAATTCAAAATTTTTTTTTTACACCTACCAAGTAACAATGGCATCCGGAAGTGGAAGCTCTAAGACTAAGAAAGGCTCAGAAATGCTGATTAGAGGAGAGGAATGGAAGGCGCCGAACTTCAAACTAGCACCAGCTGTTGCAGAATCACTGGACCCCAATGGTGCCCAATCTCAAATTCCTTCAAAGGTACTTCTTGTCAATGATATAAGATCTCATTTTAAATGCTCTATTCAAGAACTTGGAAACCTAGAAATTGATAATGCCCTAGGTGAAATGAGCATAGATGGAAACCTAAAACCCAAAAATAAGCATCTTGAAACAAAAGGGTTAACCCACATTTCGCACTTGCCAAGGAAATTTCAAATTAAATGGGTTAGGTATGTACTCAGTCGAGTTCACAATGGCCAATTGTGGTTAGAACAACCAGTGCTCATCACAAAGAATATGATTAACAAAATTACTAGACTCCCCATGCTGAGCAAAGCCAAGGCTACCAAAACCCTAGGTCAGGAGGAATTGCAGAAACTAACCCAAGCAGAATGGGATGGTAGGGGACTTAAGCTAAATACTATAGCTAACGTCGAATTGAAATTTGGCATTCACGTCATTGCTCACAAAATCTATAGTTCAAGCCGTCCAAACAGTGTACCCTGTGAAGCTGTGGATCTGGCGTACAAAATAGTGAAGAAGAATTTAGAATTTGATTTATCAGAATTACTTTTATCCCAATTCAATAAGAATATGGAAAGCATTAGAACCTCCAAGAACAATCCCTGCAAATTCGGTTCGCTTTTGATTTGTTTATTCTTCTATATTCAGAAATCTTTTCCATCAAAGGGATTAGTGGTATGGAGAAAAGATATACCAATTCTTTATCAGATAAACGAGTTCATTACAGAACTAGGTGAAAATTTTGACATTATTCTGGATAACTATTTTGAAGAATTTAAGGAAAAGATGAATCATAGGTTCCGAATTCCACCCAAACTGGTTGAAGAATACAAAGAAGACATATGCTTGATGGTAGATTGTGACAAGGTATACATTCAAGCAGCCAGACCTCGAGTAGCATGGGTGAAACCTCTTCCCTATGAGGTAAAAATTGACGAAGCCAAGGATATCATAGAAGCACTGGTGAATGAACCAGTAGACCCAAGGCAACCAATTTTTGGAACATATGATCAAGCTAAGGCCAGAATTGAGCTCCAAATTAAAATCCCTCAGGCCATTAGCAAAGGAAAGAGAAGGATAACCCAACTGATAACAGAAGGCAAAGGAGAAGAAGAAGAAGAAGAAGAGGAAACCGAGTCAGACAAGGAAAAGGAGCCTCAACAAAAGAAAGGCAAGGTGATCATCACCAAACCTAAAAGACAAACCTCTGCAGTCTTCTCCAGGAGAACAAGACAAGGAAAGAAAGAACCTGTACTTGTTAAGCCTCCACTCACATTTGAGGATAGAATGAAGCAGTTAGAAGCAGGTGCTAGCTTCACAAACTTCAAAGCATTGAAGTTTGAAACCAAAACAGAATAAGAAAAGACGCAGATTGAGGAACTGGTACTGAACAAGATGGGTAAATGGAAATACTCACCGAACCAGATAACCTCCCAGATCTCCAAAGAACTATTGGAGAGGTTGCAAATCAGATGGGAAGCTGCAACCAAGATTGTAAAAGACATCTATGAGCAGACACTGAAGAATCTCCTGCCGAGTTTCACTAATGCTGAAGTGAAAGCATCACTGAAAGATCACGAAGGCAACATGATGATTAGATTCCACACCTGTTTGATACTTGTCAAAGACATTGAGCATGTGGTAAATGATGCAACAAACATGTGGAAAAACATCTATCATCTACACAAATCCAGTGATGATACTTTTGAAATCAAGGACACTGACAACAGTGATGATGATGAAGATGATGATGATATTGAAGATATTCCAGAGGATCTTCATTCAATCTTGTTAGAAGTTGAAGAAGAGGCTAAGAGAGAAATAGAGGAAGAAGAAGCTGAAAAATAAATGGAAGAGAAAGAAGATGAACAAGCAAAGGTGGAAGAAGATCCAGTTGCAGCTGAAATCATTGCATCTCTTCCACACTCTCCAGTTACATCAACTATGGAAATAGCTTCCACTGGTAAGTCCTCTCAGCTCCATGTACCATCTAAGCAAGTGCCAATCACTTCATTAACCGAGCTGCAGCCACCTTCATTAACCGAGTCTCCATCAGTCTCTGTAGTAAGTTCATCATGCACATCAACCTCTACTGCAGAATGTATAATAAATGTACCTACAAATACTACAATTTTGACCTCTCTTAATCAAATTTTGGCAACTAGTAGCTCTTCCACTCCATCCTGTACAAAAACATCAATTTTTGATACCATTTGCACATCTCTTAGTCTTCCTTTACATAGTCCTATTCCAGTCTTATCAGCCAGCCCTGCCTCATGAACTATAGTCTCAGTTCACAAGGGTCAAGATGAAGTCTTTGCTGGAAAAGCAAAAAGATACATGTTTTCCAGCAAGACACTGGATGAGGAAATTGATTTAGATAAAGACATTATTCTTCCTAAAATAGATCTTGATACAGCATCAGTTGATGAAATGAGAATGCTCAGTCAGCTATTAGAGCAGAAGGCTAGGCAGAAACAGCTACGGCATGAAAGAGATCTGGAATATAGCATCATTGAGAGTGCCAAAAATATTATAACAGAGGCTATAGGTGTTGAAGTAGATTCTACTCAACACATTTTGATTCAGTTGGAAGAGGCTGTAAAAAAATTCAATGAGGATACCTCCGGCCAAGAAAAGTTGATTGAAAAGGCAGAGAAGAAATTTGACAATAAGGTGCTTGAGCACATTGCTCAGCATATTGCATTAAATCAGGTAGAATTGTCTACAATTTTGAATAATTTCGAGAATTCTTTTAATAATGTAACTTCACTTTTTGGAAAACTCTGTGATGTTACTAAGTATACCAAGGATATAAAGGAAAAATTGAATAAAATTGATGAGGATATGAAGGTCAGTGCCCAAGTGCTGCAATCTGACCTCAGTACAAGTTCATCCCATCATCATAAAATAAGATTTTTGTCGGAGAAACAGGCAGAATTTCTGAGAGAGGAAGCAAGAATCAGGTCTACTATCATAGATATCCAGAATATGATTCTTCCTGTCATGACTTCAATGCAAAAGCATATTGCTCATTCTAGAACATTGATTCATGACAACAATTTCTCAGTTGCAGATCATATGATTGAACTTTCTGCAGAAATTCATATTGCACTCTCCTCCAGCAAAATTTTGCAAGAAAATTGGGATAAGACTTTGGCTCTTATTCTCAAGGTACATTCAGAATTTCTTTCTCATTTTGAAATCTCAGTATAAATATATGTTATTTGGCATTATTGTCAAAAAGGGGGAGACAGAACTTCAGAACTTCAGAGCTATCCGTGCAAAGAAATATGTATTGATCTGTAAATACTGTGCATATTGTATGGGGGAGACATACATCTAATAAGATCTATAATTTTGGAAACTTTCTGAAATGTATGTACATAAACTTTGATACATAATTGTTTTTGTCACTAATGCCAAAGGGGGAGATTGTTGACATAAAGTTATTTGTCATTAGTGACAACTCTTTTTCACAGTATTAACCGAGTTTAGTCGGTTAACCAAAAACTCAGCATTAACCAAGTTCGGTCGGTTAACATAAAACTCAATATTAACCGAGTAAAGACGGATGCAGTGTTAACCGAGTTAGGTTGGTTAATATAGGACCCAGTGTTAACCGAGCTCAGTTGGTAAACAAAGAAGTTTGTTCTACCGAGTTTGTTTTGCTATTTGGCCGACTCAGTTAAATTTTGTTTACTTTTGTTCAGCCGACCATTGCATGTAATTTTAACTTGGATGGTATATATATGTAATGTATTGTATCATTCTAAGCATACAGATGTGTGTGATGTATATGAAGTATGTGAAGAATGTGTGCGAAAGCATGTAAGCTGAATTTTGAAGGTTTTCAGCAAGGTCAGCATTGGAGCAGAAATGTTTTATCTGTCATAACAAGGACAATCAGAGCATAGCGGATCTTATCAGCAATCAGTTGTATTCAGATCCACTGTTTCATTCTAACAGGTGAATCAGTTTTTATAAATCCTTTAACAGGGTAGACTTAACAGTCTTTGTACTAAATCTCCTAACAAAGTGCATACTTATGAAGTATGTTTCAAATCCTTTAACAAGGTGGATATAACAATCCTTTATGCTCCTAACAGGGCAGATCACCAGAAGTGATCATTGTATGCCTTAACCGGCTAACTTCCTACTGCAGTAAAGAAGATTTGTGGGTTTCATCCCCACCCCAGTTTTACTTTCTATTTCGAAAGGTTTCTGGGTCACCAAAATCTCTGTGCTTATGTGTTATGAATGTTTACATACTGCAGATTAGATGATTAAATATTTTACTGGTTAATATGAATTGATTTAAGATTTTATGTTTACTGATTCACCCCTCCCCTCTCAGTAAACTATTATATCTTGAATATTTCCAACAGCCTTTTCTTTTTCCTTATCACACATGAGGATAAGGTTACCGACACTGAAAGCTTTGAAATTTTCTCTTTTATCAAACCAATGCTAGATGAGAACCTAATATTTTTATATATATTCCAATACAATAGTTCACTTTTCATCCAATTCTAGAATGATAATTAGCCTGGACCTTGTCTTCATTTTCAGTATACCCCCACATGAGTTTTAAGATGATAATTTTTTGATTCATAGGTAAAACAAGTTCTTGACCATAGACTAGTAAATAGGGAGATATTCCCAAGGCCTTTTTGACTCTAACTTTATCTATCCATAGTACATATTTCAGTTGTGTGCCAATCCTTTGGCTTTTAATCTAGAAAACATTTTGCGATAGTGGTTAGGCTTTTGTTTGTAGACTCAAAAAAACCTATTTCCTTGTTTAGAAGAGAACTTTATGGTAACCTTATTCTCTAGGGCCCATGTGTGAGGATCAACAATGAAAAATAGGTTCTATTATCACATGCTAGAAAAAAGGGGCATTCCATACCTCATGACAATGTGTCCTTCTAGGAAATTGGTGACAACATGAGTAGTACAATAACAAAATGTGTCATCTTTAGTCTACCAAGTACATTAATCCATGGCTATAAGAACATAATTATACCTCATTAATATAGGAAAATTTATTGATACAATAAAATTAAACCCCCACTTGGTGAAGAGTACCTTGTGCACTAGTTACAATATCATTATGTGGTTTCTTTATCTATTTGAAATTGTCTAGCATACATAGTACGAATGAACATGGTCTTGTGTATCTTTGAATATCATAGACAAATAGTATCCTAATATTAAAATATGATATATCATAGCCTTGAACAAGGCATGCCCAATACCAAACTTAACATGAAACTATTCTAAGACTTCCCTTGCCTCATTGAAGTTTAAATATTTCAAGTATATGATTCTTTTGGTATAGATGTCCATCCTTCAACATGTATTATGAACATTTCATTCTTCGAGCTCTAAGTTGAGAACTCTTCATCCCCTTGGAGAAAATGTTTTGCAATAAATGATAGACTATGCCCTAATACCAAACATCCGAAATGACCCCTTCATTGGTGAAAGAGTACAAAATTATCCCCTTTTCTAATTCAATGCTAGTGATAATATCAATTAGATATTTTCCTTAGACTAGCTCCAAGGGTTGGATCTTGAAGTTGAACTCCTCTAGTGTGGCAGTCAATTTTTCTTTCCTTTCTTCCAAATCATTTTGCATTAGGAAAAACTTAATTGCATGCTAGGAACAATGACATTGATCTTTCTTTGTAGGATATAGTGTTTAAATTTATTAAAAAATTTCACCAAGGATGATTCCTTATCCATATTTGGGTAGTTTATTTTGACATTTTTTAAGGGACAACTCATTAAGGCTATGGATCTTTCATCTTCACCATTCTTCTTTTGGGTGGTGCAAGAGCACCTAGGTTAGGTCTAAGAAGAAAATAAGGGTTTGGGAGGCTAGATAGGGCATTGGCCTAGTAGTTAGGAATAAGGAGTCATGATTCATGTATGTGAAACAAGAAACATTCATGCATGCATGAGGTGAGCAAATTAGGTGAAATGTTACAATTGTTCTCAATTAGGAGAAAAGTGTAAAATATTGTTTTAGAGGGCTAAATAGGTAAGAAAGGGTAGGTAGGCATAAAATAGTCTATCTATGACATAAATACCTTCCATATATCTTTTGAAGTCATAATTTTAGTCCTACCTAGCTCAAGTTGCAAAAATGTAAAAATGTCAATTTTGCAAAAATTGCATATTGACAATTTTGCAAAAAGTGGAACATTTCTTGTCAAAATTTGAAAAGTTGGTAAGAAGTTTTTAAGAGGTTAACAATAAGAAAATATTGGTTTATTTAGTTTTGGAATGGGTATGTAAATCCCTCTAACACATTTTTTTATAGTTCAAAAGTTTGTGACTATACGTCACCTTGCAAGAGAACAACATTTTAATGGTAGATGGAATGACAGTTTGAGTTTTAGTATTGATATTTAGTTTGAATCAATATTTTTGGTTGTAGTATAGTTTCTAAATTTTTTTAACTAAGTTTTTGGTTTTTTTATATTTTTTGTTCAATCCATTTTGGGCACAAAATAAATGATTTGGTAAACAAGCTACTTACTAGCTTGTATTGAGCAATCTAGGAAAAATGATGTCTACCAACATTCCCCATGGTTGAAACCATATGAAACCTTGAGGAATTCTTAGAGAAATCTTTTAGATTATGTGGAAAAGGCATGGATTTAGAAATGATGGTCTAGGCCAATTCCTTGGAAGCCCTAGGCAAGACCTTGATGTACTCGGCTAGAAATTGAGGCAAGGAAAGTGATATTCTTGCAAAGGAATAACTATTTGGGTTGAGTGGGTGTTATAATATATTAAAGAAGTGAGTGGGGCTACTACATGTGTAAGGAAAAGTCCTTAAGATCTCTAGGAAAGGAGTGAGGGTTTTTTTACTATTGTGGTCTAAAAGACCATTAAACCCTAACAAACCCTTAAAAATAGATTAGGGCATCATGTAAGAGTTGAGAACATAAAACTTCAAGAATATTGAGGGTTTTAAAAAAGGGTATAAAAATCTAGAGTTTATTTGTGATCTCATTAAGGAAAATTTTGCACAAATCCCAATTTAGCCCATTAAGAGGGCTAATTAAGGGCTACTAGGCCTAATAGAGGATTTGAATGAATTTGAGGGGATTGTATAGAAGCCAAATGTTTGGATTGTGGAAAATGGTTTTAAATAAGTATAATACACACTAGAAAGAGCCTCCACTCTTTGCAAGGTCAAGTTACTCATTAGGGAGGCCTAGAATGAAGTTCACAATTCATGATCAAGCTTGAATGGATATGATAGGATAAGGGAAAAGTTGTTCCTAGTTGTTTAGGGGTAACTTGTGTAATTAAGGATAGCTAGGAGTGTTTATCCACTATCGACATTACCCTAGCCTAGTCTTATCAAATTGATATCAGAGAAAATTTGATTTTGGGAAAATAAGTGCATGTCTGACAATGAAGAAGAAAATCCCATAGGATCCACCATGGTGACTAATGCAGAGTTGGCTAAGAAGCTTCAGGAATAGGATGAGGAGAACTTGGAGTTGAAGGCTAAGATAAAAGCCTTGGAAACAACACTTGAGAGAGAAGCTTTCAAGATCAAAGTAGTGACCAATAAGGTTAATCAATAGGAGGAACACAACAAGAAAAAAAGTGTATGATGAAGAAGAGGCACCTAAACCTAATCTTATTATAGTAGATGAACCATTTCTTAGAGCCATAAAATCAATGAATCAGAAAGCATTAGAAAGTGTGCCACTTTTTAGTGGAAAGTTGGACATAGACCATGTCTTAGAATGGTTGGAGGGCACGTAAATTTACTTTGAAATTGAGAAAGTAATAGAAGCCCAAAAAGTCAAAGTAGCAAAGGCGAGAATGAGAGGAGAAACTCTCACATGGTGGAAGTTTGTTTAAGATGAAAGAGAGAAAGAGGGTAAGAAGCCCTATGCCAATTAGAATAGTATGGCAAGAAAAATCCAACAAACCTACCTTCTTGAGGACTTTGAAGTATAGATGCATACAAAAAGGTAGAATTTCAAGCAAAGGGATAATGATTTTACAAGCTATACTGAAGAATTCCAAAAGCTATGCCTTAGATCCAAGGTGCAAAAAGATAAAATAATCAAGATAGAAAGGTATGTAAATGGATTAAGGTGGAATATTCAGGAGGAGATTCAATCATGGACTCCTAATACAATACAAAAGTGTTATTAGTTAGCACTTAAGGTTGAGGAAAAGCTAAAGAAGAAACAAGACTTCAACAGTAGAAGTAGAGGTAAAGGTAGAGAGCAAGGTGACCAGAGAAGGAAATTTGTTGGTGGAAGAGGCCAAGCATATAGAACCCAAGGGGATAGAAAATCAAAATAAGAAAGTGGTTCAAATAGTCGAAGAGGAGGATTCAATCAAAGAGGTCGAGGTAGTAATAATTTTAGGGGTAGGGGTAATAGTCAAGCCAAGGGACCCTCATATTTTTCCACCATAAAGTGTTATACCTACAACCAATTGGGATATCCCTCTTATAGCGGTATTGCATTGTAGAGTAGTAGACTATGATTTTGGTATTAAGGACAATATGTTGTGTATCTTCTCATGTGCAATCACTGACATACACTGCAACATGTATGTGACATATGGGCAAGTGTGTAGAACCTGAATTGACAACATATGGAAGTTATTGATGATTTATAGAGAACTATAGGGAAATGAAGTGGTGGGAAAATATTTTCTATTATATGACCAATATAGCACATTGTATTTAGAATGAAGGGTTGCGTAGTTAACCAGAGGTAGTATACTAACCACTGATGATGTTAAAGAGTGCACAGGTATGGAAGTCACATGTGTGAAAGATTGTATATTTCATTTCATTAACTTATAATAAAGAATGGAGCTGACTTAAGGAATTAATATTGAGTTTTGTATAAAGGAAAGATGTTTTATGAGTTTTAGACATCATCATTAGAGATCAAGAAGAAAAGAAGAAATATGAATTGTGAAGTAGAGGAGTAGAGTAATCTTCTAATGCATGACATCAAGGGTTACTATTGATGGGTTCAGAGTTCTAGATTTGATTGCATGATCTAAAGGTGAAGAAGTCTGACATACTAGATAGAGGAAGAAGTGAAATCTTACCTCACATATATTATTCTGAAAGAAATAGTACCAAGATCAATTGGATAGTGGGTTCATTTATATGATCCTAAAGCTATTTAGATAGTGGGTTCAGCTACCTTCTATAACTCCTAACAGGGTTGGAATCTCCTAATAGGGATTCAAAGTCTCCTAACAGGGACTCTTTGTACTAAGTGTTGTAACATACTTCTAAGAGGGTCCATCCTCTAATGAGGAATATTTAGATTAGTACATTATTTTGTGGGCATCATTCCCACTAGGGTTTTCCCTTTGATTAAGGGTTCCCTTAGTCATCATATCTAGTGCAACTATGTATGTACATTTCTTTATGATTGTTGTTTACTTTGGTTGAATAATTAAGAATAATTAAGATTAACATATAACTAATTCACCCCCACTCTTAGTTATATTGGTGATCTACTATTTCTAACAATTAGTATCATAGCTTCAAGTCCTTGAAGGGAAGTTTAAAAACTTTGGGAGATCCATGGTGAATCTGTTTAGAAAGGAAAGTCCTAGATTTGATGGCACAAACTATTATAACTAGAAGGATAAAATGAGGATTCATCTCTTGTGCATAGGTCCATGATATTGGCTTGCAACCAAGGCATCTAAAAATATTGTAGAAGAAGACAATCTTGAAACCTGTATTGAGGACCAGAGAGAAGTGTTTATGTGAAACATAAGGGCAAGAGAAGTAATACTGTCAACATTACCTAAAAGTGAGTATAGTTAGGTAAAATTACTCATGAAATTCAAAAAAATTTAGAGGCTAATTATGATGGTGATACACATGCAAAAAGGGTTAGATTGCAAAATTTGTATTGCTATCTCCAAGATGCTAGAATGATGGAAGATGAATCTGTAAGAAGCTATATTGGGAAAATATCTGAGATTATTGTAGGAATCACATCTCATGATGGAAAGAAATTTGATGATGAAGTGATATGGAAGATTTTGAAAAGTCAGACACCACCTTTCAAGATAGTAGCATGAATGATTTAGCATATGATACCCTAAACTACTAATTTCACCAAAGAGACATTACTTGGTAGATTGGAAGTTGAAGAATTTGATCGAAAATAGTTTGGAGAATTGGCAAAAGTTGAGATAGCATTTAGTGCACTAAATATCAAACCTAGTTTGGCAAGGAACACAAAAGCATAGGGAGAGATTGCAAGTAGTAGTAAATCCATTGAAGAAAATATCCAAGAGAGAGTAGCTCTTCTTGTAGAAAGAGAAAAAGATGGTAAGAATATCTTCAAATGCTAGACATGTAATGAATATTGTCATTATGCATCTAAATGTCCTAAAAGAGAAAGAAAGTATAAGGGAAGGTTCAAGTCTAGAAGACTTAGAAATTTTTTATATGCTAATGAAGAAGAAGAAGAAGAAGAAGAGGAATCTAATCAAAACATAAGTGAAGATGAATTTGAGTTTCTAGCTATAAAGGAGGTTGATCTTGACAGAGAAGAAAGTGTGCTGATCTCACAAGTTGAAAAGAAAGATTGGATCATTGATAGTGGTTGTTCACATCACATGAATGGTGACATGAGAAAGTTTGTCAAATTTAGAAGCCATGATGGATGAATTTTTAGAGTAGGGAACAATACAACCTATCCTATTATAGGAATTGGATCTATCACACTTGATGGTAAAACATACACTGATGATGTTTACTTTGTTGGTGGACTAAAGCATAACCTGTTGAGAATTGGACAACTTATGGAAAAAGGTTATAAATTACAGTTTGTTAATAACACACGCATTATCAAAAATAAGGAAGGAAAGCTACTTGGTATTGGCACAAGAACTAGAGGTAATGTATTTCAGTTAAACTCCACTAAAATAACATGTTTGGTAGCTAAGATTGACAATAGTTGGCTATGGCATAGAAGATTTTGTCACATTAACTTTGATAACATTGTGAAGGCTAGTAATACACTTGTTGCAAGAGATTTACCTAAGATCACTAAGCCCACTAATACTATTTGTAAGGAATGTATTTTGGCTAAGAAAAAGAGAATCTCATTTCCTGGCAAGTAATTTTGTACTACACAAAAGTTAGAACTAATTCATATAGATCTAAGTGGTCTTGCAAGAGCAAGAGGATACTATGGGGAAAGGTACTTTATGATTTTTTTTCACTAAAATGATGTGGGTAGCTTTTCTTAAAGAAAAATTAGAAGCATTTCAGAAATTCAAGATATTTAAGAACAAAGTGGAGAATGAATCTGGAGTCAAAATCAAGAGATTAAGATCAAATAGAGGAGGAGAATTCACCTCTAGAGAATTCAATATCTATTCTAAAGAGCATGGTATTAGGATACAACTATCTTCATCCCATACACCTAAGTAGAATGGGATTGTTGAAAGAAGAAACAAATCACTTGTTGAAGTAGCAAAGGCTATGTTATTTGAGAATGATTTACCAAAGGGGTTTTGGAGAGAAGTAGTCAATACAAAAATATACACACTGAATAGAGTATAGATTAGGAAAGGTATGGACAAACCACCTTATGAATTATGGTTAGGTCACTCACCATCAGTCAAGTACTTCAGGATATTTGGAAGCAAATGTTACATCAAAAGAGATGATGATATCAATAAGTTTTATCCAAGAAGTGATGATGGTATGTTTCGTAGCTATTCATTAAAAATTAAAGCTTACAAATGTTTCAACTATAGAACAAAAACTATAGTAGAGTGTGCAAATGTTAAAATTAATGAAAATTTTGGCACTAAGGAAAAGATAATGGATTATAACTCTGATCAAGATTATTATTCTAGAATGATTGGTTTGGTCACTCACCATTAGTCAAGTACTTCAGGATATTTGGAAGCAAATGTTACATCAAAAAAGATGATGATATCAATAAGTTTGATCCAGGGAGTGATGAAGGTATGTTTCTTAGCTATTCATTAAAAAATAAATCTTATAGATGTTTCAACTATAGAATAAAAACTATAGTAGAGTCTGCAAATGTTAAAATTGATGAAAAATTTGGCACCAAGGAAAAGATAATGGATTATAACTCTGATGCAGATGATTATTCTAGAATTACTAATAGAAGTAATGAATTATTTCTCAAGACTAACAATGACTTGTAGAATAATGTGCAAATTGAAGATGTAAGAGAAGAATATAGCATAGTGCCTAAAATAAGAGTTGAATTAGCAACTCCTACTCCAAATAGGAACATGATAAGATATCATCTAGTTGACTAGATAATAGGAAGTAAAGAAAAAGGAGTAATGACAAGGAGTAGAACTAATGAAGAACTATGTCTAATATCTCAAGTAGAACCAAGAAGTGCAGATGAAGCAATCAAAGATGATCATTGGATAAAAGAAATAGAGGAAGAACTTCAATAGATAATTAAAAATGACACATGGGAATTAGTTCTTAGACCTACGGACAAAAATGTGATTGGCACAAAATGGGTATTCAGAAATAAAATGAATGAAAAAGGAGAAGTAATAAGGAATAAAGAAAGACTTGTATGAAAAGGCTATTCTCAATAAGAAGGAATTGATTATGAGGAAATATATGCACCTATAGTGAGGATGAAAGTAGTCAGAATGTTCCTAGGATATGTAGTAAACAAGAATTTTAAGGTATATCAGATGGATGTTAAGTCAACATTCTTGAATGGAGAACTTGAAGAAGAAGTTTACATTGAACAATTAGAGGGTTTTCCTTTAACAAAAGAGAAGGATATGGTTTGCAGACTATAGAAAGAATTGTATGTATTAAAGCAAGCACCAAGAACCTAGTATGCAAGGTTGGAAAAATACTTAGCAAAGCTTGGATTTGGTAAAGGAACAACATATAGTAACTTGTACTTGAAGAAAATAGAAGATGGTTTGCTAATAATCAATGTATTTTTTGATGACATCATTTTTGGTGGAAATGATGAAGGTAGTAACAAATTCTTAGAAGACATGAAGAATGAGTTTGAGATGAGAATGATAGGTGAAATGAAATTTTTCTTGGGATTGTAGATTATTTAGAACAAAGAGGGTATCTTTATCTCTTAGACCAAGTACTTAAAAGATTTGTTGAAAAGATTTGGTCTAAAAAATTGTAAACTTGTTGGAACTCCTATGGTAACTGATCACAAGTTATCAAGCAAGGATGAGACACCTATTGTTGAATAAAGGAAGTATATATCTATGATTGGAAGATTGTAGTATCTGACTCATAGTAGACTAGATATAGCTAATGCAGTTGGAATTGTAGCCAAATTTCAAGTTGATCCTAAAGAATATCACTATGCAATAGTTTAAAGGATATTTAGATATCTGAAAGGAATATCTGATTATGGCATTTGGTATGACAGAAGCGATGACTTTACTCTCTGTACTTATACAAATGTTGATTGGGCTAGAGATAGGGATGATAGAAAAAGAACTAGTGGAGGGGCATTTTTCCTTGGAGGAAGACTAGTTTCTTGGCTCAACAAGAAGCAAAATTGCACCTCAAAAGTACTACAGAGGAAAAGTATGTTGTAGCAAAAAAGAACTATAATCAAGTCACATGGATGAAGCAAATGATGAAGGATATTAGAATTACATTCACAAAACTTGTTATCATTTACTGTGATAACACAAGTACTGAAAACATGTCTAAGAATCCTATTTTGCATTCTACAACTAAACACATTGCCATGAAATATCACATGTTGAGAGAGAATTTTGCTGAGTAAGAAATCAAAATGGAGTACATTAATACTAAAGAAAAAATTGCAAACATTTTCACAAAGGCCTTGCCAAAGGATACATTTGAGTACCTAAGAGGTAGGCTTGGGGTTATGCCCCTACCTAGCTCAGAATAGAAGAAGCAAAAATTGCATCAATCTAGGGTATATAGCATCATTGTTAGATTGGACTATATGTTGATACTTCCTTAATGGGGGTGATGGGGACACAACCCAACAACCAGAATAGACAGAATAGAAAGGGGAAATTATATTAACTGAGAAAATAAGCTGGTACAAACAGTGCAGAGAAAATAAACTCAAAACATGCCCTGTGGGCTTACAATAGCATAAATTTGGAGAATATTTCTCCTTTTAGCACCTCCTCCCAAGCTCCCATCCGAACTGCCTTTTACAATGCCAGAAATCTCCTTAAATAAACCCCGGAGGGTTAAGGACTAGGAGTACATTCTAGAAAGTGCTAGTAGGCATCCACCGACAAAATAGAAGGTTCCGGAAGCTGCGTTAGAAGTCGGTGCAATTCTAGAAGAATCCAGAAACGGTAGCCGAACTTTCGGGAGGCATAACTTTTGAACCGTAACTTCGATTGACAAACCGTTTACATTTTTGGAAAGCTCTCAAAGCGCTCTATAGCCCTATGGACAAGCTTTGCTTGTCCCCCATTTTTTGACCCTTTTCAAGGTCATTTAATGCCCCAAACCTGACTTTGAAGCATTCTTAGGGGGTCTCCAAAACCCGAAAAACTGCAACAACTTTCAAACCGTGGGGCCTTTTGACCTGATTCTTTTTCTGGAATGCTCTAAATCTCGATTACATTCATCTGGCCAAGTCACACCTTCTAGGTCACCAAAATGATGGTCAAATTGCATGCTCCTATTTTTTCGGGATTTTTAAATGCACTGATAGTTGAACTATGAGAGTTGGAACCTTTATTTGAGCCAAATGGGTATCCAAAAATGTAAAGACATAAAACAGAAACTAAGTCTAAGTACATTTTTTTTTTGGGTGACACAGGATTGCCTTATACCTCTGGATGCTCTTGCATCAGGGGGAGTATCTATGATGAACAGAGTCAGTCAAGGACTCTTGGAAATAGGTAATTGGTGTGCAATAGTGTCTTTAGACACTTGTGTTGTTTATATAACTATATGAAAAAGTTGTAAACCAATAGATTGACTTGTGGTCATTCTGATAGATTATTGTGTGTTCAATTTTTGTATAATCTTTGACATTGATGTTAATGGAGGAGAGAGTGACACGAAAAACATTAGAGAAAGTTTGTACTATGCAAGAAGTTTGTATTTGCATGAAGATTTGAGTGATGAAGAAACTTGCTGGTATTCTTGGAACTAGATGTTTTTCATCTATGTTGCCATCAATGCCAAAGGGGGAGATTGTTAGCATGTATGTTGATGCTATGGGGGAGTATTGTAGAACATTGATATGATGTATAACTATGTTTGTCATTGCTGACAACATAGTAATAAGTTAGTAAATAATTGGTAGAGTAGTAGACTGTGGTTTTTGTATTAGGGACAATACATTGTGTATTTTCTCATGCATAGTTACTAGCATATACTACAACATGTATGTGACATATGGACAAGTGCTTATAACTTGAATCGACAATGTACAAAAGTTATTGATGATTTATAGAGAACTATAGGGAAACAAAGTATTAGGAAAATAATTTCTATTGTATTATTGATATGGCACATTGTATTTAGAATGAAGGGTTGCGTAGTTAACCAAAGGTAGTACACTAACCACTGATGATGTCAAAGAGTGCACATTTATAGAAGTCACACATGTGAAAGATTGTGTGTAATTGTGAGTTGAAAACATTAATTAAATGTGTATTTCATTTAATTAAATTATAATAAAGAATGAAGCCAACTCAAGGAATTAAGGAAAGATGTTTTCCAAGTTTTAGACATCATCATTGGAGATTAAGAAGTAGAGAATAATTATGAATTGTGAAGTAGAGGAGCAAAGTAATCTACTAATGTGTGACCTCAAGGGTTACTCTTGATGGGTTCAGAGTTCTAGAACTGATTGCATGATCTAAAGATGAGGAAGTCCAATGTACTAGATAAAGGAAGAAGAGAAAGATTAATTCACATCTATTATTCTAAAATAAATAGTACTGAGATCAATTGGATAGTGGGTTTGTTGATCTGATCTTGAAGTTGTTTGGACAGTGGGTTTAGTTGCCTTCTACAACTCCTAACAAGGTTGGAATCTCCTAATAGGGATTCAAAGTCTCCTAATAGGGACTCTTTGTACTAAGAGTTGTAACAAAATCATAACAGGGTCCATCCTCTAACAAGGAATATTTAGATTAGTACATTATTTTGTGGGCATCATTCCCATTGAGTTTTTCCCTTTCATCAAGGGTTTCCCTAGTCAACATATCTGGTGTAATTGGGTATGCACATTTCTTTATGATTTCTATTTATTTTGGCTAAATAATTAAGATTAATATATAACTAATGCACCCCCCCTCTTAGTTATATTGGTGATATACTATTCTACCATATGCCATTATTGTCAATCATCAAAATGCACAAAATACAATTAGATCAGAAATGCCTAGAGAAGTGTAGGATCTACTAAATCATTTTGATGACATTGTAAGTGATGGAAATCACAACTTTCCACCTAAGAGAGATATTAGACATTAGATAGACTTCATCCATGGAAGGGATTTACCTAATAAGATATCTTATAAAATGACACCTAGCCAACATGACGAGATTGCTAAGCAAGTGCAGGAGTTGTTGGACCATGGCTTAATAAGGAAAAGTGTAAGCCCATGTGTAGTACCAAATATTTGGGTGCCAAAGGAGGGAGGTACTTGGAGGATGTGTACATATTCAAGAGAAATAAATAAGATAACTATTAGGTATATATTCCTAGTCCCAAGAATTGAAGACTTATTTGATTGTTTGGGAAATGCCAAGTACTTTAACAAAATTGACTTGAAGAGTGGGTATCACCAAATAAGGATTAAGGAGGGAGATGAGTGTAAGATAAATATTAAGATTACAAAACTATTGTATGAGTGGCTAGTGATTCCCTTTGGCCTTTCAAATGACCCCTCCACATTCACAAGACTCATGAATGAAGTGTTTGTGATTACTTGGGTAAGTTTGTAGTAATTTACCTTGATGATATCTTAATTTAAAGTAGTATAAAGGAAGAACATTTAAGGCACTTAAGTCTAGTTTTGAAAAGGTTATTTGATGCTCAACTCACCATCAATTTGGAAAAGTGTGATTTTATGAAGGTGGAGTTGGTCTATTTGGGTTTTGTCATCTCACAGGGGCAACTTAGGATGGATCCTACCAAGGTGGAGGTTATACTTAGTTGACCAACACCCAAGTCTACATTATAGGTAAGGAGCTTACATGGCTTAGCATAGTTCTATAGGAAGTTCATAAAACATTTTAACCATATTTGTGCACCATTGCTAGAGACTATAAAAGGTGGGATTAGAGACAAGTTTAAATGGACTAATGAAGCCACTAGGAAATTTGAGGAGTTGAAAATTTAGATAGCCACCCAACCTATTTTGGTCCTACCTAGTTTTGAGAAGTTATTCACTATTGAATGTGATGCCAGTAACCTTTCCATTGGAGCAATACTTAGCTAGTAGGGTAAGCCAATTGCATTTCATAGTGAAAAGTTGAATGAAGGAAACAGAAAGTATTCTTCCCATGACCTTGAGTTGTATTCCTTGAATCAAGCCTTGAGGAAATGTAGGCATTACCTATTGCCTAAAGAATTTGTGGTGTATTATATAATCAGGCTATAAGTTTTCTCAATTCCCAAGACAAGTTGAGTCACAAGCACATGAAGTGGGTGGAGTAAATTCAAGCCTATACCTTCATCATTAAACATAAAAATAAATTACAAATAGGGTTGTAAATGCACTCAGCCATAGGTTTCTGACTATACAAGAAGTGCATATTAGGAGTGTGGGGATTGAGAACTTCAAGGGAATGTATCTTGATGATCCAAACTTTGCTGAACCTTATAAGGTGTGTATGGATTATGCTAAAAAATTTCATCATGAATACTCTGATTCTACCTTGCAGGAGGCATCTCATTTAAGGATAATCAACTATCTATACCAAGGGGCTCTATTAGGGAAAACCTCATCCAAGAGAAGCATAATGATGCTTTGAGTGACATTTTGGTATTCATAAAATAATAGATTTGGTACAAATATTCTACTACTAGCCTACATTGAGCAAGGATGTGAAGAAAATGTGGAGTACAATATTTCTTTTCAAAAGTCAAGGGAGTTGCCACCAATGTAGGGTTATACCAACCATTTCCCATTTCTCAAAGGCCTTGGGAATTATTGAGCATGGATTTTATGGTGGGGCTACCTAAGAAAAAGTAGGGCTATGATAGTGTCTATGTCATTATGGGAAAACTCAACAAGATGGCTCATTTTGTGCCATGTAAGATCACACATGATGCATGTGATATTAATAATATATTATTCAAAGATGTAGTAGGAACACATGAATTTCCTCTTAGCATAGTATTTGATAGGGACATTGAGTTTATAATGAGTCACTTTTGTAACACTCTGTGGCATAAATTAGGCACTGATATTTCATTTTCATCTGCCTATCATCCTCAAATAGATAGGAAAATAGAAGTGGTCAATAGGAGCTCAAGAAACCTCTTGAGGTTTTTGACCAAAGAGTATGGTCAGAGTTGAGACCACATCATTGCACAAGAAGAGTATACTTACAATGATAATATCAATAGATCCATTGGGAAGAGTCCATTTGAAGTGGTGTATAGAGTGCATCCTAGAGGCATTATTGAGCTTAGGGATATGAAGGTAGGTGAAGAGGTTAGTGGAGTGGTTGAAGACTTTTCTCTTTCAATGAAAGAGGTTCATGACATGGTCAAACAAAGCTTGGAGAAGAATACAACAACCATGAAGCAAAGGGTGGATGCCAAGAAGAGAGATGTGCAATTTTAAGTTGGGGATTATGTTATGGTCCATCTCAATAAGAATAGACTATCCAAAGGAGAATCACATAACTTTAGATGAGGAAGGTGGGGCCATGCAAAATTCTAGCCAAATATGGGGCCAATGCCTACCAAGTTGATCTACCAATAGATATGGGGATCTCCACTACTTTCAATACTATAGATCTAGTAGCATACAAGGGTCCCACTCTAGAAGAGGATGTATACCTACAAGATATTGTAGAAAAACTACCCAAAATATCTACACACAAGTTTTAAGCTAAAAATATTTTGAGTTCCAAAGTACACAAGGTGACTAGGAAAAAGACCTACATGAAGAATCTTGTAAAGTGATAGGGAAAAATAGATAGTGAGGCTACTTGGGTTGTTGAAGGAGACTTCAAGAAGAAGGGAATTGACCTTTCCATAATTCCCTCATTCTTTGAGAATACTATGAGATAATCCATGTAAATGACTATGCATTTATTTACTAGGAATTTGAATGCTTCATCAATATCTCATTGAAAAGTAGTTATAGCATTAAGTAGATCAAAAATAATGTATCTATATGCAAATATACCCTATTTAGTTGTAAAGGAAGCTTTTTAGTTTGTCTTCTTCTTGAACCATCACTTGGTTTTAACTTGAGTAACCATCAAGAAATGACATCATCTTATACCTATTCATAATTTGAAGCACCTAATCAAGTGAGGGAAGCATGCAATTATCTTTCTATGAAGACTAATTCATGTTTCTAAAAAACACACATAGTCTAATTTCTCCACTTTTCTTATGTACTAGAACCAAGTTAGCAACCTAGGTGGAGTGATGAATTCAAAAAATGTTCTTCACATTCAATAATTTTTTCACCTCTTTCATGATTAGTGGCTCAATGATTGAATTGACAAGCCCTCATTTTTGATGAAATGGTTTTGCATTTGGTTTGAGAGGTATATTGTACACTATTATATGTGGATCATATGTCTTAAGGTCCTCATAACTCCATGCTATGATGTCTTTATACTCAACCAATAGTTACAACATTTCTTTCCTTTTTTGCTGGTTGCAAACCTTCCCAATATTTACTATTCTTGGATCTTTAGCAAAACCCAAACTGTATGAATCACAATCATCACTTCCCTCCTTAGGTGGATGTATTTTCTACCACATAGATTCATATTTATCAAATATCTATAAAAATTCAACCATCCCTCTAGAAATTATATTTATTTTCAAATTTATTACTCTATCCTCATCCTCAACTTCCTCCTTATCTTCATTTTCTTCTTGCTCATCATCTATCATCTATTCTTCAAACATTCTACTACTCATGAAATATTCCAATATGTGTTTATCATATTGGAAGACTTGGAAGTCTTTTATATTGTTGGGGATGGATGTAGCTACAACCAATTCTATGAATAATATTTTAAGTATGGTTTTCTCCATTGGTTGTAACACATTGACTACTATAGCCAGTACATTTATGACTAAATTTCTCCTTTGGGAAGTTTACCTATTGTTGAGGTCTTGAAAGGCTTCCATCAGGTCCCAAAATCTTTTCCTATACACATCCAATCTTTTACCACTACCTAAACCTGATTTTCCTGATCATCAGTTGAGAGTTTCCCTCAACTATGAGAACATTCAAATCCTTTTCTAAGGCCAATAGAATACCTCATACCAGAGCTTCATATTATACATCATTGTGATTACATAAATATTGGAATAAATTTGGGGTAGATTAGCTCCATCCTAACTCTTGCTCCTTGTTTTCATTTATTTAAATAAATTATAAGGTCCACACTCTGTCTATGTCCTTGGCTAGTCTTGTCTTTTTGATGGCCTTTACCTTATATTTAACCTTGTCCTTGAAATAATTGAATTAGGACTCCATTATATCTTGCCTTGGGTGACATTCCTAGTCTCTTCAGGCATGTCTCTATTAGATATAGGAAATATAGAGGGGGGTGGTTGGGGAGGGGTAGTGAATTAGTATTTCACAAACTTTGGCCCCAAAATAAATATGTTAAACAAATTTATAAATTTCATAAGAAATTAAACTAAGCATGTTGGACAATAAACATAACCATGCAATTAGAGAACTCATAAAACCATATTTTGTTAACTAGGGAAACCTTGGCTGATGTAGAGAGAACATCAAGAAAAGTGGATTCTTCAATATCCCTTACCAACTTCTCTAAAAGAGGATTTTTTTCCATCTCTTTCTAAGGATTATTTCTAGGGTCTTCAAAATAAACCCCTAAACAACTCTGAATTACCACAATAATTTCCAACAACTTGGCTAAGACTTGAAGTGTGATACACCTTTTGACTTTTAGGACCCAAATTCCTCAAATTGTTGATTTAGTGGAAACTCAACCTAAGCCTCTTAGTAACCCTTCCTATCAATTGGAATGGTGTCATAGGAACTCATATAGGGTTTTCTAATAGTTGGTTTGATCCCCAACTTCACAAAAGGCTCCAAATCCAAATTGGGCTAGTAGTGCAATTAGGCCTCTCTAATTGATTTTTCCTATCCAACTTCCAAAACCTCCAAAAGATAACCCAAAAAAATACCTTTTTAGGTACCCTTTTCAACATTATTTTTTATTTCAAGAGATTAGATATGACTCTACTCCAACATCCCCTAACCGGTACCTTGTACACAAACCTAATAGGCCTAATTAGGCTTGATTTAAAAAGTAGGTATAAGAAAATGGGTGCATAGAATGAAACTAACACCTTGGATATTTTCTCCCACACTAATTCACACTATCTACTATATTTAATGTCCTACTAATATGATTTACTCCTTCAAATTTTTGATGCTATATTTTTTAATGTTAAATACATAGAGATATTTGACCTAGGGCTAACTAGTAAAAATAACAATTCAAGGAGTCTGATGACCAAACCTTGGAATATTATAATATACATCACCAAATTTCTTTCCCCAAATGGCCATTTAATTCCATTTGTGGGAATGCAAGTTAGGCCCTCATCTTGGTTGCACACCCTAGAAATGAGGGTTTCTAGTGTTGTCTATGCAAAAATTGAAAAACCTTTAGTTAGAGATGTCATTGAGACTTGAAAAAAAAAAAGAAATGGTTTACTAGTTCATCCCTCTATCCAACAATATAAATTTATCTAGTCTACCAATTCATACACAATTTTACAATCATAAGAAACAACACATTCGATGATAAAACTCTATGTTTACTTCTTTCTAATGTCTTAAATTAATCCAAGGAGGAATGAAGAACTAGGGCAAAAGGCACACCTAGCTATCCAAACCACCATGCAAGAGTTAACACAGTGGAAACACAACACAAAGAACATCAACCAAAGGAGGGAGAAGAGAAAACATTTTTATTGGTTCATCAAATAATCAACATGCATGTCTAGTTGTTAGGCCTTCTAGGTTATTTCTAGATACCAAAATACATACAAATCCATAATTCAGCTTCAAATTCAGATTTCCAAACACATATGCTTCCCACTTTCACATCCTCTAAGTTTTACCTCTTAAAACTCAATCCTAGACCTCCTTAAATACTTGTGTGGTCGTAGGTTAGCCTATCAAAAATTAAGCCTTACATTAAATACATGCACAACCACAAGTCGACTCGCATCAAATATTAACTACAAATATCAAAATTAAATACATGCAAGGTCAGCTCAAACTAGAACCAAACATAGACAACTTGATCAAATAAGGACCAAGAAAAATACATGCACTTGGCACCAATAGGAACACTCAATACCAGTAGTAACACTTGACACCAATAGATTCACTTGGCACATGAAGGGATACTTGGTCAACACTATATTGCTATAATAACTTAGCATCCATTAGAGCTACAATAACTCAACATCTGCTTGAGCTATAGTAACTTGACTTCCACTAGAGCTACAATAACTTGGTGTAGGACCAGAAAATGGGTTAAATGCATAACATACTATGAGCAAATCAAAAAACTCAATAATCATATATTAGCACCCACTAGTCTACCATGAAAGCCAAACTAATAAAGAAAGGAATAGAAACCCCCTTTTTCATTTGTAGCTCCTATGTCCTTCTTTCTTCTCCAAATGATTGTAGATCCAAAGTTGCCTATAGTGCACACAAAATTGAAGCAAAAGTCTATGATGTGGATAATGCCATGAGAATACTTGAAGTTGTGATTTTACTGTGAGAGATGGAATAACAAATCTATAAGAAATTAGGCCCTAAAGGCTTCCAAGACTTCAAGAGGGCTTCAAGAAGACCTGAAATGAGAGAAAGAGTGTCCATTTTATAATCAACACTCAAAGTGAGGGCATTGGATTTGTCACCCATAGATGTGCAATGTGGCAAGAGATTCCTTTAAGAATCCATGATGCATATGACAAAATATGTCAATTGTGAGATTCTATGACACATGAAAGTCAAACTTGGCTAAATGTGGAAGAGAATCTATGACGCATCATAAGACACCTCAACCCACTTAAAGCCAAGAATCTATGACAAATAAGCCAAATAGGGATGTACGTAAGAGATAAGAATATTTGATTATGACAAGTCTTAGCCAAGTGTCAAAGGAGAATCCATGAGGTGTCATATCCAAGTGTCATGATGATGTAATATTTTATGGAATATTTGAATTAAAAATCCTTTTATTCCACAAAATAAGAATTAGTAGAAAATGGAATTAATGATGGAAAATGGAACTTAGGAAATTAAGAATTTCCATGGTTTGCAGATGATCAACCAATTAATTAATAAGATTAATTAATTGAGGATGATAATTAGGAAGAATAATTAGAAGTAATAATAGAATTAAATTACGGGTTATTTAATCTTATAGAGAAAATTAGTAAATGATTGGCCAAATTGATTAAATGAATGCGATTGTACCCTTTGATAAAAATGTAACGATGATGGATATGGAATAAGATGATGATAGATAGACCAAAGCCATGGTCAAATTGATTGATAGATCAAAATTGATAGCATGCCAAGGACACATGACATGAATTGGTTGATATGTAACATTTAACCGACATTGTAAATGCTACAAGATTAAAATTGATTGATAAGGTTTGATCATAATAACATCGACGAACATTGTCAATGTTATTAAAATGGTTGATGATGCTGTGATTTGACATTGAAAGCCTCAACAATGTCAAAGATTGGATGACATGAATGATAGTTTGACCTAGCACTGAGAGCCACAACAGTACTAAGGTCAAATTGATAAGATTGATAGGTTGATAGGTTTCCAAGGCACTGAAAGCCACAACAACACGTAAGAGTTGGATAAATGATGATTGATTTGGGATGTTTGATACATTTTTAGTTGATTAGGACTAATTTTGAGTGATTTTGGGTTGATTTGGGGTGATTCTGAGTTGATTTGATATGGTTTTGAGTTTATTTGATATTGATGTGAAAGGGGATACAAATGACGAAATATGGTCAATCTGGCCAAAAGATCGAAGTTAGTAGAATGAGAAAATGGGACAAATTATTATGAGGTGATGAAGTCATCGATGTGAACCATTTTTGAGCGTCTACACTTGGCATCTACTAGAGCTACAATAACTTGACATCCATTAGAGCTACAATAACTTAGCATCCACTAGAGCTATAGTAACTTGACATTCACTAGAGCTATAGTAACTCAAAATCCACTAGATCTATAGTAATTTTACATCTACTAGAGCTATCATAACTCAACATCCATGAGAGCTATAGTAAGTTAGCATCCACTAGAGCTACAACAACTTGGAAACCACTAGAGCTACAATAACTTGACATCCACTAGAGCTATAGTAACTTAGCATCTAACATGCAAAATATGTTGGAAATATAAGAGGAGTAACTGAGAGGAGAGGGGTGAATCAATTACTACAAAAATAAATCCTAGATCCCTTAGATGTTTTTGATAAGGTAAACAGGTTTTAAGGGGTCCTGAAACCCATAAGTTTAACAACAAGAAAGGCTGAAAATAAGTGAAAAAATGCCCATAGATCCCTTAGATGTTAGTACACAAAGAAAATAAATAATTGAATACTTCCAAAGCTTAGTAAACACACAAAATGTTGTAACTTGGTAATAACTAGATCAACTTGGTAAAAGATTAATATATAAACCATTATATGTTATCTATGATTATGATTAAATCAACTTAGTTGCAAACACATTAAAAAAATAACATGAACACATTTGATGCTAGGATTTAACATGGAAACCCAATTTTGAAAAAACCACCAATAGCAACTAGTTATTGATTTTCACTCTTCTAAAGTGAGCCTTGTTAGAAGGACACATTGTTAGGTGTGATCCTATTAAAGGATTTAATCACCCTATTAAGAGTGGCCTATTTAGAGGTCTTGAGAACAATTCAATGGAATTTCCACCTTGTTAGAGGATTTACAAATAGCTATTAAGCCAACTCTATTAAGAGATTTAGACCATTGCTACAATGGTTAGAGAGTAACAATAAGATGACTTGATTTGATTGCAACCAATTTGCTGATTCCAGATCTATGTTCTTCCTTGAACTTGATCCTTCTTGATCAAATATGGCTTTGTTGCACCGCAAGGATATTCTTCTTATCCTTCAAATTCACTTCCTCTACTCATCAATAGATCTTCAATCACATCATCATAATTCACACATTCTCTTGCACTTCCACTTTTCACACTTACTTGCATACTTTGAAATCACAACTTGATCTTATACTTATATCTTTCACTTTGTCAAGTTGGCTCAAATACAACTTACAATAACCACTATTAATTACCTTAGTCAGCTGAAATCAATAGATAAATCAATTAAACTCAATACAACAAAATAAGAAAATCCTTTGCTAGCCAACCCTACTTGATAGAAAATAACCCTAAAGTGATCTCATTCATTAACCAACAGATGCTTGGTTAACACTACAAACATATAAAAATCCTTTGGCAACCGAGTGAGTTTGGTTAGTACTGGTTCCATCCAACTCTCCTTCATTACTTGAGTGAGCTTGGATAATACTCACTTTCTGCAACTTTTCCTTTAATGCCCTAGTGAACTTGGTAGACACTACCTTCTAAACTAGGAAAACATAGGAACACTTGATAGACACTAAGAACTATCTTCACTACTTGAGTGAGCTCAGCATATACTGACTAATAATGACTATGACATTTGTGTAACATCAGATACAACAAACAATTAATCAATTGTATCCAAAAATATCCCTCTTTGGCAGTCATGGAAACACAACATGTCATAGCACAATGAAATTTTAGATTGAAAAAACTCCCTCTGTCAGTATGAGCTCTTCCTTTCATTGAATTCTATCTATAATAGCTGTTACCAAGTTCATTCAGAACATCCTCCCTCTTTTAGGATACTTCATCTTTTAGAAGATTTCTCCCTCTCTAGTTTCTAACTTTATTTAGGTTCCAAAAATTTATGAGATATGACAATAAAATTCTCCCTCTTTGACAACACATGCAAAAGACAATAGCTCTGTAGATAACAATGTACCTTAAGTATTGATTCATCTGCAATATACCCTTGCCAATTCAACATCAACTAATTGATCTCCAATAGGTTCTGGTTGATGCATTCATCAAAGTTTATTTTAGTGAGATTTAGATAGGGGAATGATCCCTAGCTTACCTCTTAGATATAGAAATGCATCCTTAGGTAATGGCTTGGTGAATATGTCTGTAATATGTTCCTTTGTATTCACAAATTCCAATTTGACTTCTTTATCTTGCACCAATTCTCTTAAAAAATGATATTTTTTTTGCGATATGCTTTATTTTAGAATGCATCACTGGATTCTTTGATATGTTGATTGCATTGGTGTTATAACAATATATGACAACAAGATCTTTGATTTCTACCTTCATTCCTTCCAATAGCTGTTTGAACCAAACAATGTTAGAGCAATTGACTGATATTGCTACACAGTCTACCTCTATTATGGATTGAGAAGTACAATTTTTCTTCTTTCTTGTCCAAGATACTAATCTTTTACCAAGAAAGAATGCTCCACCACTAGTTCTTTTTCTATCGTCAAGACTTCTTTCCTAATCAGCATTAGTGAATACTTTGAAATCTAGATTGCCTCCAAGTTTGTACCATAAACCATAGTCTTCAGTACCTTTTAGATACCTCATGATTCTCTTGATTACCATCATGTGATTTTCCTTCAGATTTGCTAAGAATCTTGCCACTATTCTAATTGCTAGAGAAATATCAGGCCTTGTGTGAACAACATACTGCAATTTTCCAATCATTAATCTACTTCTTTGGAATCATCATTTTTGGAAAGCTTATGTCTAGTAGACATAGGTGCTCCAACTAGTCTTGAATCTTCCATTTCAAATTTCTTCAATATCTCCTTGATATACTTAGATTGAGTGATGTAGATACCATTCTTGTTCTATTGTATTTGCAATCTAACAAAGAATTTTATTTCACCAAACATGGACATATTAAATTCTTTACTCATGTCTCCTAAGAATGTTTTGCACAAATCATGATTTCTTGTAAACAGAATGTCATCAACAAATATTTCTGCTAACATAATCTTCTTATTTGGTCCTTCCTTGATATACAAACTACTACTATTATTATTTCTTTGAAAACCAATTTGTACCAAGTAATTATGGATTCTTTCACACAAATCTCTGGGAGCTTTCTTTAGACTATATAAAGCTTTGTGTAGTTTACAAACCATGTCTCCTTTACTAGGATCTACAAAACCTTCTAGTTGTTCAATGTAGACTTCCTCATCTAGAATTCCTTTTAAGAATCCAAATTTAACATATATTTGATATACATTAAATCCTCTATGTGTTGCATATGTTAGTAAAGTTCTAACACCTTCAAGTCTTGCTACAGGAGAAAAAGTCTTGCTATAGTTGATACCTTCTTCTTGAGAGTAACCTTTGCATACTAATCTTTCTTTGTTTCTTGATACTTTTCCATCTTCATTCAAATTATTTCTAAATATCCATTTTGTAATGATTATATTTTTATCCTTGGGTCTAGGAGCAAGAGTCCAAGTTTTGTTCTTTTCTATATATTCTATCTCTTCATTTGTTGCTTCAATTCAACTTTCATCTTCTAGACCATCTTTAACACTTCTAGGTTCAAACTTAGCAAGTAAACATGTACCTTTTAATTTTCTTCTTGTCATTGTTCCATCTAATTTGTCTCCAATGATATGATCAAGTGCATGATGTCTTTTTACATATCTTGCTAATATAGACTCCTTGGTCTTTGAATGATTTCCACCATCTTCTTCTTGAATTTTAGTTTCAAGCTCGATTCCTTCTATTTGTGACTCGGGTCCATTAGGCTCGATTTGAACTAGCTCGGTAGCCTCTGATTGTAACTTGGGTCCTTACAGCTTAAGTTGCACTATCTTTAACTTGGTAGCAATTAGATTTTTTTGGGACTCAAGAGTTGAAGCATCTTTTCTTTTAGATAGATTAGGAAGGGTATCAAGTTCATAGTAAATGAATCTTCTATAGTCTTTAAGTTCCTTGTTGCTTTCTTCTTCACTTTTTTTTTCATATTCATCAATTCTAACATGTGCACTCTCTATAATTTTTTGAGTAGATAAATTTAAACATATGTATGCTTTGCTTATGCAGGAGTATCCTATAAATATGCCTTCATCACCTTTTACATCAAATTTTCCTTTTCTAGATTCTTTCAATATGTAACATTTACTACCAAATACTTTTAGATAACTTACATTAGGTTTGTAGCCATACCATAGTTGATAAGGTGTCTTATTTGAATCTTTCTTCAACTAAACTCCATTCAAGGTATGAATTGTAGTGTTGATAGCTTCCTTCTAGTATTTGAGAGCAATGTTCTTTTCAATAATCAAGGTTCTTGTACAATCCATGACAGATCTATTTCTTCTTTCTACTATACCATTTTGCTATGGTGTACTAGGGGTAGATGATTTTCTTTTGATTCCTCTTTTAATGAAATTTTTTTTAAATTCATGGGAAACGAATTCACCACCTCTGTCTGATGTTAAGCATTTCAACTTCTTTTCAGTTTCTTTTTCTACTCTTGCTAGATACATTATTGTCATCATTCTAGAGTAGTCATCAACAAAGAGAATGGAAAACTTTTCTCCACTATAACTTTCTATCCCAATAGGTCCACATAAGTCTATATGAACAATTTCCAAGACTTCTTTTGAGTGATAGTCTTTGCTCTTGAAGCTTGTCTTTCCCATCGCACCAATTTGGCAATTCTTACATTAACTCATGTTAAGCTTCTTCAAACTAAGAATACCTCTTACTCTTTTATGTTTTCTTATCTTAACCATATTATCAAAGTTCATATAACATAGCCTTTTGTGCCATAACCAACTTTCCTCTACTTGAGCAATAAAACATGAACAATCACTAAGATCAAGATAAAATAGATTACCTTTTTTTGCTTGCTAGAACCAACCAAATTTCCTTTCCCATCTCGTATCTTGGCCTGTCCACTCATGAATTCCACCTTGAATCTAATGCTATTTAGTTGTGTCACACTTAGTAGGTTATTCTTTAGTCCTTCAACCCAATAAGCATTACCACACACAAGTTCTTTAGTCAACAAGATACATCCTTTTCCTTTTATGTTACAAGGTTCATTGATTCCAAATCTTACACTACCTGCATCATAATATTCCATATGCTCAAATTTTGTTTTGTCACTAGTCATATGATGTGAGTAACCACTATCAATAATCCATTTATCATTTTTTCTAATATGAGAGATAAGTACCATATTATCTCCTTCATCATCAGATTCATCTTTCACAACAATATAAACCATTTCATCTTCATTTTTATCAAAATCTTTAGCTATGAAACAAGATTTCTTACTTTTGTCCTTGAAGCTCTTGTAGTTCTAGGAGTCCTTTCCTTTATGCTTATTGCTTTTCTTCTCATCCTTGAATTCTTTGTTTAGAAACCTAGTAGTGACGTGACCAATTTCTTCACAAGAAAAACAAATCAGAGGAATTTTACCTTTGTACTTTCCTCTTCCTTTGGAATACTTTCTTGCAAGCAGGGCTTCAACAACTTCAAGATCATTGTCTAAACTTTCTTCTAATGATCAATCTTCTTCACTTCCTGATTGACTAAATTTTGACTTTTTACCCTTTTTTTGAGTGAAATATTAGATTTAAATGTAGATTCAATATTCTTTGAAGCAAGAACATAGTTATCGTAATTGTTGAAATCAAAAGTTGTTAATCGTCCAACTAGAGTATCCAACCCTATCTTATTAGTTGGATCGCATCTCATTTCTTGAATAGTAGATACTCTAATTGCATAAATGGGAAGAAGAGTTCTAAGTAGTTTAATTACAATAGTTTCCTCCTTAATGTCTCATCTAGATGCTTTGATTGCACTTATACTAGCCTTGATTCTTTCCACATATTTTTTAATGTTTTCATCTTCTCTCATTCTCATTTGATCAAATTTTCCTCTAAGGCTTTTTGCTTTGGCTCTTCTTACATTGTTATCTCCTTCATAGATATTTTTTAGTTTGTTTCACATTTCAAAAATAGTTTTGCAATCTTTTACATTATCAAATTCAACATAATTGAGAGTAGATACAATATCAATCATCATGATATTATGATTCTTGTTTTCAACAATGTCTTCAACTAATAATGTTCCAGTGGGAGTCTTATATTCAGCATCAAGATACTTGCAACTAGAATCACTAATGGTAGCCAAATGTAATCTCATAAGTCCTTGCCATGCTATAAAATTGTCTCTATTAACCTTGGAAATCTCTCTTTTGTAAGACATCCTAATCTTTATCTTAGGTCCTTGAAACCTTCTTTGCAAGCACCAAAAGGTTTGATACTAATTCATGGAAATATAAGAGGAGTAACTAAGAGGGGAGGGGTGAATCAGTTACTACAAAATAAAATTGCAAATCCCTTAGATGTCAATACACAATGCAAACATAATATTGAATATTGCTGAAGCTTGGTAAACACATAGAATGTTGTAACTCAGTAATAACTGGATTAGCTTGGTAAAAGATTAACATAAAAACCATTAGATATTATCTATGATTACCATTACTTTAACTTAGTTGCAAACACATAAATAAAATAGCATGAACACATTTAACATTAGGATTTTATATGGAAACCCAATTTGGGAAAAACCACTTATAGCAACTAGTTACTAATTTTCACTCTTCTGAAGTGAGCTCTGTTAGGAGCCAACGCTATTAAAAGTTACAAAACACACTATTAAGTGTGACCCTGTTAAAAGATTTAATCACCCTATTAGTAGTGGCCTGGTTAGAAGTCTTAAAAATAATTCAATGGAATTGCCATCTTGTTAGAGGATTTACAAATAGATGTTATGCCAACTCTATTAAGAGATTTAGATCATTGCTACAATGGTTAGAGAGTAACAATGAGATGACTTGATTTGACTGCAACCAATTTTCTGATTTCATATCTCTATTCTTCCTTGAACTTGATCCTTCCTGATTGAATATGGCTTTACTACACCACAAGGATATTCTTCTTATCCTTCAAATTTTCTTCCTTTACTCATCAATAGATCTTCAATCACATCATCATAATTCCCACATTCTCTTGCACTTCCATTTTTCACAATTGCTTGCATACTTTGAAATCACAACTTTACCTTATATCTTTCACTTTTTTAAGTCGGCTCAAATACAACTATTAATAATCACTATTAATTACCTTAGTTGGCTAGAATCAATAGATAAATCAATTAAACTCAATACAACAAAATAAGGAAATCCTTCGCTAGTTGACCCTGCTTAGTAGAAACTAACTCTGAAGCATTTTTCTTTGTTAACCAACAGATGCTTGGTTAACACTAAAAACTTACAAAAATCCTTTGGTAACTAAGTGAGCTCAGTTAGAACTAGTTCCATCCAACTTTCCTTTTTTACATAAGTGAGCTCGGTTAACACTCGCTTTTTACAACTTTTCCTTCGATGCCTAAGTGAGCTTGGTAGACATTGCTTTCTGAACTAGGCAAAGTTAGGAACACTTTGTAGACACTGAGAACTATCTTCACTACCTAAGTGAGCTTGGCATATAATAAATGATAATGATTATGACATTTGTGTACCATCAAAGAGAATACACAATTAATCAATTGTATCCAATGGAATGAATAAAGATGAGTAGGATAGCAAGATAACCCAAGATGCTCCTGCATTGAAAAATTGGGGTTGAAAGAAATGATTCTCTTGAATCATTGTGATGTCATAATCTGAGTTGAATCCAACTCAGATTGAGAAATCCATGAAGCATCTTCAATAGGTCTATTCTTCTACTTCACCAAATATTCATAGTAATCTTTTCCTCTTGTTCTCTTGCCAACTCTCTAATCCAAAATCTGTTCAACCTCTTCAATCTGCTTCTTAGGATAATATTTTGATACAAAAAATTAATTTGACTCATGATACTTATGTAAATCAATAATTTGAATATAATAGATATATCCATGTCATCAGGTAACTCAACTTCGTAAGCATTACCACTGTCAAACTTCTTCAAGATCTTACAAGGTCCAAACTTCTTCATCTTCAGCTTACTGTATGTTCCAAAGGTAAATATTCCTTTCTTTAAATGAACCATCACCTCATCACCAACTTCAAAATCATGATGTCTTCTAGACTTATCATCATTCTCCATATACTTTTGATTACTTTGTTCCAACCTCAACTTCACTTCCTTATGCAAAGACTCCATAAAATTAGCAAATTATTCCCTTACAGTGCTTCTCTTTTCTTTTCTAGAAACATCTCTCAAATCTAATATATCTCTTAGTTTCATTCTAGTAACAATCTCAAAAGGTGTTTCCCTTGTACTCCTATTCATAGAATTATTATATGAAAACTTAGCTTGTGCTAACAATACTTCCCAATTACTTGGCTTATCTCCAACTAAACATCTTAACAAATTACCCAAGCTTCTATTCACAACCTCTATCTATCCATCTATCTATAGATGGAATGTGGAACTAAACTTCAACTCAGTATCCATCTTCTTCCATAAAGTCTTACAAATATAACCAAAAAACTTGCTATCTCTATTAGAAATAATGCTTCTTGTTAATCCATGCAATCTCACAATCTCTTTAAAGAAAATTTTAGCAACATGCTTATCATCTAATGTCTTCTTACATGGTATAAAATGAGTCATCTTAGAAAATCTATCCACAACAATGAATATAGAATCATACCCTTTCATTGTCTTAGGAAATCCAAGAACAAAATCCATACTAATATCACTCCAAGGTTTCTCAAGAATAGTAATAAGTGTATACAAACCAATATTTTGACTTACTCCTTTTGCAACTTGACAAACTCCACAAATCAATAAAAATTTCTAAACATCCTTATATATTTGTGGCTAGTAATACATATCCTTCAGCAAACTAAATGTTTTATCAATTCTAAAATGTCTAGCCAATCCTCCACTATGTTTTTCCTTAATAAAATTCAACCTCATAGAACTTCTAGGAATACACAACTGAATTCCCTTGAACAACATACCTTCTTGAATGAATTTTTTTATCATACTTACTTATGTGATTTGGTAGATTTGGTGTTCTGCACTCTCTCCATGCCTCAAAAAAATTAGGGCTAGTTTAATTATTGCTAGTATCATACAACTCTATCATGTCTTCAAAACCAAGAACTTCAGCCTTCATCTTAGTCAATAAATAATTTCTTGTACTCAATGCATTAGTAACTCTATTAGTAAGTCCACTCTTATGCTTAATGAAAAATGTGAAACTCTGTAAGTACTCAAACCACTTCATATGTCTCTAATTCAATTTATGTTGACTTCCTAGGTATTGTAAAGCTTTATGATCAGTATACAACACAAACTCCTTAGGAATCAAATAATTTCTCCACTTCTTCAATGCTTGAACAATAGCATATAACTCTTGATCATACACATAATACTTCCTTTTAGCATCATTCAAATTTTCACTAGAGAAAGAAATAGGTTAAACTTCTTGACTTAATACAACTCCTATTGCACCACCACTTGCATCACATTCAACTTGAAATACCTTATTGAAATTAGGAAAAACCAATATAGGTAACTCAACAACCTTTTGTTTCAAAGTCTCAAAACTCTTATCAACTCCATGTGTTGACTTAAATTCATTTTTATCTCCTCTCATTTTTTTAGTCATAGAATTAAAAATAGAACTAAAATTTCTTATGAACTTTCTATAGAAACTAGCCAAACCTTAAAATGATCTTACCTCACCCACATTATCTGATGTAGGCCATTTCAAAATTTATTTTACCTTATCAAGATCCATCTTCAAACCATTAGCTGAAATCTCAAAACCCAAATACACAATCTCCTCTTTCATAAAGAAAACTTCTTCAAATTAATCATCAACTTCTTCTCTTTCAATCTATATAATACTTGTGTAACATGCTCAATATGGTATTCTTTACTCTTACTAAATATCAAAATGTCATCCAAATAAACAATCAAAAGCTTACCAAAAAATCTTTTCAGAACTTCATTCATCAACCTCATGAAAGTACTAGTGCATTAGTCAAACCAAAAGGCATAACCAACCATTCATATAAACCATCTTTTTTCTTGAAAGTAATCTTCCATTCGCCACCTTCTCTAATTTTGATATGATGATAACCATTCTTCAAATAAATCTTTGTAAAATACTTTTCTCTGCTCAAACAATCCATTATGTCATCCATCCTCGACATAGGAAACCTATATTTCATTGTGATCTTGTTAATAGCTCTAGAATTAGTAAACATTCTCCATTCTCCATTCCTTTTAGGTGATAATACAATATGTATAGCACATTTACTCAATATTTTTCTAATCAAACCTTTTTGCAACAACTCATGCACATGTCTATTAAGTTCTTCATTATCTGTAAGTGTCAATCTATATGGTGCTTTGTTCAAAAATATAGCTCGAAGAATAAGATCCATAAAATGACTTATAATTCTTATTGGAGGTAAACCATTACCTCTATAGCAATATCTTTATACTCATCCAACAATTCTCAAATTTCTTCTAGTACTCGATCAATACTGCCAGCTGTCACTTGGTCACTATTGACTGGCACTTGGTTAACACTATTTTCTGGCACTTGATTACTATTGACACAACTCAATCTCCTTGGAATTATAGAAAAAAAAAACTTGATTACTTTTCATTTCCTTTTCCAATTGTTTCCCATTAACCATGCAAATTTTTACAAAAATACAATTAACCTCATATTTGGACTTTCAATCAAAGGCAACAATATTTGTTTCTTCCCATTCACAAAAGGAGTATATTGATTCAATCTTCCATCATGTATAGCATATCTATCATATTGCCAAGGTCTTACCAATAGAATATGACAACAATCCATAGGCATAACATCACTCAAAACATCATCAAAGTAATGTACAATCTTAAACTTCACAAGGCATTGCTAACTAACCAATATCTTATGCTCATCTTTGATCCATGAAACATGATAGAGTTTAGGATGCTTCAGCCTCTACAATTGCAATGTTGTAAGAAATTCTTCTAATGCCAAATTTGTAGAACTTCCACTGTCAATGATCACTTTGCAACATTTTCCATCCATCTTAGTCTTGTCTTGAAAAGACTTCTCCTTAAAATAGGTTCCTCATCACTTCCCTTATTACATAAGGTTCTTCTCACCATTAGATTTTCTCTAGCCTTAGGTTCACTTGGTGAACCCTCATCATCTCCTTGAATCACAACATTTCTATTACCTTGCCCACTTTCAAAGGATCTACATTCAAAATATCTATGTCCCTCTTTACCATATCTAAAATAATTACCATGAAAACCACCTCTAGAATAAGAATTACCTATTCCTCAATAAGAATTACTACCTACTCAGTAATAATTACCACCTTTCCATATGGTCTCACCTTTATCATCATTCTTCCAACCATATTTTTTCTTATCTTGTATATAATTATTAGATCTACCACCTTCACCATAAGATCTACCTTTGCTCTCTAGAATCTACCATCTCTACCTCTTTGTCTTTGTTCATGCATCTTTGTCAAGATATCCTTAGATTTCAAGGCATATTGGTATGGTTGTTCCACACTTTCCAATTTCAAAAAACTTATTTCATCTTGAATTCTAGATCTCAATCCATTTATATACCTTGTAATTTTCTTAACAACATCATCCACATGTCCAGATCTGATGTCCAACCCATAGAATTCCTTAGTATACTCCTTCACACTCTTGTCTCTTTGCCTCAAATTTTACATCTTTCTCAACAAGCTAACTTGATAATTAGTAGGAAGGAATTTCTTCTTCACTTTATTTACCATCTTTGGCCAAGTCTTGATCTTTTCCTTTCCTCTCCTTTTTCTAGATCAATTTGCAAATTCTCCCACCATAATGAGGCATGACCCTTTAACCTTGTAACAACAATTTTCACTATCCTATTATTAGGAGTGTTAATCAAATAACTTCTCCATATTAGAGATCCAATCCAACATAACATTCATGTCCAATTTTCCATCATAAGGAACAACTTCTACAATAGGCTTTGAATTTTCCTGAGACAACACTCTCAACAACCTTGCTTCATCTTGATCTTCTTTAGGTTCTACATTAGGGTTTGGTGCTATTGCTTCATCATCACCTACATCATCAAGATGTTCTCCTCTCCTCTAGGATGTCTCCATAACATCTAATCTAGTTTTAGTTTTTCTCAATGTATCTAATATTGCATTATCAACATTTCCTCTACCTTGAAGCATCTTTGCAAATTAGGTTCCCGGAAGATTGTAACCCTCTACAAGCTATAGGCCAAATCTGTAGATTGCAAACCTACAACCTAATTCAGTCAAGGTTCTACATGATCTAATCACCAAAAGGACAAACCTCTTCCATGATACCACTTGACGTAGGGAGGAATGAAGAAATAGGGCCAAAGGCACACCTAGCTATCCAAACCACCATGCAAGAGTTAACATAGTGGAAACACAACACAAAGAACATCAACTAAATGAGGGAGAAGAGAAAACACTTTTAATGATTCATCAAATAATCAGCATATATGGCTAGCTATAAGGCCTTTTAGATTATGGCCAAATACCAAAATACATACAAATCCATGATCTAGCTTCAAATTTAGATTTCTAGACACATATTTATGCAGAGTAAGCACAAGGAAGCAAAATAATCAACCTTCCACCCAAACCTCCCAAACTCCACAAAGGGATATGCAAGGGATTGAATCACTTCCAAATAGGTACTGCTCTAATATTACAACTTTTCAATAGGTTTACTAACCCAACTCTCCAAACAAGACATAAACCCAACTTCTACCTACTTGGATCAACAATGGCCTACTACCCCCCAACTTGTTAAAAAGTGGGTTTTGGTTTTCCCAAAATTTCTAACACCAATTATGGCTTGAGGAAACTTCAACATGCCCCAAAAAAGACAAATCAATGATTAGATCCACTATTTACAACCCACAAAACAAAATGCATCAATTGACCTAGTAGGCAATTAGGCCTCCTAATTCAGTTTTCCAACAATAACTCAAAAACCTTCCAAAGGACCTAGCAAAGAAAGTATAGTTTTAGTTACCCTTTTCAAAGTACTAAAAGACTCAAAAGTTTGAAAGCTTCACTCCACTCCAGCATACCTTAACCCCAACCATGCACTCAGGCCTAATTAGCAACTTTAGGTGTGGTCTACAAGGAAAATGGCCAAGAGATGGGTTCATGGAATCAAACCACCAACTTTAGACTATTCCCATAATCCAAATAAAGATTTCTTACCTCTTCACCAAGTCCCCAACTTCCTTCCTTCACATTACTTCATCAAATTGCACAAAATATGATCTAATACATAAGGAATATTAGAAATAGGGCTTGCTCCCAAAAAAATCTGCTATAACCTCCTACTTTAGGGATTTTTAATTATGAAATCACATCACCCTAACTTGTTCCATACCCATTTGGAACAAATTCCAACACTGGGATCTCAAGTTAGGGCCATTTCCTTGGCCAAACCCTAATTTTGAGGGTTTCATAGGGCAGTGGGCAAGAAATTCCAATGTCTTGAGTTCCCTGATTGCTAGAAACTTGAAACCAATTCCTATACTTCACAAATAAATAGGACTAACTAACTAGTAAAAAAAGTTTCACTTCCCAATCATGAAAGGCCATACTGTATGAAAAAATTAGAGAAATCTATACTAAAACAATAGATTTTATTGATTTCAAAGAGCAAGTACAAATGATTCTCCATGTTGCATCTCCCTTCAGGTTTCTAGAGCCTTTATAGGCTATTCCAAGTGGGTAGAACCACCCCATGGTAGTTTTAGCCATTGGGGATGGTTTTTTGAAAAAGTTGTCAACTTATTGCAAAAGTTGCACAATTTTTTTGCAAATTTTGACATTTTAACACATCTCCTTCCTAATCCAATTCCAACCATTCCTAAATGTTGTTCTAAGGCTCAAAACACCTAAACTACCCTAGCAAACATAAAACAAACCAAAATTCCTCCTTTTGGACCAAATGATGCCCAGTTTCATATTAACACCTTGGGGTCTTGTATCCATTACATGGGTGGATGGCCTTAAGGAGATTTCTTAATCAATCCTAAGGCCTTATTACATTGAACAAAACAAACATTCTGATTAGGTGCTTTGTAGAATTCTCCCCTACATAAAAGAAACTCTAGTCTTTGGAGTGTTGTGAAGTGAAGGATCAAAACCATGGGCATTGAGATTTTTCTCTATGATCCATGCTGCATCTGCTACTATTTATCCCTTCCACTGTACTAGGTACTCATAATAATTCTTCCTCTTGGTCTACTTACTGATTCTTTTGTCTAGAATGGATTCTACCATGGGTTTAGGGTTTGGTGGGATGGTTTTCTTCAACTCTTCCTTGAGATCTACAAGTGTACCTATATCCATGTCATCTAGAACAACACCCTTAAAAGCATACATGCAGAGACATTGAAAATAGGTGAAAAATTAATATCATGTGGTAAATCAATTTGATAGGCATTATTGCCACACTTCTTCACTATTTTAAAAGGACCAATCTTCTTCATCTATAGTTTGGTATGCATTTTATTTGGAAGTCTAACCTTATTAAGATGGATCATTACCATACCCCCCACCTTAAATTATAGTTCTCTTCTTCTTTTATCTACCTATTTTTTGAACTTAGTGGAGGCATCCTACAATCTATCTTGTACCTATTGGTGGACTTCTCTCATTACCTCTACAAAATCCTCAGCTTGTGCACTTCTTCTTTCCATGTCCTTGACTTCTCTAAGTTCCAAGGTACCCCTAGGGTTAGTGCCATAAATAATTTGAAAAGGAGTTAGGGCAACGCTTCTATTGATAGAATCATTGAAGACAAATTCAACTTGCGATAAGAAAAAATCCCATGAGGCTCCATGTTGTTTGGAAAGGCACCTTAGCATGTTCCCTAATGACCTATTAACTACCTTAGTCTGCCCATCAGATTGAGGGTGGTAGGCAAATGATAAATACAAGTTGGTGCCTAGTTTTATCCACAAGGTCCTCCAAAAATGCCCCAAAAACTTAGGGTCCCTATTAGATATGATGGGCAAAGGCAAACCATGAAGCCTAACAACTTCTTTGAAGAACAAACCTGCTACATGGGAGGCATCATGAGTGATTTTACAAGCAATGAAATGGAACATTTTAGAAAACCTATCCACAACTACAAATATACTGACATATCCTAATTTAGTTCTTTGTAGACCAACAACAAAGTCCATACTCACTGAGTCCCAAGGTTTATGAGGTATTGGGAAAGGGGTGTAAAGTCTTACATTTTTTGTTCCTCCTTTTGCTTGTTGACAAATTAAACACTCCTCTACATATCTCCTAACATTAGTCTACAATTTTGGCCAAAAATAAAATCTTCTAACCTGCTCCAAAGTTTTATCCACCCCAAAATGCCTTGCTAAACTACCACAATGCTTTTCTTTTATGATATTCTGCGTAATGGAACCCTTGGGAACACAAAGTTGACTCCCCTTAAAAAAAATACCTTCTTGCAAGACATACTCACTAAATTTAGTGTGGTACCTTTCACCCATGAATTTTCAAACTTGATAATGCTCCTTGAAGTCTTCATCTTTCTCATACATGTCCTTCATGGCATGAATCCCAATGCTTTCCAACTGAAGCTCCTAAATGGTCAAATTCCTCCTACTAAGTGCATCAACAACCTTGTTAGTTTCTCCCCTTTTATGCTTAATAGTGAAGGTGTAAGCTTGTAGAAATTCAATCCATTTCATATGCCTATGATTTAACTTTTCTTGCCTATTCAAGAAGCTCAATGCATGATTATCAGTATATACAACAATTTTTTTAGGCAACAAGTAATACCTCCATTTTCTAAGGGATTGCACCATAGCATAAAGTTCAAGATCATAGGTTGAATATTTTTGTTTAGTCTCATTAAGATTTTCAGTGAAAAAGGCAACAGGCCTACCCTCCTGACTTAGAACACCTCCAATTTCCTTATTGCTTGCATCACACTCCACTATGAACAATTTGTAGAAGTTAGGGAGCACCAAAAATAGGTTGGTTGGAAATTTTTCTTTTCAAGCATTCAAAAGAGTCATTTTCCTCCTTATTCTAAGAAAATATACATTTCCTTCCCCCTTTAATGGTATCTATCATTGGAGCATACACACCACTAAAATTCCTTATTAATTTTCTATAGAAACTACACATACCATGAAAGCTCTTTACCCATGAATGGTGGTGGGTGGTGGCCAAGTCAAGGATGGTTTCAACCTTGGAAGGATCCATCTTTAGCTCTCCTCCTAATATCAAAAATCCCAAAAAGATTAGTTCATTATGCAAAAAGGAACATTTCTCCAAATTTATCATCAATTTCTCCTCATGAAGCCTATTCAAAACCAAATCAACGTACCTTAAGTGCTCATCCCTATCCTTGCTGAATATTAAAATTTCATCTAAGTACACCACAACAAACTTGTTCAAGAAAGGTTTTAAGACTTCATTCATTAGCCTCATAAAGGTGTTAGGTGCATTAGACAAGCCAAAAGGCATCACAAGCCTCTCATACAAGCCTTATAAGGTCTTAAATGTTGTCTTCCATTCATCTCCACCCTTGATTCTAATTTGATGGCATCCACTCTTAAGGTCCACTTTTGAATAGATACTTTCCTTCCCCAAATATTCCAAAAGGTCCTCTATTCTTAGCATAAGAAACCTATATCTAATGGTTATCCTATTGATTGCCCTTGAATCCATACACAACCTCCAAGTACCATCCTTTTTGGGAGCTAGGACTGCAAGGACTACACATGGGCTTATACTTTTCCTAATGAACCCCTTGGCTAGTAGATCTTCAATTTGCCTTGCTATCTCTTCATTATGCTCTGGGCTCATCTTATAGGCTGCCTTATTTGGAAGTGTAGCCCCTAGCATGAATTATATGCAATGATTGATATCTCTTTCAGGAGGCAAAATCTCTGGTTGGTTGCTTGAAACTATCCCCTTCTATTTTTCTAACAAATTCCTTAACTCCTCAGGCCCAACATTGATAACCTTGGGTGAATCTTGTGGTGGTTTGATGGGGTGTTTTTGAGGTCTAAAAATCAATTCATAGCAAGGTGTATCCTTCTCCTTGGTGATCGTCATGAATTCTTTCCCTCCTACTAACATTACTCCAATTATAACTGGGCTCCCATCATTACACAAAGGTGGCATGGTGTATTCAATCCCATCCTTGGTTATAGTATAAATGTTTGTCTTACGTTCATGTTTGGTACACACATCATACTGCCATGGCCTTCCAAGAAGCAAATGGCATGCATCCATTTCTACCACATCACATAAAAATTTTTCATGATACTCTCCTATCTTGAATTCTACCCACACCTACTCATTAATGAGGTTTTGTTTGTCTTTTTTTAGCCATGACACCTTGTAGGCATAAGGGTGAGGACTTGTAATTAGTTTCAATTTGTCTACCATTTCCCTAGAGGCCACATTATCTGAGGATCCAAAATCCACTATGACTCTACAAACCTTATTGTTTACCTTGCATAAGGTTTTGAAAAATGTTTTCCTTTGTGGTGGTTCTGTAGTTACATGGGCTTTAATCAAGGTTCTTTGCATCATCAAGGATTCTCCATGCTATGGAAGTGTAGAACTTGAAGTGGCAGATTGATAAGAGGTGACACTCTAACTATCCTCCTCTTGGGTCAACTGTATTCTCCTAACCCCTTGCTTGTTATTTTTAGGGCATCTAAAGGAATGATGTCCTACCTAATTACAAGTGAAGCATTTTCCTGTGAACACACTAGGCCCCCTTCCACTAGATCTTCCCCTACCATTGGGTCTCCTGCCCCTAAACTACCCTCTATTTGTAGACTCCCCATCAACATTTGATCCACTAGACTCTTCTTGATTTTTGTTGAAGGATCCTCTTCCATTGAACCTACCTCTACCCCTATTATTGTTGCCCCTACCCCTACTACTTGTTTCACCTTTTCTCTTATGTTTCTCTTCAATTTTTAAAGCCATAATAAAGCATTGATGTACTAAACCCAAAGTAATCAATGTTAGTTCATCTTGAATACTATATTTTAAACCATTCACATACCTTGCAAGTTTTTTCTTCTTTGTTTCCTACATCTTGGATTTGAGGGTCAAATTGTGAAATTCTTGAGTGTAGGTGTTGACATCAAAGTCCCTTTTTCTAAGATTTTGCAACCTTTTGTGCACCAACACCTCATAATCCTTTGGCATGAACTAATTTCTTATTTTTTCCTTCATCTTGTTCCATGTAGCAATCTACTCCTTATTCTCATCCAATCTCTCATTTTGTAAGAAGTTCCACCAACTCAAGGCAAGCCCTTTGAGTTTAGCCTTGGAAATCTCTACCTTCTAATTTTTAGGGGTCTTATCACATTCAAAGTGGTTATCTAGGGCTTTAATCTAGTCCATACACACATCAGGGTCTAGCTTACCATGAAATTTAGGTAAGTCCCCTTCTCCTTTCTTTCCAACCCTCTCCAATGCAGTAAGGAAGGGCCTTTGATCTATAGGAATGTTTTCTTGCTCCTCGTTCCCTTCTATCTCCTTAGGCTCTAATTCATCATCACTCCCTTTTCTCATCTTATTCTTGAGTTTATCCAACTCCCTCTTTATGGTCCTATTCTCTTCCTAGACCACCCTACTCTCTACCATTTGTTCCTTAACTAGCTTGGCTAGTTCTACATTGGTGATCCTTAAGGGGATATCCCTCTCAAGCTCATCTCCTCCATTAGACATTGTGTCTCAAAAAATCAAAGTGGCTTTGATACCACTTGATGTAGAGTAAGCACACAGAAGCAAAATAATCAACCTTCCACCCAAACCTCCCAAAATCCAAAAATGGCTATGCAAGGGCTTGACTCACATCCAAATAGGTACTAATTTGATATTACAACTTTTCAATAGGTTTACTAACCAAACTCTCCAAACAAGACATAAATCCAACTTCTACCTACTTGGATCAACAATGGCCTAATACCCCCAAACTTGGAAAAAAGTGGGTTTTGGTGTTCCCAACTTTTCAAACACCAATGATGACTTGAGGAAACTTAAACATGCCCAAAACAAGAAAAATCAATGATTAGATCTACTATTTACAACCCCCAAAACAAAATGCAGCAATTGACCTAGTAGGCAATTAGGCCTCCTAATTCAGTTTTCCAACAATAACTCAAAAACCTTCCAAATGACCTAGCAAACAAAGTATAGTTTTAGTTACCCTTTTGAAAGTATTTAAAGACTCCAAATTTTGAAAGGTTCACTCACTCCAACATACCTTAACCCCAACCATGCACTCAAACCTAATTAGCAACTTTAAGCATGGTCTACAAGGAAAATGGACATGAGATGGTTTCATGGAATCAAACCACCAACTTCAAACTATTCCCCTAATCCAAATAAAGATGTCTTGCCTCATCACCAAGTCCCCATCTTCCTTCCTTCACATTACTTCATCAAATTTCACAAAATATGGTCTAATACATAAGAAATATTAGACCTAGGGCTTGCTCCCAAAAATATCTGTTGCAACCTCCTACTTTAGGGATTTTGAAGTATGAAAGTACATCACCCTAACTTTCTCCATACCCATTTGGAACAAATTCCAACACTGGGATCTCAAGTTAGGGCCATTTCCTTGGCCAAACCCTGATTTTGAGGGTTTCATAGGGTAGTGGGCAAGAAAATTAAATATCTTGAGTTCCCTAATTGGTAGAAACTTGAAACCAATTCCTATACTTCACAAATAAATAGGACTAACTGACCAATACAAAAAGTTTTACTTCTGAATCATGAAAGGCCATACTGTATGAAAAAATTAAAGAAATTTGTCCTGAAACAACAAATTTTATTCATTTCAAAGAGAAAGTACAAATGATTCTTCATGTTACATCTCCCTTTCAGTGTCTAAAGCCTTTATAGGCTATTCCAAGTGGCTAGAACCACCCCATGTAAATTTTAGCCGTTGGGTATTGTCTTTTGAAAAAGTTGTCTTTTTTTGCAATCTTTGACATTTTAACAAATCTCCTTCCTAATCCAATTCTAACCATTCCTAAATGTTGTTCTAAGGCCCAAAACACCTATAATACCCTAGCAAACATTAAAAAAAACCAAAATTCCACCTTTTGGGCCAAATGATGCCTAGGTTCATATTAACACCTTGGGGTCTTGTATCCATTACATGGGTGGATGGCCTTTAGGAGATTTCTTAATCAATCCTAAGGCCATATTACATTGAACAAAACAAACATTTTGATTAGATTCTCTGCACCACATATGCTTCCCATGTTCACATCCTCTAAGTTCTACCTCCTAAAACTCAATCCTAGACCTCCTTAAATACTTGTGTGGCCATAGGTCAACCTATCACAAATTAAGTGTTACATTTAATACATACACAACCACAAGTTAGCTCACATCAAATATTAACTACCAATATCAATATTAAATATGTACAAGACTAGCTCAAATTAGAACTAGACATAGAAAACTTGGTCAAAGAAGGACCAAGATGAATATAGGCACTCGATACCAATAGGAACACTCAACACTAGTAGTAATACTTGACACCTATAGATTCACTCGATCAACACTTTAGATTACTATAGTAACTCGAAATCCATTAGAGCTATAGTAACTCAACATACACTAGAACTATAATAATTTGACATCCATTAAAACTATAGTAACTTGGCATCCACTAGAGCTACACTAACTCAACATCCACTAGAGCTACAGTAACTCAGCATCCACTAGAGCTATAGTAACTCAGCATCCACTAGAGCTATAGTAACTTGACATCCACTAGAGCCATAGTAACTCAAAATCCATTATAGATAAATCAACTCAACATCCACTAAAGCTATAGTAACTCCACATCCACTAGAGCTATAGTAACTCAACATCCACTAGAGTTATAGTAACTCAACATCCAACATGCAAAATGAACAAAGATGAGTAGGATAGCATGACAACCCAGGATGCTCTTGCATCAAAAATAATCACAATCCTTCATCTCTAATCTAAGAGATTTCAAATATTCTTAAATAGATATCCCCCAATGGTCTCAATAGACTATGGCCATTTACAACCAAATTTTAAAAAGTTGCATCAAAATTGGAACTTTTCATTTATGTAAAATTGATAACTTTTACACTTTTTGAACTAATTGCTTCTTAAGACATTTTGATTAGTTAGGAAAAGTTTGAAATGAATTTTTATGAGCCTAACACCTTTATTCTAACCAAATAGTTGAGCAATGTTTTAAATCCTATGGTGACTCAAGGAAATCCGTGGTTTATAATGCATCAATAGATATGTTAGCCTTACAATTTTGGATTTTTAAACCAAGTAGCCTATTTTTCTAATACTTTCCAATCTCCTATGGCCTTATAGAGAATTTTTTTCATATTTTTTCCTAGGTTCTCAACATCACTAGCCAAGGGAAAACCCTAGTGGGGATGGTACCCACAAAATGATCCACTAATCAAAAGTATCATGTGAAAGATATTGACCCTATTAGGAGTCTATTACATTTGCCTAGTATCTAAGTCCTTTTTAATTGACTTAGGCCTTGTTAGAAGCCTAAATATTTTTGGGAGTTGTTATATGCATTAAAAAATATATGCAAGATGATCCCACTTCCCAAACATGTAATATACAATAAAGTTCTTCAATACAAAGAGACAGATACAAAAAATTCTTTGCACTATTGCTAATATCTTCAATATTAGATATTTCCTTTTATCCTTATCAAAAAATTTACATTTGTCTAATCATTCATTAGAATTCACATCACAAAATATTACATCAATATGACATGTACTCCATACATAACATTGCATTTAATAATCTTTCTTTATACCTTGCTAATTATAAATGTCTGCCTAGTCAACCTCCAGACCTTTATAAATTTTGCCATAATAAAAAATTAATTATTTTCCACTTAGGGTTAACATATAGGATATGGTCCCTAATTAGTTAAGTAATTATTTTGCAAAAATAATAATTCCTTAATCCAAAATATCCATTTCCTCATTATTTTTTATTCTACCTGTAAACTGATGTAAGTAGTAAACTTATAACTTTGTTCGAATAGTCTGTATTGCCTTACACCATCATCATAATCTTAGGTATCTATACCTAACTTAGTACATTTATATGATGTGATTGTGAAGCTCACCAATAAAAACTCTATTTGTTCTGCCAGATAAACTATGTAATACTTAGACAATTTTCTAAGGATAACTTTCATATCTTCATCTTGATGCTATGACACTTCATATGATTGATATGCTTCCATAAATGGCAACATCAAAATGTATGACCTAGTTGAATAGTTAATAGTTTCTTGGTGCAATTGTGGATTATGGTTCAATATACTCTCATTATTTCTCATGAAGTTCACTTAGGAGTTCAATGACTTTATGGTTTCTTCTTTAGGCCTAACAACAATATATTTCTAGGCTTTACCTTTGATGAAATGTTGCCATGTTTAGATACCAACCCTTTAGAAATTGGTGGAAGCCCTCCTCCATTTGAGGAAGTATCATAATAGGATTTATTGGGACCATCCTCTAAGAGGAGTACTTCGAGAGATGAATATTTAGTCATTAAATCTATATCATTAATGTTAGACCCACTACTTTTGTCTGTAATTTTTTTGTGCTATTGGTTACATGAATTTCTTGGTTACTAGTCAATAATGTCTATCCCATGGTTAGTAAGATGACATTTTTTGTAAGATCAACATCTCATGTCAAAATTTCTAATGATGCTACTTTTGATAGTACACATGATATAACATCTTAAAAACATGGACAATTGAATTCAAAACAACTTTTCTAATAAAGATGATAGAAACTAAGTAGCAAGAGTATCTTTGGATCAACATCTTCTTTAAGATATTGCATGTTAGATATCATTTTTTCTTTGAATTATTTGAATGTGATATCACTAAGTAAAAAATATTTTATTCTCTTTATGGGGCTTCCCTCATATATTTTTTGTAAACCAAATGCTAGAACATGGTATAACCCTATATGAAACTAGTGAAAAAGGACCTCATTTGGAGCATTATACTCCATGACCATTTTCTTTAACTTATGTTCTTCATCAATCTTGATATGGTTATTCAACCCCTTCTATGGTAGCCATATTTGTGTGAAATTAGTTGAGAACCATCCCCTTAGACACTTGGTCCATTATTTTCTCAAGAACATCCCATATATTTTAGGATTTCCCACTGCATGCATCCCAATTGTGTCTTAGATTCTTGGATCATTTATGAGTTGTATACACACATCTTTCAATATGAAAATTTCCCTAACTTCTATATTGTCTTGTTGTATTAGTAATAAATTGTAGGTTGTGGTACTACTCCTATCCTTTGGGAAATTGAGAGTCGCATGACATTACAACTGGCACCCAAATCTATCAAATAATTGCATAAGTTTCTTCCAAAAATTTGGAGACTTTGAAAAATTGGAGGCACCTTTAGTTTATCTTAAATATAGTAGGCATAGAATCCACTAGATTGACATTTGAAGTGGGCATTTTCTGAGCACCAAGACCTTTTGTGGACTTTGTATGGTCCAAATTTTTTAATAAGGATTCTCTTGGCTAGGCAATCTTTACAACATATCAAACATAGAAGTGTTATCCTTTACTTTCTTGAGTTCTTTGATCATACTATATTTCTCTAAAGACCATGCTAGATTCATCATCCTCATGGGATAATTTTTTAATGTGCGAACCCCCTAGATTGGTGCTCATTATGTCATTTGGCTATTACTTGCATGTGGATTTAGGGGCATGGGGTATGACCTTGGAGGGATACCATTGGTTAATGGTTCTCCTGAAAACACAAATTATAGGTGTTCCAATTATCATTATAGAAGTTGAACATTTCTTCTTCTTCTAATTCATCTTTATGGTTGAAAAGAAACACAATCTCATCATTTTCTAAATTCTCATCCTTTGTTGGAGGTATATCATAGGATTCTAACATAATTATGTTAACTAGATAGAAGGAACATGTGTATCTTGTGAATGATGATTTCGGCCATTATTATCATCATAATAATACTTATTTCTATTGTTTTGGATGTTTTTGGTAGGTGCAACAAAGTGTGTCTCAATAAATTTAGTAGTGTTAGCATAATTGGTAAGAATATTATTATTATTGGGGCATGTTTTTCACTGACAGTTTAGCCTTAGTACCCCTATCATTCCTTCTTGTATATTGTAATTTTTTCCACCATTATTGTTTTAAATTACAGTAAAAACAAGTTTTGAAGGGACCTCAAAACCCTTTAACAAAATCAGAAAAGAAAAATTCTTAAAGTCCACCAGGTTTTACAAGGACTTGAAACCTACTAAGAAACAACATCAAAATTAGGTTTTAAAGGGATCTGAAGCCACATAAAATATCCAATAAAAGTACCCAATTTTTATAAGGAATTGGAACCTAGTTTAAAGACCAAACAAAAACTAGTAAATAGGACCAAAAATGTAAACCATTAATCACAACCAGCAAAAAAGACCAAAAGCTGAGACAAAAACTAGAGATCAAAACCTAGTGAGAGCTACTACTATAGCTCTTTGATCATTTTGAAAACCTCTTTTCCAATCTCTATAGTGTCTTGAGTGGAATTAGCAACCAAAACACTAGCAACCTCCTAAGCCCACTTCCTAGAACTCTACCTAGTTCTCTTGCTTGGATCCCCTAGTGATATGATCTCTTCATTTGTGCATTTTCCAAGATTGGCAGCAATAGCTCAGATACTGGAAGTCACCTATTCCATTTTATTACCACTTTCCTTAATAAGCATTCAGAGGTTTTGTTCATAATCCTTGAGTTTTTTTGGGATATTTCCCACCTGTACTTCCAGCTGACTAATTTTGGCATAGTCAATATCCTGATTTTGTTACACAATATCCATTTTCTTTTTCAAACCCATAATTTCATTATATATCCATTAATCAACTTGGAGAATGGAATTTTATTTTTGCTTAGCAAAGTGAAAAAATGAAAGCATAGTTTCCCTCTTCAAAGAATCATTCTTGTCCTCTTCCACAACCTCTCTAGTAGGAGAAGCAATCTTATTTGTCTGTTCCTCCTCCCTTATAGTAGTAGGGTCCTCATTTTTGTCCTATTCCACAACCTCTCTAGTGGGTGAAGCAATCTTAATAGTCTAATCCTCCTCCCTCATAGTAATATAATACCCCAAAATTGGCTCATTTTCATGATACCAATTCTAGTCTATTTTTGACCAATCCTAAGGTCCTATTCCATTAGGCAAATTCTTATTCGGCTACTTGCTAGTTGACTTAATTGTTAGATGCAGAAAACCCTAATCTGCATTCATCATGCTTATTATTTAATTCCTATAGTATTTACTCATATTAGTCACATTAAACCTATTGATTAATATTTAATTTAATTACTAAGTATTTATACTTTAATTAAACTAAATTATATCCTAAGGCTAATGTACTATGGAATTAAATTTATTTAATTTAATAAATGTTCCTATTTTAATTAATTAAACAAAATAATTTAATTAAATGGAGAACTTACTTCTAATCAATTAAACAAAGTTATTTAATTAAATGGGAAGCCATTCCTAATTAATTAAATGAAGTTATTTAATTAAATAAGAAAACTGTCTCTAATTAATTAAATAGAATTATTTAATTAAATCTTAAAGGTAATTATGAGAGCATATCTCATTTTATTAAATTAAATATCTCACCAAAATCTCTCTTCAGTTCAAAAAAGGAAATTCCCAGTTCACTGCTGATCAAATTAGAAGTGACCCAAATCACTTTCTTTTACACTAAAGTCTATTTGAGTTGACTAACTCTTACACTCAGATCTAAGTTAGTTAACTCTCTTTAATTTGGGAATCTTCCTTTATGACTAAACTTCACCTTTAATCCTAACCATTGATTGATTCCTAGAAAATCTATTTCAGAGACCCTCATCTCTTCATTTTGGAGAGTTTGAATAAGAATTTCCATCGAATTGCTGCTAGATTGTACATTCATTTGAGCTCATTACTTTCATAAGATATTCATTTTCTAGTTTAGTCTCATTTAGCATAATATCCATACATTTTAGCATAATCTTCTTTTACATGTTCTTAGATTAAACGTGCATACTCCATCCTAGATTAATCTGCATTCTCATATAGATTAGTCGCATTTTCTTTTAAATCCTTCATTCGTAGAGGGTTTGGTTGCTTAACACCTCAAATATGAGGATATCTAACAAGCAATTCCCTTTAGATAGAAGCCAACAAGTCACCTTGTTGGCTGATTTTTGAATGAACAATCCAATGTTCATTCTATGATGAATTTGCAAATAAGGACCATGTTGAAGTGTGTGTGTTAGCATAGGCCACATATTCATGCATACATTTCTGGCACCCACCGTGGGGCTAGAAAAATCAATTTTTGTGGCCTCTTTCTGTATTTTTTTAATCATTTTTTTGTTCTCTGTCTGTACTGTTGCATATAGATTCGAGAATCTTCGCGCAAGACTGTTCATTTTCTCGCAAGGATCCAAAATCTTCATGCGAAGATTCTTTTCGTATCATGCGAGAAAGTGCCTGAGCGTGCGAATCTTTGTGCAGCGCTAATTTGTTCATGTGGGCCATATTAGAAATTCATGCAGGTCCAAAAACTTCTTTGTGCAGACTGTCAAGAATTTCGCGTGAGACTCTACTGACAGAGGCTATTTTTGCATTGATTTTCATGTTTTCTAGTTTTTCTGCTAACTGCTCACTATTTTTGGTTATTCTATGTTTTCTAATTTTTTGGAACAACATAACAGCGATTTGCGGGACAATTGGAAAAGCACGATAAAGTTACTAAAAATAGGTAAAACATCTACTAAGTGTGTTGTGAGGATTACCAGGTAATTCTCTTTGACTGATAACACTTCATTTGGACCTAAAATGAACATCTCTCATGTCAAGCTTGTGTGCGTTTCCTTCTGTGTTCTCATTTTACAACACATGCATAATTTGATACTGGGTTGTGACCTCCATTAGTTTTCATCTAGCAGGCTTAGTTACTAGTGATAGATCTAATTAGCTATCTTGGGTTGTTGGACTCACTAATCTACCAACCCCTCATTTCACCCTATGGTTGCAAGATCAGCACCATGTTAAAGGGGAGGGGTATATAGGAAAGAAGCGTTAAATGCTCCACTAGGCAACCCTTTTGTGCTTTCTAGAACTCACTAGTTTCTAAGTTGTGGACTCGTGTTGGCTTGTGTGAGTGGTTAAATGTTCCACATCTTTGGACTCACCTCACATTAGTTAAAGCATTAAGTGTACCACCTTGTGCTCTTTGATTGCTTTTAGATAGATTTTCTTTCAAGAATTAACATCTGTACACACATAGTAATTAGGCCCCATGAACACTATTCATGGATCTTGAGAGAGTGGGTACCTAGTGAAACTCCTCTCTACGACGGACTCCTTGTAGGTGGAGAGGATACTTTGAGCATCTCACAGATAGATGAATCTTCAACTTGTTGATTGAGGCTTCCTTTCTCCAGAGAGGTTGATAGATCACTGGGAGTTGATATCATAGATCTTTAAGAGATACTCTTAGTTTAGCATGTCGGATTAATCTGTCTGCTTTGATTGGGTTAAAAGTGAAAAGGTGTCAAAACCTTGAATCTAGAAGCTAAGTCCCCTTGTGGTACACTATTGTGAGTCGGTCACCTTTAGAGAGGGTTAACTGTAGTAGAAAATCCCTCTATAGGGAAAATTGCATGGATGAAAACTCGAGTACTAATAGCCATTTTTGACGTGGTAGTGACAACTGCTATATAAATGTCCTTGTGGAAGAAATCTCCATAGGTGTGGTTCATTGTGGGTTGTCAGATCTCCCTAAAAACTCTTGAAGATTAAGTTCTCGGATTGTGTTGAAACCTTAGTGTGCCAAGATTGGAGGTCACCCTGTGAGTCATAAAAGTTGCAAAGTCAAAACATTACTGAAAACCTTAGAGAGGACAACTTTTATTTATCTAGGGATGTATGCATGATTGCAAAACCTTTTGAATATATACACAATTATCTCTCTTAGGAATCAGCATGTACTAAGTCACTTTATTGTTCATGTGCAAGGTTGCTTTTGCCCTTGCTCATTATTTTCAGACATGCTTGATATCACCTGCTCGCTATTCTACATGCCTGTTTATCTGCTTGCTTACTAAAATGATCAAATTTGCCAAAACAATGAGTTGATTTTGACTACATACTTGTCATTTAAATCAAACTGAAAAATTGTGAACTGAAAGCACTGTCCAAACGTCTTGTGAGGTCAACCTTATTGTCTATTAAATTGAACTTGTCTAAAAAATCTGCCCAATCTATCTAAAAAGTCTAGAAACCTTGTCAAAATTAGTCGCTGTTGTAAAACTAGTCTGCCTTCTCGTGCGAAATCATTTGGGTCTTGCACAAAATCATCTGGTCCTCACGCAAAATCATTTTGCTCCCATGTAAAATTAATCCTCTATCATCAATCTTTGCACGACCCTATGAACTTCTTCACACAAAATTAAAACACTATCATTGACCTTCGCACAATCCAGGAAACTTATTCACGCAGCCTGTAAAATTTCTTCGTGTGACCTATAAAAGTTTCTCATGGAAGAATTTGTGTCAACATTACCAATTTGGGTCTATTTTAGCTATTTGAGGCTTGCACACTATTTTTTTTGCATCCTTTTATCGCTCTCTGCTTGCAAATAGTCCTAAAATAGTGACACTTCACTTAGCTGAAGACTTGTGTCTTGTACTTTGACTAGTCTCATCTCATAAATAATTTTTGGTCCTTGTCTTGATGCTTGTCATACTTTGTGTTGCATTGGTCATAATCTCTAGCTATTCTAGCCTTTAAATTAGACCATTTGTGCCTTAGTGAACAAAATTCTTACTATTACCTTGTGCTTTTTGAGACTTAGTGTTAGTGTAGTCCTTGTCTAGGTTCTAGCTTCTTGTCCTTGTCTATGATTGTCGCAACTAGAAGTGACAACATGTTTTATCCCTATAACCTTAGATGTGGTTATTCTAGGGGTTGTAATCATGATGATGCCTCACTAGCAATTTGTATCTAGTTTGGCTAGTGAGGCATTGTCATGCCCTCCCTCACCTACCAAGTCATCTCGAGTTCAGCAAACATTTTCCATAAATTTGCAACAAATTAGGAATCCTTTGTACCAAGAGGATACTGAGACAGGTAGAGGTCCTACATTCCCAAAAAAATGTATGATCCTTTCTCCAAAGAACCTTTTAAAACACAACATAGGAAAACTGAACATGTTCCTATAATGACTAACCATGAACCTGAACATAGTAGTCATAGTCGACATCAAGAACCACCTAGGAATGAGAAAGAGAAAGAGAAAGACTAAGAAACTGATGAGGAACAAGAAGAGGTGGAAATCCTCCCTAAACACATAGAAAAATGTCAAAGAGACAAAAACTTTCAGAAGGTCATGGGAATCCTACTCAACAAAGAGAAAGAAAAATACTTTCTCAAACTTACCCAAGAGGGAGCAAAGTTACCTTCTCATTTCAATGTAGAAACCATTATCAAAACTGAAGAAGAAATTGAGACCTCTAAACTCCAAAAACAATTGAAAATTATGCAAGACCAATTGGCTTAGATGATGCATGAGAAAGAGAAACCCACAAAGACATACATATTGGATGCTCTTTGTCCATTTTCGTTTGACAAAAGCATAAACATGCTACCTTTTCCACGAGGCGTAGAACTACCCAAATATGACAAGTACTTTGGTACTACTAATTCCCAAGATCACTTGCAAGAATTCGGTGCTTTTTCTATAGATTTTATACATGATCAAACCTACCTCATGCATTTATTCCCTAGAAGCCTAGGTGATCAGGCTTTGGAGTGGTTCTCACATTTACCTCCTGGTATCAAACATTTGACGAAATTGCCAATCTCTTTGTTCAGCAATATTCTCATAACATTCAACATCCTGTCAATATTTGAGATCTATGCAACCTTAAATAGAAAGTTGGTGAGCCTTTTCTCACATTCCTCCAATGGTGGAGACAACTATGCACTAAGTATTCTCGCAAAATTCTAGAAATAGAGAAGCTTGACATTTTCACTAATAACCTCCTACCTGATTTCGAATACAGAGTCCAACTTCAAGGTCCACGTACCTTTGAAGACATGATTACACAGGCTATTTGTATCAAGGAATTTATAGTTAAGAAAGGTGAGCTCACTCTTTAGAGAGACATAAAATAAGGTTCCACTTCCAACAGGGATAAAACCAAACATGTCAACAAGAACTGAGAAATTGTACATGATGGAGTTGTTGACAATGTCACACGCAAACCAGCTAAAGAAACATTTAATCTCACAAATTACCTCAAAGTGGCCAAAAATGTTGAGAAGCCTCCCTTGGACAATAAGAAATTTGGAAAAAAATTGAGAAATTTATGGACAACACGCCCCAAGTGAGAGTATACGCCTTTGGGAGAACCTTTGGATGTGGTTTACAAAACATTGCTACAACATAAGCTTATTTCACCAATGGATAACCCTCATCCCTATGATCCACAACCATGTCCACCGTGGTGGAATGAGAACTCATTTTGTGAGTATCACCAAAACAAGGGACACAAAACTAGCAACTGTATAAACTTGCGTCATAAAGTCTAGGACATGATTGATGCTAGTGATCTTGTGGTAGATGGACATAACAAAAACTCAGACCACAAGGTGTTCAAAGAACCTTTCCCATCTTATGAAAAAGGAGAGACTTCAAAACTAGAACCCTACAATAAGGTCAACTATACATATTCCAATGATGACAATGTCATTCACATGGTTGAACCTCTAGATTCTGAGTACTATGACATTATTACCATAAAGGGCAAGCAAGATAACAATAAACCCAAGACACCATTTTTCTTGAGGGGCCCTACTTCTAATGAGATAGATAATACACCTTTGCAACACTGTGCTAATGCTATTACTCGCTCTCGTGCCAAGTTGGTGCTTAAAGGCCCTGCACCTCATACTTCAAATCTTGAACAACACAAAGACAAAGCCCTTGCTAGTCCATTCAGTAAAGGTGCAAAACCGACAATGAACTTGACCATAACTAGTTATAGTGTTCTCGATCAACTAAAATGAACTAATGCTCAAATTTCCATCTTTGAGCTACTTAAACTCTTTCCTACTCACAGGCAGATTCTAGACAAAGCCCTCACTGAGGCAAATGTTCCTCAAGATCTTGATCTTGAGTGATTCCAATCCATGGTAGGTCACTTGATCTCACCTTATCTTATGACCTTCTTCGAGGAGGATGACAACTCGCTAAATCACCCACATAATTAGCCTCTACACATTAAGGTTATGATCCATCAGATACGTGTTCGTTAGGTACTCATTGATAATGATGTTGGCCTAAATATTATCTTTGCTACTCTACTTAGATAGTTGAATTATTATGAGGACTTTGTTGATCCTTGACAAAAGATCACTATCAAAGCGTATGACAAAGTGGAATGAAAATCTCTAGGTCTTGTGGTTTTACCAATTCACGTTGGTCTTGTCGAAAGAGATGTCACCTGTCAGGTGCTTGACATTCCCTTGGCCTACAACATTCTGTTGGGACGACCATGGATACATGAGATGCATACTGTGCCATCCACATACCATCAATGCATCAAGTTCCCATTCCATGGTTCTGAAGTTACTATTCCTGCCACTACTAGCTACACCTGCAATATGCTCAAAGCTGCTGAAACTTTTGTCCCTGCTAACTGTGAGTCTACTGATTATCATGACAATAAACTGAAACAAATTGAGTAGTCATTCAAACTGAAAGAAACTAGTATAGGAGAGTACCACATTGAACCAGAGCTATCATTGACATCTCTCCTAGAGTCTCCTGACATTATGGGAGACCCTCAAAAGCAAAGAAGCCATTCGTGCTGACACCTTAGACCAAGTATAATGGAGCTTTTGTTAAGGCTACAATTCCCTTAGAAGATGAAAGTGAAAATAGAGCCATTGTTGCATGGCTTTACAGAGAAGAGGCTCCAGTGGACCTAAAAAAACAAGCTCGAGAAATCACTCTTAAGAAATGTGGACCTGGTCTTAGGCTTATGAAGCATTTTGGTTACAAGGGAACTGGCCCTATTGGGTGCAATAAAAATGGCCTAATTAATCCTATCAAAGAAAAAGCTTGAAGCAATAGTGATACAACTGGCCTAGGGTTTAAGAAGGTCGCTTTCCATTTGGGATCAAATTAATTCATCCCCAAACCTGAGAGTTCATCTGAAAATGAGTCACAAGTTGAGTCAGATACTCAAGAGGAAGAATCTGATGATGAGGATTCCTACCCTCATCCTATTCCTTATGATCTCACTAAATTCTTTGCTGAGCCAGATGACCTTGTGCCATGTGTTAGCACTGTGGATGATACTAGTGATTCTTCTAAGGAAAATACTAAGCAACTCAAATATCATTCAGAAAAGGGAGAATCTAGTCAGTCATGCTGCATTGAGTATTTGTGTAAGAATCCAGAGGCTGAAGAAGAGTATGTCCCTATCACTATTGGGGAGTTCTATAGTCTCTCACCATGTAGCATCGATTCTCATGAATATGAATTTGACTCTCTTTTAGAAGCTACTACTGATAAAGACATTGACCAAGTACATGTCTATGAAAACCAAATTGAAGTGGGTGAAACATCTAGGGTTAGGTCACATGGGTCTGATTGAACTAGTATCCTAGAGTCATCAATTCCTGACATTAGTATTCTGAGGTGTTTGAACACACCTATGGACAAGGTTACTGTAGGTCTTGAATTGCTGGTCCACACACTTAATGACTATACTATGAACGCAATTGAACCAACCACTACTCTCTCACTCACACATCCTGAGCTTATAGACTGGAACCCCAATGCATCTAACAAAGTCTCCACATTCCAGAATGACTATGCTCTTTCCTATTACCTAAATGCTATTGAACCTATAACATCTTCCACCAATGAGCAGAGCATCAACATGATTAAGGCTAACATCAAATATCTGAGTCACATAATTAAAAGAAAAAATACAAGAGGTCTGATGGTGAAAACCACATTATGGCAGTGCCAAATCCCAAAAAAGTAAAAACAAAAGATGTATCCAAGGGTGAAAACCTCTCTGAGGCACCTACAGATGAGATATTTGATGTCCTTCCAAGTCACTTTCAAGAGAGATCATCAGTGTTAATAGAGAAAACACAGCCAATTAACCTAGGTACAGAAGAACATCCTCATATGATACATCTAGCGTAGTCACTATCACCTGAAGAGAAGGAACAATTCGTTGTCTTTTTCAAGGAAAAGAAAATAATTTTTTCCTAGACATATTCTAACATGCTAGGATTAGATCTTGATCTTATCATGCATCATTTGTCCATAGCACTAGGCATCAAACCAGTTAAACAGAAGCTTCAAAAAATGCACCCTCATGTTGCATTGCTTGTCAAAGAAGAATTGGAGAAACTCCTAAAGGCTGGTTTCATCCGTGCAATTGATTATGTTGAATGGATATCCAATATTGTTTTTGTTTCCAAGCATGATAAATCTATTAGGGTTTATACAGACTTTCATGATCTTAACTTGGCATGTCCTAAAGATGACTTTTTGCTCCCTAATATTGATATGATCGTGGACATGATGGCTAGCTATGAGATATAATCACTTATGGATGGTTTTTCTAGATACAATCAGATAAAAATTGTGCCAGAAGATCAAGAGAAAATGGCTTTCACATGTGCATGGGGAACCTTTTGTTGGAATGTGATGCCATTTGGTTTAAAGAATGCTAGTGCTACATATCAGCAGCCTGTTACTACAATTTTCCATGACATGATGCATAGAACCATGGAGGACTACGTTGATGATACCTTGGTCAAAAGCACTAAATGAAATACTCATTTGCAAGATTTGGGACCCATCCTAGATGGTATGGAAAAATTCAATCTTCAGCTCAATCCTAAGAAATTGCCATTTGGTGTCACATCAGGAAAATTGTTGGGATTTATTGTTTCTGCAAAAGGAATTGAAGTAGATCTAGAGAAAGTACAAGCGATAATGGACATGCCACCACCTCAGAACATCAGTCAGATGAGTGGTAAGGCTTCAATCTATTCTTAAGTTAATTTCACAATTGGCAGATAGATCACAACTTTTCACAAAGACCTTACACAAGGGTGTGAAATTCAATTAGGGCCAGGATTGTGAGAAAAGCTTAACACAGATCCAACAATATCTTGTCAGTGAGTTTGACATCCAATATGTTGAATGCAAGGCTATAAAGGGATAGGCAATCGTAGACCAGCTAGCCAATGCACCCATACAAAGTCTTCTACCAATGAACATTGATTTCCCAGATGAGTCAATTCTAACACTCATGCATCATACATGTGTTATGTTCTTCGATGGATCCTTCACACAACAAGGATTAGGTGCTGGATTACTCTTTATTATACCACAGGGATACTCATTTCCTAAAGCATACATGATTATGTTTCCTTGTACAAATAACATTGCTGAATATGAGGCTTTAATCAATGGTATGAAAATTGTAGCTAAATGGAGAGTGGATCAATTAGACATCTTTGATGACTCTCATCTTGTTATCAACCAAGTAAATGATGTGTATCAAAAAAAGGATGAGAAACTAATTCATTACAAGTGCATGGCTGATGACTTGAAGAAGTATTTTGCACACATCACCTTCCAGCAAGTTCCATGAGTAGATAATAAAGTAGCTATTGCCATGGCTACTCTGGCCTCCTTGCTACAAATGTCAAAAAATGATCTCTGGCATGAGTTCTTGGTGGAAGTGTTACACTACCCAGCCTATGACACCCCTGATTCTAGGATGATCTATTCTATTATAGGACAAGAATCATCCTGCTACCATCACATTTATTGCTACCTTCATAATCAAACCATTCTGGAAGGTCTAACTCAGAATGAGAAACATTACCTAATCCATAATGCTTCACATTATGTCATTATTGCTGATGATCTATATAGGAGAGGTCTCGATGGAACACTCCTTAGGTGTTTAGAACCCGACGAGTCCAAATGTGCACTAATTGATATTCATGAAGGCATTCACAGATCTCATTCCAATGGCCTGACACTAGCTCGCAAACTCCATCATGTTGGTTACTACTGGCCTAAAATGGAGCAAGAAGATATTAAGTATGCTAGGTCTTGCAAGTAGTGCCAGCTACATTGGAATCTCATTTGTGCTCTAGCCAGAGAGTTGATTCCCTCTACTACAACATGGCCATTTCAATAATGGGCCTTCGACTTGGTGGGGCAGATTCACCCAACCTCTTCTAATGGACATAAGTTCATCATCACAACTATAGATTATTTCACAAAATGGGTAGAGGTAGTCCCTCTCATAGTTGTTGATGGAAAAAATATAGCACTTTTCATCATAAACTACATCATCTATAGATATGGTGTACCATCCTCAATCATTACTAACAATGGAGGATAGTTCAAGAATAAAGACCTTAAGGAAATGTGCCAGAAATTCAAGATCATGCAACATTGGTCTTCCATTTTCTACCCCCAGAGTAATGGCCAAGCAAAGGCATCCAATAAGGTGATCCTCAAAATTCTTCATCACACAGTCAACAAATCAAGGAGAGACTAGCATCTCCAAATCAATCTATCTCTATGGGCATATATGACAAGCATCAAAACTCCAATGGAAATGACTCCCTTTGCGTTGGTGTATAGGGTAGATGCTATGATTCCAATAAAGGTTGAGATTCCTACCTTGAGAATCTCTATGAAAGGCCTTATCACTGATGATGACTACAGGATAGCTCAACTTCAAGAGCTTGTGTTACTGGATGAACGATGACAAGTGGAATGTGATCATCTATGAGCATATCAACAAAGAATGGCATGAATCTACAATCAAAGGGTTAGGCCATGTGACTTCTATCTGGGTGACCTCATCTTGAGAGAGAACCTTAAGAATCAACAATAGCAAGTGCAAAAGGGAAAGTTCGAACCAAATTGGCTAGGTCCGTACATCATTACTACAGTATATGGATCTGGTGCCTATCAGCTTTCCACAACCAAAGGAGAAGTGCTTAAAGATCCTGTCAACACTCTCCACATGAAGCAGTTTTATAGTTGATTTAATCTCAGCAAGCTATCTGTACATATCTATATGTCTAAATTTTTTTTATAAAAATCAGAAAAAGTCCTGAAAAAAATTGTTACCCTGGTGAAAACCTAGCAATAGGTGCCTTCTTAACACCAAAAAAAAAGTGAAAAATAAAAAATACAAAAAAAAAATCAAAAAGAGAAAAATACAAGAAAATTGAAAAAAAAAAAAAAAAGTGTCATTGGTGAAAACCTGGAAATAGGCATCATGGTAGCAAAAAAGAGAATTTTTTCGAGAAGGTGAAAACCTAGTAAACAGGTACATCTTGTTCCCAATGCTCCATTTTGTAGCTCATCTTCTGGCTTTTTGTATAGTTTCTTTCATGCTTTCACTTTCCTACTTTTCTTGCTTTCTACTCATGTATCCATGGATTGAGTCTTCTTGAAGCTTAGGGGCATTCCCCCTTAGTGTCACTCCTTTGAGATTCTCCTCATAGAATCTCCTTTGCAATAGTCACCAGTGGTCCTCACTGCATCTACCTACTATTGCTAGTGTCACTATTTTTGAGATTCTCCTCATAGAATCTCCTTCGCAATAGTCACCAGTGGTTCTCATTGCGTCTACCTACTATCGCTAGTGTCACTATTTTCAAGATTCTCCTCATAAAATCTCCTTCATGATAGTCACTAGTGGTTCTCACCATGTCTGCCTACTATTTCTAGTGTTACTCTTTTCAAGATTCTCCTCATAGAATCTCTTTCACAATAGTCACCAGTTGTTTTAGCTATGTCTACCTACTGTTGCTAAGGTCATGTCTCCAGATTCCTTTATGGAAAATCTCTTACATCACTCACCATTCATCCTGGCTATGTCTATCTATTATTGCTCAGTCCTTCTTAGGTTCTTCATCATGAAGATTCCTCTTTGACCTCACTCACTAGTCATTCTAACTGCATTTTCCTATTGTCATCACCCTACTAAAGAGATTTCTTTCAAACATGTTCTGGACACTGACACTTGACAACAATCCCAAAACATTGAACTCAAAAATGATATACTTGTTTGGATATGCTAAGAATTTTATTTTTTTGCTTTGTTTTTCTTTATCATATCCCCTCGAGCAACTCGATGATGTCATCTTCGACTAGAGAAGTAATGATTGGGGGCATGATCTTTTCTTTGCTTTTTATTTGCAGTTTAGTTCCACTAAGTTGAGCTATTCCTATAAGAGGGGTGTCCACTATAAGAGCCTCCATCTTGTATTGGATGGCCGTGTGTACCTCGACTCCTTTTATATGAATACGCTAATAAAATTGGTTCTTCTCCTTGTTTTTTGGAGTGAACTCTTCATGCTACAGTAAATAGTAATACTCATGCTACTAAGTGAACGTATGGGTCACTGCGAGTATATCTAGCACACTTCTGTCTCAGGTTACAAATGCAAGGGTCATTGTGGACAGAATAAATATTGAATTCTTAGCATAAGATGGATCTCCCATGTGTTTGGTGTGTTTGTTATGCAAGAAACATTTAGGTTATCCTAGCGTTTATGCTCTGATGCTTATGTTAACTTGCTACGTTAAAAGGGACAAATGTTCTGGTCATTCTGGCTTCTTATGCCTCGAATTCTTACATTTGATCTCAACAAACCAATAACATATGTTATATTCATATTTCCATGATTGCAATGTCAGTGGGAATTGTATGACCTACGAGCTTTGTTCTATATCTGGTGATGATTAAATATCAAGGCTTGGTAACTAGACCTAGGGTTGCATTTAACATAGTCTTGCATTACATACTTCATTTGCATAAGCATGCAATTCGATGGTCATTCTATTCATACCCTTTGTAATGAAGGATTGGGGGGCATCTCCACATGTATCGGATTCCTCCATGGCTGCACAAGTATTTGGTTTTTTGATTCATGCTCCTCAATGGAATCCTTGTCACTGTCAAGCAAAAAACATGCAACACTATGTGAGATGTCAGTCCATACATATGCATTCTATCCAAGTACAACATACATCTCATGTACATCAAAGTAAAGAAAAATAGACAATGACATGTACACAAGAATACTCATCTCAAGATCTCGTATATATCTATCAAAAGAATGGATTAGTACAAAAATGGGCACTACTTGAGCACAATCAATCAAAAAATGATACATGTGGTGTTGGCACACTAGTCGATACATAGCCAGGGATCAAAATTAGAGATCAAGCACAGAGCATCTAACTCTGTCCTACACCCTCACCTCCAGGAGGAGTAGGAGCATCAAGTGGCAGAGGCAGTGGTGGCATATCTGGTCTAGTAGGAGGTCGTGCGACCCCAGACTCTTGCGCATACTAAGAAAAGCATTGCACCTAGAGTGTCTCATCTGGCACCGCACTGGTATATACAGCATAATAATATGCTGCCTGAGTCGACTAAAATTGGATCTCATCCTATGCCAGCTCCAATCGCCGCTTTGCAATCTTGGTGTACTCTCTCCAAAGATTTGTATCCCACTGTCGCTCCACTAGATACGCATCCTAGACTGCCACTGCAATCTATAACTCTTCTAATTATTAATAGGCCACATGAATCCACTCTTGATACCTCCATCATACGTCCTATACCCTAGTTGCAGGCTAATTTGGCATGTCCTCATCAAGCATCTCAGGTGCCTACCGCTATGGTGGTGCTTTCTACTATGGTGGTGCCTTCAGCTGTGGTGGCACCTACTGCTTTGGAGCCTCCTACTAAGGGGCCTCCTCCTCTATCCTCTACCTGTGACACCGATTGTGCCCTATCCCACTGCCCTCGACACCTAGGTCTGATCCCATCTGACATGGGGGAATTTGCATCTGCTGAACTCGATGCTGGACCCGTGACTACTACTATGGTTGAACTGGTGGCTATGGCTATGCCTGCTATTGCTAGGGCACCTGTCTCTTTGCCTACCCTAGCATCCCCACTAGATTTGTAAAATGTGGGAGTGGATGGCTAATCAAAAATGCCTGATATGCAGGCATCATCCCTGCATCTACTACCTCTAGTAGGTATTCCCACTGAACTGTAGCTAAGCTACAAATGTCTATCATGGATCACCCTAGATCCATCTATGCTAGCCATCCTCACTCAATGTCCTTCTGCAACCTAGCATAAGCATAGTACTCAGTAGAAATGTCCTATGGTTGGCCATAATGTCACCACACTTATGAGATCATGAATCTCTCAATAAAAAATGTTGTCCTACCCACCAAAGGTCAAGAATTGAACATCCATGGTAACTCTCTAGGAGCATCATCCTAGTCCTCTGTCTCTTGCCAGGGTTGCCATACAATAGACACCAGGTCATCAAGACGTATCCTCCACTGCTCTATCTTACCCATGTGGGCTTGGGTAATATGCCCTTGATATCTACATATATACAATTCCATGAGCTCTATGGCATCCTCAAAAATTGGTCTACATATGAGAAGATGCTCTAGGCCTAGATCTACAAAACATATACTCTGACTGCCATGGTCTTCTTCTTGTGGAAGATGACCTCGTGAATCTCATGGAAAAGGTGAGCCAACATGCACTGACCCCACCCAAAGATCTCAGGTGCCTCTAACATCCTATGGAGCATGACTCCCCACCTGCACTCCAAACCATGCTATCCTCTGTCAAGACATAGGAAATAGCTCAAGAATATAGCCAACATAGCTGCCAACCTGTGTGTCGGTCCATAAGTGTGCATAAGCTCATCCTAGCTAATGGCCCTGCCCCTCGATAGCTCTCACCCAAATATAATAGACAGTGCCTCTGTCCCTGCTTAGGGCACTGTATCATAGACAACCTGGGTGCCATGGAAAGGAATCCACAAAATCCTCCATATGTCCTCTAGTGTGATAGTCATCTCACCCATCGGCAAGTGGAAGGTGTTCATCTCCAAATGGAAATTCTCTACCAATGCAGTGAGAAGGCCGTGATTCACCATCACAGCTAGAATCCAGCACAACGAAGACAAATCCAATCGGGCAATGTGTGCCTGATCAATGTCATTGAGACTCCACAATAGCTCCCCATATGGTGGGTAATGCAATCTGAATGCAATGTCACCAAAGACCTCCTGCACACACAACAAGAAATAACAAGAGAAACAATTAGTATCAAGTCAAAATGATGCATCAGAAAAAATTAAAATGCAATTTTTGAGTGCAAAAATCAAAATTTTAAACATGACTGTCATAGGATTTCGCATGAAATTTGTGAAATCTCGCGCGAAGTTCTCCTAGTTTTGCATGAAATCATTCTTTCTTTGCACAAAGAATCACATCATCGCACGAAAAAAGAGCTGTCCACATGAGAGAAGAGATTTGTTTGCATGAGAAATGAATCACCTCGCATGAAGAATCTTATTCTTCACACGAAACCTAATGCTTCCCACACGAAGATCCTCTCATCCAGTGCAAAGAAATAGCGCACCCTATTTCTTCACGTGAAGAAAGAAGATCTTCACACTAAAAGAGATAGGTCTCACACGAAGACCGATTGAAGGATCCTAAAACATGCTAAAACATGCAATAAATGACATCGAAATGCATGAAAGTGAAAGTACAAAGGAAGGGAATCGATGACTCACTGGTGGTCTGTAGTCTGCTGGGTGGTTGTGACATCTAGAGCACTCAAATCAATGATGTCTCACACTAATTGCCATGTCTCTCTCAGAGCTCAAATTAATAGAAGAAAAAAAGCACAAATGAATTGAAAATGACCCCTCGGGTCCTTATATAGCTATTGACCAAATTTTTCAAAGTGCTTAGATTTGCATGAAAATTACACCCCTGGCTAATTTGACCATTCTAAATCCATTTTTGGAATTGAATTTGAAATTTTCCACACCTAAGAGCCTCAAAAATGTGTTTTAAAATTTTGGAGACTAACATGATCGAATGCTTGTGTAGCCCAAATCTTTCTGATACTTTGTGATTCTTGGAATCCTTTCAACTTTACATTCTCCATATTTTCAAAATCCATTTTGAAAATAGTCAACTCAAGTCAACTATACCTAAATTTGGTCAACTTTTGGTAAAACTTGGTCTTTGCAACTTCACAATCATTTGAAATCAACTCTGAATTTTCTTTAGATCATTTTGATCTTTTCTCTTTTCTTCAGATCGTTCTAATCTCTTCTATATTCTACTACATCTTAGATTTCTTCTGTATCTATTGCTATATTGCTTCACATCTATTTTTGGTGTGTCATCTTTTGATTTTGCTCCCGAGGGGGTAGGATGATTACATCATTAAATACCTATTGCTTGGGGCATCTAGTTCCCATATTATGTCCTTATCACTTGGGGCATCTTGTTCCCTTCTATCTAGCATCTTTGCTATCTATCTTATCTTTTCATCAATTGATCAACCTTATAACAACTCTTCTTAGAGTTTGATGGATAGGTATTGGGATAGTCTAAACCCCAACTCCTAAGGATCAAGCCTCATTCTGGGGATGATTCTACAACTCATGATTGGACCTTATTATCTTTTATCAATCTTAGGTATCTAGGTGCTCTATCCAGATCCTTGAAGGTTAAGCTCCATTCTAGAGATAGTATTCTAAATGCTTTCAATCTTAGGTATCTAGGTTTGCTATCTAGATCCTTGAAGGTTAAGCTTCGTTCTAGAGATAGTCTTCTAAATGCTTTCAATTTTAGGTATCTAGATGTTCTGTCTGGATCCTTAAAGATTATGCTCCATTTTGGAGATAGTCTTTTAAATGCTACCAATTTGAGGTATCTAGGTACTCTACTTGGATTACTTGGGATTAAGCTATGTTCTAGAGATAGTCCTTAAAAGCTTATCAATTGGTCTCCGTGTCATCAACTTTGGAACCAATCTTATCTTCACATCATGCTTTCTAATTTTCTTTGAATTGAACATGTTGCTCGCACATTCATTCAAAGAGGGGAAAAATGTAATACCCCAAAATTAGCTCATTGTCATGATACCAATTCTGGTCTATTTCTGACCAATCCTAAAGTCCTATTTCATTAGGAAAATTCTTATTTAGCTACTTGCTAGTTGACTTAATTGTTAGATGCAGAAAACCCTAATCTGCATTCATCATGCTTATTATTTAATTCCTATAGTATTTACTCATATTAGTCAATTAAACCTATTGATTAATATTTAATTTAATTACTAAGTATTTATACTTTAATTAAATTAAATTATATCCTAAGGCTAATGTACTATGGAATTAAATTTATTTAATTTAATAAATGTGCCCATTTTAATTAATTAAACAAAATTATTTAATTAAATGGAGAACTTACTTCTAATCAATTAAACAAAGTTATTTAATTAAATGGGAATCCATTCCTAACTAATTAAATGAAGTTATTTAATTAAATAAGAAAAGTGTCTAATTAATTAAATAGAATTATTTAATTAATAGAAAAGGTAATTATGAGAGCATATCTCATTTTATTACATTAAATATATCACCAAAATCTCTCTTCAGTTCAAAAAATGAAATTTCCAGTTCACTGTTGATCAAATTAGAAGTGACTCAGATCACTTGCTTTTACACTAAAGTCTATCTGAGTTGACTGACTCTTACACTCAGATCTAAGTTAGTTAACTCCCTTTAATTTGGGAATCTTCCTTTATGACTGAACTTCACCTTTAATCCTGATCGTTGATTGAAATCAATCTCAACCATTGATAGATTCCTGGAAAGTCTATTTAAGAGACCCTCATCTCTTCATTTTGGAGAGGTTGAATAAGAATTTGCATCGAATTGCTGCTAGATTGTGCATTCATTTGAGCTCATTACTTTCATAAGATATTCATTTTCTACTTTAATCTCATTTAGCATAATATGCATACATTTTAGCATAATCTTCTTTTATATGTTCTTAGATTAAATGTGCATACTCTATCCTAGATTAATCTGCATTCTCATATAGATTAGTCACATTTTCTTTTAAATCCTTCATTCATAGAGGGTCTAGTTGCTTAACAACTCGAATATGAGGATATCTAACAAGCAATTCCCTTTAGATAGAAGGCAATAGGTCGCCTTGCCAGCTGATTTTTGAATGAGCATGCAGACTTTGAAGCAAAGAAAACCACAAATAGAAAGCAAAAGAAAATCTATCCTTGTGTCTGAAATGATTGAGAAAGACAAAATGAAATTTATGTACTCTTTTATTTCTACCAACCAGAATGAAATGCTCATGGGTACAGGAGAGCACATCATGCCAAATTTCCTTTATTTGCTCCACATCATAGAAATCTCCACTTTTTTCTAGATTTTTCTCCTCAGCATCCATTTTAGGAAATTTTTTGAAAGTAGCAATAGAAATGATGGTTTGTTTAGTGAAATTTATGCCTTTCATGGGTAAACATGTGATCTCAACTATGAAGTCCTCCATCTTTTTCATAGTAACACCATGTAAAGAGACCCTGTCCTCAGTCCAATTTTTGAAAAAGGCCATGGTGACATGCAGTTTGAACCCATGAAGGCATTCCAAATAATTGGTTAGCATCCCCTTCTTCAAAATCTTCCAAACATCCTTCCTAGCCTTCCATTTATTAAAATTTTTAGTTTCTTGTTTCTGTGGCTCACCTCCCATTTCAGAGAATTATAGAGAATGGCTAAAACTAGAAGCAAGCAAGTTAAATAGATACCAAATTTTCATCACATCACATAAAACCTGCTTTAGAGATGATATGTGCAAATCCTGCCTTGTAATCACATAAATGTACCTCCTTGGGAAAGGAACATTGGCAACCGTAGGCCCACTACAAAAAATCATTAAATTTCTAATCTTGACATATCTTTCTCACCTTTGCATGAGTAACATCATAATTAATAAGGGCTTTAAGATCAATGTGCTTATATAGCTCACCAATCCACATCATTTTATAACCCATCTAGACTGCATAATTAGCAACCCAATTAGCTACCCCATTAGCCTCACGATAAGTGTGGGATATTATGACTTTTTCAAATTTATTAATTAGAGATTTAATCTCCATGACCATTACCTCAATTGACCAAGTAATTGAATTTTTGTTATTGAATATGTTAATAATATTTAATGAGTCACCTTCCAATCATAGTTTAGGGTAACCCAAATTAGTTGCTAACTTCAAAGTGTATAGAGTAGTAGTAGCTTCAGCAATGTGGCTATTAGAATTACCTATAGTAAGTGAAATGGCATCAATAATATTGCTAGCATGATCTCTTAAGACCCCTCCACATCCTGCTCTTCCCAGATTTCCCTTTGTAGCACCATCAAAGTTCCCTTTAATCCATCCATTAGGGGGAGTATTCCACCTAGAAGTTAATCTTGGGTTATCAATTTTCAAATTAGGATCTTGCGATCGCAAAGGATTGTCAATTTGAAAAGTTTGAACAGCTTTCCTCTAAGATTTGAAAATTTCCTTTATTGTTGTAGCAATATTTTGTCCAAGCACCCAAATCTTTATTTTTAAAGATTCTATTATTTCTTTCTTTCTAGATACCCCACCAGAGATGGGGAAGAGTTATTTTCCATAGCAATTGAACATCAAGATCCCTAGGAGGACACTTCCAACTTTTAAAATAAAGTTCAACATTGTTTTGATGAACCCAAGATATATTCTAGTAACTGAGAATCTCGACCCAAACTTGTTGGTTGTAAGAATTGTTCAAAAAAAAATGGTCTCTTTCTTCAAATCCATTTTTACAAAAGGTAAATCTATTTACCACATTAATACCTCTTTTTTGCAGATTATCCTAGCTAAGGATTTTATTTTGAAGAATAATCTAGTAAAAAATGTTTATTTTAGGTAAGAGACCCTTAATCCAAGCTTGTGACCAAAAATGATGATTACCCTTCTCCCTAGAAGTAAAGAGAGTAGAAACTTTGAATTGACCACTAGGATCAACATTCCATATCATCTCATCCTCATAAGTAGGATATAGAGAAAAAGCATTCAAACTTAATTGTATGTTATTGAAGCCTTGATCAATATCAGTCAAATTCTTCCAAGAATTGTTATGCTAGTAATGACTCACTAAAATGCCATACCTTTGCTTACATATGTCAACTTGAGTAGTATCTTGAAAGTCTTCTGGAAAAGGATGATCCATTAACCAAACATCTTCCTAAAATCTCACCTTTTTCCCATTCCCAATTTTCTAGGAGCAACCCTTTCCAAGAGTATTCTTTGTCCCATGAACTATACCCCATATGGAAGATGGATGAAGGACATCAAGAGAAGAAAGGAAATCAGCTAGGGTATTAACATTGAAAAGGTACTTATGTTTCCATATGGTACTCCATTCATTGTCATCATGATAAGTTCTCCAACCTTGTTTAACCAATAGATCTCTATTCATACTTCTTATTGTCCTAATGCCCTGTCCACCTTCTCTAATAGGCTTACATACTTGGTCCCAAGCAATCAAAGGCAGTCTCTTTTTTCCTCAGTCCCAGTCCATAAAAAATTCCTATGAATTTTTTCAATAGTATCTACAAATTTCACTAGAATTCTAAAAAGGCTCAAAGTATAAGTTGGTATACTTTGAAGACAAGCTTTGAGAAGAGTTAATTTATCTGCTTGACTTAAAATATTTCCTTTCCAACCTACCAACTTCTTATGAATTGATTTATGAGATCTTCCCAAAAGGAATCAGGGGCTTTCAAACCTAAAGGTATACCCAAATGGATTGAAGGGAAAGATCCAATAGAACACCCAAGGATATTAGCAATTTTATTTTGTCTAGGAATAGGGGTGTTAATAAAAAACACAACACTTTTATACTAATTAATCAATTGACCTGAAGCTTAAGAATACAAATTTAGAGCTTGCTTCAGGTTTTTGGCTTCATTGACATCAGATTTACCCATAAAGATTGTATCATCAACAAACTGACGATGAGGATCTTGTAAAAAATGGGAAGCAATAGCAACAGGAGTGGAGGGAGCGAGTTTTTTCAAAATTTGAATTCATGCAAGAGCGGGAGTTCCTTGGATGGCCTATTTCGAGTCCCTGGATTAGAGCATAGATAGCAAGATGGAGGTTGTCTAGCTGCTCCTGGCACTAGGGATAGTTGAAAAGCACATTTGGGGTCCAGCTGTCCTAATCAAGGAAGTAGCCAAGTCTCCTTTGGTTTCCAAAACAAATGTGGAAGGAACTACAAAATGGTCCTCACTCTTCAGGGTTAAACCTTTTGGTAAGTCCTCTTTCCTGCCTGTTAAAACTATTTAGAATTTGGTGATAGGTTCTTGTGTGATAGCCATCCTAGATGAGATTGTGGACCATAATATTTAGACTATGGTTTCTACTTTGGTTGGGAAATTTCTGGGGCCTAGACCAAGCATTGACAAAGTTAGGTAGCTCATTAAACAAAAATGAGCTCTCAAGGGCCAAGTCTCAATCATGGCTATGGAGAAAGGCTTTATGTCTTTCAATTTCACTTGCTTGGAAGACCTTGCTAGCATTTTGAGTGAAGGGCAATGGGCCATGGGTCATTCTTCCATTGTGCTCCAAAAATGGTCATCTAGTATGAGCTTGAATGATTCTTTTTTCGCCCAAGCTCCTATGTGGGTAAGACTACCAGAACTGCCACCTAAATACTAGAATGAGGACATCTTTGGGGGTATAGCTCAGACCTTTGGGGAACACGTCTCAACGGATCCAATTACTACTTCCAAGTGTTGCCTCAATTTTGCACACATCTGCATTGGGGTGAGAGATGGAACAGACATGCCTGAGTTCATTGAACTTCATTCCAAACTTGGAGTGCACAACCAAAAAATCAGCTATGAAACAATCCCCTTTGCATGCTTCCTCTGCCTAAAGGCTGGTCATAAGGCCCACCAGTGCCCCAATGAGGCAAAGAAGAAGATCACTAAACCAGTTATCCTTGATCATACCATGAAGCTTGCTACATGCCCTTCTGGTAAGGGAAAGATGAAGCTACTCTAGAGATGCAAACATTGTATGGCACAGGGGAGAAAGGCTATTAGCCTAAAAGACACAGTAGTGAAGGACACTTTTCAGAAGGATCCCCCCAAGGAGAATTCTTGTTCCCCCCCCCCTTGAACATGGCCCTATCTTGGAAAAGACAATCTTAGACCCGTTGGAGGGTCCAAAGGTGCAGGTAAGCTCCCCCTCCTTAGCCATAGGTCCCATTTTGTAGTAGAATCTCCCTCTGGAATCTATAGTGCAGTCTTCTCCCGCAGTGGAGGAAGTACCTCTTTTGGGAGCTATACCACTGAATCATCTGGAATGGGAATCCTCGGCCCAGAAAAAGGATAGCCAAGCTAAGTGTCTTCCCCTTGAGGACACTCTAGCTTCTCTGAGGGTCACCACTGGCAAGGGGGGAGATTCTTCTACCCCTTTAGGAATTGAGACCAAGCTTCATATCCTCATTAAGAACACTGATCCAACACAGCTCACCCTATGGGAAGATAGGTTAGATAACAGTGTGACAGATAGCCTTGATGATTGGTGCATGGTCAAGAAGAAAAAGAAGAATCAAAAGAAAAATCCCCCCCCCATCTCCTACTTCAACCAGAAGTAGGGTTAAAGCTGATATTAGGTCACCCCCTAAGGGAGCAGGAAGAAAGAACTTAAATCAGATTCTGCAAGAAGAAACAAGAAGGAATCTGGCAGATGGAAGCCAGAGGTCCATCAAGGATTTCTAAGGAAGTAAGAAATGAAAGTTATCTCATGGAACATAAGGGGCCTTAATGGGGCTCACAAAAATGAACTCATTAGAAATATGATTAGAGACCAAAGACCTAACTTTCTGATGTTACAGGAAACGGAGATGAAGGGGACTTGGTAAGAAGGATATCTTTCAGTAAAAAATTTTGCTGCGAAGCTTCTAATTCGGATGGAGCTTTAGGTGGTGTCCTAACCTTGTATAACACCAGAGCTTTCAAGTTAACTACTCTTTATAGCTCTACTAATGTTCTTCTTTGTAAGGTTTTTCACATCCAAAGCAATGAATCTTGGCTAATCCTTAACCTGTACACCCCCAATACCAAGAAAGAAAGGAACTGCTTCTGGACCAAGCTCTTTGGCATCCTATCTAATTGTAACTTGAATGAAGGGATTATAATGGGGGACTTCAACTCGCCTCTATTTGATGCAGACAAAAGGGGGGGTCATGCCTCGGATCAGGATAGTAAACGTGACCTTGCTTCATTCATTCAGAATCTAGCCTTCTTGGATTTGGATCTTCAAGGTGGTAGCTTCACTTGGTCTAATAGAAGAATTAGAGGTGATAGTATTTAGGTCCATCTTGATAGAGCCCTCATATCCCCCAAATGGCTCCTCTCCTACTCCTATAGATTATCCCTCCTCCCTAGGGTGGGCTCTGATCATTCCTCGATTTCTCTTTCTGCCTCCCCCCTTTCTAGAAACAAGGCCTTCCCTTTCTGCTTTGAGAAAATGTGGCTCTCACACCCTACGCTAGAAGGTAATATTTCCCATTGGTGGAGCATTAAGGTTGAAGGCACTGCAATGTATAGAGTTTCCCAAAAGCTAAAAAATGTGAAAAGAAACATCAAATCATGGAATCAAACCAACTTTGGCCACATCTTCCAAGAGAAAGATGAGATATCTGATCAACTCTCTTCTATTTAGGATGAAATCCAGGATTCAGGATACAATGCTCATAATAGCTAGCAAGAAAAGGCCATCCTTTCGGATCTACACAACATCTTATCTAAGGAAGAAATTTTTTGGAAACAGAGATCAAGAGTCAGTTGGTTGAATGAAGGAGACTGCAACACCATATTTTTTCACCTGACCACCCTTAAGCACCGAGCTAATAATAGAATAACCAACATTGTTAAGGGCTAGGTTCAAGTTACCAAAGAGGATGAAATTGAGAAGGAAGCTGTCTACTACTTCTCATCTCTCCTCTCTATTGATCCTTCCCTCTCTGGGTCTAAACAAGAGGAAATCCTGGCGACCATTCCCCCCATTCTTCAAGTTCACCACAACTCCATGCTGTAGGCAATCCCCTCCTTGGAGGAAATCCATTAGGCCCTCTTCTCTCTCCCGGGGGATAAAGCTCCTAGCTTGGATGGTTTCCCAACTTTCTTCTTTCAGACCTTTTGGAATGTAGTGAAAAAGGATGTGGTTAAAGTGGTTTAGGAGTTCTTTGGAGCCAAGAATTTTCTTAAAGAACTTAATGCTACCTTTCTGGTCCTCATCCCTAAAATCTCAGGTGCTAATTCTCTAGATAAATTCAAGCCCATTAGCCTCTGCAATTCCTTCTATAAGATCATTTCCAAGGTTCTCACTTCTAGGCTCCTCAGAGTTCTCCCTTTGATTATCTCTCCTCAGCAAACCAGCTTTGTCCCAGGCAGGCAGATCCTTGATTCAATTGTTTTGGTTCATGAGGTTATCCACTCTCTTGAGGCAGATGAAAAGGAAGGCTTCCTTCTTAAGCTGGACCTGTCAAAAGCTTACGACAGGGTTGACTGGAAGTTCCTCTTTGTTGTTCTTCATTCCTTTGGCCTCGATGATCAAGTTTGCAAGCTCATCTCCTAGCTTGTGCCTTCATGCTCTTTGTTGGTTCTAATCAATGGCCACCCCTCTCCTTTCTTCTCCCCCTCTAGATGAAGATCAGGGACATGTGTTTAGTGGGATTGAAGCCTTCTTCAGGTCCATCCACTTTCACTCATCAGCAATTTGTAGATGACACAATTTTGGGGGGTGAAGCTTCAGTTCGAGAGGCCAGGACCTTCAAAAGTGTTCTTAATTCCTACACCAAAGGTACTAGACAAGCTATTAACTTAGACAAGAGCTCTATCTTCTTCCTCAACACTCCTCTAGAGAGGCAGAGGAAAATTTCTCGAATTCTAGATTGTGGCATTGGGTCCCTACCGACGACTTATCTTGGGCTTCCTCTAGGCTCCAAACCCCTAGACTCCTTTTGGACAAGCATTATCAAAAAATTCATTAAGAAACTTGCTGGTTAGAAAGGGGCCACCCTCAGTCAAGCAAGAAATGCACCCTGGTTAACTCGATTCTCTAGAACCTCCCCACCTATGCCCTTAGTCTCTTTAGGATTTTGGTTAAGTTTGCAGACAAAATGGAGAGGATTCAGAGGGACTTTCTTTGGACTGGAACTGATGACCAAAAGAGATACCACTTGGTAGCCTGGGACCAGGTTTGCTTGTCCAAAATCTAGGGAGGTCTTGGACTTAGAAAAATTTCTCACCTCAATCAATCCCTCTTAGATAAACTCCCTTGGCGCATCTTCCAAGGCATAGGGGTTTGGAGGGACATCTTGGCTGAGAAGTACTTGGGAGGCCTGTCTCTCTCCTCCATTTTCCAGGGGGTGTGGGTTCTAACATTTGGAATGGTATCTTGAAGGCCCTTCCCCTTGCTAAATCCAAGGCCAAATGGAAAGCTAGAAAGGGAGACAAAATTCTTTTTTGGTAGGACAACTGGCTTTTTTAGGAACCTCTCATTAACCATCCTTCATTTGGCAGGTGGGCTGATCAGGCAATAGGCATATATGGTATGTTAGTTAGGAACTACAGAAATGGGAATGAATGGCACAATCTGGCAGAGCTTTCATAAGATCTCGAGCCTTTGATGGCCTCTTTGTATGCTATAAACATCAACCAGATAGGCGACACCTTAGTCTAGGGAGACTCTTCTAGAGGCCATTATATTGTAGCTTTAGGCTATCTTTCTCTTGTGGGCATAGGGGAGAAACCTATTTGGGCCAAGGCCTGGACCCCTGGATTAACACCCAAAATCAACATTTTCTTTTGGCTCCTCTTGCAAGACAAAATCCTTACCCTAGATAATTTAGCCAAGAGAGGCCAAATTATTCCCAACAGATGATGCCTCTGTAAGCATGACCTGGAAACGGTTAATCACATTTTCATTCAATGCCCCTTTTCCTCTAGAGTGTGGAGTCTTCTGACTTCCAACATGAACTTCTACTGGTGCATGCCAGCTAGTATCTAGGATTTCTTCATTTAGTGGAGTAGCAACAACAAAGGCCTGGAATCCCAAATTTTGAGTTCCTGAATTATCTCACACTTTTGCTGGGGAATCTAGAAGGAGCGTAACAACAGGATATTCAGAGACAAAGAAGCTCCTGAGGGTATTATAGTAGAGAAAATTGATAGCCTCATGAAAGAGAACTATTCCACAACTAGAGATGGAAACATAAAGGACGGAGGGATAATTAAGACCAGGAAAGAAGATAGGATCAAAAGAAGACAGCAGGCTACTTGGTCCTTTCCCCCCCAAAACTGGCATAAAGCCAATTTTGATGGAGCAGCTAAGGGAAACCCTGGTCCCACCAGATGTAGTGGAATCATAAGAAATTGCTTGCGAGGGGGCATTGTTGCCATCTCCTCCCCTATTGGTCACCAAAACAACCATTTGGTTGAAGCCAGTGCGGCCAGACTCACTGTTAAGTTGGCCTTGGACAAAAGGATCGAACAACTGTGGCTTGAAGGAGACTCCCTAAATATAATAAATTGTATTTTAGGAGAAACCAAACCATCATGGACCATTGAAAGCATAATTGAGGACCTAAAAATGGACTTGAGAAAATTTAAAAATTACCATGTAAGCCATGTCTATCGTGAAGCTAACGTGGTTGCTGATTGGTTCACTAACACAACGATCAGATTCAATTTGGTGATGACATGGGGAAACAATAATCATTTTCTGGTGGCGGCTATGGAGCTCATCCGAAAGGAAAAAATCCAAGGTACCAACTCAAAATATTTTTATGATGATGAGACATGCTAATCCATGTTTTAAAAAGGGTATCATTTGGAGTTATGTGGAACCCCCACTATTTCATAATAACGTGTATGGATTACACAAGCAGAAGAAAGTCAGAGTTAAACCCAATAACACGTGTATTAAAGCTCTTGTCCTTAGCAATTTTTCATCTTTGAGCTCTACAATTCTATTAAGGGTTTAGGGTTAGAGAGGCATAATATTGCAATGGTGGGAGAAAGGATTAGAAGAGAGCCATGGGGAGAAACGAAGAGCTGGAAAGAAAAAGGGAAGATTTGGAAAAAAATCTAGAAGGGCGACATAACCAGCTTCATGGAGAGGCTCCATGGTTTCGATGCAGGGGTTACCAAGATTATGGTTGAAACCTGGCACAACGGAAAGGTCAAAATTGATGGTGTATCCCACCAAATTACAGAGGGTATCATTGCGGAGGCGACAGGTTTCTCTGAGGAAGGCATTAGCTTCTTCAGGGATAAGAAGATGTCCGCCAATGCTGTCAACGCTTTCATAAAGAACAACAAGGAGAAAAGAAAACTGGTAAAGATTGACACCTACTATGACATTGAGTCCATCAAGAAGTTCTGGAGGCTTTTTCTGAGGATCATCATAGAGTATGTCACTTTGGAACCCAGGTTTGATAGAGTCAGGACCCATCATTTTGTTCTACTTAATCATTTTAGACATAAAGTGAAAATCTCCTTTCCTTTCTATATTTATACTTATATGACTAAGAATATAGAGAGTTACAAGAAATTTCCTATCAAGAACCCCGCCCTCCACGAGGGTCTTCTGCTCCTCATTTTTGAGTTTCCAAAAACCTAGACAAGAGTCAAGTCCATTGGGGCTTTGGGTGGCTCCTCGGAGGACACTGCCAGCTCAGACTCAGGGGAAGTGCGCATTGTGAAATCTGTCAAGTCTGTAACCCCAAAAGCCAAACCCTCTCCCTACTTTCCTAGTAGGAAGAGCCACAAGTGCCCTCCCCCTAATCCCCCTTTGCCTCATCCTAAGGAGTCTAGTGATGAGTCAGAAATGGAGTCGGAGGAGGCAGATTCGGTGGCAGAGAAGGAAAGTGAGTTGGAAGATGACAAGGAGAAAGATAATGAAAAGAAGGAGGTGACCCCCTTGGTAATCTAGGATAACCCCAAGAAAAGAAAATTGGACCAGACCCCAACCCATGATCATCTCAGTGACTTTGCTGATTTGCCCCCCAGCCCTAGTGCACCCACCTCCCCCCCTGGAGGTCCCCATATTGCCCCCAGAAGAGATGATAGAAATCATGGTTGAAAAGGGAGGGGAGGCCATCAAGAAAAATAAGAGAAGAGCCTAGAGAAATTTCAATATGGATAGTGTAAGTATGGGCATCATTAGAGAATGTACTAAAATTCAGGTGTTGAGGGATCTCGACAGTAGCACCCACTATGACGAGCTCCTTGACCTGACTCTTCTGGTTCTCTCTGACAATGTTCATGAAATGAGTTTCAACTTTCTCAACAATGCAAAGAACAGCCTGTTTGATAATTTCCACTCCATTAAGTGGATTTTTTAGGAAATTGAGACACTGAAGGATAGGTCTAACCAGACCAACAACAAGGGGGATGTCAAAGATCATGAGGCCAGAGGTAGTAAAGACCAGGTAGGCAGCCAGGAAAAAGAGAGAAGTCAGGACCCCAGAGACAATCAGGAGGATAGAATCACTTGGCTTGAGCAGAAGGTCCAAAGGTTGGATTTCGTCCACCAGGTCATGACTAAACAAATTATGGATATCCTCCATACCTTGAATGAAAACATTGTCGATCTGGTGGACTATCTGACCAATGTCAGTCTTGTGGGGAACGTGGAGCAGAGTACATAGCATAGAACTAGCTGGGAAGATCCTCAGAAAGAGACTGGAATCCAGGATAGTCAGGGGGACCAGATGCATTTCCTCCCCACGATCTAGGAGGAAGAGGCCAACTAGAAGGAAAATGATGCTGCAGAAACCTTGCAAGCAATGGAAAAGAAGGGACACTAGTCTGCCCGCCGGACTCTATTCCTAGCCTTTGTTTCTCAGGCTTTGGGCCTTTTTGTTTCTAGCCTTTTGAGGCATCTTTTTTTCTATTTTTTATGTTTTAGTTGTTTTATGCTGTAAAACTTTGGGTTTCAGGATCCCTGTAAAACCTGTTTTCCTAATAAAAAACAAACTAACCATGAGAACAAATAAGAGGTTCGAAAAAAGGCTGCAAACCTTTAATAACACCTTTTTGAACCAAATCCCCTATATATCTCCCCAAAAAATTAGCCATAATAAAAAAAAGAATGGGGGATAAAGGGTCTCCTTGTCTCATACCATGGGAAGGATTGAAAAAATGAGGACTACCATTAACCAAGATAGCTATAGAAGAAGTTGAAATCAATTGATAAATAGCTCTGACAACCTTATGGTCAAAACCAAAAGCATGTAAGATTTTAGATAAGAATGCCCATTCAACTCTATCATAGGCCTCAACAATGTCCACTTTCATAATAAAACCTTAATTATTGGAACATGACAAAGAATGAATATTCTCATGGGATGAGATAACAAAATTAAGAATTTGTCTACTTGGGATGAAGCCATTTTGCTGATCAGCAATAATTGAAGGAATCACTAGAAGTAATCTAGAAGTAAGGACTTTGGAAATAATCTTATAGAAAGAATTACAAAGGCTGATCGATCTAAACTGATCTAGAGAATTAGCTCCAATCTTCTTGGGAATTAGATAGAGGAATGTGGAATTGATTTCCTTTAGCATTTGTTTTGCTCCATAAAATTCCTTCACAACATCACAAACATATTTTCCAACAAGTTTCCATAATTTCTAAAAGAAAAACATGGGAAAACCATCTAGACCAATTGCTTTGTCTCCTCCTAGAGAACAAATAGCTTTGAAAATTTCTTCATCTTTGGGAATAGAGCTTAACAATTTATTCTGTTCCTTCAAAACCAAAGGTAGAATCACTCTAAGAAAATCAGCTTGGTGGTCCAGATTAATATTAGGATCAACAGTCATTAAAGAAGAGAAAAAGGCAACCATTTCTTCCATAATGTCTTTATCCCTAGTAATCTTCAGATCCCCCTTTTTAAGATGTGAAATGTCAATTTTGGCTCTATGCTTGAGGGTGGAGAGATGAAAGAATCTAGTATTTTTGTCACCTTCACTCAACCATATCAATCTTGATCTTTGTCTCCATTAGATTTCTTCTTTAGTAATGATGTCATGATATTGGGCCAACTTATCGTTTTCTTTTGTAATAAGGTCAGGAGTGTATCCTTCCTTTTGAATTTTATCCTAAATTTTTTGGATGTCTTCCTTGATAGCAGATTTATTCTCAAAAATATTACCAAAAAAATTTTTGTTCCATATGTTAGCTTCTTTTTTAACATTTTTGAGCTTGAAAGCTACTCTATAGAGAGCAGTACCTTCAATGTCTATTTTACACCATTTAGCCAATTTTCTTTCAAATTGAGGATGCTGCAACCACATATTTTCAAATCTAAAAGGAAAGTTTTTCTTGAAGTTTTTCTTTACAGTAGTAAAGATAAGAGTAAAGTGATCTAACCCAATCTTCTGACAGGCTTCGAACTTACAAATAAAATCTTTTGTCCAGTCATGAGAGATAAGAGCATGGTCAAGATGAGCCTAAATACATTCATTACCAACTCTCTTATTAGTCCAAGTAAACTAGATTCCATGGAGGTCCATATCCATTAAACCCTCCTTGTTAATGAAATCCATAAGATCCATCTACCTTCCAGTTGACTCACATTTCCTCCCTTTTTCTCATGGTCATAGAGAGGAACATTAAAATCACCCATAATGATCCATTGACCAGGATAATGCTTACTTTTTATTTTGGAGAGATTTTCCCATACCTTTTTCCTAAGGTTCTTATTGTTGGGAGCATATATATGGACAATATACCAATCTTCCTTACAATCAATGCTAGTAATTTTGGCTACCATTAGATATTTACTAGCATTCAAAATGTTTCCCGAATAAAAAATTTTCTTCCATAACATTAGAGTTCCCCCTAAAGAACCTTCTGAACTACTAGCATTTATTAAGTAATTTTAAAAGGATTTAATCTGTTCAACTTTCTCTTTACCCATCTTTGTTTCTTGCAATAAAAGAAAATCTAAGTAATTTTAAAAGGATTTAATCTGTTTAGCTTTCTCTTTACCCATCTTTGTTTCTTGCAATAAAAGAAAATCTAGCTTTTGCTCTCTAACAAAATTCCTAACAACATCAAGCTTATGGATGCTATTCAACCCCCTAATATTCCAAGTTATAATTTTCATTACTATTTTTTAGTGATAAAATCTAGAATAGTTGCTTGTCTTCCATTAGCAATATTCTACATGCTCTCTAATTCTTTGGTTTTCCTAGATGATCTTCTTCCAGGTTTATCTGGGATACCAACATTTGGTTTCACCTTTGTTTGCTGATCCGTTCTACTTCTAGACTTTTCTAGGGGTATGATCAATAGGTTTCACCTTAACTTGTTGATGCACTTTATTGCTTCTAGTCTCTACCCCCTTAGAAACTATATTGGTATTTTTTTAGTCTTTTTCCTTCGGTTTGGTTTATGCTTTGATTCTTTTCCTTCCTCCTTTGAAACATCTAGGATAAGATCATTCCTAAAAGGAACAACATCTTTACACTCAATAATATCTGTCTCCTCTAATAGATCTCCGGAGTCAGCCAAGATTTCCCCTTCCTCAAGAATCTCCTTCTCATCTAAATCTCCCCATTGATCTTCCATCCTTTGATAAATAAAAATTTGTTTCAATAAATCTACCAAGTCTTTTCTATTTTGTTCTGGCCTCATAGATTGAAACATGGATCCATTATCACCTTTTCTAGAGTTCTCTTTCTTAGGTTGTAGCACAGGGTTATTCCCCACATATCTATTCCTTTCCTTTTGACTATTCTCAAAATCTTTATCAGTAGCTTCATCTTGAGGTTTTGAAATCATGATCTCCTCCTCTTTCAAGTGAGAAACTTTAGGTTTCCACACTTTCTTCTGAAATTTAGGCTTCTTCACTTCATTTTTGGTTGTTGAATGATTCTTACTTTTATTGGTACAATTTTTAACTAGATGACCCTATTTTTATAGGCATAGCAGGAATTTGGAAGATCTTCAAAAATAATTTCTTGTGTTTTCTTTCCAAGCTTGGAAATTAATTCCACCTTTTCTAGAAGATGATTCAGGTTTGCCACCTTAACATAAAGTCTAGCACTATGAAGTTTGGTTATAGTAGTCGTAGCATTATCCAAAGCCACCAATTCACCAAATGAGCTAGCAATACCTTTAAAAATATCTTCATGCCAAAGTTTTAAAGGGAGGCTAGGGAGTCTAGCCCAAATTGGGGTGGTTAAGAAAAAAGAGTCTGATAAATCCATATTAGGCTCCCATTTTTTAATAGTGAGAGATTTTCCCAAATGACCATGAGCCTCCATAGAGAACCAGATTCATATCTTCCTTAAAGTTGAAAATAAATGAGAAAAAGCCATTCAACATGGGAGCAATATCAACATCCCCTTTAATAACCCATTTCTGTTTCAAAGAATCTAAATCTAGTCTGGCCCCTAAAAATTTACCCACTAGGGTAAAAGCCATGGAAGACACAGAAAAATCAACTAAAGGATCCAGGATAAAGATTTGAGACTCACCTTTCTCTCAACAAGATTTAGTAGTCACCAGTGGAAAGGATGATTTACCATTAATTTTTTGCCAAAAAGAGAAGACCAAGTCCTTTTCTCTGAAAACCCTACCTTTGGCCCTTCAGAAAACTTTTCCTTATTGGTCTCAACAATAACCAAAGGGGTTTTATCCTTCTTAGAAACCTGCCCTAGCGAGTGAACTATAGAAGGGGAATCCAAGAGAGGGTCTCAAGCCCCACAACATGTTCCTAAATCACACATAGACTTGTCCATATTGGCCATAAAGATACTTTCTATCCCATCATTCTTTGGCAAATTCTTCTCAGTACCCCTTCCAATTCCTCCAAGATCTATACCTCCTACCAAATTCTCCCCAACCATTTTCCTACCTTCCTGCAAAGTAGCTAATTCAAAAAAGGTGAGAGCACCCATCCTTCCTCCCCATGTCTTCTATCTCTTGAGAACTTCCATTCTGCACCATTACTGTTATTGTAGGAGCCATAGATTCTATTTTGTATCTAGAAATAATTATTTTTATTTTGAAAAACATATGGGAATTAGTAGTTCTAGGTCTATCACTGAGATTATTTCATCCTTGTAAATTCATTAGAGAGCTATGGCATTATTTTGTTCATGACCTTGAACTCATTGTCCATGCTATTTTTCTTAGGTTCAATTGGTGTAACATAATGACCTTTCTTGATATGGGGGGATTACTCCTAAGGTGTTCACCAACAAGTGGACCACCATGCTTCCCCCTTAATTAGGGTTAGATTTCTTGGTGAAGGTGACTACTTCTTGGAAGAATTTTCTAGGAGTATCAATAGTTGTGATGGAAAACTTTAAAAAAATAGTTGTGAGATGATCCATGGAGATAAGATAAATCTATATCATATCCTCCAGTGGAATTTTGCAAGGGGACACCATCCTTCAGTACATTATATGGAAGCAATGATTAAATCTTGAGATGATCTCTTGGGGGTTCTTCTTAATGGAAATAAATTGATAGAGCAAGATAGTTAGATTGATGAAATATTTGAATTTCTCTAAGAACATACTTTTGAAAGATGCGTAATCCATGAAACATGCCAATGGTAGGCTTATATACTAATGGAATGTCATTTCAACTAGAGTGTGAGGGAACAAACAACAAGCACATTATCATTCTAAATTTTCTTCCTGTTGTAGATTTCTTTAATAAATTGACACGGTCCTTCATTTTCCATGTTTATTCATAAAAGAACCTTGGGGATAATTTCTCTAGATTCCTAGGGAGGTCATGCAGCTAACCTTTTAGACTTATGGGAAAATTTTGAGCATCAGCAAAGAAAGCCATTAGTGGGGGAGGTGGTTGATTTTTCTATTGATGGGGAGGTATTGGTTGTGAAGAAATAAAGGACTATAAAATGGGTGTTAGTAATATGAAAGGAAATAGTGGATGAATTTTAGGAATCCCTTTATCATAGTGAGACTTGGAAAAATGATCAAGTTCTAGGAACTCATGCTTTTTAGGTGATGTCCTTAGAAGGTGTTGTAAGGCAGATGGTGAATCATTATTTTCTAGCCTTCCCAAAGTCTCAAAATAGTTTTAGGCCCTCTTTCTAGTGCTACTTGTATTGAGTGACATAATTGTAAGATAATGATATAAATTTGTGAGAGTATCTCTCTTGAAAAGTCAAGAAAATATCAACTCCAAGGTTTTGGGAGACTATTTTTCAACAGACTTGGTAGCTTAATTGAAAATAAATGTTTCTGTTTAATAAGGAGTCCTTTTCTAGTTTAGTGAAGTCCAATCTATAACTTTATGACACTTAAAGAATAATGAGTGGAAAACTATATTTTTAATATTTTCTAATTTCTTGATGCATGTAAATTCAATGTGTAATGAAATAACTTGCACAATAGAAGAAATAATATGAAATATTATATAAATACTTGATAATGGCTGAGAGTAATATGCCATTTAAGGGTGCATCCTCCAAATATCTCCAATGGGAACACACTTCACAATGTGATCTTGAAATAAGACTTACAACCTCCTATATATACCTAATTATTCTTAGGTTGAATAGACACAACCCTACATAACACCTAGGCTGACCTACCTACCTAAATAATAATATAATAATGATAACATGACTTAATTAAGGAGTAGGATAACCACAAGTTGACTATTCATAACCCTATATACACCAATATTAAGGGCATAGCATGCCCCCTCTCTTGAAAGAAGCTTTGTCCTCAATGTTAACCAAGTGTGGATTCTTTTGAATAAACTCCTCATCCTCCCATATGGCCTCTTCAACTAGTAAGTTCTTCCATTGGATGAGATACTGAGTGAGGGTTCTATTCCTTAGCTTCTTCATGCATGATTGAAGAATGGACTCTAGTTCAAAAAAAAATCTTCCTTCTTCATCAAGCTTTGCTAATACTGTTTGAGTAGGAATATTTTTCCCAATTACCTTCTTCAAATAAGAAAACATGAAAAACTAGATGTATCTTTGTTGTTGATGGCATCTCAAGCTTGTAGGCAACACTACCAATATTTTGCATGATTTGGTATGGTCCATAATATCTTCAAGAAAACTTATTATTCTTTTTTTGTTTCTTCATTCAAATTCATTTATAAGGATGCAATCTCAAGAAGACCTAGTCCCCAACTTCAAAATTTCTTTCACTACAATGTTGGTTTGCTTGTTGTTTCAATCAATTATGTGCCATACCTATATTCTCCTTGAGTCCTAAAAGTACCTGTTATTGATGAAACAAGTGGTCCTCTACTACATGAGCTCTTGGTGACACCTTTAATTATGATGTGATGGAAGGAGGATGATATCCATAAAGTGCCAAAAATGTAGACATTTTTTATGAGCTATGAAAAGAAGTATAGCCAAACTACCCATTGAGATTGTTTTTCTAAAATGAAACAACATAGATATCCTTCCAAACATTTATTAACAACCTCAGTTTTCCCATCTAATTAAGGATGATATGAAGAAATTTGAGCCAAATAAGTACCCAAACATGAGAATAAATCTTTCCAAAAGTGACCAATAAAGATAGGATCACAATCACTAACAATAACCTTAGGTGTACCATGTAGCTTTTGGATATTCTCCAAAAAACAATTTTCCACTATACTTGTTGTAAAAGGATGTGATAATGCAATGAAATGTGCATATTTAGTGAGGAGATCAACTACTACCATGATGTAATATCCCCACTTTAACATATAAATTAAATAATTAATAAGTATTACATATTAATATTAATATTAAAATAATAATATTTTATAAATAATATAATATTATAATCATGTAATAATAATCATATTATATTGTATTATAATGGTAATGGAAAAATATAAATCTAATACAAGAATAATGATATTATCATTATGATACATTTTAATATGGTAATACTATGTTAATACAATATAATATAAATATAGTTGATATATTAATTGTAATAAAACTATTAATATTATATTAATTTTTATAGCTAAGCTTAATATATATATATAATTATATAATATAACTATTAAATTAATATAATATATTATGAAAGGGCATGACTCTTACAATGAAAACATATATATAATGAATAAACTCTAGAAAAGGAGGATCAGATAGAAATCATCAAAAACCATCCGTAGAAATATGATGGACCCCCAATTTAGGGTTCATTACAAATGGTATCAGAGCACAGATCCTGCCAGCCTATGCAAATAAAAAGAAATGTATGATAATTTTTATTAAGGGAAGGTTGAATAATCTAAGTGATCAACAAAAAGCACACTATGATTAAATTCTCAACAAATTGTTACATTACAGAATAGTTCCTTCAGAAAAATACAAGTGAATCCTTTACATTCTCCAACGCAAAGTAGGTTTATCATTGGGTGATTGCGTGACTTTTGTTGCTATTTGTTTTGCCATAGCCATTGCTTCATCTGGGGTTTGTGCTTTGTTACAAGGTTGCATATGATTGTAAAAATATAGTCCAAATCCGCATGATAATAACATTTTTAGAATGTGCAATGACATTTTGCCAAATTATTATTCAACTAGTAACATTTTGAGCGATATTTTAAAAAATATAACTCCATAATTTCTCAAATTAGGAGGACAAATGAAGGGAGGAAGTAGCTTCGGGGTGCCAAAAATGATTTACCAATTTGAATAAGAAGAAAGGAAGTCCAACTACTCAACTTTAAAGTCCCGAACAATTGAACTTTGAAATTCATGATCCTAATAATTTGAATAATATTGACAAATGCATTAACAAATACTAAAAGTAGTCAACTCAAAATTCCTCAACATTATTGCCAGGTTTGAGAAATTAAGGGAACATGAGTATTCCCTACTCACAATGTCACACCGCTTTTGTAATGGCAATGTCGACAGGTTGGCTACCCTTGTGTGAGAAGTGCAAGTGGGCAAACATTCTTGTGATTCCTCAACTACCACTGTCATTACCATATATTCGTCAACTTCAAGAATTTTCAAATAAATACCAATTTTTGCAAAAAGGTTTGCCACTAATGAACTTCACAAGACTTGTCTGAAACTTTCAATTATGGAATTAGGGTAAAGATTTTCCTCCTGTCCACAAGTGAATGCTATTGCACAATCCAGTAGATTGATGTAGGCGACAATGGAGAAAGTAAACCAAGTATCTCTTTGGAATTGAAATGTTTGAAATTGCAAGGGGTATCAGGGAATTGAAACTCAAGACCTTAAGTGGATATAAGATATTTCATATGATGAAAAAGATAAGAATGCTAAAGGTTAGAATATCCTGCAAAATAATTATTTTGAACAAGCTAATCTAGGGTTAAACAAAGATAGCCTTACAGGGAAAGCATAAAAACTTAAAGTGGCCATTTCAATGATCTATATGTATTTTTAATGAATAAACTAGCCCTTAATGGAGGATTGTGTGTAGACTCAAGTTCACCACGTTGTATATGGCTGAAAGGAGGTATGCAAATAATTATTTCAAATTAGTTTGACATTATAAAAATATAATATATATATTTTTATTATGGATATTTAAATTTATCATTACTATTATTTTTAACATTATATGAACTTGAAATAGAGTTAATGATAAATAAGAAAGTCATGTTTTGCTGATAGAACTATTATGTTATATTGAGGATAGAAAAAATATCATGTAAATTATATTATCATTAAATGATGAATAATAAATTATTTGACTATGTAGATAACTTACTATGTGTGTAATGCTTCCTTATTCATTTTTGAATCAGAATTTCATAATCATAGTTAGTTATTTGATAAGGAAATAAAATATTGGAAAGATATGTATTAAAGTATATACTTCAATTAGATTATTATATATTTATTGTGAAAAAAAAATTATTTATTCTTGAGTATGATATAAATCTTTCTTTTATTTCTTGTTTTTCTCTACGAGCACTTTCCTTGATCTTCTCTTTCGAGTATGTCTTGTAGAAAAAGGGATATTGATATCAGATTCAGAGGGAGTTTGACACTTCCAAGGTAAAGGAGCCTAAAATTTCATTGGATACAAGATCGTAAAGAAAGGGAAATACACAAAGGAAAATCATTAGTGCAAAATTATTTTGGTACATCTCCATGATTGACCTTTTCTCCCGAAGTGCTTAACTCACACAGAAGTGGGGAACTATTTAGCAAAGGTGGTTGAATCTATCAGGATCCTTAAGGTATTTAAGAGTAAATAATGGATAAATATCCTATAATCACCACTTTAAAACATAAGGGTAATGAGGTAAGATATATATTTTGTGCATATATTGCTATGAAATAATTGATACTATCTTTCTTATTATTGACACATTTGTCATTGTGAAGAATATTGAATAATCAATCAATGATTCTAGTTACAAAGAAATGAAATCAAAATATATGAAAATGGAATATATATATATATATATATATGAAAAATGAAAAAAAATGAAATATAAATATGTTGATTTAAGGAAAACATAATAATTAGAATACATTTCAATTATAGTACAAAGAGTCTATCTCTTGTCCAAATTACGTAATCTTAGATAGGGAGTTGGTGGGGGGAAAGGCAGAATAATTTTGAGCACTTTTTGGATACACTTGGAGCTTGTTTCATGTGCCCTCTGCACCATCATTCTACCATCAAGATGATCATAACAAGGAGAGAGAAAGTTGTTTGTATACTATAAAAAGAAATCTTTCAAATGAACTAAGTAAATTAAATTCTATACTCATCTTCTCATCCACATTATGATATCCTAAGGTAGGGAGTTGGTGGAGGGAGAGGCGGATTAATTTTGAGCACATGTCAGATACACTTGGAGCTTGTTTCACGCACCCTCTACACTGTAAATCTACCATCTTATGATGATCGTAATAAGGAAAGGGAGAAAGATTCCTTCCAAAGGATTATGTAAATAAGAAAAGGGAACCCTACCACTTTCCTATGGAGTCTACAATTAGGAGAAAACACCCTATTGTAGTGCTAGTTAAGGGAAAGATAGTAATGGTTCCTTTTCACAAGAATCTTTCTAGCCAAACAAGCAATCCACTAAGTAGACCACCTCGTGTGGATGCCTAACACCCACCACTAGGGCCAAGGGGGGCAAAGTTCTGCTCTTGGGCTTAGTATGGAACTAGCTTGGATTAACTAATTATTATTCAAATTTTTGAAGTTTATATATGTTTATAGGCATGTATTGATACTTATTTTGTGGTTGCAGGGTTCATAAGCCTAATGAAGAAGTATAGTCATTGTGCATTGTTAATTTTAGGATCTAATCAAGTTATGTATGATGTGTCTACATCATGTATGCTTCGTGTCTTCATCTATCTGCATCGTGTCTACTTTGTGTTTTAATTCATTAAAGATGTATGTGTTATAAACCTTCTAGGCCTTTCGTAAGAAAATATGTTTTGTATCTATGGAAAAGCTTGTGTATAAAGGATTTTTCTTAAGGGCAAGCAAATTCGAGAGGGGAGGACTGTAATGTCCCCACTTTAACATATAAATTAAATAATTAATAAGTATTATATATTAATATTAATATTAAAATAATAATATTTTATATATAATATTATATTATAATCATGTAATAATAATCATATTATATTGTATTATAATGGTAATCAGAAAATATAAATCTAATACAAGAATAATGATATTATCATTATGATATTATTTAATATGGTAATACTATATTAATACAATATAATATAAATATAGTTGATATATTAATTGTGATACAACTATTAATATTATATTAATTGTTATAGCTAAGCTTTATATATATATATATAATTATATAATATAACTATTAAATTAATATAATATATTATAAAAGGGCGTGACTCTTACTATAAGAAATGATAATGTTGAGCAAGGAACGAGAAACAATCCAAGTAAGTTAAGTGTGAAACAATGTTACCATAAGATAAGAAACTCCAAGAGCATACACCAAGATGATTCAACAATGGAGACAAGGATTTATAAGGGGAAAGCAAAGAAAACCCCTTGTGAGTATTATGAATGAAGGAAAATGCCTAGAGAAGAGAGAGAGAGAGTGTTGGAGAAAAAGTAGCTCAATACAATAACATCAAGTGCTAAGAGTGTTGTTATGTTGTTATGAAGAAAGAAGGAGGAGCATCTCTTATATAGAGATGAGAGAGGAGTTGAATTTGTAACTCCCATTTCTATGAATGCCACATTCATAATAGGTGTGTGCAAAGTGTCACAATCCTCTTAAGGAGGATAAACTAAATAAAGAAATAAACAAGAGTTGTCCTTACATGTGGAATAAAGGACAAACAATGACATGTCCTCCACATGTGTACAAGTGGACAAACTACATGTAGGGACCCTTGGAATATCCCAATTAAAATATATATCCAAGGAAAGATTAACCTTTCTAACACTTACAACAAAAACATATATATAATGAATAAACTCTAGAAAAGGAGGATCAAATAGAAATCATCAAAAACCATCCGTAGAAATATGATGGACCCCCAATTTAGGGTTCATTACACATGATGACTGCATCATGACCTTTAGATTTGGGAAGCCCTCTATTAAAGTCTATGGATACATCTTCCCAATGTTGGTTAGGTATAGATAAAGGATGCAAGAGACCTGGTGTCTTAATTTTTTCCCCCTTATTTATTTGACAAACCAAACATTCAACCACAAGTTTTTGAACATCACCTTTTAGCCCTTCCCAAAATAAATCTTGCTTTATCTGATGATATGTCTTCAAAAATCCTGAATGACCACCAATTGGGGACTCATGTAGTTCTTTGAGAATCTTGTGTTTAAGAATGGAATTATTGTAGAGATACAAGCACTCTTTATACCAAAGAATATCCCCATTTAAATAAAACTTATCTAAACTACTAGGCTTACTTTTTATTTGTTTGATGAGATTACTTGTTGCAACATTATTTTTCCACTCTTGTTTCACTTCTACCACCCAATTTTTTTATAATATTGAAAGGATACACAATAAGGCTTCATCTTTTTCATCCTTCTTGGAAAGTACATCAGCCACAATATTTTCCTCCCCTTTCTTGTATACAATTTCAAATTCATATTCCAACATCTTAGTGACCCATTTTTGTTGCTCTTCTAAAGATAGTCTTAGTTCCAAAAAATATTCTAGGCTATCATGATTTGTCTTAACCTTGAAGTGTTGACCCATTAAATAAGGCATCCATTTTTTAATTTCATGAAGGATTTCTAGCATTTCCTTCTCATAAATAGGTTTGAGTTTATTTTTACCTTGGTGAAGTTTGGAGTGGCAAGCACTAGAGTTGTACACATAGCCTTCTACAATTGCTCAAATGCTACACTAGTAGACCCATTCCAATGAAAAGAATCCTTCTTCAGTAGAGTGGTAAGGGGTGCTTCTATATGACCATAATTCTTCACAAAATTTGTATGGTACCTTCTCAATCCCAAGAAACCCCTTAGCTTCTTAATAGTTTTTGGAATAGGCCATTCCATGATAGCCTTAATTTTGTTAGGGTCTATCTTTACTCCTTCATGTGAAACTATGTTTCCCAAATACTCCACCTCCTTAAGACCAAAAGCACACTTGGATGGCTTAGCATAGATTTGATGATCTTCAAGAAATTGTAATTCTTGATCTACATGCTGCAAATGTTCTCCCCAAGCCTTGCTATAAATTAATATATCACCAAAAAATACTAACACAAACTTTCTCAAGAACTTCTTAAAAATGGAATTCATCAAACTTTAGAATGTAGATGGTGCATTGGTAAGACTAAATGACATCACCCAAAATTCATAATGGCCTCATGAGTTCAAAATTTTGTCTTGCAAATATCTTCCTCCTTAATCTAAATTTGGTGATAACCTAATCTAAGATCTAACTTGGTAAAATACATAGCTCCATTTAATTCATCTAGAAGATCATCAATGATTGGAATAGGAAACTTATCTTTAATAGTGTACTTATTGAGTACTCTATACTCTGGACACATATGCCAAGTTTCATCCTTCTTATGCACCATCACAATAGGTAGGAGTAAGAACTTTGGCTATGTCTGATAATTATTGCCTCTAGCATTTCCTCAAAAAATTTTCTATCTCACTTTTTGGTATGTGTGGGTACCTATAAAGCCTAATGTTTGGTGGCTAGATCCATAGACCTAGTTGTATGGCATGGTTATGATCCCTCTTAAGAGGAATTCCTTTAGGCATATCTCTAAGAAGCACTGTGTGACAATCAATTATTGCTTGTAAATCTAGATGAGTAAGAGTATTATATTGATAGACTTCTAATGAACATAGCTAGGCCACAAATCCATCTACTCCTTTCTTAAGAAACTTTTGCATTTGATGAGAGCTTACCATCTATGAGGATTTTTCCTTCAATCCCCTTAGCTCCACTACCTTTCCTTTTGATTTAAATTGCATGAATAGTTCTTGGAAGTTCATCTCAATTGTTTCCAATGTAGTAAGCAATTGTACTCCCAAAATAATATCTGTTGCACCCATACATATCACATACATTGGGGTATCAAGTTGATAATCTCCCATGGATAATTTGTTTCTATGACACTTCCCTAAATAACTAACTATGCCCCCATCTACAATCAAAACCTAAAACTCTGGGGTTGGATATGAAAAACAATTTAGAAGAGTTGCCAACTTTTTGTTAATGAAATTATGAGTACTACATGAGTCAATCAACACTGTTACTTTTTGCTTCTTTAAGAAACCCACTACCTTTAGTGTTTGTAGTGTACTGAAACCTAAAAGTGATTGACAAGAAATAATTGGTTGAGAATCATGTGATTCCTCACATGAATCCCTATCCTCCTTTGATATGGATGCATCCTCTTCTTCCTCACTTGGACCTTCAATATAGAAAAAATAGTTTCACTACATTTATGTCCTTGACCGTATTTACTATCACAATTGAAACAAAATTCTTTTTCTCTTTTCTCCTCAATTTTTTGTGGAGTCAACCTAGTAGGTTGAGGAAGATAAGATGTTGAATAACCTTTTTCTCTTGTCACATTAGCCCCTTGCTTTCTAGGAATCAAAAACTTCTCCTCTACCCTTCGTGCCAATATAAAATACTCATTTACTAAGCTAGGACTAAACATGTGTGCCCCATGTTTAATGTGATCCTTGAGACCAACCAAGAATAAATCATTCAAGTTCTTCTCTATAATTGTATCCACTCTTAAGGATAGATTTCATAATATAACCTTTAATTGATTCTATTTGTTCAAGCTTAGCAAGTTGGCTAAAGAAATTTTTTGTCACACTATTTCTATATTGTGCTTGGAGTTCTTATGTAAAAATTGACCATGATATGGTGAGACCCTTTCTCCTCCTATGAGTACAAAGCCAATGATAGAAAATAAATTGATATGGTTCTAGATATAAGGAAGCCATCGCGACCTTTTGTTCATATGGGGTTTGATGTACCTCAACTTTTTTTCCATTTGATTTATCCATGTTAGAGGATCCTTGCCATCAAATTTGTGTATATCCACCTTTGGAAAAAAATTGTAGATCCCACAGAAGTATTCAAATTTGTGTCATTATTAGTCAACTTGAAGGTTTCATCTTGATTTCTTGAAAACTCCTTCCTTGTTTCATTCATATAGGTTCTTAACAAGCTTTGTATATCTAATATATCTCCTCATAGGTCACACATATCCATCTTAACCTCTTCCTTTAACTGACTTATTTCCTCATTGGGATTACTATCCTCTATTGTTTCTCAATCTTGATCATAAGATTTCCTTGGAGTGGTAGCATTCTTTTTGCCTTTTGTTCGAGGCCCTGTCATGATGGAAACCAATATTTTTGAAATAAATCGCACAAATGAAATATAAATTCTTTGACTTTTTAATTTATTTTTTACAGAAGCTTACTAAGGCCAAGATACCCTTAGGAAAAATCCAAAAAAATGGCAAATTTTATGCCTTGAAAGTGAATTTTCCTAATAATGTAATAACTTTCTTATTTTTGCTTCAATTTCTCTAAGATTTGAAATTTAGGCTCCTCTACTATGTATTAAAAAACCCAATATAAGTTATATTCCAATTTGGTAGGATGTGAGAGATATGTATATCTCAATAAATTGTGTAGAAATAGTAATTTTGCAATAATTTGCTCAAATTTTCTCCAATTCCTCTAAATTTTGGATTATATCTTCTCTAATATATTCTTCAAAAACCCTTTAAAAATCTTTGAATTTCTTTTCTAAAATCTAAAATTTATGCTCTTCCCAACATTGCCCCAATGTTGAGAAAAAATCTTGCCTCTATGGTGCCAAGATCATGCTCTGATACCACTTGTAATGAAATAACTTTCACAATAGAAAAAATAATATGAAATATTATATAAATACTTGATAATGACTAAGAGTAATATGTCACTTCAAAGGGGAAACCTCCAAATATCTCCAATGGGAACACACTTCACAATAGGATCTTGAAATAAGACTCACAACCTCCTATATATACCTAATTATGCTTAGGTTGAATAGACACAACACTACATAACACCTAGGCTGACCTATCTACCGAAATAATATTATAATAAGGATAACATGACTTAATTAAGGATTAAGATAGCCACAAGTTGACTATTCACAACCCTATATACCCCAATATTAAGGGTGTAGCATAATGTGTGACTAATATGAATTGTTAGCTTAACCAATTTTTTGTGAAAATAAAATTGCAAAGAGGCAAAGTAGAAAGAAAGAAAAAAAAAATTGAAAATAAATCTAAACTACCATAATCCACAATGATTATGCATCTGCAAATAAAACCTTCAAAGGGGATAATAGGAAACTAATGAAATTCGGAGTGGCACAAGCATAATCTCCCTAATGCAATCATCAATGGAACTTTGTAAGATAATATGTTTTTTCACAACTCATCAAATACAACAACCATGAACATGTATAGACATGAGAAAAATTTAAATGAATTTAGGTATAGAAATCCCCTTCTTTGATTTGTTACTAGAGAGGTATTATGTGGGTAATCATGACAAACTCCAAAAATTGAGATCACACAAGAATTCAAAAATAATAAGACTATTAGCTCCTTCATTATTCATGAACTATATTAATTCACAAAGAGAACACACATTCTAGAAAGAATCACTACACACATAATGAGAGCACCAATAACATAATTTATTGCATAAAATGTTAGGCCTAAATACATGTTACATCCATATATTTAAGTCAACCCTCTTCTTCATGTGATTATAAGAGATAGGGTTTTTTCCATAAAAAAGAGTATGCTAAACGTATTAAAATAAAGCTAAATATCTACATTGACCCCTAATATGGTTCTTACTAGTCTTGCACTCTTATTTATATTAATTGAATGGTGCATGGATCATTGACATAACTCAAAATTATAAAGATGAGAAGAAGATAAGAAAAAATAAATCTCCAAATAGTAGCTAGAGCTTAGGAGCCTTTAAAAAATATGAAATCACTCGCCGCCATGAACATCTACTAGTTAACCATTGCCAAGCTCAAAAAATGTAGATTTAGTGCATGAAAATGCCAAATTTGGAAATTGGCAATTAACTAGCAATGCAACTGTAAGTGTCTGAATATTTAGCAATTAACTATGGGTGGGGGTGTGAATTAAGAACTATAGCACTTTAACCTTTTCAACAATTTTGTAATACATTAACAATATTTACCATCTCATATCCAATTGCTTATGCATGCATAACTTATAAATCAAACTATAATAGCATATAGATCTGATATATTAATCACATGCATGAACTTTAATTACATGGCACAAAGATTTTGATTACCCAAAAGCACTTTTGGTAAAAATGGGGTGAGGATGACACGCACAAATCTTCACTATTGTGATAATAAAGTTAACCTATTAGGGTTAAAATATTTGACCATATCCAATGATCTACCCTATAAGGGGTCTACCTTGTTAAAATCTTTTAAGACTGTTAAATCTCACTGTATTAGAAGATTTCACACTTACAACAAAGTAAGGAATTTTTAAAGAGATTTAATTTTTTTTGTTAAGACAACTTTGTTAAGAAATTTACCTCGACTAAATATATTAAAATTGACAGTACTTGATCCTCAATTTTCTTTGATAAGATGATATTGGATATCCTCTTTCCAATCTAATTTAATATTTGATATGATAAAGGTTTTCTATCCTTCACTACTTGACTAGGTCACTTTCTCTATTCTATAGCATAACTCTTTACCTCTTCTACAATGTTTGCGCATTCATACATGAATTGCATAAATATCTTTTTTTCTCCTTTGCATCACCATATACTTCACCATACCATACTCATCATGCTAAATAGGTAAATTTATTCCATATTTAAAAATTTGATAAAGAGTTTTCTAGATGCTTCCTTCTTTCTCCTCTCCATTTGTTTCATTCATCATAGAACATAGGGATCTATGATCCATGTCATAAAATGTATAAAAATCTCTATAAAAAACTCTAAAAATATTAAATATCATGTTTGTGTTAGCCTAAAATAATTTACCTCAAAGTTTTTATCATTTTTGACTTGAATGTGAATTCTGCATTACTCGACAATTACTATTTCTGACACTCACCACTCACTATGTATGTTGCTAACACTTAGTCTTTACTATGCTTGGTACCTTACATATAACTCAACTTCAATGTGCTCAAATTTCTTAGCCAACACTAGACTCGGCTTACATTGGGAATATTTAGTGACCATATACTTTCTCAAATCCTATAGAGCTTGGTATGTACAAGTGTATATATAAGTCTTTCTTATGACTCAGCCTATATAGAGTAGCTCAGTCGTAGTGATGACCATGTGACTCTACCTAGTATATGACTAAGTGTGTGATACTAATAGATAAAAATATTTAGAGAGACCAACAATCTCCCCCTTTGACATTAGTGGAAAAATAACTTTTTCATAATTACATCATTACAAATATGAGTACTCCACCCTAAGTGTATGACTTACTCCAAAATAGAACAACAAAAGTTTGACTTATGCTGAATAAAATATGAACAATATATACACATGACTCTAAGTAGTTTGATTGTTTTACTATCATGCCCTGTTTGCCTTTTGTATTTTGATTGCCTTCTGAACTTTGATTTCCTTCTGAACTCTTCTGATCATCATTGTATTCCCCTTGTTCTTTCTCTTCTTTTCTATATTTAAAGTATGTAATCATCATTCCATTACCCCTTGTTTTTGTCACTTATTGCTATTGTTAGTGTTGAATGGGTAGAATCAAACTGTACTTTATAATAAAAAGTTTTTGTACTTGGGTGATCATATAAATTGTATCATCCCAAGTGGTTCTTGGCAGGAATAACTTTAAGGAACCCCCCCTCCCAAAATTTATAAAATTGTGGCAAATCACATGTCATTTGGGTGAAAAAAATTTAATAGTGTTGACGAATTATGTGTCAATTGATGGATATTTGGTGGCAAATTTTTTAATATTTTAGACAATTTTTATAAAATAATGGCGATTATAATTTTTGTTTTTAATAAAATTATTAATATTAATGCTGAATTATGTTTTGAAATGTAAATTTTATGTTAAATGTATTATTTGAGAACTCAGACCATCTGATGATCCAAGATCAATGGTCGATGTTTAATTTCGGCCAACATTTCTTGAAGGAAGAAGAATTTTCGAGGTAGTCACTGGAATGTTGACACGTATCAAGGTAAGTTGTCTATGGAGTACAGTGTCACTCATTAAAAAAAACTTCACATAGGAAAATGGGAATTTGGTGAATGATGATCATCGAAAGAGACACTCAATTAATTCCATGGCGAATAAGAGTAAACATTAAAGAGAAATATGGGTGAAGAACCCGACTACCAAATTGAAATTATGTAATAATAGTGGCGAATGTTTCAACCACTATATGAGTATTTTATAAAATCTGGGCGAACCAGTCAACTACTATAGGGGTTCTTTTTTAGCCAATTTCTAGAGCCCAATTGAGACATATTAGCCAATTGGCAAATAATAGCCACTAAAAAAATCTGGTTCTTGCTAATTCCAAAGCATGATTTTGTAACTATATCCTAGTTGCCAAATCAATTAAACTGTTAGCCATTAAAAGATTATGATCTTCATTGATAAGATCTTGGGTTGTTTTGATTTCTTTCTGCAAAACCTCCGAATAAGGTATCAAATTTGATTTAATGGAGATCAATTGTGATCTCATCATGCTACTAGCTTTCTAAAGCTTGAACAATTTTGTTTGAGCATTTAATAACTTATTATAGTGTTGGGAGCTAGATTAAAGTGACTACAAAATAGTGTTCTTGTCATCTTCACATCAGCTTGAATCTACTGGATATTATCCTAAAGATCAATTGTTAACCTTGACACATCACATACAATATTGTATAGATGTTTTACTTTCTAAATTAGTTTAACTATGTTCTGTACACATTCTTGCAATTAAACTTTCTACTCGACAATTATTGTAGAAACTTTATCTACAACCCTATTCTCAAATATCCTTGGAGACCAATTCATCAATTTTTTATTGGATTCAATATCTCCAACATTTATTTCTTCAACAATATTTACAATCTAGGAAATTATTGGGGCTTGCCCATCAAAGTTTTGAATATCAAATGCCTCTACAAAAATGTCTTTAACATCATGCAATACTTGCCTCTGTTGATGTTATCTCCTCAACTCTTCATGTTTCTTCATCTTTTCCAATATTTTTACAAAAAAATTGTTTTCTCAAGAGTGATATTGCCAAATCTAATTATGGAATCTCAATAAATTCATCCAAACTAACTTCAATATCTAGAGAGAGGTCCTTTATTTCTTTTTTTCTGTGAGGCTTAGAAGTGCTACTATTATAAACTACTTTGGGAGATGGTGAGGGGGTATCACCATACGGTCATGTTTATACATCAGTGCTAGAGACAACAATAGTAGCACTTGGATCCTTATTTACCTCCTTATTTAGCTCAATGTGAGATCCAGACTCTTTTGGTCTTTTTTGACCTTTGGTAAGAATGTACACACTAGTGTCTTTATTAGTTTATTCTTCCTCTTGCTCCATGTCTACATCTAAGGGCTTCTCTGGAGTGTTAGGGGTGTTCACATGAATTTGTGAAATTTTTCCTTGTAGACTCTACATGATTAAACTTAGTTCATGAGTATCATTATCTTGAATAGTTACTATTTCAATATCTCTCTTTTTATGCTTCTTTTTTTATGAGACAAAAAATACACTTCTAGAGTAACTTATTTAGATGAATTACAACATCAGTCTTATTTTTCAATAACATAAAGATTTTGAGTTTAGGAACAAATATGTTCCTATATCTCTCCAAAAATATATTCTTCTTTTCTTCTGATAGATTAGGCACAACCTTGGCTAATATGCTAGTTCTAATGTTTTTCTCTTCTTCCTATTGCCACCTTTTAAAAAGTTTGTTACAAAAATCTATAGGTATCTTCTTCTCTACTTCATATAGAGTTAACTTATGATTTTCCATCATATCTATCATGGCCTCATCAAATTTTTCTCTATTAGTATTATCCAATGTGTTATATTTCATAAATCTAAAATTGGATAAGCCTAAAGATTTTCTTAGGTCATTTTTGTTCTCCCTATGGGTGGTCCTTTAACCAATCTACTTCTCTTTGATTTTGATCCACTAGACTTAATGGTTTCTATTGCTTTTTGTTTTGTAGATTGATCAAAAATTGCTACTATGGTTCTTGATTTGATAGGTGGTAGAGGAGAGAGGGGTTTCACCACTAGCTTCTTTGTATTTCTTTTAGCCTTCTTTCTAGGTGGTGATACAAAAACTAGGGCTTTACCCTCAACTCCTTCTTCCTTTTCCTCATCACTATTTCCATTTTCTTCATCTTCTCCAAGACCTTGTGTAATCTATAGAGGTTCCTTGCCCTTGCCTTGGGTGCCTAGATTTTCCTCTAGGTCTTCAATCATTTTCTTCCTTTTCTTTTCCTTGGAAGCTATCTTGATATCTATCATGATTTTTTCCTTAGCTTCTTCATACTTCCAAAAAGGTTCGACAATAGTATCAATCTGATGAAGGGTGGTCCCCTTAAAACCATAAACTCATAACGAAAACAAAGAAACAACATCAAATGTAAGAACAAAATATAGACTTCTTATTTGCACCACAAATGTAGAATTATAAAATTCACAAGTACAATATACTAACTCACATGGGTGCCTTCATTATAGTAATCAACAAGACTAAGCTACAAAATACTACCCAGAGTTGTCCTAAACAATGTTCGAGCCTTTCTTAAATAGGAAATTTTATGCTATTTGGGAAGGTTCTAGACAATGAAACTTAATACGTAGGGCTGAAAGACCCTAACAATATATATAGAGTTGGATAAATATATTTTTGACAATTATTTTAAATATTTTGGGTAGCCCAACTTTGGAAGACCATAACTCTTGAACCATTGCCTCGATTGGCTATCATAACCACTTTTTAGAAATGCAAGCTCCTAATCTACAGGCTTGAAATTGTGTAAGTGCCCTTATGTATTATTTTGGACCTCATCCAAGCACTCTAAGGCCTCTAACAATGACCCTGAAGATTTTTCTATGAAATTTTCCACCAAAAATCTATAATAACTTTTCCAATACTTAAGCTAGAGCAATGAGATTTTTATGGTAGGCTTATGACTCTAAAATGAACCTTCCAGTAGAAAATGAGAACATTCTAAGCACATATGAAAAACTTACTAAAAATAGCAAGTTCCCTTAAATAGTAACCACCTTATCTGCTAGTTCTTATTAAAATAAAAAGGACCTTTGGGTGACGCAAGTTTGCTCTTACACCCAGGATGCTCTTGCATCAAACACCTAAGGTAATTTAAGAAGTGACCTTATCACATCTCAGGTGTTCAGAGGAAAACCAAGATGGTTGACCTCCTCCTTTTCTAGCCATGATAAATCTATAACTACCCTCCCTATCCATTTGACCAAATATTCCTCATAAGTTCTAATCCTTGTACTTTTTCCAACATGACTATTCAGTATTTCCTCAATCTCCTTTGCAGCCAAAATAGCTACCAGAATACTCCACTGAGCTTCTACAACTTCATCTCCATCATTTCCTTCAGAATACTATATCAAATATGAAATGTTAAATACTAGTGAAATATTTAATTTAGTAGGAAAATCCACTTAGTAGGCATTTCCAAAATCATTCCTTTTTACTATCTTGCATGGTCCAAACTTCTTTATCTTCAGCTTATTATATGTACGCAATGAAAAATGCTCCTTTCTCAAATGAACCATGACTTCATATCCAATCTAAAATTCCTTATACCTCCTTTTTACATCTTCCTTAGCCTTATACTATGTATTCATCTTTATGATGTTCTTCCTCACCTCCTTGTTGATGTTCTTCAAGTATTCAACAAATTCTTCTGCTTTAGCACTACTTATCTCTCCTTTATCCAACTGTCTCAATTTAGAAGCATTTCTAGGACTACTCCCATATACAATCTGGAATGGTTATTTACTAGTACTCCTATTGATAGAATTATTATATGAAAATTCTACCTATGGTAAAATCATATCCCATCCTCTTGGTTTATCTCCAACCAAGCATCTCAACAAGTTTCCCGAACCACAATTCACAACTCCTATCTATCATTAGTCTATGGATGATGTGATGAACTGAACTTTAAATCTATTTTCAACTTCTTCCATAATGTATTATAGAAATACCCAACAAATTTGGTATCTCAATCTAAAACTATAATTTTTAACAAACCATGTAGTCTCACCACTTCTTTGAAAAATAGCTCTGCCACATGAACAACATCACTAGTCTTCTTGCAAGGAATATAATGTACCATCTTTGAAAACCTATCAACCACACAAAAATAAAATCATGCCTGCATTGTGTCTTTGATAATCCAAGAACAAAATTCATATTGACATCCTCCCATGATTTCTTTGGTATAGGTAATGGCTGATACAACTTTTGTATTTACTTTACTCCTTTTCCCATCTAACATACTTTGCGACTCTCTACAAACTTCTTCACATCTTTTTGCAACTATGGCTAATAATAATTCTCAAAAATCAAAGCTATCATTTTATCTCTACCAAAATGTCCTACCAACCCTCCACTATGCTTCTCCTTGATGAGATTCTCTCTCATTGTACTTATGGGAATACACAACTATCTTCCTTTAAATAACATACTATCCTAGATCATGAAATCCAACTACTTTGTCTTGTCAAGTGTAACAGGTTTTGTGCAAGCCTTCCACACTTCACCAAAATTAGGATCACTTGGATACAAAGTACTAAGTTCCTTGAACCCAACAACCTATATTTATATTTCTATCAGCAAAATTTTTGTTCTACCAAGAGCATCTGCAACTTTGTTATCCTTCCCACTCCTATGTTTCAAAACAAATATATAACTCTACAAAAAATCATCCCACTTCAAATGCCTCTAGTTTAATTTTCCTTGACTATTCAAATATTGCAAAGCTTAATGATTAGTATACAAAACAAATTCCTTAGGAAGAAGATAGTGTCTCCACTTCTTCAATGCTTGAACTATAGCATAAAATTCTTGATCATAAACAAAATATTTTCTTTTTGCATCATTCAACTTCACACTAAAATAAGCAATAGGTCTACCTTCTTGGCTCATAATAGCTCCTATTATAGTACAACTCGCATCATAGTCTACTTGAAACACCTTGTTAAAATTAGGAACTGCTAAAATGGGCTGCTTAGTAATTTTTGATTTCAACAAATTAAAAATCTTATCTGCTCCTACAGTCCACTTAAATTCTTTCCTATCCCCTCTCATTGTTTCAGTTAAGGGTCCACAAATACTGCTAAAACCTCTTATGAACTTTCTTTAAAAACTAGCCAATCCATGAAAAGATCTTACCTCTACAATACTTATTGGAGTAGGCCATTCAAGGATAGCCTTCACTTTCTCTAAGTTCATTTTTAGATTTTCTACCAAGACTACAAATCCCAAGTACACCAACTCCTTTAGAAAATTGCACTTCTTTAGGTTTATCAACAATTTTTCTTCCCTCAACTTATAAAACACCTTGAAAATATGAATCAAATGATCCTCCAATGTCTTACTAAAGATCAATATATCATCTAGGTAAACAATGAAAAACTTACCTAGAAACTCCTTCAATACCTCATTCATGAGCCTCATGAAAGTGTTCGATGCATTGGATAGCCCAAATGCATGACTAACCACTCATGCAGTCCTTCTTTGGTCTTGAAAGTAATCTTCCACTCATCACTTTCTTTGATAGAAATCTAATGGTACTAATTCTTCAGATCTATCTTTGTGAAATACCTAGCTCCACTCAAACAGTCCATAATATCATCCATCCTTGGAAATGGAAATCTATGCTCGATTGTGATCTTTTTGATCACTCAATAAACTGTGCACATCCTCCATTCTCCATTCTTCTTTGGCACTAATATAGCTATTACATCACATGGACTCAAGCTCTCTTGAATTGACCCCTTCTACAACAACTCATGAACTTGTATGTTCAACTCTTCACTTTCTATTTATGACATTATGTACACTTCCTTGTTTGGAAAAATGGCTCCTAGAATCAAATTCATTTTGTGACTGATATTCCTCATTGGGGGAAATCCATCTGGTAAATTATCTAATACAATATCAAAGAATTCTCTCAACATAACTGCAACTTCTATAGGTACCTCCTCTATTCTCTTCTTTACTATATTTTGGAATTATAGAAAAATACTTATGCTCATGCTTCACACCTTTGATAAACTCTTTTCTATCAACAAAACATATTCTGGCAGCACTACATACCTTTTCTTCTTTCTCCTTCAATTCCTTCAAGTTATGTTTCACTCTATCCTTGGTCAAAGTGTAGGTATTTTCTTTCCCATCACATACAACATGCCTATAAAACTACCATGACCTACCTAGCAACATATGACATATGTCCATAGTTATGATATCACAAAGTATCTCATCCTGGCAACTTCCAATCTTGAGCTTCACTGAACACTGCTCATTAACCATGACCCTTGTGGTCATCTTACACCCAAGCAATACAGTATGAATGTTGGTGTTTCTACCTCTTTAGCTTCAACTTGGTGACCATGATTTCTGACACTAGATTTTTAGTACTTCCACCATCAATGATCACATCACAACACTTATATTCACATCTGCAACTTGTGTGGAACAAGCTCCTTCTTTGATCAGGTTCATTCTCACCACTCAAAAGCACTCTTCTGTTAACTAGGACTTCTACTCTTTCATCATCTTTAGAATGTAAGGATCTAACATCTTCATTAACATGTGCAACTCTAATCTATCCTTCCTTGGCATTGGGAACATTCAAATTTTCTATACCCTTCTTCTTTGTAGTGGAAACATTTCCCATAGAAACCTCCTCTTCCAGATCCTTGTCCTCTTCATCTTCCTCTTTAAAATCTATTGTTTTGATCATGGAAATGGTTATAATTATTTCCACTTTGATTCTGACTAATACTCCTAGCCTCATCCTTATTCTTTTGATCATCATTATGACAATTATAAGATCGTCTGCTAGATCTTCCACTGCAACCTCTTCCAATATTGTTGTTGTCCAACTTCTTGCTCAATTTCTCCTCAACTCTTAGGGAAAATTGGTATGCCTCAATACTATTCATTCGAACTAGACTTAGGTCATCTTGAATACTTGGCCCTAACCCATTAAGATAACATGACACTTGCTCCTTATCAACTTCTACATGGCCAATTTTACTAAGAACTTGGTAGAATGCTTTAGTATACTCTTGAATGGATTTTCCCACTTGCTTTAACCCTTGCATCTTGTTCAAAAGATCAATCTCATAATCCATGGGAATAAAATGTCACTTCAGTTTAGCTATTGTCTAATCCCATATGGAGATTTTTTCCTTTCCCTTTCTATTTTGCTCCAATTGAACCTCCTACCACTAGATCTTTGTGTGTCCCTTCAATTTTTCCTTTGAAAACTTGACCCTATCAAGATCTTCAATATCTCCATACTCAAAGTACTCCTCTAGTTCATTGATCCAATCAATTAGCTCCTCTCGGTTAAGAATTTTGGAAAATGTAGGAACTTTAAATTTAGGTCTTTTTCCAATCTTGGAGATGGCCCTAAAAAGCCTCTCTTTGGGTTTAGAACTGCCACTACTTCAACATTTTCTTCTACTTCATCCTCAACCTCATTTTCATCTCTTATGAGAAGATTTATTCCTCTATGCATTTGTCTTTGGAGGGCTAAAAAACCCTCAGGTGTAACACCTATAGCTCTTTTTCCACATTTCATGGAGGTATTTTTCATACTTTTGCTGAAACCTTAGTGCAAATTGCCTTGTAATTAGCAATCTATCTACATGCTCAGCCCAAACTGTGGTCCTAGTGCAAATTGTCTCATAGCTGGTGATCTATCCTCACACTCAAGAACTCTAGCTTTGATACCACTTGATGAAGGCTACTCCCCTTAAAACCATAAAATCATAACACAAACAAAGAAACAACAAAAAATGTGAGAACAAAATATGGACTTCTTATTTTCACTGCAAATGCAAAATTACAAAATTCACAAGTACAATATGCTAACCCACATGGGCACTTTCATTATAGTAATTTGCAAGACTAAGCTATGAACTACTACCCATAGCTATCCTTGAAAATGTTCAGGCCTTTCTTAAATAGGCAATTTTATGCCACTCAAGAAGGTTGTAAACAATGAAACTTAATACTTAGGGCTGATAAACCCTAACAATACATATAGAGTCATCCAAATACATCTTTGACAATTATTTTAGATATTTCAGGTAGCCCAACTTCGGAAGGTCATAACTCTCAAACTGTTGCTCTGATTGGCTATTATAACCACTTTTTGGAAATTTCAGCTCCTTTTCTATAGCTCAAAATTGTGTAAGCACCCTTCTATCAAGTTTTCAAACCTCATCCAGGCACTCTAAAGCTTCCAATGGTGAGCCTGAAGATTTTTCTATAAATTTATCGACCAAAAATCCACAATATCATCTCTGATACTTAAGTTGGAGCAATGAGATTTTTATGGTAGGCTTATAACTCTAAAATGAACCTTCCTATATAAAATGAGAACATTCCAAGCTCATATGAAAAACTTACTAAAAATAGTAAGTTCCCATAAATAGTAACCACCATGTCTACTAGTCTTTATTAAAATTGAAAAAGACTAAAAAGAAAATATTTTTGGGTGATGCAAGATTTCTCTTACACCCAAGATGCTCTTGTATCACAATCTCTTCTTTCAATAATGCAACAGTTTTTACATTCACAATCTCACTATTAATCTCATAGGCAAATATTGTTAGCCATGCCTTCCCTGGCTTAACTGGCTACACTTATGTGTTATCTATATCTACCAAGAAGCATACATCATTATAATGTTTCATTACCAAATATTCTAGTACTCTCATCCTCATTATCATTCTTTATCTAAATTCTTCAAAATATATATCCATAACATTCTCAAAATTCTCTCCTTATTGAGTTATATACTCATTGATTTTCCTTATTATAGGTTTACCTTGTTCCCAAAAAATGTTACCAATACTAGGAAAATACTTTTGAGTGTAAAAGAAAATGTACATAATAAGTGAACCAAACTTACATTTTGATTTCTTTGCCTTCCTAATGGTTGTTAGTTTTTCTACTAATTGTAACTTTTACAACTTGGCAAGATCATATTCATGATCTTTCATAACTATCTTCCATGCTTGATCTATTTCCATACATGGCATACTATTCAATATGCTAGATTGATAGAATTTATGAGAAATATCTCTAACTACAAATTCAATCAATGGATTTGGAATGCTTGTGATAGAAAACCCTCACCCATTCCACTCAACACCTATGTTTGCTTCAACTTCCTCATGGCTCAAAATTCTCATTGACTTCTTCTTATCTAGTGTAGGACATCCAATAACCTTGTGAATCATCTTTTTGGTTATTTTGATTAGTCCATTGTGTAGCAAAAACTTCATATCATGGATCCTACTTAGTGAAACCTTGATCCATTCATCTTGAAATTTCTTGGGAATTCTAGGGCACAAGTTAGTCGTTTCCTCTTGAGAATTTTGAATTCCTCCTTAAAAACTACTTTGACACACAATTTCTCATGTGCTTCCCTAATTTCATGATCTCCTACTTCTATAATCCTACACATGTAGCAACTCTATACATCATGTATCATAATTACCTTAGGTGGTATTGAAGATAATTCACCCATTGAGTCACCTTTCATTGGAATCTCTAAAATAACATGAAATTTGGGTGGAGGACAACATCACTCCTCACCAATTGAATCATACCAACCTCTACTCCTTGACTTTTTCCTACAAATGATGAAGATTCCATTTATCTTTGTTAGGGTTTGAAAACATTCTTCTTTTGGATCACTTGACACAACTTAAATCTTCACTCAATCAATCTAATTGTCATAGATTTTCTCTTAACTTACCTTAGGATCTTTTTTTATTTTACTCAAATCACTCTGTGCTCTCTAATTCTATATTAAAGATATGAAATAATGCCTTCAAATTTTGATATATACTTCCTTTTTCTTGATTTAGGGTCTCCATTAATGCTATGTACTCAGGTAGGTGGAAGCTAGCTATCTCAATTGACATTTGTGCCTTCAAACTAGGTCTACACTATACAACTTGGTCTCTTCCATCTAACTCGACCTATACACCAGTTTAACTTCTGAAGTACTCAGTCCATGTTGTAATGTCCAGTCAATATAAATTTTTTTACTGATGTAACAAATTATTCTTTTGCACTAATCCTTTCATAAATATGTTCTTATGCATCTTTACTTATGCAAATATGAACTTTAGTACATTTTATGTTAGGAGCTTATGTAAGATGTATTATTAGATATACAGTTCCATATATACCTTTCTTAGTTTCAGATGATATGATCAACTTATCCATTGGCTTGGGTGATCTCAACTCCATTTGTTCCATTACTTCCATCATCTATCTTTTTCTTCCATTTTAAATTCATCTCCTTCCTTATTTGATTAATATCCACTTTTCTTTTAATCTTGGTATTTTTGTGATTCATTGTTGGCACTTGAGTTCCATAGAATTTAATTGAATTTCCAAACTTGTGATAATTGGAACATACATTTTTAGATGCATGGTTCTACCTTTGATGAGTCTATTAGATTTTTGTCTGTAATCTATATATATGTTCTAAATCTATACTTTTGACAATTGTAATTATAGCCTTCAAATCTAGGTGCAGTAGATACATTATTCATTCTTGACCTACACTCATGTATTTGATGTCCTTGCTTCTTGCAGTAAAAAAAATAATTACTAAACTTAGGTTTAGGATTTTCCATGTCATTTTTTCTTCAACAAATGTTTACAGTATGACCAAGTTTTCTATAGTGATAAAATGTGGGTTTTCCTCTATCTTTGCATTTCTTATTTCTCCACTCTTGGATGATTCTCCTTGCTTAGTAGATGAATTTCCTGATCTAGTAGTGTTACTAGATGACCTCATAAGTTCTTCAAATTATTTTCTTGTTTCTTTTGCCTTGTGGGATCTTTCCACATGTTCTTTTTCAATATCTAGTCCATTCTTTAGTAAGTCCTTTTGTGATATTAGATTTTCTATTTCCACATCCTTCCTATTCAACTCTTGATTTGCAAGCATAAGTTGATTCATCATGTTAATTTGAGTGTTTGTGAGATTTTTTACATTAGATATCCTTTATTTAAGTCTATTTTCCATTATCCTTTCATCTTCCTTAGCAATAACCTTGTCTTCCTCAACTTTCTTCTTTTTCTCAGTTACTTCACATATCCTTACTGATTAAATCTCATGTTCCCTTTTTAGTCCTATGACTTCTTCATTTAGGAGTTTAATATTTTCTAGTAGATTTGTAGATTCTTTGTCATTTTAAATTATTGTTTCAAAATTACTTTAGTTTCAACTTCTTCATAATGAAACGGTTTAGCCTGAATAGCCAATTCCTTTCTCCTTTTGATGGATTTATTCAAATCTTGTCTTGTTATCTCAAGTTTTTTTAGTATGAGCTAGATGTCAATAACTTTATTGTCAATGGATTTATCCAATATAAAAGCCTCCATCTCCAAGATCTTAACTCCAAGCTATTAAAATTCTCTAATAGAACTTAGCTCTGATACCAATTATTGGAAGTCTTAATTGGACACTAAGATACTGAGAGGGGGTTGAATCAAGATTTGTAACAGTTTAACCTTTTCAATAATTCTGTAATGCATTCACCATATTTACCATCTCATATCCAATTTCTTATGCATAACTTATAAATAAAACTATAAAAGCATATAGATCTAATCTATTAATTACATGCATGATAAGTAATCACATGACACAAATATTTTGGTTACCCATAAATATTTCATTGTAAAGGTAAAACTGAGTTGGAGGTGACACCAAAAATCTTTACTACTATATTAATAAATTTAACCTATTAGGGCTATGGTGTTTGACTATATTCAATGATCTACCCTATAAGGGGTCTGCCATGTTAAAATATTTTGACACTCTTAGATCTCACCCTAATAGAGGATTTCATACCTACAACAATGTAAGGACTCTATTAGGAAATTTACAAAGATCTGCTAAGACCACTCTATTAAGAGATTTACCCTGAATCAATCTATTAAAACTAATTTAGTAAACGATCCTTAGTTTTCTCTAATAAGATGATATTGGATCTATTCTTTCCAATATGATATGATCTCTGATCTAATAAAGATTTTTTTCCTTCACTGCTTGACTTATATGTTGCTTACTCTATTTTATAATAACATAACTCTTTTCCTCTTTTTTAATGGTCACACATTCATAAATGAATTGCATTAATAGCTTGTTTGCTCATTTGTATCACCATATACTTTGCCATACCATATTCATCATGCTAAATAGGTAAAGTTCTACTCGATTTAAAGATTTCATAAAGAGCTTTCTAGATGCTTCCTTATTTCACCTCTCTATCTAATTCATTCATAAAAGGACATAGGGATCTATGATCCACATCGTAAAAATATCTATAAAAAACTCTACAAATATTAAATATCACATACATGTTAGTCTAAAATGGTTTACCTCAAATTTTTTATCATTCCTAAATTGAATGTAAATATTGTTTTTCTTGGCAATTACTATTTTGACACTCGACACTCATTGTATATGCTACTAATGCTTGGTCTTACTATGCTCGATACCTTCTGCACAACTCAGCTTCAATGTGCTCAAACTACTCAGTCAACATTAGACTCAACTTATATTGAGAATATTTAATGACCACATACTTTCTTAGATCATATAGAGCTCAATATGTACAATTGTATATATAAGTCTTTCTTATGACTCGGCCTATATAGAGTAACTCATCTATAGTGAGATCATATGACTCTTCCTAGTATATGACTAAGTGGCTAACACTAATAGAAAACACCAATTAGAGAGACCAACACATTTTAACATACATTCATTCATAGAACACCTTCATAAGACATCAAGCTATCCTCAAGGAATTCAAGAAAGTATTCAAGCAATAAAGTATTCTTTAGGTATCCAAGGCATTCAAATTTCAAGGATCCTTTATGAGAACTTCCTCTTCAAAATCTAACATTTTTTTGGCTATCAAAGGAGGAGAAGTACATTGAGGCATTAATTATATTTTTCAATCATGTTCATTTAAATTCATAGCTCCATGGTGTGGTTTTGAGAGATCTATTACAATTATAGAGATATCATATATTACACATACTAAATTCAACATCTACAACATAAATTATTTATGAAATGTGTCACATTCTATATATCATTATTCTTACGAATACCCATGATGAAGACCATCTCCAAACACAACCTATAGCTCTCTATCTATAATGTGAAAGAGTGCAATAATAGTATTGTGGCTCTCAAATGAACATAGTTAGGAAACCCTTGCAAGGTCTACCATAAAATGAGAAATTCAAAGAAGTAGAGGCAAAAACATCAATATCCTAGAATTAAGTATGCAATGCAATGAAAACTAAGAAATAAATGAAAGGTAAGCTATAAGATAACAAAAGAGTTACAAAACTCCTAGTTAAACTATGTGAGATAAGCTACACATAAAAGGAAATTGAGATAAGAATGTAAGTAAAAAATGTGAGTGTCAGTGCTCAAGAGTGAGTAAATAATGTGAAAGAATAACACTAACATGGGAATCTAAGATGAGAGAATGAGGAGAGAGCCTCATTTTAAAGAGAAATAGATGGTAGAGATTACGAAGAAAAATCAAGGGTGAAGAATGAGTCTTATGTTGACTTTGTGTAAAAGAACCTCCAAAAGAAAAAATCAATGGTGGTTTTTAAGAGGGGAAAGATGTATGGAGGATAATTAAAGTTAATTTTGAAAATAAAGATTCCTCTCACATAGAAAAGTGTCTCTCCATGTGTAGACAAAAATGATTTTTCTTTTATTTTTAAAATAGGAATAATCCATTTCATGTGCATATTTAGGAATAAAGGGACTTTGGGGATTTTATTTAATTAAAAGGGGACATGTTCCTTCACTTAAATTAAAAACTTTGGATAAAGTCGTCAAACCATAGGTTATAATAGAATAAATTGTAAGGTGATGATTTGATCAAAGATAAGTGATAGATAAATTATAATTTTTTTAGAAGGTGGGATTATAGTCTAAAGGACCATTTTTGGGTGATTATATTTGCCAATCTTTGACTCTAGACCTAATTTAATGAAGCACAAAGCAATAGATGATCCAAAATCATAGTTGATAAGTAACATGACTAGACATTAGGAGAGAAAAAGATAAGACAATATCATCACTTGTAGTAGTAAGATAGGTGCTAATATGTCTAAGATAAGTATCCAAAATTAAGCAGATAAATTGAGTTAAGAAAAATTAGAACCTAGGATGAGTATTGACAAGTCAAAACAAGATAGGTAGAACAAATAGATAGTTTAGAGTATTCCTATCCCCTCAAGATCAAAATCAAAATGATATAGGGGAGATGTAAAAATAAGACAGATTCAATTAAACCAAGATAAGATAATGTCTAAGATGATAGATAAGAGATAAAGACTAAAGGTTTGACCACCAAATGTTGATATTATACCCAAATTTGATGAAATTTAACCAGAAAGATAAATTGTGAGAATTAGGTCAAACCAAGAAGAAAGATGAAATAAAATGAAATGGAATGAATGAAAAGAGAAAGAAGAGGTGAAGAGAGTAGAAATGATGAAGAAATGTAGAGATGGTGAATTACTCATAAAGATAAAAACATTAAGCTTTACAAGGGGCTAGTCAAATGTGTAGAAGCTAGAATTTTAAAAAAGTGATTTTGATTATCAAGATGAACCCATATTTCAAATTCGATCCTAAAAATAGAAAAAAGACACCAAAATTAGGTAAGAGTATATTTTTCATGAAAATATGAAGTGATAAAATATTAGGTCAAAAGGGTATATAAGTGGCCTAAGGGGTCATTTTCAAATCATTTTTCTCATTTAATTTTTAGAGCTTATAGCTTAATGATAGATCACTATGATAGAGATGAGGCTTCTCATTGAGAAATATCAATTCAAGCTTAGTTGACTGCATAACCAACCCTAATAGTATGCTGCCCCAATGAGTAATTGACATACAAGCTTCATTTTTTAGTGTTTTTGAGCATGTTTTTCACCTTTTTTCTAATGTTTTTGGTATATTTATTAAAAAATTTGTATGATACTGCTAAACTATCATACCACTGATCTCAATAGTGTCATACATTATTTATTGTATTAAGAAAGTGTCATCTAATAGTGCCATAGAGTGTCATATCAAGGGTATCCATCAGTCATACAAGCTTAGGAGAAATATTATACCTGAACAAAGCATTGTACTAGTATAGAGTAAAGTATTATATGATACTAGTTTAGCCAAAAATGAAGTTATACTGCATCACTTTGCATCATTATGATTTAGTTGATTACTCTTGTAGTTTAGTAGTGATATCCTTAGTTTCATTTTGATTCTCATTTGATAAGCAATGATACATTTGCATGTATTTGCGGTACATGAGAAATTTGAAGATCTATCCATTAGGGCACCCAAGCTTGTTGGATTGAGGCTTATTCCTCAATTAGATCCTATGTAGGGAGGTATGTTGAGAGACATAGGATCTGTGAGTTCTTGTAGATGCCTCATATTGAGTAAAATCATAGTCTACTAATAGAATTAGCTAAGAGATGGAATATTGATCATAATATATTTTATCTACCAATGAACATCGTGACTATCACCCTTGAGGATGTGTATAGTATCTTACAGATTCTATGTGTTAGAGAGGTAGTGATTATTGTTGATTAGTTTCAGCTATCATTGTACTAGTTTTGTTGATATCAATCCCAATATGAAATCCTTGTATTATAGGTATACTTTGATGAGTCCCTAGAGGATGCTAGAGCTATATTACAGGCATTATTCCTAGATGAGATGATATTGGACATATATGTCCTATAGGAGTAGATGATAGAGTGCTATGGGGATCAACATACAATTGCATGCATTGTGTACTCTTTGCTAGGGTAGGGTTTAATTATAGATAGGAGTTAGAAGGGATTCCCATGTGGATGTGGGATATTAGTGATGGACTTGATTGGAAAACCATGATAGATGGCTTAGGGTCCTAACCTATTGGTAGAAATATATCATGAGTTACATGATATAATCTACATTAGGGAGAATAGTTGGGTGTATAGAGCTATACTCGCATAAGTCTGGGTATGAGATCACATTGTTGTGGTATGACCTAAAGTACATCCAAGAGAAAAGAGGATACCCTTCACACACACACATACACACACACACACACACACATATATATATTTATGTATACATACATACATACATATATATATATATATATATATATATATATATATATACAAATACATACATATATATGTATATATATATATGTTGATAGCAATTGTTCAATTGTAAAATATCAAGTCTTTGCCAATTAATGTTTGCATAGCTCACTCAAGAAATGAAGATAGTTTCTAGTGTCTATCAAGCATTCTAAAGATAATCATGTTTGAATATAATATCTACTAAGTTCACTCAGGAACCAAAGGAAGTTTGTGAGAAGTTAGTGTTTGCTAAGTTCACTCGAGCACCAAAGAGAAGTTGCATGAAACCAATGTTAACTGAGGTCACTCGATTACCAAAGGACTTTAGTTCAAGATGTAGGGTTAACTAAGTTCACACAGTTAAAAAAGGAAGTGAGAAGAAAATATTCTCTAAGTTAGTGTTGACTGAGCTAGGTTGGCTAACAGAGAATTTTCTTGAATCAACATATTTAGTTTGATGAATTTATTCATTAAGTCTATCCAACTTAAGGGATGAATATTGAATATTTGTAAGTGTATTCAAGTTGACTTGACTAGGAAAAATATACAAGTATAAGGTCAAGTTGTGGGATTGAATGTGAGAAGCATGAGATTGAAAAGATAAACCAAGGAAGAGAATTTGAAGGATAGCAGAGTATATTGAGTTGACCAAGCTGTAAAGTTTTATTTAACCAAGGAGGATCAAGTATTCAAGCCAAAAAAAAGATATGAAATTAGAAATATAGTGCATAGTAATCAGGTCATATCATTGTCACTCTCTAATAATTGTATTAGTGTATCAAATCTCTTAACAGAGTTACCTTAACAACTATTTCCAAATCCTCTAACAAGGTGGTATTCCTAGATTGAAGTGTCTGAAGACCTCTAACAAGGCCACTCCTAACAAGGTGTTTAAATCCTTTAATAGGATCACACCTAACAGTGTGTTTTGTAACCTTTAAAAGGGTTGGCTCCTAACAAGGCTCACTTCATAAGAGTGGAAAATAGTAACTAGTTGCAATTCATGGTTTTTCCCAAATTGGGTTTCCATGTTAAATCTTGGTGTCATAAGCGTTCATGTTATTTTCTTTTTGATTCTGCAACTAAGTTAACCATGGTTAATAATACTAAACATCTTAATAAGAATTCATTTTAGTAATTTTTGAGTAACAAAGATTCTTAGTGTTTGTCAAGTGATTCAGTGCTAACCAAGTTACAACAATATTTTTAGGAGAGTTTGGTTTTTTATTTGTATTGACATCTAAGGGATCTATGATTTATTTTTAAAGTAACTGATTCACCCCTCCCCTCTTAGTTACTCTTCTTATATTCCCAAGAATTAGTATTAGAGCTCTTGGTGCTTGCAAAGAAGGTTTCAAGGACCTAAAATAAAGATCAAGATATCTTATAGAAGGGAGATCCCTAAGCTGAACATAGATAACTTCAAGGCATGGAAAGAACTCATGAGATTACATTTGGTAACCATTGGAGACTTAGGCCTAAAGTACCTATATGCCATGTATATGGCACCTTCTAGAACTATGACTATTGAAGAAATAATAGAAAAGAAGAATCATAACATTATGATGATTGATATTGCTTCAACTCTCAACTATGCTAAATTTGATGAAGTCAAAGAGTGTGATACTACTCACAAAATGTGGATCAATCTGAAAGCCATCTATGAAGGAGATGATAATGTGAGGAGAGCCAAGATAGAAATTATTAGAGGTTAATTTGATCAAATGAGGATGAGAGAAGATGAGAACATTACAAAATAAAGTAATAGAATCAAAGCTAGTGTGTGTGCAATCAATGCCTTAGGAGGAAAGATAGAATATGAGATAGTGGTAAGAAAGGTTCTCAAAAAATTTCTTCATATATATGCAATTAGAGTTTCATCAATTCAAGAGATGAGATGTAATCCCAAGAATGATATAATATTGGATGTAGTAGTGGGAAGGTTGACAACATTTGAGTTGGATAACTATGATAACTATGTTCCTAACTCTAAAAACCTTGAGTCTACATTTCAAGCCAAGCTATCACTCAAGAAGAAAGATACAAAATCTAAAAGGAAATCTGAAAATGAGGATGAAGATGGTTCTAATGAAGATCTTGAAGTCATTGAAGCATTACTTGCAAGAAGATTTTCCAAGGGAAAAGAAAAGTACAAAGGAAAAATTTCTTTGATCTAATTTTATTGTGAAGAAGTTGGTCGCATTGCTACAAGGTGTCCAAATAGAGAAGACAAAGAAGAAAAGAAGAATTAAAAGTAAAAGGGAAATGACTTCAAAAGCTACAAGAACTATAAAAACAAAGGTAAAAAATCTTGTTACATTGCTAAAGATTTTGAAGTTAATGAAGAAGATGAAATGGTCTACATTGCTGTTAAGGATGAATCAGATGATGAGAATGATAAGATGCCACTTATCTCATATATTAGTAAGAATGATACATGGATTATTGATAGTGGTTATTCTCACCATATGATTGGAAAGAAATCTAAATTTGAGAACTTGGTACACTATGATAGTGGAAGTGTTAGATTTGGCAATGATGAACTATGTTATGTGAAAGATAAAGGTTGTATTATACTAACAATTGATCTTAGATGTGATAATTCTTATTGGGTTGAAGGGCTGAAGCATAATCTACTTAGTGTGGCTCAATTGAGTAACATTGGGTTGAAGGACTGAAGCATAATCTACTTAGTGTGGCTTAATTGAGTAACATTGGGTTCAAGGTAGAATTCATGAATGGAAAGGCTGATCTACTAGATGGGAAAGGAAATTTGGTTGGGACTGGCAAGCAAACAAAAGGTAATCTATTCTACCTAGATCTTAATGGAAGTTCATGTTTCATTTATCAAATAGAAGAAAGCTAGTTATGACATAAGAGGTTATGTCATGTGAATTTTGACAACCTAGTAAACATAAGAGAGAACAAAAGGGTTAGAGGCATTCCAAGCTTGAAGAAATCTGACATGGGCATGTGCCACTAGTACATTTGGGTCCACTTTTCAACCTTTATTGGTCAAAAATTTGACCAAAATTTGACCAAACTTGGCCAACCCATTGGTCAAAAATTTTATGGTTGAAATTTTGACCAACAAGAGATTGGTCAAAAAGCACCCAAAGCCATGGCACAAGATAAACCAGGAAATGGTCAAACTTTCGACCAATGAAGGTAGAAATTTTGGCCAATAGAAGTGGAATCTTTTAACCAATAAAGGTAGAAATTTTGACCAATGGAAGTTGAAACTTTTGACAAATAAAGGTAGAACTTTAGACTAATTTATGTGGAAAGTTTTGACCAATAAAGGTAGAAATTTTGACTAATTGTAGAGGAAACTTTTGACAAATAAAGGTAGATAAACCATGGCCGCAAGAAAATTTCGACCAGAGAAAGTAGAAAATTTGACCAATGAAGATAGAAAGTCATGACCACTAAAGGTAGAAATTTTGACCAATGAAGATATAAATTTTGACCAATGCTTTGTCGTAAATTTTTTTCAGGCATTCTATAAAATAGTTCACATGCATTGCCTATGATATGACATTTTGCATGCATCTTGAACTCTCTCATCTGGCTGATGATGTATTATAGAGAGTGATTTGAAATGATGATGCTAAAAAATGCACACAATCAAATCCAAAATGAGCGTGCAGTACAAATAGATTGTGGGAATCTAATATTGTTAATTTTGCATGCATGTCCACTAGGACAATCAGAACTTAAACATGCATGCAAAATTAACAATATCAGATTCCCATAATCCATTTGTAATGTAGGTTCATTTTGGATTTTATTGTTTGTATTTTTTAGCATCATCATTTCAGATCACTCTCCGTAATCCATCATTAGCCAGATGAGAGAGTGCAAGATGCATGCAAAATGTCATATCATATGCAAGGCATGTGAACTATTTTATAGAATGCCTGAAATACTCCCTAAAAAATCTATGTTGACATAAAAAAATAATTAATTTATGAGAATAAAAATCCCCACAACTATAATGAAATATGAATCTACAACTTTCATAATACAAAGATGATATGAAACAAAAATTGATATATTAAAAATTGATGTTGAAAAACTTAAATCATAAGAATTGTTTTGTAGTACTTGAAGGATACAATGTTGATGCAACTTTAGAAAGATCATCCAAAGGAAATGATATGCTTAGGCTGAAGGAGCCTTGAGATTTATTACTACAGTCAGATATGGGCTCATCTTCAATCTTCTAAAGATTGAAGATGAGCCCATTCCCGAGTGTAGTAATGAATCTCAAAGCTCCTTCAATCTCATCTATGAAGCATATTAAAAGTTAATAGAGCATCTTTGCTTGCTGATCTCCCTTGCAAGCTCAACTGAAAGAGAATTTCTAATTGAAGAATGTCAAAGATAGTCACAATGTGCCTATTAGCTGAGGATAGTCATGATGTGCCTATTGCTAATAGGCACATTGTGACTATCTTCAACATTCTCATATGGCTCTTGTGGTTCTAATCTTATAACATGAGGCTTCCTCTTCTTTTTTTGAGCATAAGGCTGATGTGGCCTTGTAAAAAGAAATAAATGGGTTTAATTTGGATTATGTACAACACAAAGAAAACCAAAATGTAATAGCAATTTTTAATAGAGAAATAAACTATATAAACTTATAAAGCTCATAATAATAATAGGCCATAAATAAGAGCTAAATTCTGAGTAGACAAAGTCTGGACACATGAAGTGCACTTGATTGATCAAAACCAAATCACTGCCAAGCCTTTTAACCACTCCTTAATAGCACTTTCTCTATCACAAAGTTTGTAGCAGGGTTTCTATTTATTTTTTGATCTAACGTTAATATGGAATCTCCATCTAAAAATTTCTCCAAAGCTTGAAAGATTTATAAATGAAGAGATCAAAAACTCAAAATTTGTCATGAGAAAAATAGAGCTCCAACACTAATAGTTTATACATTTGTATTTAGAGGCAAGATAAATTCAACTGAATATTGAAGATCAAACAAGTTCTTCAAATATGATATTTGAAATAAAAGTATAATTCTTCCAACACTAATAGTTTATACATCTGTTCTCCCTTCATTGTTACCTTAATTCTCTATCGCTCGAGCTCATAAATCTACATTACCAACATAGGTTGGCAGGTTGCCCATCCTCAAATACCAATGAAATAAACCACATGCTTGAGTAATAAGTGATGCACTTCTACCAATGCTACTTACAATTTTTTTTTTGTAAAAACTACTGATTTAACATAATTAATCGTAGTTATTGGTACTTCATAATGACATTAAAAAATGCAATCTATAATTACTATTATTATTAATGAAATGTATAAGGTCCCTAACATACCCTATTACAAAATATACCATACGTTCAATGGAAAACCAATCCAAGCCTAAGATTGCAACCTGGAAAAACAATTATAGGATCATAGTTCCTAGAATGCAATTCCACTTTAGCTCTTGAACTATTAAGCATAGTGAAAACTTGTTTGCATCATAAATCTCTTTTCATTTCAATGTTTATTTTCTTTATTGATGTTGGGATACAAACAAAAAACTAAGATTTAAATCCTCCTCCCAACAAAGAATTAGCATCAGATTTTGGTGAGTGTTATTGTTGCTTCACTTCAGATTGGCAGTTCATCAATCTCCTAGCAGGTACCACATAGTGAGCATGGATATAAATTAATTAGCACACTACCTTTTTTCTCAGCAGACATTATATTCAATATTCAATCAAACTATGCTCTACTATAACTTTTTTGAGATGGTAATGTTGCAATGAAATGGGATAAGGCTATACTCCTATACAAGTTGGTCTCCTAAGGTTTTTGTCTCACAAGGCTTGCACAAATGTGAACTGTAATTGATGTGTAAAATTTCATGCCTTCCTTTGATTGAGCAAGTAGCCTAAATACCCAACCACACTAGGAAACAACATGGGTCAGCCCAAAAAGTAGAAAATGTTAGTCTCAGCACTAAAAGACAAATGAAATTTATCTAATAGTTTATTTATTATTTAATAATAATAATTTATCAAATCAGTTGGTGTCACAACCTAGCTCAAGGTGTGAACATGACACTCATCCTTGGCAAAAAAAGTCTAGTACAAGGTATGTGAAGATATATTCAAATCAATCAACATTTGTAGAAATCTGTATATATAAACAAGAGACTAGTACAATGTATATGAAGATGGAATCAATCTAATTAGTAAATTCAAATTGTACAAATACAATACTTTTTTATGTTTTGTTAACACAAGCCTATTCAAAATGTATAGGGATCAAATGACAAAGTCCTTTCTAGTTTGATGGTGGATTCCCCTTTTATTAATTTAAATTCTACTAGTTAGATATTAGTTACAGTTGAATGATACAACTACAAATCCATTTTCCATATAGCTATTAACTAACAAAGTGAATAATGGCCAAGGCTAGTCTAGCTTAAGTTAATGGGTTCAAGTTCCAGGCAAGTTTTGACAAACTCTTCATCAACAAAGGAAGAGTGCTACATATTGCTTATGGGATACCCAAACCCTTTCAAAAAACAAGGACAAAAAAATAATACGGGAATCACCTATTGTAATAGGTCCAAGTTCACAACAAACTTTAGCAGAATAGCAATCCCTAGTGTATGATTTTTTGTGTGTGATGTTGGATTGCTCTATGTTTGATTATGCACTTATTTGGTTCACATAAAATTCTGACAAGTCAAATAATACATAATAAAATACAAAGATACTTATTTATCTAATAAAGATTAGTCATGTCAAAATTGGTCACACCTCAACTACTTTGTCAATGGGGATTCACCCAACCATGGACTTTATGCAACGATAATTCAAAATGCGAAGTTTGATGGTGCATTCCTTGATATAGCTAAGAGGAAGATGAGTGTTAAACTCCACTTATATAAAAATTCAAAGACTTCCTCAAGGGTAGTAAATCATAGTTTAATGATAACAATTGCAATGTTGGTTATAATATGATTTTAATCCCTAAAGTGCATGCTACCTATTTTAAGGGGTCCATGTAATGTGTCAATGGGCTCAAATGACAATCAAATTTTGGCAAAGCAACTATCCATAAAAATAGTGTAAACGTCAAAAGTTTGTCCATGCTGATGTATATTCTCTACATATATTAATAGCTAGACTATTACTAAAATTTTACTTCTTAAACAAAGAAATTCAGATAAAAAAATTCCAAATAGAAACCCTACCTTAGTGGCCATTAAACCCTGGTATAGTGGTTACACAAAGTGATTCCCAATGACTACTCCAAGTTGAGCCCTATCAAGCATGTTCAATATAGCCCATAGACAAACTAGGTTACATACTAGGTTATTATAGTAGCATTCAGTTTGAAACTAAGTTTCCACTAGTTTTGAAAGTTTTGTGGCTTTGACAAAAAGTAAGTACACAGCTTGCAATCACTCATACATTTTTTCAAACAGTTTACTTCCAGTTGGACTAAATTCATTTTCAACTTGTTTTAAAGAAATAACATAATTAACATCACAATATTAACTTATGCATTCAAGATATTAATAGCAATTTCATTGTTTAACTAATATTGTTGAAAAATGTATGCAACATAAATCACTCAAAAACTATGTATTGTTGATGTAAGTAGGACTAAATTAATTTTTGACTTGTTTTAAAGGAATAACATTATTAACATCATAATATTAACCTATACTGATGGCAATTCCATTGTTCAACTAATATTATTCAAAAATATATGCAACAGATATCTTTCAAAAACTATGTTGTTGATGTAAATTGATAGACCTAGGAATCTCATAAATAGTTAATGATATAAACTTGTGAGGCTATATACATCCTTACACTAGACATGAGAAAGCAATGAAGGATATAACATTCTCATAGTTATGCAATTTCTAGGTATATTATCAATGATGAATGCTTTACCATTTTAGAAGACACGCCAATCTTCTAATACCGAACAACATGAAGTGGCTATTGATAACAAGAGCCTTTGTTTTTGATAAGGTAAATAGGTTTTAAGGGATCCTGAAACCCATAAGTTTAACAACAAGAAAGGCTGAAAATAAGCAAAAAAAATGCCCAACCAAAACATAAGCCTTACGGCTGAAAATAAGCCCAAAGGCCCAGCCCGAAACAACTGCCCACTAAAAAGGCCAGAGAACCAACCAGAAAAACAGAGACCAGACAAAAAGCCAAAGCCAGGAGAAACAAAAACCAAAGGACAGAGACCCAACCTAGCAGACTACTTCTCCATCTCGATCATGGTCTGGGCAGCTTCAATGCACTCTTGTTGCTCTTCTGCCTTATGATCCTGGGCGTTCGTCAAATTCTGCTCCATAGTGCTATCCTTGGCTTTATCCACATCCAGCCTATCTTTGTCTCTGTTCTGTTTATCATCTTCCTCCATCTGGTTCCTGTCTTTGAGATTTTCCAAGAGAGAGAGGATGTTGTCATTGATCGAAGCGAGGAGGGAGATCATTTGACTTGCCAGGTTGTGATTGTAGTTCTCAATATTTTTTACTCTCCTCTCTATCAGAGTCTCCCAGCTGTTCCGGTCGCCTTGGCTTTCTGCACCTGTCTTGCTCTTGATTTTTTCCATTTGGGAAACCCTATCTCTGACATCCTCAAGCTCATGGAAAAGCCATTTAATTGATTTGAAGTTGTCGATCATGCTATTGCGGGCATTGTTCAACAGATTCATGCCCGTTTCTCTTGCATTATCAGAAATAGCCACCATAGCCGGGTCAATTAGCTCATTGAGTCTAGGCTTCTCGAGGTCATCCACCAAGAGTTGGGGGTTCATCGCCTCTCTGTAGATTCCCATAGTGGCCGTTCTCACATTGAAGTTCTTCCAAGCCTTCCTTCTATTATTAACTTGTACTTCCCCCTCAATTTGTCCAGCGTTATCATTTTCCTCCAAAGAAGGCTGAGGATGTATGGGGGAGAGGGGAATGGGCAAAGAATCCTTTCCCTGACTACTGGAGCGCTCCATGCTCTCTCCCTCCCTCTTCTGTCTTTTTCTCAGTTTCTCCTCATCCAGCTCCTCCTTCGAAACCTTGTCAGAATCATCAGTATCCATTTCCTCCTCCACCTCAGTAGAGCCAATTTTAGCTCGGGTATGACCTCTAGGGCTCTTTCTGCTGTGTAATTTGATAGAGGGGTAATCCTTCTTATGGCTTTTAGTCTTCTTACCTGAATGCTCAAAAACCTCATCAGAGCTGATGCTCTCGACATCGTCAGAATCTGAGGAAAAATTGGAGCTGCTCTTGTCAACATCTGCCCCCTGGATAGGGTTTTTGCTAATGGTTTGAGCGTGGAAATGCTCATGAATCAGAAGCAGAAGACCCTCATGCAGTGCCGGGTTGATGGTAGCTTTCTTTTTAAAACTAGAAATGGCCTTGTTCATCGAGTTAAAAAGATAATACGGGAAGGAGATCTTACTACCATGGCGAAAATGATTCAGAATCACAAAATGGTGAGTCCTAACCCTATCAATCCTGGGGTCTAGGGTTATATATTCAATGACAGCGTAGAGAACATACCTCCAGAGATTCTTTATAGTATCCGTTACAAAAAATGTCTCTTTCTTGCCCAGCTTGTTCAGCTCTTCAGTGTTTTTCACAAAATCCTTTATTGCATTAGAAGACATCTTCTTGTCTCTGAAGAATTTATGCCCCTCCATCGGAATCCCCGTGACTTCAGCAACCACATCCTCATTAATTTGAAAGTAGACCCCGTTCACCTTAACCTTACCATTATTCCACAAATTCACCATGCTGTTAGTGATCTCAGGATCCGAGCCATGAAGTTTCTCGAAGAAATTAGTAACCCCACCCTTTTCCAGCTCTCTCCAAACTTTGGCCTTGTTCTTCCACTTCTGAACTTCCCCCACCGGCTCCTTTCTGCTCCTCTCACCCGTCATGTTTACCTGATCAAATTCCACAATTCTCATGAAGTCTGAACTGTGCAAGTTATTTGCATTCAAAAAAATGGTGATGTTTCTTTTATGATACCCGTGAATATACCCCTTTCTAAAAATAATGGTATCATCCTTTCGAACGTGTTGAAATGTCAGAGGAAACCCCTTTTTCTGGTGAAAATCATGATGCCAATAATGGCACTTACCATTCATTAAGCAATCTTTATTATCCATAATTGCATTGGATTTGAGCCGTCCTTCCCAAGATTTTATCTTGGTCGATGAGCAACTTTGCCTCCACTGAAAAATCTTTTCCGGCATGCCAGGTCAGATTATTGGTGGCGTTAACCCCTTTATTAGCAAACCAATCAGCGACTGGGTTTGCTTCTCTGTAAACATGAGTGACATGGACCTTATCAAACTTTGTGAGAGTGGCGCAAGTCTCAGCAATTATGTTCGCAATCATCCATGAGGGAGGGGAAATACCATTAATGGTATTAATAATGTTTTTGGAGTCCCCCTCAAGCCAGAGTTTAGTAATCCCAGCTTCAAAAGCCAACTTGACCACCTTACTCACAGCTCTTGCTTCAGCCAGATGAATAGTCTAGATTCCCAGCGGGGAAGCAAAGGTAGCTATTCCCTCCCCATAGCTATTTCTTATGATTCCACTGCAACCTGAAGGGCCTGGGTTACCCTTAGAAGCCCCATCAAAGTTGGCTTTTGACCAACCATCTGGGGGGAGAAGCTAGCTAGCATCCTGCCTTTTGAGGTTCCTGTCTTTTTCTTTAGCTATCTTTCTGTCCCCTTCTTCTTCTTCTTCCTCCTTCAGCACTTGGAGATTTTCCTTTATATTCTTCGAGACCTTCCTGCCAAGGATTATAGCTAGCTCCTCTCTGTCTCTAAATATTATATTATTCCTTTCCTTCCAAATTCCCCAGCAAAAATGGGGTAAAATCCAGTCCGAGTGATCCTGCCGACCAGCAATCTTACAAAGACCTTTCCACTGATGGAAAAAATCCATGAGATTATCCGGTTTGCACCAGAGGGTTTCATTATCATGTGTGATGAAATTCCACACCTCCCTGGCATAGTCACATAAGATGAAAATGTGATTTCCAGTCTCAGCCTGATTCTTACACAAGGGACATCTACTGGGCATAACATGTCCTCGCTTCATGAGATTGTCATGAGTAAGGATTTTGTTCTGAAGAGCCAGCCAGTAAAAAATGTTGATCTTTGGAGTGAGACCCAGAATCCAAGCCTCCACCCAAGGGGCCTTCTCTTTTAAGCTCCAAAGGGAATTATAGCCTGAGGCAACAGAGTATCTTCCATTGGGATTATCCCTCCAGACCAGCTCATCCCCCAAATTGATAGGAATCATGGAATTGAGCATAAGCATTATAGGAGTCAAGTCCTCAGAGATGAGGGATAGGTCACTCCATTCCTGGCCATTCCAATAATCACAAACTTTGGACCCAATTTGATCAGTACAAGCTTGCATCCATCTCTCAAAAATAGGGTTATTGATAAGTGGATCTTGGGAAAGCCATCTATCCGACCAGAACTGGATGTCCTTCCCATTTCCCAATTTCCATGATATCCTGGCCTTAGCCAGGTCCCTGGCTTTCATGATCCCATTCCAAATGTTCGATCCTTTTGGGATATCTTCATTAAAAAGGGTGAAAAGAAGAGTGGGTCTTCTAAGGTACTTGTTTACCAGGGTGTCCCTCCATTCACCGGTGCTACTGAAGATCCGCCATATTTGTTTAGCTAGGAGAGCCTTATTGAGGTGAGTGATCTTTCTAATGCCCAGACCTCCGTACCTCTTAGGGAGGCAAACCTTCTCCCAAGAAACAAGAGGGTATCTTTTCTTCCCTTCATTACCATTCCAAAGGAAGTCTCTCTAGATTTTCTCCATTCTTTCAGCTATTTTCCTCGGAATTCCAAAGAGGCTCAGGGCGTAGATTGGCAGATTTTGAAGAGAAGATTTGACTAAGAGGCATTTCCCCGCTTGACTAAGAGAGACCCCTTTCCAACCAGCCATCTTCCTATTGAATCTGTCCAAAATACCATTCCAAAAAGACTCTGGGGGTGAGGATCCCAAAGGAAGACCAAGATAGGTAGAGGGGAAAGAGCCTACCCCACAACCCAGAATCCTGGCAATTTTTCTTTGTCTAAACTCAGAGGTGTTGATGAAAAAGAGCGAGCTTTTGTTCCAATTAATCAGCTGACCCATCCCACTGGAGTAAGTATCAAGAATCTTCTTCAGGGCTCTGGCCTCTTTGACAGAAGCTTCCCCCCCCCCAAGATAGTATCGTCAACAAATTGCTGATGAGTGAAGGGAACGCAATTAGAGGAGGGAAGGATCCCTTTGATACAAGCCTCACGCTTTCTACAGTCTATAATCCTTCCTAAGCATTCAGCTAAAATGATGAACAAAATGGGCAAAAGGGGGTCTCCTTGTCTGAGGCCTCTGGAAGGTTTGAAAAAATTAGAAGGGACTCCATTAACCAGAACAGCCAAGGAGGAGGTGGACACCAATTGAGAGATAATTTTGCAAACTTTACTGTCAAAGCCAAAAGTCGAGAGGACCTTCCCAAGGAGAGACCAGTCCACCCTGTCATAAGCTTTAGAAAGATCCAGTTTGAGAAACATACCTTCCCGTTTGGATGCCTCAAGAGAGTGGATGACTTCGTGCACCATCTGGACAGAATCCAAAATTTGTCTCCCTGGAACAAAACCTGATTGATGCTGCGAGATTATCATGGGCAAGATCTTGAGCATTCTTAAAGTGAGAACTTTAGAGATGATCTTGTAGAGTGAGTTGCACAGACTAATAGGTCTAAAGTTGTCCAACGAGTCTGCCCCAGGGGATTTAGGAATGAGAACCACAAAAGTCGAGTTTAGCTCCTTGAGAATAGATTTGGCTCCAAAGAATTCCTGGACAGCCTGAACAACCTCTCCCATGATCACTGGCCAGAACCTTTGAAAGAAAAAAGTGGGAAAACCGTCCGGGCCTAGAGCCTTGTCAGCAGGCAGAGAAAAGAGAGCCTCTCTAACTTCCGAAGCATTAGGAATAGCACAGAGCTGTTTATTATGGATAGGTTGAATGAGCTGAGGGATACAGTGTAACAAATCCTCCTGGTCCAAAATGGAAAGCATTGGGTCCTCAGAGAGAAGGCTAGAGAAAAAGGAAACAGCTTCTTCCGAGATGGCAGATTCTTCAGTTAACAGCTCCTGCCCCTTTTTGATACCATAGATCTTGTTACTAGCACGGTGCTTGAGGGTGGTTAGGTGAAAAAACTTAGTGTTTCGATCTCCTTCCTTTAGCCAGGTGATCCTCGATCTTTGCCTCCAAAATTTTTCTTCCTTATTAATAATGTTATGAATTTCAGACAGGGTCTTGAGCTCCGAAACCCTGTTGGTCTCAGTGTAACCTTCCTTCTGAATGCAATCTTGGATAATAGTTAGATTATCAAATAACTCTTTCTTTTCATGGAAGATGTGACCAAAATCAGACTTGTTCCAAATTTTAATCATCCTCTTCACATTACTAAGTTTTCTGGTGACTCTGAACATGGCTGATCCCTCCACCTCTATCCCCCACCATTTCTTGATATTATCCAGGAGGTCAGGGTGAGAGGTCCACATTTTCTCAAACCTGAAAGGATGGTATCTCCTGTGTACTAGAGGGGAAACTAAAAGAGAAATGGAAGAGTGATCCGAACCAATTCTGGGAAGCAGAGATAGTCTGCAGCTGAAGGATTGAAGCCAGTCTGAAGATATAAGAGCTCTATCCAGCCTAACCTGAATGCAATCATGGCCTTTTCTCTTGTTTTCCCTTAAGCTCTACGTCCATAAGGGCCAGATTATTTATGAAGTTAGAAAGATCCTGTTTACTTTCCCAATCCGGGGGCATACCTCCCTTTTTCTCTTTATCTTCTAGCAGTGTGTTAAAGTCTCCCATGATTATACCTTTCTTAATGTCACAATCTTGCACCATGTTACCAACTTTGGTCCAGAAGTTTTTTCTATCTCTCTTAGTATTGGGGGCGTAAATATTCACTAAAAACCAGGAATCATTGGTGTGCAAATGTTGAACTCTGCAGAAAAGAATGTTATCTTCATCATACTCAGCTACTATATTGAAATACTTATCATTGAAAAGTAACAGCAGTCCTCCAGACGCTCCTTCAGAGTTAGAGGCTATGCCCTTCATGCTATTGTTGAACTTAATATTTTCCATCCTTTCCTTCTTCATTTTAGTTTCTTGGATTAGAAACACATCAGGCCTTTGGTCCCTTATCATATTTCTAATAACTTCTTGCTTGTGGATTCCATTGAGTCCACGAATATTCCAAGATAAGATCTTCATGATTTAACTACTGAACATGCTTCCTGGATGGTGCGCTGCATACCATCCGTAATGTTTCTTCTGGCTTCCTCTTTCCTAATTTCATTCTTGTTTTTCCTTCCCACTAGGTTAGATTTGTGGCCGAGATCAGCCTTGGCCATGCTTCTAGTAGAAGGGGGAGATACCAGAGAAGGGTCCCTGCTATTCTTCTTCTTTCTACTCCTGACTTCTGTCCAGGGATTCTCTTCTCCCTCTAGTCCTTTGTCCAGCCAAGCATCAATTCTTGCCAAATCTTCCATTGTCGATGCAGACAGCCTCTCTATGATTCTGTTTACTGTTGAAGGGGGGGGGACAACACATCGAGTTAGGGTCCTGGGACATGGGTTCCCCCTCCTTTAGTTCTTCCATGGAGTTCGGGAAAAAGGATAGTTTCAAGTCATCCTCCTGAGAATCCAGAGGGGGAAGAGTCATATTTTCACCTGTCTCCTCAGGTTTCTTCTCAGATTCCTTCGCATTGGTGAGAGGTGTTGAATCGTCTTTCACTCCTTTCTCTTCTCCCCCTCCATTTCTAGTCGCCCGAGGAGGCCCTGATTCCTCTTGGGGCGCATTAGGAGCAGTATTTGTTTTTCCTTCTGCCTCTCCATTTGCCTTGACTTGCGATGCTTTTTTCCTCCATTCTTTTTTGGGATCTAGAGAATCTTTTATCCCCCCTTGTGGATGAGCCTTTCCCACCGTACTCTTCCCTTTGAAAAGTGGGCATGAACCAGCCTTGTGGCTAGCCTTCTTACAATGGAAACAAGAAAAAGGCACACTTTCATAGTCAATCTTTTGAGATCTGTTTCCCAGACGAGATTGTAGTTCTAAAACTTGAGGCATGTCCTGGCCTTTGACGACTCCTACACAGATTCTTGCATAGTTCAATCTTTTCTTAGCTGCTGTGATAGGGTCAATGGAGAGGAGCTCTCCAAAGGTCCTGGCTATGCCATCAAAGACATCCTCATGCCAATATTCCAAAGGAAGTTCTGGAAGTCTTAACCAAACTGGAACCTGAGATTGGAAATCATTGTTCAAATCCAAGTTGGATGTCCATTTTTGCAATATTAGGTTGGATCTGCCCAAAGACCAGTTCCCAGCACATAGTATACGAGAAAAATCTTCCGAGCAAGAGAACTCGAAAGACATGAAGCCTTTGGCCATAGCAGTCACTTCTACATGCCCTTTAAGGTCCCATTTTCTCCTAGTAAATGTCCTCACTACATCAATATTAGGTCTTGGCCCTACAAATTTTCCTACCAGAGTGTTCGCCATGCTTAGGATATTGTGGTCAATAATTTCCCTAGGGATTTCCAGAGAAAAAATACCTTTCTCCTTATCAGATTTGTCAATGACTATTGGGAAAGAAGATTTACCTAATGGTTTTATCCCGAATAGATTCGACCAGCGTCCCCATGCCCCAGACGGCCCACTGCCCACATGGGGGGGAGGGGGAATCTTCTCACCTGGATGGGGCAACATAACCCGTGGGTCCCCATCCTTTGAGGCATCCTCATCTTTCCCCTCCGTTTCCTGCCCTACGCTTGCTGCATGCCCTCCTGCAAACGTGCTCTCCTGTCTCCCGCCTTTCTCCAGATTCGAAACAATGTGATTCGAATTGCAGTTCCCGCCCGCTCCATCCCTCTCTCTCACCGTGCCCATTGAATCGATAGGAAGGATTATACAATGGAGTACATATTAAGAAAATGTCAAAATCAAAGTACGTTGTAAAGAAACAATATTCAAGAAGTTTGCAAATGGATGTACACAATAAGATAATATATTTCTTGACTACTAGTACATGTGAAACAATGATTCTTTCAGTAAGAAAATATTTGGGGATTACATAATATGAAGGGTTGAAGACAAAGGCTATCTATTGATTCAATTGTGCGACCACCCAACATACAAATTTTATGAAAGAACCTACTAATTCAATTGTGCAACCAACCAACATACAAATTTTATGACAAAGACATGATATTAAAGTGTCTTAAGGTGGCAATGATATAATATATAGTTTGCAGCATGAGATATGTCTACTTTGTGAAGTTGAGATTACTAAATAGTGATAGAAAAAGTAGTTAAAATAAAAATTTGTGGCAACAATATTATAATTCAAATATAAGACATAACTAGAAGAGCCATACATCACAAAATGAAAAAAATAAGAATAAGACAAATTTCATTGTCTTATCCACAAACAAAAACAATGAATATTTCTTTGAAAAGTCATGTAAGAAAAAAATGAGTATATTATTTAGAGCTAATCGTGGTATAGAGTGAATAAGCTATTGGCAAGAGACAAAAAGAGCCAGGATGAAAGTCTCATGATTTATATAGTGTTTGATATATCTAGAGTATGCAGGAACAATGTCAGATACTCTTTGTGAGTCTCCAATCAACATTGAGTTTTCAATGATATTTTAATACATGATTTTTATAACTATTGGTTAATAGTTTGTTATCCTATTTGCTTGTAAGGATGTATATAGTTATTGATGTGAATTGATTAAGAAGATAGATTTAAGTTCTAATTTTTTTAAGTCAAAACTTGTGAGGCTATAGGGTTTTTCCCCTAAGGTTTAAATGTGAACTCACATTCCAAACTTTCAAATGGGAGAAATAGAAAAAAAAAAAACATAATAAATAATCATTAAGAATGAAAGGTACAATATATGGAATAAACCAATTGGTATCATGAAGAGATGCCATCTCTTAAACATTTCAAAAAATCCATAGGAACATATAATCTAGCACCACCTGTAGGTGAAGCAAGGAAAGCATGCAATATGTTAAAGGAGTCAAACATCATTTAGAGATTTTGGAGACAAGTAAACCAGCCACCAACATTAGAAGTTTCCACTCCAACTTCTAGCTACTACAAAGGTCTTAATTTTAGCTACTTGTTGTTGAAGTAAACAAATAATTTTAGGGTTAAGGATTGTTGGAAGAGTCTCTAAACAAATGAGCAATGTTAGACTAGAGTATAAAAATTTCAAATAGTTATGGACAATTTTTGAAGTGTAAAATGCTTATTCCCATTTGGACATAATCTTCTTACATTGCCTCACATCTAGATTGAATATACAACCATATCTGATCATTATTGGGGATATTCTATGAGCATTAGTCCCTATAGAAAATATTGGGGAAAAGTTCAAATATAATGTTCATTAAATGTTCAATGAAACACCAACATTCCCATGTGACAAAATTTGTACAATCTACCAGTAGTATTGTCAATATATCTAGTCTGCTTAATACTAGCTAGTACTATATGTTAAATCTATTTCCTGACTTGTAAATAAAAGCTCTAAAACATGCCAAATGTTTTTTGCAATGATTGCATATCCATTTAAGTGTTTATGAAATTAATGATGCAATTGTTTGACAAAATTCCTAATAATTAAACTTGGAAAGGGAAAAAGGAGAAATTGGTTAGCAAAGTAGGGTTGTTCATGAAAATTTCATTACATCTATTGCTCAAATAATAAATTACTATTTACTTACTAATGTAAAATAAGATTCATACTTCTAGAAACTAATTGTATACTATTGAAAAAGATATCAATAACAAAATTCCTAGATAATGGAGAACAAAAGTGTCTCTTGCTTTGTTCATTTAGTTTTGAGCACTAGCAAATATGATGCTTCATTCCCAATAGTCAAGTATGAAGTTATATATCAATTATAATCTAGAGCTAAAACTAAGGAGCTGGGCTTAGCTACTTACTTGTTCAGAGCCCAAAACTAGGGTTTATGGATAGAAATCCAAAGTTCATGAAATCTGCACAACATAAAAGTGAGATATTAGTAAAAGAGATATAATGTAATGTCAAATAAATCACAAAGATGATCCAGTGACAACTAACAAAAATATCAAATAAATCACAAAGATGATCCTAAGTATGGAAGATAGGTTGGATTAAGTTTATCGTGAATCGACATTGAGTCAGGAATAGTCAGCGCAAATATTGATGTCAGATAGGGTAACCATGGAGGCCCACTTTTACAACTATACAAGTTTCATCAAGTAAAACACACTTGCCTTGAATGTTGAGAGAATATTTTTTGACTCTTGTAATGTAGTCCACTCATGCTCTTTAATCACTCTTCCACTCATGCTCTTTAATCACTCTAGTGTTCATTTCACGTACCAACATGAGGTGAGTTGGATATTAGGGAAAAACTAAATAAAAAGAATAATTTGACCTTAGATAGTATTGGACAAGTGTGCAACCTCACATACCAAATAGAGTTTAGCAAGTACTATATTATTTAGTGTTAGATCAATTAGTGCCACTGTTTGCTCATTTATTTGCAAAAAAATTGATGCCTACTTAGCCAGCAAATCAATTTTTTGTTATAAGATTTATAGGAGGTCCTTGCTAGTATTGGCCTATTAAAAAACCAAGAAGGTCATTTAAGTAAATTAACATACCCATTCAACTAGCAATTTACCAATTACAATTTTGAACAAGAGAATGCCAAAAGGATATACATCTCTTGCACGACTATAGACACCCTTGCGCACGGTCTTTAGATATACTAAGGTGCCTAATCTTCTAACCTATGCCAGCTATGAACTTGCTATGATTAGCACCTTCCCAATACCATTTATCTTGCTATAGAAAGAAATAATGTAAATCTTGGCATTTTTATTGATTGAAGATGTAATGCACTATGAATTCTAGGAGAGTGAGAATCAAAAAAAGAACAAAAGAAGTAGGGGAACTCTCTTTTAAATTACACATCACAGTAGCTTCAAACTCTCCCTTATTCATAATCAAAAACATTAATCATTTAGTTCTATGAGCTTTAATTAAATTTAATGAATACTTAGTATTTGATTCATTCTTATGAGAGATGGGTTCATGTAAACCATTACTCATGAAACATGAGTCAAAGAGTTTGACTCAAAAAGCTACACCTAATATAAATATTACAATTTAACTGACTGTGAAAATATCTCCTACTTATCAATTAACCATTCAGCTCTTAAGGAGCTTTTGAATAGAAAACTAAAAGACATAATATTTTGATGGGAAGAAAATGAAAAGTCCCAATATTTGAAGGAGAAAAAAGATAAATTGTTAGACATGGCATACCAAACACAAACCGTTAGACATATAATACTAAAACAACATATCCAGGATCTCTAGAATGGATATAATCAAATAAAATTAATTATATGACCCTCTTATTGTGGTAAATCACCTTTGCAGCATAGTCTTTTGTTAGAAGAATATTACTAGATTAGAGGTCTCCATGAATAACAAGGGGATCACAAGAATGATGTTGGTACACTAAGCAATATGTTATTCTAGTGATAATTCTCATTTGTTGCTTCAATGTGAGATGCTCATTTCCTATATATACTACAAACAATAGCTGGACAATGAGTCAGTGTGTACACTGAACAAATTAAGATCATATTTATAAAATTATGTAGAACTAATTGCACAAAGTAACCCTAATTTACAAAGATGATTACATATGTAGCTGTCCAAGTTACACACCATGTAAATTCTCAAAGAGTGATCTATTTGAAGCATACTAAAAGATGAGTATCCTACATATACTAAACATAATAAGTCATCTCCATAATAGTTTGTAGGAATAGGCTAAGTCATCTTTTGTAGGTGGCATACCTGAGCTTTGTGATGCATTCACTTTTGCAACAACAAGAGGGTTTGTCAAGGACACTCAACTATGATGTATATATACACCAGATGCCTACCCCCATAATAAAATGAGTAAGTCATCAAGTTTCATACTCAAATTTTCTTTGGTGAGGATATTCAAAGCTTAGAATTGTTTATTAATCATCGATGGATAAATTCTACCGTTGAGACTGACAGGTTCCCCATTGATCTAATATTATTTATACATATCTATACGTCTTCTTTCCAATTGGGATCACTTTTGAATAGATCTCTTTTCAATCAATGAGGTCCAATTAGAAAATCCCCCAAAACCAAACAAATGGCTCTGAATGGGGACAACTTTGTCTTGAAAAAAGTAGAAGACTCCAAAATCTTGACAAGGACCAGGGTTAAATCCATTGGGCATATGATTCAATAATGTGAGTGCAGGGAGCTGTTGAGAATGTGGGTAACAAGTGAAAACTAAACAAGCCAAAACTCTATATAGCCTACAAAAGAACATAATCTTATATACAATTATGTACAGGGGAATGAACCCCTTACCTCAAGAAAGTTCCAACAGAGATCATCTAAATCCAATAGTAGATTAAATAATTACACAAAATGGATAATATCATTATCCAAAACATAGATCCAGAAATAGATTCCAGAGGAGAGAAAATTAATGATATTACAATAAATAGAAATATGAGAAATAATGATGAGATTAAAAGAAAGAATAGAAGACATGAAACCAAAGGGAAGTAAAAATATTCATTGTTAGAGGAACGGTTTAATAAGGAGATATTAGCTTATTCATAATAGAAGGATTCGTTATCACAAGAAGGCACAATGATAAGTCTCATATACACAACAATTAATGAGATCATGAACAAAGACAAAATTCATTCTTTAGACACAACAAAATAAAAGATTTAGATAAAAATATGTGAAAAGAAATAGAAAGTTTCATCCAATTCTCAAGAAAGGAGGGATTTAGGAAAATAATTAGAGTCTGAATAACTATAGGCCACTCCTATTCTTCAAATAGAGTGTTGAAAATGGTGATATCAGAATGCATTTCACAAATTCATGTTATAGGTAGTAGTAGTCGTGGATCATTTTAGACCTACCACATGCAAAGTGTCCATTTTATGTTAGTTTGAGATTCACTTGGTTTCAAGAATACTATAATATTCTCTACTTAACAAGGCCAACCACGTGAAGGTGGAAGCTCATCTGGCCTCACCCCCCTCCCCCTAACATTAATCTAAATTACCCATTATCATCTAATTACATACTTCATTCATTCATTCATCCATTTATGAACTATAGCATTCAATCAATACAATCACATAACATTCATTAATATGATATAAAATTCATTATACACAATACTAAACTAGGCTTCATTAACACATAAAAATATTCATTAACGTAAAATAAAAATCAGTATTAATACGCATCATTCATACATAATTACTTAAAACAAAGTTCTTTCATTATCCAACGAGGTTTATCAAAGAAGATTTTTAAAACATCATTTCTTCTTTTTGTTTTTCTGATCTCTCTTAAGAAAAGCGCTCATAGGAGCATCCATATTTGCATCATTCTCCTCCTCTTCTAGCATGTGTAATGCCAAATTATGATGGCTCCTTCTCTTTGGAGGAGCAAGAGGCTGCTGCACTAAAGGGGGCTCTATTGCAAGAAGAAGTAAATGGGACAAATTGGCATACTCTTTTTCTTTTTTAAACTATTACAAGTTTGTAATTAAGTACTAGTACAACATAACATGCATTTTTCTTACCTAACAATGCCACATCATGTACATTAACATTTTGATCTACCACCACACCAACATGTTGAACACTTGGAACATGCTCCACTCCTTCAGCACGGTGTTCATGCTTTGAAAAACTCAAAAAAAGGATACATGTCAAATTGCAATTGAAGATGTTAAATTGTATTCACAATTGCATAATTAATTTCCAATAGAAAATTAATACCTCCACCACTATAATGCACATCATGGCCTTCATCACAAGTAGGTTATGTGGTAGGATATGAAGGTTGTAGTAAAATGTTATGCACATTGTTATGCAGTCAATTTACGTTCAAAACTAATACCAAAAAAGAATCTTTTGAACTATTCAATTTCATTTACTTTTCATCTAACCAAATTACCTATGAGATATCATTTGGTGCACTAGATTTTTGGGTAAGGCTTATAGATTCTTTACATAGGCATGCAACCACAACTTTATGACCTTCCTTCAAGGCAATTTTTCTATCTTCATCTGTGACCTCCACATTGAATTTTGTGCCCTATATTTTTTGCTTAATATCATCAATTTTCCATGTATGGTTTCACTAAACAAAACTATTTGCAACATTTAATAAAAATTATATATATGAAATTTCATTGCTCCTACTTACAAGTCGAGACTGGAGATTCATATAGCCACTAGAGCCAAGTTTGTGTGGGCCAAACTTTTCTAGTCTCACTTTTGTAGCCATGGATGTGTCTTGCAATCTATGAAAAATTTCAAAAATCTTAGATTATATATTTACAAATATCAATAATTAGTGCATGATTACAATGTACTTAATACTATCATGACATACCTTTTTCTACCCTGTGCTACTTCATTATCTCTATCTTTACTTTGCATCTTCTATTATTTCATTCCACTCCATAGGTGGAATCATAGGAGCATGGTAGTACTTTGGGTTATCCTTAAGAGCCATTCTATATTGATCCCTCATAGGATTTATATGCTTTGCTACTATTTTGAGAAGTAGGCCAGTGTCAAAAATGTTTTTTCCAAATTTCTCCTCAAAAGATGGAATCAACTAATTTTTTAATTCCACAGCTTGTAAATTCCACCTTTTTAAAAACAAATAGATTGTTAGGTCAATAAATTTAATATATTACAATAAATGGAAGAAAAGAAAATTTATGTAGCAATGATATAAAACTACATACCTTTGACGTATGGTGGGTCCAAATAGTCTCAATGTCATATGAAAAAGATGTTCAAAGAAAGCATTATTACCTACAAAAACATAAAGGATTTATCAGTCCAAAATGAGTAATGTAAAAGTAAACTAAATTTACACTTTAAATAATAACAATTTTAAAGCACTTGGAATCTTTCATTCTTTTAATGGAAACATAGTTTTCTTATTCACCAACAATGTCCTTTCATATGCACCAATACTAATCACATGGACTGCTCCAGGAAATGGATCAGCTTTAGTAGTACTACTCTCTGTTGGTAAGTCTTATGCACATATGGTAACATGTATATCAAACTCTAGGACCATGCAGTAACATATGGTAACTCTTATGCATGTGTACACAAATACACAATAAGCTATGTAGCATAATAACATGTGCATGTCAAACCATAGTACAATATACCATATTGTAATATAGTAATTTTACACACATAAGAATATAAATGCACTTGATTGAACACCTATGGAAAGTGACCCCACCTCTAACATTCACAAACCATTCATAAAAAATGAATACTAACAATTAGCTAACACTACAATTCACTCCACAAATGCACTTAACATAAAAACTATGTCTACTATTAGAAATAGGAAAATTTAGTTGCAACTCAAAATCAACCTAGCCTTCAATGACGATCAAGGTACACAAATATAGATTAAAAAGACCAACCAATTCAAGTATGCAGTACCACACTTGCATCTTAGAGAACTATGGCTGCCAAAATAATCAAATCAAAGGGTTAGTGTTATGGTATAATCATAGTTAACCCTATAATAAAGTAGGAAAGGATTAGTTTAAAAGAGGAACATATGTTATGACACTAAATTAAGTAAAAATAGTTAAGTGTCATGTAGTCTTGTCAAAAAATATGTAGGATTTTATTAGAGTGCTCTAGGTTCTAAAAACATGAAGAGATGTTTTGGGTAAAATGGCATAATTAAGAGATACTAAAATCTATTAAAATTGATCAAAATTTCATCTAACTAGGTGGATGCTAAATAAGGTACCAATTGATTATTGAATTTGTGAAAAAAATTACACAATTATTGAAGATGAGTACAGTTTTGCATACAAATTTATGAGTGCTCGAAGAAATAGACCCATATTATAAAATGATCATATATCACATCCATCTTGTCAAGGATTACTTTCATTCATCTTATCTACATGAAATGTTACATATCAATCATTGAAATAATTGTGTAAAATACACCATTAAACTTGTTGGATTTTAAAGTTCTCCCAATTTATTGAAATCAAGTAATTTCTATAAAAAAAAATGTTTTGATGTTGTTATACCATAAACCTCAAGAAAAATGTAGTAAAATGTAACCTTAAGGTACAAATAACCTGTATCATTATGCTTTACTACTTGAACTATCACACTAGCTATAAATAACTTATAGTACTAGAATCTTAGAATCTATAGAAAATGATGAGCCAATTAAAGCTTCATAAATTCAATCCTCCAAAATTGGCAATGTTGATGCCTATGTACTCCTATTCTATTGGCTACAAATCAGTAGCAATACTAAATTTAGACATCTATATAATCCAAATGTCACCTACAAAATAATAGGAATCTTTACATATACCATGAGCAAAGTGATTCAAATGTTAGAAGGAATTGTTGATAGCCTCATCATTTTCCTATTGATACACCAGTCCAATAAACAACCTTGAAATCATCTTCTAGCATGTGATGTGTGATCAAAAGGTTGTAAAAATCTTTAAAATTGGGGACCAAAAAAAAAAGAAAAACAAGATATTGCTTTTGAGTTTTTTGATCTATTAGTCCATAATAGATGCATGGGGGAGAATTCTTTTCTTGTAAAGACATCATAATAGAGGCAATTTAAGTTTTAGATTTGCCATATCAATGAAGAATCTATGTTTTTAGTTGACATATTTGGTGCCCTATTTACTCTTTTTTTAACTCTTTTGTTTTCCCTTGTTTTTAAGGATCTACAAAGGTCTCATTCACAACATGTCATCTATGTCACATTACTTATCTTCATCTTAACCATTTCTATTTGTAGCCTGTTGGCTTGTTATTTAATCTACATAGACACTTTAATCTATTAGGTGAACGATGCCTTAAACTTTCTTGCATTGTAATTGTGAAACTTATAGAAATGCATTATAATATACAAAATTGTGCATTATCTCCTATTTTTAATATTTTTGATATTTATACTTTCAAACCCCCTATTGCTGATGATATCATAGGTACATGTGTTTCTCAAGGTGCTGATGTTTAGGCAGACCTCACACAACTACCAAAGCATACCCCACCTCAAATTGAATGCATACTTGACAAGAAGGTTAAAAAGTAGACTAGGAGGGGTACTTATTAATCCTATTTGGTTAAATGGATGGATACAACACAAGAGGATGCTACATGGTTGACTAAAGAAAAAATTTTGAAAGTTGGGTACACTCATAATTCCATCCCAACTCATAGCCTGAATTAAGAGAGTTTGATCAATCAAATGGTACAATTAGAGTTATGAGATGTTCCTAGACTAAAAACCACAACAAAATCTTATATATGCACCCAATTTTTTATAGTTTCTTTGTCATCAAGCCTAATTAGGCCTATTAGGTCTGCATAGACATAGAACTGTCACATTGTGCTGGAGTAGGTTTGTTTGTTGATTGTTAAGAAGTTGTTTTAGATTTTTGAGACACATTGTATTGACACCTTCTATCTAGTCAAAGACTTTGTGTTTTGTGTTTTCTAACAAAGTCAGTAAAGGTAGAGTTTGGTAAGGCTGTCACATACAATAGTGATTGTTTTGGTGCAACTTGAGTGTGGCAGTAAGGAGCTTACAATTATTGTCTGTGAGTTCAGAGTATAATTAGGCAGGTTCGTAATCATTTGGATTTGAAAGGGTAATAGGTAAGTGAAGTGAAGAGAGACTTTCAAAGAGTCATTGAAGTAGGGCAATGTTGGGAATACCTCTCTAAAGTACTAAGCCAAATTAGAGTCAATCCTTTTTTTCAGTGCTATTAGGAGATTGTAAGGTTATTGAATACTTGTAGATTCCTTGAAGCACAAAAGGCATCATGAGACTAGCAATTATTCCAGTGATCTAGGATTCTATGTGCATTTTTCATAATTTATTTTAATGGTTGGGTTATGTGTTAGTTTTAAAATGATTATTTTAATGATGTAATTGGGGGGACAAACATTAGTGTTGTTGATGCAATAACGAGTTGTTTAGAAATTAGGGTTAGTTGAGGAGTAAGTTATGGGAAGTTATTGGGTCTATTCAGTCTTTGCAAAGTTATACATATAATGCTAAATGTCAAATATGTCACAAGTTATCATTTAATTGCATTATGGAAAGAAACTTAGCTATATGTATATTTTAAAATATCACAAGTACAACATCTTACTGATATACAACAAAATTTTTCCATCCTATATATCTCCTAGTAAAGCATCTTTTTTCATAAAATAGTTTTTATGGCAGACATATATGTTGAATTAGTCCTTGATTTAGTGCTCATTACAAAATATAGCAAACCAAGGTTTTACCAGTTCTAATGGGAATAGACGAGGACATTTGCATGATCCTTGTTGTACTAGTTCTAATGGGCATAGACGAGGACATTTGCATGATCCTTGTTGTCGACAATGCACTAGGCAATACTGGACCACCAACCAAAGGAGGAGTCCACACTTCATCATGAGCTGAAGAATACAATATTGTTAGCAAAGAAATATGCAATGGATAAAGATCAAATAAGATACTAGCTAGAAACGTCTACAAAAAAAAGTAAGTGTTATAATGTTGATGAAAAAAAACAAAGTGTTACTTACACAAAGGTTGTGCATAACAACCCTCACCATGTTCACCATGTGATGTCACAACTGGTACATATGTCTATACAAGAACACATAAAATTAGAGATCATGATCCATAAGATACTATAAAATATTAATATCTATTGAACTTCTATTATTTCTTTAGTCAAATTAGTGCTTACTTTCAAAGATTGGATTCTACGGTCCAATTCTATTCTTAGTGCCTCTTTCTCCTTAGTTCTATCACCCTCAATGATAATGTTAACAAGTTCATCAATGTATCTTTGCTTAATTTTCTAGGTGATGAACACAAGGTCAGCACAAAGGGCAATGTCATGTAGATATGATGCACGTATCTCATATCACATTTGATTAGTGGTCATTCTAGCTTTTTCCTATCATTTGTTACATCAAATATCAATTAAATTTAATCTAAATAACTCCAAAGCCATAAAGAAAAGAACATAATAATATGACATTTGTTTATATATTAACATTAAAATTTAAAATAATTAATGTTTACCTCTATTGAAGAAATCTGAGATGGTGGATCCATATCACCTTGTGAAAAAAATTACTAAGTCTAAGAAATCAATAGAAAAATTAAAGTAATAGACTTACCAAAAAACAATATTAATAATAAAGTAGATTGTATATGTAAATCATTTGTCTTAAGTTAAAAATTTAGTATAACTAATGTGTATATCTAAAAAAATATTTGACATTGATCCTACCTAGACATTTCATTGATCATCATGATCTTCATCCATGTCATCATCATCATCATCACCATCATCATACTTGTCACTTTGATCATCATCATCACCACCACCATCTTCATCACCATCATCATCATCTTCATCACCATCATCATCATGACCATCATCACCATCTTCATCACCATGATCATGATCATCATCATTATCACAATTATCGTTAGCATGACCAAAATCATCACCATCTTCTTCTTCTTAATCATTGGGTAACTATCATTCCTGATAATCATTTACTTCCTCTTGTGCTTCTTCTTCAATCACATTATACTTTACCAGCCTTCCTCTTGGGTCATGTCTAACAAAAAATGACCAACCTAGTTTGTGTGGAACACCAAAGTAAAACACTTGCTCACATTGGCTTGGAAGAACATAGGGCTCATCTTTGATTGGCTCAAATGACCTTGTATTAATCATAGTAAATCTACTATCATGTTCAATAATAGTCCTATCAAGATCATTTTGATTCAGTCATAACCTAAACCATTTGATGAAAAATAGCACTATTTTGAATGAACTAAAGTTGCACTCAAGTATATCATCCAAAATTCCATAGTATTGATTTTCAGATTGTTGAGGATGTATGTTAGTTCTAGACAAAATATTGGTGACCACAAAGACAAAACTTATCCTGAAATTACACATTTTCTTCGTTTCGTCTAACATTTTTGTGTGGAATTTATAGCCATGGTAGTACATAGCTTTGTGGTATTTGACCTACAATTATTCAAACATGTCAAGATTATTTGCATCAATCTGTTAGTTGATATTAAACTTATGTCTCATGATTAGTAATCTTATGCATACCTTTGTATCTCTTAAGCCATGTATTAGATCAAGTACCATTGGCATAACATTGGGATCTCCATTATGATGAGCTTCTTTAACAAATGATGCAACACCATCCCATGTTAATGATTGACCATTTTCTTGAGACTATTCAATCCATACTATCATCCAATCAAGATTGTTTGCAATATACAAACGTAGTGCATCCCACTCACAACCAACTATAAAGAAGACAATTACACCAGTTAGAAACAACTTATATATATATTGATGATGGATAAGAATTATTAAACTACAAAAAAATAACTTATAATTACCTCTCACCTTGCTCAATCTACCTTTCCCCATCAGGTACTCCCCTTCAAATTTGTCATTAGAGTTGGGATCCCAAATGTGATCTACATGGATATTTGCTAAAAAAATTGGAAGATATTCACTAATATACACCATGGTCTAGTATATCATATATCCCTCTATCATAGAACCCTCAGGACGTGCTCTTTCTCAAACCAATCCCTTTATAAATTTCAAGTGCCTCTTAACCATCCACATTGATCTAGCTTGTATAGGTCCACACAACTCAATCTCCTCAACTTGATGTATGAGGTAGTGTTCTTGAGCATTAAAAAAGGTTGGAGGTAAATACTTTTGCATTTCACACATAAGCTATCGAATTTTTCTCTTCCAATATTTTATATCTCTTTTATCAATTTTTTTAGATGATAACCACCTAAAAGAGATTCAACACACAAAGACACATAAATGAGATTTAAAATGAAATTATACAATGGATTTTAGATAAAAAGATACAAATCTAAGAAAAAACACTCCTAACCTCATGTATTTTCCAAGATCATTTATAACTTGTTTAATACTGTTGTCAAACTGTTGTGGAAGGGATACAGGCAGGACGAACTGCAATCATTAAAAAATAATCATTTCAATATTTTATTAAATAATGCAATAGGTACTACATTAAATCTTACAAATATACTGTAAATAGAGAACATGACTTACCTTGATGAAGGTATGCCAATCATGTGTTTTCAACCCTAGCCCAAAATCATCTTTCTTTGATAGAAGAGTGCTTATATTTGCAACAAATCTTGTTGGAAATTTTTCTTTTTTATGACTTCTTTTAATGCATCACTTTGTTGCCCCATTAATAACCAAGGAAGGGCACTTGTATTTATATGGTCTCCATTGCTATTTGATTCAATGAAAGCTTTTAGTGCATAATTGGATTCATGAATGTTAGTACAAATTTTTTCAATTTGTTCTCTATCACACCTTCCATCCAACATTTTCCATAGTGTCTCTATTACATGCTTTCCAATATGCATAAAATCAAACAAATGCATGATTGGGAGACCCTTGTAGTATGGTAATCTACTAAATTGAGTAGGATAAATTTTCATTCCTCCAAGAAGTTGGTCATTGATTCCTTGATGACCTTCATGAGCATCAATTACAACATTAGTAAATATAAGACAATATCAAAATTAAAATTTTAAACTTTGGATGACAAATTGGACATTACCTCAATGATTTAGTTGATCATATTCCAACTTCCATAGATGAGGTGTCATTCTTCGTAGCCTTGATGATGTCTCTTATTTCCCATTGAAAAGATATTTTTCAAAAATTTGATACCTATGATTATTGTGGAGAAATTCTCTAAACTCATCAAACACTTTCTTTCCTAAACTTCTCGAATGATGAGATTTTATCTTCAGATCACAAACTAGACATGCAAATTTTCCCTTTGTCTAAAGACCTAAAAGATCATGTATATTTGGATCATGTACAATTATCATGCACAAGTTAAGCATTCAATAGTAATTTTTAAGCACTATAACAAACCAAAAATATGTGATCCTAACAATATAACATACCATAAAAATCAGTTAGCCCAGGGGCATCATGTATTGTCCATAAAAGCATTGCATGGAATTGAAATTGTCGATGTCCTATCGATCTAGAGCTGTCATACATAGTGATGCCATTCCATAACTTCAACAACTCATCAATAAGGGGCTTAATATACACGTTCATATCTTTAACTTGGTATTTACCTAGTAATTGAAGGAACATAAAAATTACATAATTATTATGACCATTTTCATGCACTATTTATAAATTAATTTAGATAAATATAAAATGAAAAAATACCTAGCACAATCATTAACAACATTATGTGCTCCCTCTTTATGGACATCCAAGGATTAATGTTATTGTTAATAAAAAAAATAGGCCACACTGAATAAATAGATCTCATATCTCCATATGGATTGACATCTTTTGTTACCAATGAAAGCTTCAGATTATGAGCTTCTTCTTTAAAGTGTGACCATATTTCTTCTATCTCTTTAAATTTAGAACCATCAATAGGCACTCGCATAATGTCATCCTGACTTCTATTATGTGCATGGTAATCCATAAATTGTGCCAAGCTAGCGCACCTAAATAATCGTTGAAGACGTGAAATAATGGGAATGTACCAAAGAACCTTGTGAGGCACTTTTTTTGTTATTTGATCTAACCAATATTTATTAATATGACAATGAAGGCATCCTATTGCAAATTCATGTTGTTTATGATATAGAATGTGATCATTGCAATATGCATGTATTGTCTAATACTTCATTCCAATCTGATTCATAATGTTAGATAATTCTTGGTATGAATGAGGCAAAATGTTTGATGGTGGTAAGTAAAACTCACTGATCAACCTACAACAAAAAATATGCATTGTTAATATAATGAATAGTAATTGTATGCTAACATTGATGATGACAAAAATGACATACCTTAGCATATGTGACATTAATACATTGGATATACCATTTAGAACCTTTAAGTTCACCAACAACACTATAGTCAAGAGTAGAGTTTTTTGGGAGCCTTTGTATAAGGGCTCGTGTGCCTTCTCAAGTAAAGGTATATCAAGACCATCTTCATCATCATTATCAAATTCCCTATTACCATCATTGTGAGTCTCTTCATCACCTACCCCAATACCATCTTCTTCAATCATGTCCTCTGGCACATTATCATATTCTTCCATGGAAGTGTTATCCTTAGCTTGGATATTCACACCTCCATGTTCCTCCAATAGGAAATCCACATATGGAAAATGTGGGGTCATATCATTTTATCAGATATGGCTTGAATACAAATTGGAACCCACACACGCCCAAAAAATACATTCTTTAGCTCTATTAAATACTGTATGACTTGATTTTTAAATAGTCTGATGTGAATTCTGCTAAATTTAATTATTTTACTAAATTTACTAATGCAATTCAATTGTACTCTTTCTATTAAGGCGACCCATTTTTAGGGTTTTCTTCTAATGCGATTCTACTATTTTTTAGCAATTTAATTATTTAATATTTAAATAAATAATTATGTATAATTTTGTATTTCTATTATCTTGTTAGAAAATTTGACATTTTTCACAAATGGGGAACCTCATCTCGATTTAACAAATTTGAGGCCTAGACCCGTGAGCGCATTTGACCACTAAAACCAACCACACACAAACATTTAAAATCGCAAATTTATTCAAATTTGTAGCTTTAAGTTCAAAATATCACATAAGTACTAATTAAATTCAAAATACCACAAAACATCTTAAAATTAATTAAACTACCATAAATAGACAAAATACTGTAATACAAATGAGTTAAATGTCATGAAAAATGTCCAGCTCAGCAATGTCAATTTAAAGAATCTCCAATAGTTAGAGGGAAATGTTCTAACTTCATTATTAAAATTAAAAATAATAATGTCAATAAGCACCCAAAATCCTCAACATCACATGTCTTCAAAAATCTCATCATCATCATCAAAATTATGTTATGTTCTTTCTCCCTATTGGATTTTTCCTTCTTTCTATTGGAATTTACCTTCTTTATCTCTATCTTTGGTTAAAACTAAACCCAAAGAAGGGGTCCCTTTATAGAAAATTTAGTTATTTGTTTATACAATTCCTATTTGCGTCTCACCTGTTGGAAAATGAGGATGGGATAACTGAGAGGGGAGGGCTGAATCAGTTACCCCAAAAACATTTTCAACAGTCCCAAAGATGCCTTAAACTTAGTTGCTGCTGCTACTTGGTAAACACATAAATTTCTGCTTAAAACTGGATAGATGTTTAGTTAATTTATTAAGCATTTACTGAAATAAGAAACCATGCAAAAGAAAGCAATCATGAACACAGTAGACACCAGATTTACGTGGAAACCCAATATGGGAAAAACCACCAGCAACTAGTCACCAATTTTCACTCTTCTGAAGTGAGCCCTATTAGGAACCAACCCTGTTAAAGGTTACAAAACACACTGTTAGGTGTGACCCTGTTAGAGGATTTAATCACCCTGTTAGGAGTGGCCTTGTAAGAGGTCTTTAGAACAATTCAACTGAATTGCCACCCTGTTAAAGGATTTATGGAATGGCTGTTAAACCAACTCTGTTAGGAGATTTTGGAATCACTGTTACAATGGTTAGAAAGCAACAATGAATGATCTGAAAATACATGCAACTTATCTTGCTGAATACAGATCTTAGTTTAGCTCCACAAGATCTTTACTGATTAAATATATCTTTGCAGCTCCAAGATTTCCTTCTGCTTAACTCTGCTTAGGCACACACAAGTCTCTTCTTTGCATTTCCTTGCACTATTCGTATATATTCTTTTTTCACCCTTTTTTGCATCTTGAGCCTCTCTTTATATACTATACATGATACCAGGTCGGCCCAACCAACTTGACAAAACATATTCCAAAAGTCAGCTTGAACTAATAATCAAAACAAAATTCTTCACTGGCCGACTCTGCTTCAAAAAAAATTGCTTCCTGTGTTAACCGGTAGAGCTCAGTAAAAACTAGACTTACCGGAGAATTTGGTAAACCCGCCACTTCCTTTGGAAACCGACTGGACTCGGTAAAAGCTGTCTTCGATTACCAAGTGAGCTCGGTGAAAACTAAGCTTTCCTTAGCTTACCGTGCGAACTCAGTTAACACTAACTGTTCGCTACAAAATGCTTTGATACCCGAGTGATCTCGGTAAGAACTAAACTTTCCTTAGCTTACCGTGCGAACTCGGTTAACACTAACTCACCGTGTGACATACAGGAACGCTTGGTATACACTAAAAAAGGCTTTACTGATCGACTGAGCTCGATAGACTCTGTAAACTGTTTTCCTGACCGACAGAACTCGGTAGACTCTGTCTGATAACTGATATGGCATTTGTGTAACATCAAAGACAATACACAATTACTTAATTGTATCCAACAATCTCCCTCTTTGGCATTGATGGCAACACAACATGTCATAGCAGAAATGAAATTTGAAAGCAAGTCTACAGCAACACAACACAATTAACAATTCTCCCTCTAAGATAGAGAACTCTCCCTCTTACAGTAATCTCCCTCTGTGAAGGAATTACATAATCAAATTTTGGAAAGATATGACGGTAAAAATCTCCCTCTTTGACAACACATGCCAAAGACAATCCAATTTCAATGAATTTCATTGTACCTTTAGTACTGATTCATATGCAATATTTCTTTGATTTGCTGCATCAACTGATGATTGTTTAATTTGTAAGAGCTGATGCATCACTAAAACTTATTTTTAGTGAACTTCAGATAGGGGAATAACCCCTAACTTACCTCTGAGATATAAAAATGCATCCTTAGGTAAAGGCTTTGTGAATATGTCAGCAATCTGTTCCTTTGTATGGACATATTCCAATCTGATTTCCTTGTCCTGCACCAATTCTCTGACAAAGTGATACTTGATTGCAATGTGCTTAGTCTTAGAATGCATTACTGAATTTTTAGATATGTTGATTGCACTTGTATTATCACAAAACATGACGACTGGTTCCTTGATTTCCATCTTCATGCCTTGTAGCAATTGTTTGAACCAAACAATATTAGAACAGTTTACTGCTGCAGCAACATACTCTACCTCTGCTGTTGATTGAGCTGTACAATTTTGCTTTTTTCTTGTCCAAGAAACCAACCTCTTTCCAAGAAAGAATGCACCTCCACTTGTGCTTTTTCTATCGTCAAGGTTTCTTGCCCAATCAGCATTAGTAAACACTTTTAAGTCTAAGTTTCTTCCAAATTTATACCATAATCCATAATCTTCAGTTCCTTTCAGATATCTCATTATTCTCTTGATTGCCATCATGTGATTTTCTCTTGGTTTGGCTGAAAATCTTGCCACAATTCCAACTACAAGAACAATATCTGGCCTAGTATGAACTACATATTGCAACTTTCCAATCATAGATCTGTACAATGTCTGATCTATTTCCTTTGAATCATCTTCTTTGGTAAGTTTTAGTCCAGTACACATGGGAGTTCCAACTGGTTTACAGTCTTCCATATCAAACTTTTTCAATATCTCTTTGATGTATTTTGCTTGAGTGATGTAGATGCCATTCTTGTTCTGCTGAATTTGAAGTCCCACAAAGAATTTGATTTCACTGAACATTGACATTTCAAATTCCTTGCTCATTTTTTCTAAAAATTCTTTGCAAAGATCATCATTCCCTGTGAAAATAGTATCATCTACAAATATTTCTGCCAAGACAATCTTATTTTCTGGTCCTTCCTTGATATACAAACTACTGTTATCATTATTTCTTTGAAATCCAATTTAAATAAGATAGCTATGCAATCTTTCATACCATGCTCTAGGGGCTTGTTTCAGACCATACAATGCCTTGTGCAATTTGCAAACCATGTTATTTTTATTTGGATCTATAAAACCTTCAGGTTGTTCAATGTAGACCTCTTCATCCAGTATACCATTTAGAAATGCTAACTTGACATCCATCTGATAAACTTTAAATCCTTTGTAGGAAGCATATGCTAATAAGGTTCTAACACCTTCCAATCTAGCAACGAGAGCAAAAATTTCTCCATAATCTATGCCTTCCTCTTGAGAATATCCTTTGCACACTAATCTAGCTTTGTTTCTTGATACTTTACCATTTTCATCCAACTTATTTCTGAAAACCCACTTTGTACCGATTACATTTTTGTCTTTAGGCCTAGGTACAGGATTCCATGTTTTGTTTTTCTCTATCTGCTCTATTTCTTCATTCATTGCTTCAATCCAATTATCATTTTCTAATGCATCTTTGATAGTTCTAGGTTCAAAATCAACAAGTAAACAAGTACCTTTCAACTTACTTCTTGTGATGGTTCCTTCAGATTTATTTCCAATGATCTAATCTGCTGAATGATGTCTCCTGACATATTTGGCTAGAATGGGTTCTTTTCCTTTTGGATGAATCTTGTCGTTATCTTCTTGCATTTCTCCTTCATGCTCGGTTTGGTCTGGCTCAGTATCAACTGGCTGGGTATGCATATGCTTGGTTACCTCTGGCTCAGTAATCTCTAACTCGATATTTTCTGACTCGGTAGATGTTGGCTCGGTAGATGTTGGCTCGGTAGATGTTTCCTGCAACTCGGTTAGTAATGACTCGGTAGAAGAAGGTTTCTGATTCTCAAATGCAGTTGATATTATATCCGAATCATTAAAGATGAATCTTTTGTAATCTTCTGGTTCTTTTCTACTTTCTTTTTCAATCTTTTCTGCAAACTCATCAACTTTCACATGTATACTTTCTATGACTTTGTGAGTAGATAAGTTCAAGCATCTATATGCTTTACTCTTGCATGAGTATCCAAGAAATATACCTTCATCACCTTTTACATCAAATTTACCTTTTCTAGATTCTTTCAAGATATAACATTTGCTTCCAAATACTTTCAGATAACTTACATTGGGTTTATAGCCATACCATATTTCATAGGGAGTTTTGAATGAGTCTTTTTTTTAACTGTACTCGGTTTAAGGTATGAACTGCTGTACTGATAGCCTCCTTCCAGTATTTGATAGCAACATTCTTTTCTATCATCAAGGTTCTTGCACAATCCATGATGGATCTATTCCTTCTTTCAGCTATGCCATTTTGTTCAGGAGTACCTGGTGCTGAAACCTGTCTTTTGATTCCTCTTTCAATACAAAAGTTATTGAATTCATGTGAAATAAATTCACCACCTCTGTCTGACCTTAGGCATTTCAATCTTTTCCCTGTTTCTTTTTCTACTCTTGCCAAATACCATTTGAACTTTTCAAATGCTTCTGATTTGTTCCTTAGGTACATGACGGTCATCATTCTTGAATAATCATCAACAAAAAGAATAAAATATTTTTCACCAGTATAGCTTTCAGTTTCAATAGGTCCACATAAGTCAGTATGCACAATTTCTAATAAATCTTCAGACTGATAATTTTTTCTTTTGAAACTAGACTTGCCCATCTTTCCAATTTGACAATTCTTGCATAAACCGACCTCTAGTTTCTTTAAATCAGGAATGCCTCTCACTTTCTTGAATTTGCTTATCTTTACCAGATTGTCAAAATTCACATGACATAACCTTTTATGCCATAACCAACTCTCTTCTATTTGAGCAATAAAACATGAATGTTCATCAAGTTCAAGATAGAACAAGTTACCTTTAGTTTGAGTACCAGATCCAAGCAGCTTTCCTTTACCATTCAGCAGTCTTGCTTTGCCTTGGATGAATTCTACTTTGAGTCCATTGTTGAGTAACTGTGCCACACTCAACAAATTGTGCTTTAGGCCTTCTACCCAATAAGCATTATCACATACAAGTTCTTGGGTTAGAGTGATTCTTCCTTTTCCTTTGATGCAACAAGGTTCATTGTTTCCAAATCTTACACTGCCACCATCATACTCTTCAAGTTGATCAAACTTTGTTTTATCTCCAGTCATATGATGTGAGCAGCCACTATCAATGATCCATGTATCATTCTTACTTATGTGAGAGATGAGTGCCATTTCTTCATTGTCAGATTCATCTTTTACAGCAATGTAAACAATCTCATCCTCTTCTTCATCATTAGAATCATTAGAATCTTTAGCCATAAAACATGATTTCTTACTTTTATCCTTAAATGATTTGAGATCTTTCTTACTGTTCCATTTATTATCTTTCTTTTCATCTTTATCTTTCTTGCTTGGACACCTTGCAGCAATATGACTGACTTCTTCACATGAAAAGCAGATTAGGGGTACTTTACCTTTGTATTTACCTCTTCCTCTTGAATATTTCCTTGCAAGTAGAGCTTCAATTACTTCAAGGTCACTGTCAGAGCTCTGATCTGATTGATCTTCACTCTCTGACTGAGATTCCTTCTTCTTCTTGACTTTTTCCTTGAGTGAAAGCTTGGCTTCAAATGCAGACTCAATGTTCTTTGCAGCTGGAACATAATTATCAAAATTATCTAGTTCAAATGCTGTCAATCTTCCAACTATGGCCTCTAGGTTTATCTTGTGATTGGCCTCACACCTTCTTTCTTGAATGGCTGATACCCTGATGGCATAAACTGGAAGTAGAGTTCTAAGAACTTTACTTATGACTGTCTCTTCACTGATACTTCCTCCAGAAGCTTTGATAGCACTGACACATATTTTAATTCTTTCAACATATTTGGCAATGTTTTCATCTTCTTTCATTTTCATCTGATCAAACTGTCCTCTCAAACTTTCAGCTTTGGCTCTTCTAACATTGTCATCTCCACCATAGATCTCTTTCAGTCTTTTCCACATTTCATAGGCAGTAGTGCAGTCCTTGACATCATCAAACTCTTCATAACTCAAGGCAGATGCAATATCAATAATCATAATGTTATGAGTTTTCTTTATAGCAATGTCATTGACTGATAATGTACCTGATGGTTCTACATATTTCTCATCAAGATATTTCAGACCAGTGTCACCAATGGAAGCTAGATGAAGTCTCATTAATCCCTGCCATGCTGAGAAGTTGTTTCGGTTAAGCCTTGGGATTTCCCTCTTGTAAGACATCTTGATCTTTGGCTTAGATCTTTGAAATCTCCTCCTGCAAGCACCAAAAGCTCTGATACCAATTGTTGGAAAATGAGGATGGGATAACTGAGAGGGGAGGGGTGAATTAGTTACCCCAAAAACATTTTCAATAGTCCCAAAGATGCCTTAAACTTAGTTGCTGCTGCTACTTGGTAAACACATAAATTGCTACTTAAAACTGGATAGATGTTTAGTTAATTTATTAAGCATTTACTGAAATAAGCAACCATGCAAAAGAAAGCAATCATGAACACAGTAGACACCAGATTTACGTGGAAACCCAATATGAGAAAAACCACCAGCAACTAGTCACCAATTTTCACTCTTCTGAAGTGAGCCCTGTTAGGAGCCAACCCTGTTAAAGGTTACAAAACACACTGTTAGGTGTGACCCTGTTAGAGGATTTAATCACCCTGTTAGGAGTGGCCTTGTAAGAGGTCTTTAGAACAATTCAACTGAATTGCCACCCTGTTAAAGGATTTATGGAATGGCTGTTAAACCAACTCTGTTAGGAGATTTTGGAATCACTATTACAATGGTTAGAAAGCAACAATGAATGATCTGAAAATACATGCAACTTATCTTGCTGAATACAGATCTCAGTTTAGCTCCACAAGATCTTTACTGATTAAATATATCTTTGCAGCTCCAAGATTTCCTTCTGCTTAACTCTGCTTAGGCACACACAAGTCTCTTCTTTGCATTTCCTTGCACTATTCGTATATATTCTTTTTCCACCCTTTTTCGCATCTTGAGCCTCTCTTTATATACTATACATGATACCAAGTCGGCCCAACCAACTTGACAAAACATATTCCAAAAGTCGGCTTGAACTAATAATCAAAACAAAATTCTTCACTGGCCGACTCTGCTTCAAAAAAAACTGCTTCTTGTGTTAACCGGTAGAGCTCAGTAAAAACTACACTTACCGGGGAATTCAGTAAACCCGCCACTTCCTTTGGAAACTAACTAGACTCGGTAAAAGCTGTCTTCGCTTACCGAGTGAGCTTGGTGAAAACTAAGCTTTCCTTAGCTTACCGTGCGAACTCGATTAACACTAACTAATTGCTACAAAATCCTTTGATACCCGAGTGATCTCGGTAAGAACTAAACTTTCCTTAGCTTACCATGCAAACTCGGTTAACACTAACTCACCGTGTGACATACAGGAACGCTCGGTATACACTGCAAAAGGCTTTACTGACCGATTGAGCTCGGTAGACTCTGTAAACTGTTTTCCTGACTGACAGAACTCGGTAGACTCTGTCTGATAACTGATATGGCATTTTTGTAACATCAAAGACAATACACAATTACTTAATTGTATCCAACATCACCTATTAGTCAAGTCTGATCCCCTTACCAGTGATCACCTAGTGAAGCATAACACTTCCTCTATATCCAAAAACAATTTAGCTGCTAAAGCATAAGAGTAGAAGTATCTGCCAACATCTAATAACCATTTCATTACCTGATAAAAGTGAGTGGAGCAAGGTTTATTACAAAAGAAAAAGGTATGAATGAATGCAGAAATCCAATCTCTAAAAAGGCTTAGTTCCATCATTATTTTATTGTTTCTTGTATGGCTGAATCAAATCAAGATCAATATGAATCCTAAAATGAAGAGAATGTTAGATTGGGAGAATTAAACAGGAAAAATTATTTTGGGAATACAAAAGGAGATGTTTCAACTTTCAAATATTGAGATATCTCAAGAACAATCTACTACAAATTTGGAAATGTTTGTTATACCCTAGGGCCTAAATCAAGTTTTTGAGCTTCATCCTTTTAGATTTACAACAAACACTAGGATTGAGGTATAAGACCAAGGTTGAAGTATAAGACTATCCAATAAAGTATAGCACTTGAAGTGAAGACCTAGAAAAAGAATACTATACTATTCTATTTGTAATAATCTTCATATGAAGATAGCTACGACGGAAGAAAATCAATATAAACAGGTATAATCCAATGGCTATAGATCCCCTCAGGAAAGCTCTAAATATACATGCTCTAGTCATTTTAAAGCCTTATACCTACAAAAGTAACTCTAGCTAATTAGGCTATTTTTTACTTCCGTAGATAATTGAATAACCCTGTAATCAAGCCTCATATTTTATCTCTAGTAAAAAGATTTTAAGAGCCTAATCTTTATAGAAATAACACTAACCCCTTTTAAATCTAAATCTCTTTTCACCAACAAATTTTAGAGTCCTAGTTTCAAGCAAACAAACTTAGAGGTAGAGTAGATATAGATTAATAATGACAAAATTTATAATAAATCCACATTCAACAAATGGGAACTTACTTGTTAAGTGCAATAAACACACTGCTGAGAACAATTAAATGCTCCCATCCTAAGCAACCATCCAATAATGACCAACCTACCATAAACAGTAAATCTTATCAAGATGGAAAAAAATAAAAATAAACTAAAAAACCTACTTTTCATAAAGCATATTGAAATTTTGAAGAAACCAAAATAAGACTTACCCACATATAATATGCTTGAAGCCAAGAATAGTCAATACTGTTATTCAATCATTGTAAGTATTGTGTGGATTACCTGAGTAACAAGTGCATGAAGTGGTAGAGTACTAAAGCTACAAAGAAACTACCATACAAAGTTGTTCATCAAAATAATAGACATAAGCTACATCCAAAGGACCCTAAGAAAATCTTATAAATTATTGATAAAATAATCAATTTCATACTGCAAAATCAAATGTACATAGACAAGCATGTGATTCTTAAGATGACATGAATTATATCCAAATTGTCACTGCATTGATTAAAGACATTAAAAATAAAAAGAGATTGCAAAGATATCTTAAAATAATTTTACAATAGATAGTGTAGAAAACTTTTTGGTAATATATAATAAAAAACTAGGAGCTCCTATAGATATGTGTATTCTAATCCATACCCAAAACCAAAAGAATGAAGCCAGCTCAAATGCATTCTCTAAAATCACACACCAAAGAGAACACATTGTTATCCCAACCCAATTCAATGCCATAGGGACTAAGAGTAAACACAAAAGCAATCTATAGTATTTTATACCTAGAAAAGTATGAAATGGATTAGAGAAAGAAGCAACTTTGGCTTGTTAAACCAAAACAATTCATCTTATGGCTTGATCTTTCAACCAAATAAACATCCACTTCTAGTCACATTCTCTAGTGCAAGTGTTGCAATAACATGATGCAGCTTTGTCCCCACAACAAGAACAAGCTACAATAGACACATAATATGTGGGAAAAGAATTAATTCCATCAAGAGGCATTATTTATAAATTAATTTAGATAAGGAGAGAAATCATTAGTGAAAATAAGAAATAAATTCAATCTCCTTTTATCCTCTCTTCCTTTTCTATTATGAAGATAATTGTAAGCCGTATGAAGAGAAGTCTTTCTAGTTCCTTTCTCATCCTCACAAAAAATGAACAGAGGGTGTGGGAGATAGATGGGACAAGAGGTGGGCATAGATGGATAGACAACACATTGAATTTTGGCATCCAATATAATTGAAGCAACTACAATTTATGAAATTAGAGCATTGATACAGTTAATAGATGGAAGAACTACACTAAACAACTAGATTAATCAAATGCATGAGCTATCATTTTGTGAAATTTATCATTGAAGTATGAGAAAGGATAGGAAACTCCCTAGTTAAGTGGTATCAGGCTGGAATAATATTGGGATAGGTGATCTTCCAGAATGTATGCATGATTCACCTTTGTGAGCATCACCTAGATGCAATGAGTGCCAAGTGATCCATTCATTCTCATGTGAGATGGGTTCATGTGAAGCATTACTCATGAAACATGGGTTCATGAGTTTGACTAATGAAACTACACAATTGGATCTTGATAGTATCACAATTTCATTTTATGTGAAAAATATCTCCTACTCATGAAACATGGGTTCATGAGTTTGACTCATGAAACTACATAGTTGAATCCTGATAGTATCACAACTTCACTTAATGTGGAAAATATTGCCTAATTATTAATTAAAGCACACTAGTGTGCCTTATAGGAGACATACACGTGGCTATTAAGTAGAAACATATTTGGTTTTAACTTTTTTCTTGATACTTTGGAGGCTTTTCTTGACATCTAGAGGTGATTTTTATTGCTATGGGATAATTTTAATGTTTATGATCTCTCACCATTTTATTAATGCACTTTTAAGCTTTTATCAATTGTGCAGATTGCAAAAAGTGCAAATGTTCCTATTATTCTTGATGCAGGAGGCATGGATGATCCTATTCCTAAGGACCTCCTTAAGTCAGTTACTATTCTAAGTCCAAATGAAATTGAGCTTCTTTGATTGATATGAATGCCTACTAAGACTATTAATCAGGTTGATGAGGCAACTAAAAAATTACTCAAAATGGTATTTTTCTATAACCTATTTTTTTCATTAAAGCTTTTGAGTCTGTTTTGTTGAAAATGCCTTAGCTTGCTACCATAAGACTAACTATATTTATGAGCTTTTAACAATCTAATTGGTTTGAATTAATAGGGTCTTAATCAAGTTCTCATGAAATGCGAAGGATAGGGATCAATCCTCGTGACTGAAGATGCTCCTCCAATAATACAACTTGCTATCCTTGCTCCTGTGGTACTAGACACAATAGGCGTAGGAGATACTTTTACTGCTGCATTTTTTGTTGGTCTATTGGAGAAGAAGTCACCATTAGATAGTCTCAAGTTTGTAGGTTGTATGCTAATAATTAATTCAAAGTACCATCCTAGGTTTGTTGATGTTGGTGTTGAAATTGTGATGTTTTGGCTTGACTGGGGTAGGTATATTGCAAGATCATTTGGAAGTATAACATTATTTCTGACTATATGATGTGGTCTAGACTCTAGACTATTCTATCCCTGTGAGATACTGATGATTGTTTCTGCATTTGACCAAATTAGTTTTCAAGTTGTTTCTGGAAAATATTCAATTCATCACTTTATTAGTAAGTTTTGGTGAAGTTAAAGCATGCATATCTTTCAAGATGATACATGGAAATACAAATAGATCAAGTTTACATGAAATGATTTCTAAATTAGTCTATCAAAGTACTTAGGTTTCATTCAATCTTTTGAAATAACTGAAATTTTATCACAGGTGGGAAATTGCAATCTATTGGTGATAGCAACAAAAATACATTGGAAGCTTGGGTCACCAAAGTTTAATTGTGTTTCTTTTTATTTGCCCATTAAGGAAAAATTTATTTTGGGCTCTAGTTTTCATAATCTCTACTACCTTAAACTCATAGCTACCTTGCTTTCCTACTGAGAATGCCTTGTTTTCCTCTATTTTCAGTAGGGTTGTTCACATAACTTCTAGATGGGTGCCTTTCATAGGAAGCATCTTTGCTTGAGTTATCATAATAAATACAAAATTTTTTGAATGCTTTGAATTATGTTTCATATTACTTCATTTTTAGAGGGATATCAAATATTTACTCAAGAAATATATAAAGCTACAAAACTTGTGTCTTTCTTTTTTTCTTTCTTTCTTTGTATTTTATATTTTGTATAGAGCTTTCTATTAAGGAACATAGAAATGGATTTTTAACATATTTATCTAAATTATTCTAAACCTTTTGTATTGATTTTTCTGGCAGCTACAATGACATCTTTATGTATTTAGATCAAAGGTTCCATTCCTAGCATGCTCGATAGATTGGTAGTATCAAAACTTCTGCAGGGTGATGACAAGTAATTTTTTTAAGACTCTAGGGTCTACATGTTTGTTTTGCACTTGGTTTCTTCATTTACATCAAAGAGGTACCTTGATCCTTTGTCACAACTTAGTAATTATGGTGTCTATCATTTCCATAAGTTCATTATTTAGAGTAGGATGATTATTATTTTTAGAAAGATGTGAAGCTCTTGTGTATTTTCCTATTTTGTTTTGTCAGTTTTTGTTTTCATATTGCAAAAGAGATAGGAGAATCTATGCTTGGACACAGTATTAACCTTAAAAACATATAGCAAAGTACCATAAAGAGCATTGTTAACAAAGGGAGTAAGTGATGAAGACAAGATTTTATCATGAAAGGATAGTCATAACTTGAGTGTAAGAGGGATCCTACACTATCAACCATGAAAGCATCCTAAAGAAGGAACAAGAAGAGACAATGCCAAAGTGTGTGATTTCAAGAGGATAGTCAAAAAGGACTTTCAATGCATAGTATATTAGGTCATGTGACACTTTAAAAGTCCTTATGAAGAAGCACACTCAATTACTAAAGAAAAAGTTTAAAAAAATTTAAAAAATCACACCCAACTAACTTATGAAGAAGCACACTCAATTACTAAAGAAAACGTAAAAAAATATTTAAAAAATCACAATGGCTAAATGATTAGATACATAAAGTGAAAATCTTTTAAATATAATGACAAACTTTTACTTATAATTATTTTTCATTCACATTATTGGAAAAAATTGCAACTCGAGGGCTAAATGATTATTAAGTATAAAGGTAAATTTTAAACATCTAGCATCAAATGCTCATAGAACCATTATATACCATTCTTATTTTTACTTCTTAATGTGCCATGAAACATTACATACAAAAATCTAATCTTACTTTAGATTTTTGTGACAGAAAGGCATTCAAAATGCTTTCCATGTCCAAAGCTTTTTCCCACAAAATGATCGAGATCTATTAATCTTGCACAAGAAAAATATTCATATCTTCATGTCAGGTAGGTCAACAACCATGGATTTCCTTTCTTTAGGCTTCCAATTTATATCTTGCATTTGATTCACAAAAAATGAAAAGAGATTGGATGATTATAACAATGACAAGTTTGTAGCATTCAAGCTAGCTAATGTGTGGCTTGTGTCCCACAAAATTTATGCCATATATGAACGCAATAGAGTGTAACTACAACAAAATAACTAAGAAATTGTTGTGGTGGTTTATTTTTATTCAACCACACATTCCATGCAACTGCCTATCAGGGATCCATGACTATAGTATTGTAATGAGTTAAAACTTCTTTTACTCCACTTTAACCCAAAACAAAGGCATAGATTTTTTCAATAATGTTCGTGGTTTTGAAAATGCATAGTAAACAATTTTTAGTCAAACTAATTTTACAAATACAACTATAAGATTGAGAAATTTTCTAAGGGCATACATCCAACCAATTAAGCATATAATAAAAAATGGGAATCAAAAGGAATCAAATATGATCAAACCAAAAAATCTAACAATCCTACACATTAAACAATATCAATTACAAATAAACTTGAGCATAGGGCAGGGACAATAAAACCATCTAGTGAGTTGCTCAATAATACATGCTCAATTTAATCAACTTCACGCATGAGAGAGATATTAAAAATATCCCACATCATTTTGATGATGACATCCATCTTAGTTCCTCGATATGCAACTACAACATAATTGAAGTAGATCCAAACCATTACAAAATAAAGAAACGACATCAACTCAGCACAAGTGAAACATGTACTTTCACAAATGAAATTTAAAAAGAAGGTAATTTCTATATCTTTCAATCCATCAATTATTGGTCTAGTGATATAAGAATCTCTATCTTTACATGGAGAAGATAGAGGAAATTATTAGAATATATAAAAAGAGCGAGCCAAAAAAAAATGATCATTTAGAATGTATAAGAAAAATTCTAAAATAATGGAGTTTTTGGTTATAGAAACCAAATCCTTACTAATAAAACTATAAGAATTTGGAGGAACCAATTTGGTTTTATTTAAAAAAGCTAAATAAAATCTAACAAATAATTAGGGGAATTTTTTTTAGAGAAAATAGAAATTGAAGATTAGTAGAAATATAAAGCATGCCTGATAACCCTCAATTCATAAATTTCAAGATGAAACCCTCTAAATACTTATTCTGTTTACCTTCCTTTTATAGAGGTTGAAAAGCCAAGGATTCCACTCCATGTCTAGATGTTTTATTCACATAAATGCATAATGTAAAATGTTGCATCAGTCTTACTTGTCTATTGTCTATCCAAATACTTACAACTACTTATGAAGGTGAATTGAGGTTCTTTTCTTTGCATCTGCAATTCTTTTATCCTAATATACATGTAATGAATGGTCTACGTCAATCTAAGAGAATCATGTATTTTCAAAGAAATTAATTTGTGTCATGAATTTCACAATTTCAACAATCAAAACTATTCCAAATCATAATTATAATGGAAAGAAAATAGATTGCATCTAAGGCATAATTCATTAATATTATCAGCAATATTGGAACAATATTGTCTATCTTTCTTAACAGAAAATGCTCATTATTAGTTATTCGTCTCTCAGTGATATCAACAAAGAAAATTGTTAGTCATTTTTAAAATATATAAAATAAAATTTCCATTACCAATTAAATAAAGTTTTATATTATCCATCTCATTAAAGTCCCTACCTTGGTAGAGGCTATCATATGCACCACTACTGGATATATTTTATGGAAACCATCCAACGCTAAAAATAATTATTCATCTTTTCTAGAAAGTGTATTGATTTCTAATCTATTTCCAAGTACATTTCAAGAAAAAGTAGCACAAGTTAATTTCTCTCCCTTATAAGAAGGCTCAATGTTGTGTTATATTTAGTAATTTCCATAAACTGACTGATTAGAGGGGCTTACTATTTTTCTATTATTAGTGGTTTCATGAATACCCATTTGGAGGGGGATTTGATGATTATCACAAATGATATTGAAAGGGAAAACATTGCAACCTGGCATTTACAACTGATTATTTCAGTGGTTAAGGAAATTCTTTAATAGGTAGAAAATTTAAAAGTCTCACATATTTGCAGAGAGTGTAACATGGCAGTAGATGAACTTTCCAAATGGGCACTATCCTTGGAGTGGGAAGTTAAATTTAAATTTGAATATCTTAGGACAATAGTCCTTGTAGTGTTAGGATAAACCACGGATAGAAATAAAAACTACATGCAAATATAACCAATAACAGAAAATAATAGATCACACAAAAATGAACACAAGGCACCAAGATTTAACATGGTTCACCCAATCCTTGGGCTACATACACCAAACAACAAGTCTGATCTTATTACAATCCAGTGATTACAACCTAATTATAATCCGTAATCCCTTACAGCTCAATATCGTCACAAGAACCAAATTCGCATTACAACATAATGAAAAAACACCCAACCCTAAACCCTTTTATACAAGTATTAAACCACTTTAGGGTTATAACATGTCGGCCATAATTAGCCATAACTTTAGTGGAAAATCTACGAATGGAAAATAGTACCCAAAAAATTTCTACGAATGGCGAATAGTACCAAAAAAATTATGAAGTATGTACAATACTTTCTTGATCAGTCACCACAATCTAACAATCTCCCACTTGGGGACTAATTAGGCTCTACACTAAACAACAATCTCCCACTTGGAGACTGATCCTGTAGCAATATGACTACCACATGGGGCTCCCATTGGATCAAACCACCCTAGACTCTACTATTCTTTTATTCATGTTCAGTCTAAAAGACCAACCGAAGCTGAAGATGAGTTCAACTTCTCCCGTGTTACAACCTTTGTCAACATATCTGCTAGATTGTGATTGGTATGTATCTTCTCCAGCTTTAACTATGCATCCTCCAAAACTGACTAAATGAAATGGTACCGCAAATGTATGTGTTTGGTCTTAGAATGCAGAGCTGAATTCTTTGCAAGATGAATGACACTCTAACTATCTATGAACAAATAATTATCCTTCTAAGGATGTCCCAATTCTTCCAATAAAACTAAAGCCATATCATCTCCTTGGCTACCTCTATAGCAGCAACATACTCTACCTCTATAGTGGATAGAGCATTAATCTTCTATAACCTAAAAACCCAACTCATGGCTACCCCACCAATAGTAAAGACATAACCTGTAGTACTCTGCCTGGTATCAATATATCCTACCGAATCTGAGTCAACATAGCCCTATAAATTAGTAGTAGAGCCCACAAAGTGTAAACACTTATTGGATGTTCCTCTCAAATATTTGAGAATCCACTTGACAACATTCCAATGCTCAAATCCTGGATGATTCATATACCTGCTAATGACTCCCACTGGATGGGCAATATCTGGCCTAGTGCATACCATAGCATACATCAAGCTTCCTATAGCTAAAACATAGGGTACCTTGGACATCTTATCCTCCTCTTCCTGTGTCTTAGGACACATCTCCTTAGTCAATTTCAAATGACCAGGTAAAGGTGTGCTGACAACTTTAGCATTCTCCATAGAGAAATGTTGCAACACCTTCTCAACATAATCAGCCTGAGATAGCATCAATGTTCTATTCTTCCTATCTCTACAAATCTTCATACCAAAGATTTTTTTTTTTGCCCCTAAATCCTTCATAGCAAATGCATGTGCTAATTGGCATTTCAACCCCTTAATATGATCCATGTTAGACCCAGCTACAAGCATATCATCAACATATAAACATAAAATAATGTAGCTATCATCATCCAACCTCTTAAAATAAACACAATAATTTGAATGACACCTGTTATAGCCATGCTCATGCATAAACTTGTCAAATTTTAGATACCATTGCTGAGGTGCTTGCTTCAAGCCATATAAACTTTTCTTCAATTTGCACACTAAGTTCTCCTTACCTTTGACCTCAAATCCCTGTCGCTAAGTCATATATATTTCTTCATCCAAATCACCATGAAGGAAGGTTGTTTTAACATCCTGCTACTCTAATGAAAATCTTCAGTAGCCACAAGACTTAAAATAGTATGAATAGAAGTCATTTTAACAATAGGAGAAAATATCGCATCAAAGTCAATTCCCTTTTTCTGTGCAAATCCTTTTACAACTAACCTGGCCTTAAATATTTTCTTACCTCCTTCCTCTTCTTTCAACTTGTAAACCCACTTATTCTATAAAGCCTTTTTACCTGCATGCAACTTGCACAAATCCCATGTCTTATTCTTCAGCAAAGAGTCCATTTCATCTTTCATTGTAGACTCCCACTGAATCTTAGTATCCACCTACATAGCTTCATCATAACTTTCAAGTTCACCAATGTTAGTAAGTAAAATAGAATACAAAGAGGGAGAAAATCTTTGTGGAGGTCTAATTTGCCTCGTTGACCGTCTAAAATTCACTAGTGTGTGTGGTATTTATTGTTGCAGTTCTTGCACATCATGAGGAATGGCTAGAACAACAACTTTTGGAGTATCATCCAACACTACATAATCATCTTCTTTCTTCTCATGTTGTTGCAATAGATCTTTATACAACACTTTCTCATTGAATATGACATCCTGACTTCTAAAAATTTTATGATTTTCAAAATCCCAAAGCCTATAACCAAATTCATTAATGCCATATCCAACAAAGACACATTTCTTTGATTTTTCTTCTAGCTTGGTTCTATTTTCAGAGTCTACATGAGCAAAAGCTTCACAACTGAAGGTCTTGAGAAAAGAATAACTCGCCTTCTTACCAGTCCATGCCTCCTCTGGAATACCATAGCCCAAAGGAGTAGAGTGACCTCTATTAATCAACTATACTACAATATTGATAGCCTTCACCCACATGTGTAAGGGCAACCCAACATGCAACCTCATGCTCCTTGCGTGCTCCATTATAGTCATGTTCATGCATTCAGCCACTCCATTTTCCTGTGGAGTCCTTGGAATAGTTTTTGTCTACAAATACCATTAGAGGAGCAATAATCTTCAAATTTATGACTACAATACTCACCATCATTATCAGATCTGAGACATTTTAATTTCTTACCAGTCTCATTTTCAACCAAGAATTTCCATTTCTTAAAAGTTTGAAATACATTAGATTTCTGTCTAAGGAAATAAACCCATACTTTTCTAGTTGCATCATCAATAAATGTAACATAATAATGAGAGCCACCAAGGGAAGATACCTGAGCTAGTCCCCATACATCTGTATGCACAAGCTCTAATTTCTCCTTTTTGTTTTCCTTCCTAGTCTTTACAAAACTCACTCTCTTTTGTTTTCCATACACACAACTTTCATAGAAATCCATATTAACACATTTCAGACCTGTTAAAACTTTCTTTGAATAAACTACTTTCATACCTTTCTCACTCATATGCCCAAGTCTATTGTGCCACAGCACTGTATCAGAATCTATAGCAGCTATTTGTTCTCCCTGCTCAACTGCAACAATTGTTCCTGAACATTCATTTTTCTCTGAAACAATCAAAGTAGAAGGAACAATATGACCTATACAAAGATGTAAGGTGCCTACTTTTACACCTTTTGCTACTACAAGGGAACCTTTTGAAACCTTCCAATTTTTATCATTAAAAGTAACTACACAACCCTCATCACCAAGTTGCCCTACTGAAATTAAATTCCTACTCATCCTTGGAACATGTCTTACCTCATGTAGTAGCCAATGATTCCCATTTTGCAACTTAATCTTAATTTTTCCCTTTCCAACAATTTGACAGAGTTCATTATCCCCCCAATAAACAAGCCCAAAATCCCTTTGGACATAATCAATGAAATAACCTCTATGAGGTGTAGCATAAAATGAAGCACCAGAATCTAAAACCCATGAATCGTCTACACTTTCTAAAGACAGAAGCAAAGCATCCTCTTTGAATTTTTTTCTTACCACATTTGCCTCCTTGTCTCCATCTGATTTATCTCCTTCATTTTTCTTTTGATTCCAACAATCTTTCTTTTTGTGCCCTGGTTTCCTACAGTACTAGCAATTGTTTGGTCCTCTTGATTGAGACCTCCTCCCCTTTGACTTTCCTCTTGATTTCCATGATTTCCAGAGTTACTTCCTCTCTCAGTCATTCTGCCCCTACTTTATGCATTGAAAGCACTTCCTGATGTAGATCAACTTGAGGATTTCCTACGAGTTTCCTCACTCAAAAAAATACCGATCACATCATCATATTTTAGGGTACTAGATCCAGGAATAGAATTACTTGCCACATTACCAAGCCATTCCAACTTTTAGGCAAAGAACACAAAATCAAGAGAGCCCTAATTTCTTCATCAAAATTGATACCCATAGAAGATAACTGACTAGTAATAGTATTAAACTCATTTAAATGATTTGCAAAAGATCCACCTTCTGCCATTTTCATATTAAATAAACGCTTCATGAGAAACACCTTGTTTGAAGTGGAGGGCTTTTCATACAATGTCGCTAGGGTTTTCATCAAATCTTCTATCATCTTTTCTTTTGTAATATTAAATGCCACCAATGGTACCAATCATAACCAAATTCTTTCGAGTGCCTTTCTATCCAAAAGATCTCATTCAGCCTTTGACATAGTTCCCTAATTTATGGCTTTTCCTTCCAACGGCTTCCGTAAATTGTTCAGATATAGATAGTCTTCCATTTGCATCTTCCATAACTAGAAGTTCTACCCATTAAACCTATCAACCCTCAGCTTACCCTCATCTTCCATTGCTCCCACTCAATTGTGAGACTCCCACTCAACTGTAAAACTTTCCTGTAAACGATAACTGAAAAACAACTAGGCTCTAATACCACTTGTTAGAATAAACCACGGACAGAAATAAAAACTACATGCAAATATAACCAATAATAGAAAATAATAGATCACACAGAAATAAACACAAGGCACCAAGATTTAATGTGGTTCACCCAATCCTTGGGCTACATCCACCAAACAACAAGTTCGATCTTATTACAATCCAGTGATTACAACCTGTAATCCCTTATAGCTCAATACCACCGCAAGAACCAATTTTGTATCACAACATAATGAAAAAATACCCAACCCTAAACCCTTTTATACAAGTATTAAACCGCTTTAGGGTTATAACATGTTGGCCATAATTAGCCATAACTTTAGTGGCTAATCTACGAATGGTGAATAGTACTTTCTTGATCAGTCACCACAATCTAACAATCTCCCACTTGGGGACTGATTAGGCTCCACACTAAACAACATGTAGTCTAGATATGCAAACAATATTATAAGTTATGATGTGTTTGAAGTTGATGAGGTGGTGAAAGATGTATGCTGGAGGCAACAGCAGTAGCATGTCAAATTTTTTGTGAAGCTAGGTGGATTTTTCAATCTAAGGGCAATCTTTTAATGATTGCATAACGTCACATCAAGTAACAATGAAAACATATATGGTCTTTTCCGAATTGACATAGGAAAGGAATGTCTTTTCACCATATAGAGAATGCAAGTGAAATCACATATTATTGCTTGCATTGTAAACTACTAGAGATAATCATTAAAGATCAATGTGGCCTCTTTCCTATTATAAGATGATATTTTTTCACAATTTTTCTCATGAGTGGTTGGCTATGTTTAACCAATCATTGGTCTTGGTACACAGGTCTAATATCTTTCAACAAAAACTCAATAAAATGATGAGAAGAACATAAGAGAGTGTGGAATACAACTAATTTCACATTCTAGATCATTCCTACATAAAACTCACATTGCAAACAATCACTACAACTCGCTGTGTTAGACTATACCTGTGAAACAATGGGCAGTTAACAGAGAAAAATCTTGCTTTTATTGCTTCCAAAACTTATTACATATCTTCTTCGACCAAGCACCAACTTCTCCTCCCTCTAATATTTAGTGACAAGAAAAAAGGAGGCTAATTGTTCTAAAACAACCAAATTACAACAAAAAGCTCTCTTGAAGCCAATTTCTAAGTAGAGAATGAAGGGTCTCTTGAAGATTAAAGCTAGATGAGTTGTGGAGGTGGTTCTCAATGTTGTGGGAAGTAAATTCTAGAATCATTGGCAATAGAAACTCAAAATTGACATAATTTCTATGGTGTTGGTATGGGGGCTAGAGTTGGCAATTGAAGAGGACATGGTGAAATAGGTAATGAATTCTTTGCTTGATGGGGGAATCCTATTGGGAATGGAATCCATCTTAGAATGGGTGGTCCCTAAAAGAGGAACTGACATTTCAGAGTGTTACAAGGATGAAAATGTTGCAAAAAAATAAGGGCTCATTTCTTTCATCAAGTGGGTAGGGAAGAACGACCAGGATGGTTATATGAAGGAGTGTTGGGAGGCTTGGTTCAAACACATTAATGAATGGGTTGCCACAAGCCCATGTGCTTCAAAGAAACCACCAAATCTTGTTCACCAACATACAAAACTAGGGTTGCAAAAAACCAAAATCCTTTTCAGTTGTATCACAAATTCATGAAGCAAATTTTAAAAAACTCAAGGCTAGGGTTTAATGGGCATCACAGAAATGTCAACATAAGTTGATACAATTAATGGAAGATTTTGAGGATTTCTTCTTTATCATGCAATTTAGTCAATGCCAACAAAGAAAAAGGAAAAAAAATACAATGTTGAAAACCTATCTTAAAAACCTATCTATAGCAATACACAACACACAGGGACCTAATTCAACCTACCAAGAAAAGCATTATAGACATACTGTTATCTTTGATGGAGAATAGTTAGAACCCTTTTGCAGTCATGTTACGTACCACCGACAACACTACTCATATGCAATTGAAATGTTGTCACCTAATAACAAATATGTACAATAATGCCATGTTAGCCAAATAATAGACCACAACACTATATTGAGAATTTTGTGATGTCTATTATTAACCTCTCCAATAAATTATTTTTAATCTCAAGACATGAAAATTTCTTCCATTTTAGATTTGAGTCATATCTTTCACCTAAATCAACCATTCATTAATTGACACAAATCTAAGTACTTTCTATTTTATATAATTATTTTTATATCTTGATATTTATTGAAGATCCCACTTTTCATAGCTTATTGATTAAGGTGCTTCTCCCATTCATTTTCCATCATCCTTTCTATATATGGTATATTGGCTTCTTAATTTTTTTTAACTCCATGCCCATGTTGGTCAAAATTTTGACCAACATGAGCATGGATTTTTAAAAAAACATATTTTTCATTGCATATTTTGACCAATTTGACCCCATTTTAATAATGGTCAAAATTTTATGTCTAAAAATGGGGTCAAATGTACTAGTGTGCAAGAATTGTCAAATTGGCAAGATGGGCAAGACAAGTTTTGAAAGAAAAAACTACCATTCTAAAGAAGTTCTGGAGCTAGTTCATACAAACCTTTGTGGACCTATTGGCACATAAATCCACATGGGAAATAAGTACTTAATTTTTTTTGTTGATGATTATTCTAGAATGATGTCTATCATTTACTAGAAGGATAAATCAAAAGCTTTTAAAAATTTCAAATGATATCTAGCTAGAGTGGAGAAAGCAATAGGAAATAAAATAAAAAAATTAAGATCAAACAAAGGAGGAGAATTAATTACTAATAAATTCAATGAATTCTATAATGAAAGAGGAATCAAAAGACAAGTGTCCGCACTTGGTACACCTCAACAAAATGACATTGCTAAAAGAAAGAATAGATCAATCATGGATTGTGGACGGACCTTGATGTTAAAAAAGAATGTTGCTATCAAATACTAGAAGGAAAAAATCAACACTATAGTTCATACCTAGAACCAAGTTCAGTTGATGAAGAATTCAAATCAAACAACTTTTGAATTATGGTATGGCTATAAGCCTAATGTGTGTTACTTCAAAGTATTTGGTAGTAAATGTTATATTGTAAAGGAGTATGGAAAAGGAAAACTTGATGTGAAAAGTGATGAAGTCATATTTTTGGGATATTCCAATAAGAGCAAAGCATATAAATGTTTGAATCTATCTACTCATAAATTTATAAAAAGTGCACATGTGAAGATTGATGAGTTTGTAGAAAAGAGTGAAGAACAATACGTAGTAAGGAACCTAAAGACTATAAATTTTTTTTTTACTATGAACCTACTACTATTTCTAAGGTTCAAGCAAGTGGCCATCAACAACCTTCACCACCCAAGCCCCCAAAATCTCTAGTTCAACCCAAGTTGTATCAAGTGCAACCTGAGTCATTAGAAGGACCCAAGTCATAGTCAAAAGGAATTGAGTTTCAGAAAGAGGAAACTAAGTCATAGTTTGATGGACTCGAGTCACAACTAGTGGGACCCATGCATGATTCAAAAGATCATGGTGAAATTAGTGATTTCAGAATGAAGGACCCCATACTTTTTGGATATGTCAGAAGGCTTCATGCACCTAAGAAAACCATTGGAGATTAGATAGTTGGTAGAATGACAAGGAACAAATTAAAAGGTACATATTTTCTTACTAAATTTGAACCTAGATCTATAGAAGATGCATTAGAGAATGAAAGTTGGATTGAATAAATGAATGAAGAAATTGATTAGATTGAAAGGAATAAGACTTAGACTCTTGTTCCTAGACCAAAGGATAAGAATGTAATTGACACAAAAATAAGTATTTAGAAATAAGTTGAATGAGAATGGAGAAGTTTCAAGAAAAAAGGCATGGCTAATTTGCAAGGGTTATGCTCAAGAAGATTGTATTGACTATGGAGAAACTTTTTCTCTTGTTGCTAGACTTGAAGGTGTTAGAACACTCCTTGCATATGTAGCACAAAAAGGATTCAAAGTGTATCAGATGGATGTGAAATCAATATTGTTGAATGAAATATTAGAAGAGGAAGTGTACATTGAGAAATCAAAAGGTTTCATTGATCCTATAAAAAGGGACATGGTTTGCAAACTACATAAATCTTTGTATGGTCTCAAACAAGCCCCCAGTACCTGGTATGAGAGATTGCACAAGTATCTCATAAAGATCAATTTTCAAAGAACTAATGATAATAATAGACTATACATCAAAGAAGGACCATATAAGAAGATTGTATTGGTACAAATATTTGTGGATGATACATTGTTTACTGGAAATGATTATTTGTGCAAATCTTTTTTTGAGAAAATGAGTAAGGAATCTGAGGTGTCAATGTTTGGAGAGATCAAATTCTTTGTTGGCTTGTAGATTCAATAGAAGAAGGATGGTATCTATATTACTCAATCAAAATAAATCAAAGAGATATTGAAGAAGTTTGGAATGGAGGATTCTAGACTAGTTGGAACACCTATGTCTACTGGACATAAGCTTTCCAAAGATGATGATTCAAAAGAGGTAGATCAAATTGCATACAAATAAATAATTGGAAAATTTTAGTATGTGGTGCATATAAGGCCTGATATAGCATTAGTAATTGGAATGGTGGAAAGATTCTATGCTAATCCAAAATAAAATCATATGATGACAATCAAAAGAATCATGAGGTATCTTAAGGGTATTGAATATTATGATTTGTGGTATAAGAAAGGAGACAACTTTGAATTGAAAGCATTCATTGATGCTAATGTAAGGAAACTTGGAAACAAAGAATACAACCATTTCCACATAACTCATAATAGTTCTAAAATAAATACGGAATTAAAATCTACATGCAAGATAATAGACAACATACCCACAAAATTGTGACACAAGATATACCCTGGGAAACCCTCATTGAGGAAAAAACCTAGCCTCCAAAAGCATCCATCACGATGCATTATTCAACAAAAAATACCATTGCCATACAACCATGAAAGCCTTCATGGCCATAGCCACAATTGAGCAAACTATGTGAACAAGCATGAATCTACACATCCCATGCCATGCTTCCAACCTTCACAAATGCTCCCTTGGCTAACCTGTCAAGCCTTGTCCCACTCGACTCTTGCCTTTCTCCTTTTTATCACTCTACAAAAACTACCCTTGTGGCCACCTATATAGTAGCAAGTCCCACAAAACCACAAGTGGTATTACATAAACCGTATGCTAAAACCATGTGCCACCTAACCCAATGACCCCACATTTAATATTGGGCATTTAATTATTTTCCCCAATATTAAATAATTACATGAAATATTATCACAATGTTACAATACAACTAATCAAGAATATTTTATGTGAATCTTTACATGTTGCACATCCATCTAGATGCAACATTACATAATACAATAAAATAATAAAAATATAACAATATTATGCAATGTATGCAACATCCATTATCTCAAAAATCTCCCACTTGTTGTATACATTGCATAGGGTCAATCTGTAGCCACACAAATGAACAAGGGAACAATCCCTCCCAGCACATCCACCATCTTGGATCAAAATACACCAAGTGCTCCATTCTAGTACCCACAACAAAATCAAAGTATCTAGCATCTCAAACATGAATGATTTTACCTCCTATTATGCCACTACCACTAGACATACATAGAAGCCATCCAAAGAGAAAGCCACCCAACCTGTTGCATTAGAAGATCATAAAATCTTGTACCAACTGAAATTCTAAGTACAAAAAAAAAACTTGATCCAAAGGTAATCACATGTATCCATAGTTGTCAAAATATCCATAGCTGAAATAGCACCCACAACAAGTGCCAAACCCATCCAACTATCCATAACTCAAAGGTATAACAAGGGAATCTTATATCACCGACATATCCAATCTATAACCTGTAATCACAAGCCTCAAGAGCAATACCTACTACATATATACCAAGAAGCTCCCACTACAAAAGATAATGTCAAATCTATAACCAATCCACTCGCAACATCTCAAAGAAGTGAATCCATGTAGTATCAAGGACATCCACAATACATAATCCAATATTCTACAAAAACAACTCTCATCACAAGTCTCCAATGCTCTCCCAAGTTCTCCACAACCAACAGAGGAAAGAGAAAGAAATAATCATGTCATCTCTCACATGACATACAAGAGCACAAACTAGTGATCACAATCTCTAACCAATCTCAAATTCAATGTAAGCAAATTGAACATTCAAGAAGATAACCATGACCAAAGAAACTATGCAAATCATAACCTGTATCATGTCCTTCTACACACACCTCTAGATGTAAACTGTGCAAGTATGATCTCCTCCATAAAACCCCAACAAGAAGCCTCAACAACACCCAAACCATACCATATAACTAATCATGGATGTAAGCCTCTCACAAGAAGATCAAACTCATAAACCATTCTTAAACCAAGGAATAACCATTCCTAATCCAAGGAAAATGCCCAATATAAAAACTATCTCCTAAACTCAACCAACATAACAGCATATGTACATGGAGATAACCAATGCTAAACCATATCTCAAACGAACCTTCTAGAACTAACTCATATACCATAGCTCAAGATCCATATCCATGAAAGACAAGTATAAATATAATGCACCTAAGAAAAATAATGGGCTATACCTCTCAAGTAGCAAACTGCCAAGTAGACCAAGAGCAAGAAATGAGAATGCTCATCAAGATACTCAAATCTCCAACCAAGACTCATCTAAGAACAATCTCCTCTCGAGTCCATATCAGGTGACTGCCCCTCAGACTTCCTACTAAAACCATCAACCATCCCAACAAATACTTCTCTAATCCAAGAGAAATCAGCATCACCACTGTCTCTAAGTATCCATGAGCACCTATAACCAATAAACCCATGCCAACTCCAAATGCAACATAGCAATATCATGAAGTATCCAGCTTATGATCAGTGTACTCAATACCAAGAAACTAAACCAAGATCAATGTCAAAGTTTTGGCCATGGCCTCAAGAACATAAACATGACAACATGATCTAACTATCTCAACCAAAGATATAACATGCTCCACATGAACATACCATAGCATGTCAAAACTCTAAACACATATCAAGAGTATACCATGACATAATAATGAAACCATCCTCATACCAAGGATAACATGTCAAATAAAAGCATCAACCACATCTTTACCAAGAATCCTGTGAGTCATCAAGATGCAACCATCTCCATACACCATGAAGAAAACTATCTCCACATACTAGGAAGAACCATCTCCACATACCATGAAGATAACCAAGAATTCCATGTGTCCTCAAGATCTAACCATCTTCACACACCATGAAGATAACCAAGTGCACCATGCAAATGTCAAAGATGCTTTTGCAGCAATAGGATCTAAGACAAACCTCCAACATCTGCAAACACTCAATAAATATATCGATGCCAACAACTCCCACTCAACTGTGGTACCTATAGACACCTAAATCCTTTAGAAAATAAAGTATTTTTATTTTCTAAAAAAATTCCTGATGACATCATCATTAATTAATTAATTATTTATTTAATTAATTTATTTATTTTTATGCCATTAAATCCCTTTATCTTAATTAAAAATATTTAATTAAGGAATCCCTCCCAAAAATGTTTAAATCTTATTTAAACATTATTTCTTTATTTATTAATTATTTAATTAATAAATTGACCAAAAAACCCAAAATAAATAAAAGATTTTGTTTTTGCCCAAAACTTGGCCAATTTCTTTAAGACCACTAACCTCTTCCAAAATCTTTTAATCCTTCTTTAATTTTGATTAAAGGCTAATCCCATCATTTCCTACCCCTAATTCCAACTCAAAATATTTAATCAAGATTAAATATTAATCCTCATGTTTATTAAAAAAGTTTTAATAAATATCTCCTCAACCCAAACCCTTGAAATAAATAAAACTTTATTTATTTCTTAAAAATCTAATTTATCCTCATCCTAAGAAGTTGTAGACTCTTCTAGAAAGTCTTCATCCTCATCCTAGGAAGTTCTAGACTATTCTAGAAAGTCTGTATCCTCATCCAAAGTCTAGACTCTTCTAGAAGATGTCTTTAAACCTAATCCTAATCCCCTCCTAACCTTGTCACATTCTCTAAACATGGGTTAAGACTTGCTAACCCAAACCAAAGCTAACAAATATCTCCTCCTTCACCCACCCTCATTAAATGCCATCCACTTGCCTATCCCTAAGCTAATCCTAAACCATCCTAATCCATCATCTAATCATTTGCACAATCCTAAGAAAGCTTAAAACCTTCCTAATCAAGCCCAAGTCAAAATTCCTCTCATCTCCCTCAAAATATCCCAACCATAAAACTTTATGAAGCCCACTAGCCATAAATGACTCTTCCAAGCCCTTTCATTGCTCTTACAAGCCATTATGAGGGTCTTTATGAAGATTTTATCCCTTGAGCCTCCTTTGTTGACTCATCCTTCCCCTTTCCTCCATCCTCTCACCCTATGACATGTGTCACTCCCTGATTGGCTGTAAGGAAGCACAATCCATGTGCTCTCCTCTCATGCAATCTGAGCCCTCCATGAGCTTTTCCCCATCCTTGCGTCTTAGCCCTCAATCCCTCAAGCCTCTTGCCTATAAATTGGATCATTCCCCTTTGCAAAACAACACAATCCATGAATTAAAGTCATAATGCCATTTTAAGAAGCCATTTTACATCAAAACCATACACTCACACCCAAATTCCAACTCCATTTTGAAGCCCTTTTTGAAGCATAAGCTTGAGCATACATCCTATCTATTTAGACAAAGCCACTCAACAAGAGAGCTTCTTATTGAGAGAGCCCATTAATGGCTCATATTCTCAATTGAGAGCTCATCTTAGTCTATCTTGAATTTTATGAATTTTGTTTAGTTTGTAGAAGCTTTATTTAAAATTAGTTTCTATTAGCATACTAACATTGCTCATATACATTTTGGCACGCTCGGTGGGACCCTGCATGGGTCATCTTCATTAGCTTTTTTAGTCAAATTTTGTATGTCATTTGCTAATTTTGGCTAATTTTACTTGTTTTTGTGATTGGTAGGATTCTATAAATTGGTTTTGTAGGTCCACATGAGCATGAAGAAGACAAAGGAACTAATAGTCTATCTCATAGTGTTTGCAGATTTTTCAAGCTTATAGGTGGACAAAGCACTTGGAATTCTTCTTCCTCTTCTTATCTATATTCTTCTTATTCCATCTACTTCTTCTTCTTCTTCTTGTGGAATATCTTGGCCATTTTTTTTTAAGGAAGCAAAATCATACACACTTCTTTTTAGTGCTTAAAATGAACCCCCAAATCATACTTAAATCAATTAAAAACTAAAAATTTGCAAAAAAAAAAAGAAAATTCTTTTAACAAGTCAAACTAAACCAATCCAATCATTTGTATCCTTGCAACATCAAGGTTTTAGATGCATTCATGCAAAGTTAGGAACACTTCATTTTTGGAAATTTAAAAAGAACTTCAAGTTTCCATTTCAAAAGGTTCAAAATCAACACTAAGTGCACACTAAAATCTAAATCAAACTCAAAGCATCAATCAAGGATAAAATGAACCTCATTTGCAAATATTTTAAAGTTATTTTAAAAATCTCATGAAAACTAAGAGTCCTAAATGGTTGCCAAAATTGTCCTAAAAGCTTTGTTATTTGTTTCAAACAAATGTCTTGTTGCAAAATCTTGAATGTTTCTTAGGTTTTTCATGCATCAAAACAATCTAGGAATATCATTTTTGGGCTTAAAACATGCAAAATAGAACAAAAAATCTTGAATGAAAAGCAAAGTCCAAAGAGTCATTTTCACTTTTGAGTCCAAAACAATCTTGAATGATCTAAGGTTAAAACAAAGAACTTCAAAGTTCTTAAAACAACACACAAAATCTCAATCTTGAATGCTGAAAGGAAAAAAATTTGAATGTTTAATCACTTGTCTTTGAATGCATGTTGCTAAAATCACTCTTGAGTGCCATGGATTAAAATCAAGTTAATTTTTTTATGAATGCATGATTAAATCAAAAAATCCAATATTGAATGCAAAAGGTCAATTAATCATTACAATATCTCACACTTCATCTTTTGGGGCATAAAAAGAATCTACATTTTAGAAACTTTCTAAGTTATAAAAATAAATAAAGACACTTTGAGTGAATTTGTTGTTGGACTCACCCTCTTTAATCACCCATCATTCTAACCATTAGTTGTAATATCAGCACCATATATGGGGATGGGTCTACCTAAGAAGGTGTTAAGTGCTCCAAAAAAATCAAATTCCACTCACTTAAGTTTTTATTAGTTTTTCTAAGTTAGAAAATTTTTTGAATGCACATTAGTCTTACTAACACTTCATTTGGGCAAAAAAAAATTGAACAAATCTTGACATGGAGGGCCTCCGAGCGCGCGCTTGAAATCAAATTTCACACATCTTTGTTTTGGGCTTAAAACAAACTCACACTCAATCTTGAATGCCTTAAAGAAAAATCAATCGATACTTGATGTGGAGGGCCTCCGGGCGCACGAGTTTACTTTTGTTGACCCTAAATATTTTTGGTGTATTCATTCTTCGATTGATTTTACTTTTGTTAACACTTCAAGTTGGAATTGAACATTTTCATCCTAAACATGTGTGTTTGCAAGGTCTAGATTAGAAAACTTAAATGTTAGTTGGAAAATAATTTTGTCTTTTAGCCTAAGATCATTTAAGTCTTCTCTCCCCTTGTCGTCTTTCAAGGCCATCTTGGGTGCATAAGATTAGGATCCAAAATCTTGTTTAAGTTTTAGGAGGCTTTCTTGGGGATTTTATCACCCCTTGGGACAACCTCAATTGCAGTGTTCTGGCGGAGTATAAAGATCGGGAGGTGAATCCAAAGACACCTCTCTTGGAATCAAGATTTTGTCACTCGAGCTAAGCCTCAAGGAACTTTATACCTTTGAGAAGTGAAAGAGGAGAAGTGGGTTATCGCTCCTCTTAGCTGTGTGACATTGTTTTGGTTTCATCTAAGGATTCAGGCCTCACGTACCTTGGATATATCAAGGACTCCCTAGCTAAACCAACAGTCAACCTTGTAGACAACCATCTAAGATGTTAATGTGTTTGAAGTGACTGATCAAAACATTTGTAGAAAATACACACTCCATGGTGCAAGTATCATATTCTGAGAATCACAAACTTCTATTTGGTTGTTCCTATCTATTGCTTGATTTTTTACTTATTGAATGAATTTTTGCCAAAACTTGGTCAATCCTAGCTTAAGGCACACTTAGCGTAGTCATTGCATGTTCCAGAAGTTGAACGAGTTGAAGCAAAACAACAAAAATCTCTCTAAGCCAAGCACATTCAAGAATTTATGTCAGAACAACCCAAACCCAAACAGAAGTTTCACAAAGTCAAACTCAAGCTATCTCAAGCATACCAAGAACTTTCAGCCAAGAGAAAGGAAATAACACTAAACACTTGAATTGCCAAACTCCACAAAGTAGAGGAAAAAGCTATCAACGAAGCCCTTCAAGATGCCTGGTTAGATCACACTATCCAACTTAACCAACATCCAAGAGTTAACACTGCTTATGCATTACTAACTAGGCATGATTTCTATGATTAGACCCCCTTGTTTCTCCACATCTTCTTGCATAAGCTTCACTTTAAATTCATCCTTTTAGGTAAGCCAACCATCTTTAGTCCTACCCTTAAGCATTTTAGTTCATCCATCTCATTTAGAACCAAACCATCTAGCCAGCAATCCAAAATCTTCACATCCAAGCCTTCAAAATTGTAGTCACTTTGCTAAAAGTTTGCCATTCCTAACATCTTCCAAATCCACCAATCTCACGAAGGTTATCCCTTTGAAAAAGCTTTGTCTAGGGTAATCTAGTTTTGTCACTTATTATCCCTCATCATCTTAAGCTAAAGGTTGGGATCCATAAGTGGTCAATCTCATGTTCTTCCTAAAGGATCATCAGTCTATCCTTAAGTTGACACAATCACCACCAAGCTTGCACGTAGGAAAGTAGACCTTTCATGCTTTGGCAACATATCTTTGGAGTTAGAATCCCCAACCAAATCCTCCTTAGGTTTTGTCATACAGCTTTGGCTCAACCTAGGAAATCATTTGCATGGAAAAGCCTTCCCCCTTTGCATCCATTAGCATTGTTGCATCTCATCCCTAGGAACATTCTGCATTTTCATGCCACCCGTCACTCGTTTAGCCAAGAAGAAGAAGGAAACAATGGAGCCCTATCATTTGGATCAAACATCTTCGCTCCCCTTGAGCACCCAACCATCCTTTAGCCCAGAGAACACTATACCATCACCTACTGACATTGAAGCTTTCATGAACCAACCAAGAAATGCAGTATTGGTGAATGCCATTATAGACAAGAACAAAGAAACAATCATGGCTAACTTTCGAAGGGACAACATAGGAGCCTTCAAATTTGGAAGACCTCCTCCCTTATCAGATCCATCTCACCCATTGTTTGGACAACTCCCACCACCCATAGGCTCTTATGATTCAAATTATCCTCAATATGTGCCAAAAGAAGAGCCTCAACCCACCCTATATGATCCAACAAACCCAAACATACTAGCCTCCACTCAAGTTGAAATCTCCCTTCCACAAACCAATCCAGCCACCACCACTCCACCATTGGTCCATACCACTCCATCGCAAACCCCCTTTGCCCAAAACACCTCATCATTCACTCCCTTCACAATTGTTTCTACTGCTCTCCAACCTAGCCTTCCAAATCCACCCATCTCCCAAATCAGTGCTAGCATCTTTGGCCAACCTTAGCAATATACAACCGAGATGCCACCCATGGGGCCAAGTAATCAACCCTTCATCACCCCCAGCTTGTTTACCTTAGCTCAGAACACAATTCCATCATTTCCACTAGGTCCTTGGAGCTCAGTGCCATCAACCACAAATCCACAAGATACTACCCTCACTCCACAAAGCTATCAAACCCCACAAGCTACTACTAATGTTCTACCAAGCTCTCAAGTGACCCAAGCTCCTACCACCCCTCTACCAAGTTTTCAAATCCAACCAAAAAGCTATCAAACCCCATCAATTCCATTTCCAAGATTTCAATTCCCACCACCTCCACCACCAACTAATCCATTACCTCCTATTACCAACTATTTTTCTATGCCACTTCTAGGAGGAAATCCACCACCACCAACTACCAATTACTTGGCCTCTTTTGCCATGTAAATACCTTCCCAAATGGGGCCACAACCCACATATATTGGTCAAACTCCTCAAATCCAAAGTCAATTTCCACAAGCTCCTCAATCCTTTCCCCAAGCTGCACAACCATCGTATACCTTACCTCCACAAAGCAATCCATTTATCCCATAGCCAACTTATGTTCCTCAATCCCAACTTCAAATCCAATATCAACAGAAAGCCTCACAACACATGTAGCAATATGTGCCACCTCCACCATAGCAACCCATCATCCACCATTCAGTTTCCCAAGCCATGTACAATCCCTACTAGCCCATACCTCAAAACCATCCATATTCCATTGCCCCATCTAGCACATACCTACCTTAGGGCACTCCTACATTGGGGGTACCCCAACCATCACCCATTAATTCAGAATGGGAAGCCATGAGGATAGCTTTGAAGAACATCCAAGAGGGAAATGATCCAAAAACCTTCAAATTTGAGAATGTGTGTCCTTACCCATTTGACAGAGCCATTACTATGACTCCATTCCCCAAGCATTTTGAGACACCCAAGTTTGATAAATTCATAAGAAAAGGAGACCCTGTCACACATATCAAAGAATTTTAAATGCACTACCAAGAAGTGGCATATGATGACGTCTTCCTCTTGCATCTCTTTCCCAAAAGCTTGGCCTGACCAGCTCTTGAATGGTTTTATAGAATACCATATGGAACAATTAAAAACTTTGCTGAATTGTCTGAGGCATTTGTAGCCCAATATGCCCATCTTGTTGAAACAGAGCTATCAGTAGTGGATCTTGTCTGCACCAAACAAAAAGGTGGAGAAAGCCTTCTCAAATATTTTCAAAGATGACAAACCCTTACTACCCGCATATCTTTCACCTTGCCAGAGCACCATTTGGTTAAAATGTTTATTGATAATGCCCATCATAGCTTGGCTCGCCACATGACCATGAACTATTTGCAGACCTACAAAGATATCAAAGAGAAAGGAATGATCCTTGAACAAGGACTCATTAAAGATGGTGTGGTCAAGATTTACAAAGAAGCCAACCAAAATCAAACACATTCAAATGACAAGTCTAGGTATTGGAACAAAAACAAGCACGTTGTAATAGATGGGGTTACTGATACGAGACATGTGAATATTGTTGGTCCTTCCCAAAATCAATCCAACCCACCGTATCAACCAAACAATCAACAAGCTATCAACTACCAATAGTAGAATCACCAAAGCTATCAAAGCCACAATCTAGGATCCAACTTTCAAAGGTCTAACAATCAAGCTAATGCCATCAATGTAGCTGCAGGGCAAAAGCCCAGATTCCAACCTGCACCTAGAAACTATACACCCCTTAATGAGCCTTTGGATGTCATTTTTGAGAAATTAGTCAAGGAAAACCTCATCAAATTTACTCCTACCTAGCAAATTGACCCAAGCCAACCTAAAGTTGCATGGTACAAAGATAATGAGTACTGCAAATTTCATAGGGTAAAAGGTCACACTACCCTCAGATGCATGAAACTAAAAGATTATGTGCAGGACCTCATTGATCAGAAAGAAATCAGTTTGTGCTCAAACCTCTCCCAATGCAGGCTTACAAATCTATCAAAATACTTTTCCTCCTCACAACAATCAAAATCCTAGAAAAGAACCTATCCATACCAACAACAACAACACCAACAACTGCCATCCAAACCAACAACATGGGAAGAACAATGACCACACTTCATCCTATGTAGACTATGGTAGCTTCATAGGTTGTATATTTGAGAAAGAGCCTTCTGTCAATGTTATCAATATCCAAGGACCAAACAATAAGTGTGTAGTCACCACTCAAAGAGCATGATTTAACATCATAGGCCCACCTATTTCACCAACACTATTAGCTCCATCAAAAAGCTAGTACAATATCTTGGAACACCTTGGGAACATGCCAGCCCAAATCTCCATTTTAGACCTTCTCCGCACTAGTCCTATGTACAAAAAAATCCTTGACAGTGCTCTCATAGAATCCCATGTCCCTTCAGATATCAATGCTACTGATTTTTGTAATCTCGTTGGACACCTATCCTCTTCATGTGACCTATCTTTCAAACCCACTAACATACCCGTGGTCGAGCCAGATCACACCCTTCCACTTCGCATAGCCATTATGGTATCCAATTTTTCCATAAAAAGAGTAATGATAGATAATGGATCAGCTTTGAATATTTGCACCCTAAAATTCATAAAACAAGCTGGGTATATTTAGGCAGATATCATCAGTGAGGTTATCACCATCAAAGCTTATGATAACTTGGAAAGAACCACAAAAGGAACTATTTTGCTGCCAATCAAGGTTGGGCCAGTCATCAAAGAAAAACTCTGCCATGTTATTGATCTAAACCTACTATTTAACATCCTCCTTGGTCACCCATGGATTCATGCCATGAAAGTCGTTCCATCCACTTACCATCAGTGCATCAAATTTCTACATCAGAGCACTGAGGTAACCATCCATGTCGATCCAGAACCCTTTGCTTACTGCAATGCATTTGAAGCTTCATATGAAAACCATTTCCCTAGAATTGATATTGGCACAACCATCACCAGTTCATCCCACACTTGTAATGACCCAGAAACCATCCTCGCCTCCACCCTATCTATCGTGAAGATCAATAACAAAGGATGTGGAGAGTATAGTCTGTCAGATGCATTTATTGTCGGGGCACTCCCACTTGATCCACACACCCATGGATGATTAACATATCACAAAGATAAGGAGATTCCACCTCCTTGATACAAATAGTTTGGCCCAACAACCTTTGTATCCTCAAAAATCCCTCTTCATGAGGAGCTCACTCCATATATCAACAATTGGGTACATAAGGATGCACCTCCAAGAAATCAAGCATGCCTTGATCACTTCAGCCAGAAGTATCCCCAAGAACATAAGCACATCACTAACAAATGGAACTATCAAGGTGGTGGTCTAGGACTAGAAGAAAGAGGCATGCAATGCCCCATCGATGCACACAAGTGGGAATCAAAGTCAGGTCTTAGCTTTGGCATACCCACAACTGGGGGAACCAATGAGAACGGTCACACTTTTTCAAACATTCACTGCATCCTTATCAAAATCAAAGACATTCTCGAGGAAGTTGAAAAGAGAGCCTACAACGATATCCCAGACCAAATCTCCTTGGGAGACTCTGTTCTCCAAGAACTATCCATCCATTTCATTGACCTACCACTCGCCCATCCACAACTCACAGATTGGGACCAACTAAGCATCATACACATTGATGAGTTCACATTAGAGGAAGCACTTTTGAGATTCATGGGAGCCAAAACTCCTCACAAGAAAGGAAATCTAGATTTTGCCTATATTTATAAGCTAGATCCCAAGGGGTATTTTGGAGAAAATCCTCAACCTAGTTCTGATGCACCCAAAACTAGAACTAAGGTGAAACCAAGACTAGTTAAGGTAGCAAAGAGAACCCCTTAGCAAGAAAATCTAGAATCACAAGAAAAAAAAGAGGATTTAGCATTGTCTCCTCAAGATAATCGACCAGAGATATCTTCTATTCTAATTGAGGATACTAGAGAAGTCAATATCAGTTCTTCAGAGATCCCCAAAATTGTTCACATTGTTGCATCCCTATCACAAGACCAAGCTGATCTCCTCTTTGAAGTCTTAAGAGAGAACATTGGCTGATTTGCATGGTCATATTAGGATATGCCAGGACTTGATCCAAAGCTTGTAGTTCATCATCTTGCAGTCGATCCAAAGATCAAGCCCGTCAGACAAAAACTTAGAAAAATGCACCCCAAGGTGGCATTACTAGTCAAAGTTGAATTAGAAAGAATGTTAGCTGCTAAGATTATCTGACCTATCGACTACTTAGAGTGGATCTCCGACATGGTCCCCATCACTAAGCCTTCTGGTGACATCAAAATTTTCACTGATTTCAGAGATCTTAACAAAGCTTGTCCAAAAGATGATTTTCCCTTACCCAACATAGATATGATTGTAGACCTTGCAGCTGGACATGAAATTCTATCCCTCATGGATGAATTTTTTGGGTATAATCAAATTAAGATTGTAGAAGAGGATCGGCATAAGATAGCATTCACTACCCCTTGGGGAACCTTTTGCTACAACATGATGCCTTTTGGCCTAAAGAATGCTGGGGCTACCTATTAAAGAGCTATGACAACCATTTTTCATGATCTCATCCATAGCATTTTGGAGGATTATGTGGATGATATCTTGGTCAAATCTCATACCTTCATGGATCATCTTTTTGACCTAGAGAAATTTTTTGATAGGTTAGCCAAATATCATCTCATGCTAAATCCCAAGAAGTGTGTCTTTGGGGTCACATCTGGCAAGCTTCTAGGCTTTATAGTTTCTAAACAAGGTATAGAGATCGACCCCAAGAAGGTCAAGGCTATCTTAGACATGCCTCCTCCCTAGACACTGCAATAGCTTCACTCTCTTCAGGGAAAGCTTCAATTCGTTTGACACTTCATCTCCCAGCTTGCAGATAAGTGTACACCATTTGTACATTTACTGAAGAAGGATGAGAACTTCAAGTGGGATCCTTTATGTCAGTGCAACTTCAATCAGCTCAAGCAGTATCTCACCAATCCCCCTATTTTGGTTCCACCAGTTCCTGGTCGTCCCCTAATTTTGTACATATCAGCAATGCCTACTGCTCTAGGAGCACTTCTAGCATAGCTCGATGACTATGATAGAGAAAGAGCCATCTACTACATCAGTAGAACCCTAGTTGGTTATGAACTCAATTATACTCCTATGGAAAAAGCTTGTTTGGCAGTTGTTTTCTCAACTCAAAAGCTTCACCACTACATGCTAATTCATACCATCCAACTAGTCTCCAAGATCGACCCTCTCAAGTATATGCTCTCCAAAATAGCACTTACAGGATGTTTGGCCAAATGGGTTATGCTCCTTAGAAAATTTGACATCCAGTATGTGGACAGAAAGGCAATCAAAGGGCAAGCCATAGCAGATCACCTAGCTGATGTGCCTCTAGTAGATACATATCCTTTGATCATAGAATTTTTAGATGAACATGTCTATCTAATTGAAGAACAACCCCCATGGAAACTTTATTTTGATGGCTCACACACATCTTGTGGATCAAGGGCAGGAATATTGTTGGTCACACCTCAAGGAGATTACATTCCAAAAGCCTTCAAGTTACAATTCCCTAGCACCAACAATATAGCTGAATATGAGGCTCTCATAGCAAGATTAAAGATAGCTATAGAATGGAACATTACTGAGTTACAAATCTTTGGTGATTCTCAGCTCATCATCAAGCAAGCCCTAATGAATATCAAACCAAAGATGAAAAGCAATTACCCTACAAAGAGCTAGTTGATCAGCTAACCCAACATTTTACAAGGCTTCAGTTTACATAAGTGCCTCGAATACAAAACAAAGCAGCAAATGTTATGGCTACTATAGACTCACTCTTGGAAATTCCCTAAGTAGCTACACAATATGAGTTTTTAGTTGAGCAGCTCCTCACACCCGCCTATGTGAATGAGGATTCAAACCGTGTTTGTATCTTGGTTGGTTCCCAATCCCCTTGGTACCATGAGATTCATGCTTACCTTAATGATGGTATCATATCCCCTCACCTCACACGTACCCAATGCCAGAACCTCATTAAAAAATCATCTCGCTATGTTATCATAGCCAATACCCTATATCGTCGGGGTTATCACGATACTCTCTCTCGATGTTTAGATGAAAATGAGGCCACGATGGCATTAAAAGAAGTACATTTTGAACTTTACAGTGCCCACACGAGTGGTATTTTCCTAGCACGACAAATCCTTAAAGTAGGTTACTATTGGCCTACCAATTAAGAAGACTCCTGTGACTTTGTCAGAAAGTGTCTCCCATGTTAGTAGCATGCAAATTTTGTGCACGCTCTAGCACAGGATCTATAACCTATTGCACCACCTTGGCCTTTCACTTGTTGGGGCCTTGATCTAGTTGGAACTATCACACCTCTCTCATTTGATGGACATAAATGGATAATAATAGCTATAGACTATTTCACTAAGTGGGTGGAAGCAGTCCCCCTAGTCTCAGCTATAGGAGTTTAGGTCTCCAAGTTCATCTTGTACCACATTGTTTGCCACTTCAGCATCCCATCGACCATCTTCACCAACCATGAAGGTAACTTTGAAAATCTCAACATGGAAGAATTATGCACTTTCCTCCACATCCATCACCATTTTTCTAGCCCATATTTCCCACAGGGTAACGGCCAAGTAGAGGCAACTAACAAAACCCTCCTCAAAATCCTAAAGAAAGTTGTCAATGATTTCGGCTGTGATTGGAACCTACAAATAAATCCATCCCTATAGGCCTATCAAACCTCCTTTCGTACATCCACAGGAAAAAATCCATACTCCCTAGTCTATGGTGCCAAAGCAGTACTACCCATAGAGGTTGAACTTCCCTCCTTGTGCATATCTTTGTAGGGGCAAATATTAGATGAAGAATATAGAGTAGCTCGGCTCACCTAGCTAGATCTCTTAGATGAGAAGTGACAACAAGCCTATGATCATCTCACAGTCTATTAAACTCATCTCAAAAGGAATTTCAACAAGAAGGTGCTCCCATGACACTTTCAACCAGGTGACATGGTCCTCAAAGAAAATATGAAAGTCTAAGCTAATTGAGAAAAGAAAGGCAAGTTTGAACCTACATGGCTTGGTCCTTATGTTGTCATTGCATCCTTTGACTCTGGAACCTATCAACTATCTACACTAGAAGGAGAACTCTTGAATGATCCTACTATCATCATTTATCTCAAGAAGTTCTATGGTTGAAGATCCTTGGTATACCCAGCTTTTGAAAAATACAAAAAAATAGTAAAGAGAAATAAGCATCCAATGGTAAAAACTTGGCAATTCAAGCGCCTTGGATAGGTACTTTGGTGAAAACCTAGTAATTCAAGCACCTTGTGTACTAAGATTAATCCATTATCTATCACTATCCTATCCCTCATCCATTCACCCACCATCCCATAACACACCTACTTGTTCACTTGGTGTTCCAACCAAATATCCAAAATCTAATGAAGCTTGTAAATACCTCCTGTATAGCTTGTAAATCTTGTACCTTAGCTTTTAAATCTTGTACCCTAGCTTGTAAATCTTGTATCATCGCTTGTATCATAGCTTGTATATCCAGATCTTGTCCAAAGCTTGTACCATATTCCAGCTTGTATTATATGCCAAATCTTGTACCCTAGCTTGTATCTTATCACATGCACACAAAGAATCCCATTTTCCTTAAGTTTTTCACAAACCATCTACCTATCTACCTATCAACTATTGTAGACATCCCACCCTTCACAAACATTTTCATCTCAAAAAAATCAAAACATGAACAAACTTTGTACATTTGTAACATATCTTGGTCTGTCAGCTTGTACATCCTCTTTAGCTTAGTACCATTGTATCTATCCAGCTTTCGTGTTAGTTCCTCCTTGATCAACATCTTGTACACATCGCACAACCCTTGGTTAGCTATTCCAATGCATCCTTTAGCTAGATCTCCTATCACCAAAGTGTTATCCTTCTTAGTTTAGCTTGTTAGATGCATCACTCATCCAAATCCATCAGCTTAGGTGCTCTCTGATAGATCCTTGTAGGATATAGCTTTTCTCATGTCTGATCGTGGTATGTTAGTACCTTGTCCCACCCATCTCGTTGGCAAATGGTTCTCTTTTGGATTTTCTCTTTCTTTTGATTTGGAATCTTCCCCTTTGGGTCTTGAAGTATCTTTTCCAAACAATCTTTTTGTTCCCTCCTCAAGGTTGCCATGATCTTCCATATCATGGTATACCCCAAATGGGGCAATCTAAGTGTAAGGTCTTATCAGGTCTTTTGTTTGTTTTTATTTTCTGCTTGTGGGTTACCTAGTGTCAGTTCCACGCTGCTTCCTCTGGGATTCATGTGTGATGCTAGGGCAATCCTTGTGTGTTTGTTTTGAGTCAGTCCATTAGTCCTCTGGATAGTTGGTGAAAAGGCTTTGATGTTCTTGGCAACTTTGGCAATTAACCAATAGTCCTATAGAAAATCTAGTGCTCAACTACATGGTGGTGCTTCTCTTTAAAGTATCCCCCTGCTCAAAAAAGCTTCAATGGTTTCCTTTCATCTCCATTATCCCCCATCCATATCTAGCATCTGTCTCTCCTACCCTAGCTTATGCATCAGTATCTCTTTGAATCAATCTACCCATTTAGCTTTAGGGATCCACCAATCCAATCAATCCACCAAGTCTCATCTTTCGAGCTCCACAATCCTAGTCTTAGGGATCTCTGAAACCCATCTTCCACCCATCTGACTCTTTGAAATCCTATTGCATCAGCTTTATCATCCCATCATCCATCTCCCTATCTTGGATTCCTTTTTATAATGCTCTGTTCCTTCATCCTCTGTAATCCCTGAGATCTTAAGCTTGCTTCCTCTAATGCCTTTGGTTCTCCCTTTATCATTCTCCCGTAGTGAGAGTTTGAGCTAGCTAAACCTCTTCTTTTAAGTCAATTTGAGTCTCCTTGCTCATCTCCGATTATTTTACTTTTCAAGAAGCCGTTGAGCCTTGCTTTCTCTCCCCGCTACCTTCTTGAGGGGGCATCTCGTAATCCATTCTCTCCTCTTCTAGTCTAGCCTTGGGCATCTTATTTTCTTATCTTTGATTCCATGCCACTTGTGGCATCATATCAAAGAGGGGCAAAATGTAGACACCTAAATCCTTTAGAAAATAAAGTATTTTTATTTTCTGAAAAAATTCCTGATGACATCATCATTAATTAATTAATTAATTAATTTTTATGCCATTAAATCTCTTTATCTTAATTAAAAATATTTAATTAAAGATTCCCTCCCAAAAATGTTTAAATCTTATTTAAACATTATTTCCTTATTTATTAATTATTTAATTTATAAATTGACCAAAAAACCCAAAATAAATAAAAAATTTATTTTTTGCCCAAAACTTGGCCAATTTCCTTAAGACCACTAACCTCTTCCAAAATCTTCTAATCCTTATTTAATTTTGATTAGAGGCTAATTCCATCATTTCCTACCCCTAATCCCAACTCAAAATATTTAATTAAGATTAAATATTAATCCTCGTGTTTATTAAAAAAGTTTTAATAAATATCTCCTCAACCCAAATCCTTGAAATAAATAAAACTTTATTTATTTCCTAAAAATCTAATTTATCCTCATCCTAAGAAGTTGTAGACTCTTCTAGAAAGTCTTCATCCTCATCCTAAAAAGTTCTAGACTATTCTAGAAAGTCTTTATCCTCATCCAAAGTCTAGACTCTTCTAGAAGATGTCTTTAAACCTAATAATAATCCCCTCCTAACCTTGTCACATTCCCTAAACATGGGTTAAGACTTGCTAACCCAAGCCAAAGCCAAAAAATATCTCCTCCTTCACCCACCCTCATTAAATGCCATCCACTTGCCTATCCCTAAGCTAATCCTAAACCATCCTAATCCATCATCTAATCATTTGCATAATCCTAAGCAAGCTTAAAACCTTCCTAATCAAGCCCAAGTCAAAATTCCTCTCATCTCTCTCAAAATATCCCAACCATAAAACTTAATGAAGCCCACTAGGCCATAAATGACTCTTCTAAGCCCGTTCATTGCTCTTACAAGCCATTATGAGGGTCTTTATGAAGATTTTATCCCTTGAGTCTCCTTTGTTGACTCATCCTTTCCCTTTCCTCCATCCTCTCACCCTGTGACATGTGTCACTCCCTGATTGGTTGTAAGGAAGCACAATCCATGTGCTCTCCTCTCATGCAATCTGAGCCCTCCATGAGCTTTTCCCCATCCTTTCATCTTAGCCCTCAATCCCTCAAGCCTCTTGCCTATAAATTGGATCCTTCTCCTTTGCAAAATAACACAATCCATGAAGTAAAGTCATAATGCCATTTTAAGAAGTCATTTTACATCAAAACCATACACTCACACCCAAATTCCAACTCCATTTTGAAGCTCTTTTTGAAGCATAAGCTTGAGCCTACATCTTATCTATTTAGACAAAGTCACTCAACAAGAGAGCTTCTTATTGAGAGAGCTCATTAATGGCTTATATTCTCAATTGAGAGCTCATCTTAGTCTATCTTAAAGTTTATGAATTTTATTTAGTTTGTAGAAGCTTTATTTAAATTTGGTTTCTATTAGCATACTAACATTGCTCATATACAGTACCAAGTCACCTATGGCATCATAAAATCCATCTCCTACTTGAAGATCCAAACCAAACCAAAAATTAATCTTGCACTGTCACCTCATCATTGTCACAAGCTCCCACTAAACCATGTATCCAAGCTATCCATGACATCATGATGAAAAACCATCCTCTAACCATGAGAATCAACCAAAGCATCAAACCATCAAAGAACTCAAAGTGCACATCATGAGCTCCTTAAAAAAAATCAAATAACCATGATCCTCAACCAAGAAGATATACCACCATAACTAAATAAAAAATTCAAGCTAATGAACATCTATGATGTACCTATATATCCAATCATGTCATGCCAAAATCTATGACACCATGATCACATCCATGAATCGAGCATCTGTCTCTCAAAGTGTCCAACCTGTCAGCATAAAATAGTCAACCATAATCCTCCACCATGACTGTACCTGGTAAAAAAATCTCATCTCTTCTATGTGAAGAAAAATTAGCAAATCATGTGACTTAGAGCATAGACAATCCAAATCCAAGCCACCAATTTAAATATGCATCAATAATGAAAGATCAATGGGCAAAGACAACCCATAACCAAGCCATAAATGCAACCTGTAAGTATAAACCACTTACAACACTGCACAACTTGTAGATCCAACAAGTCATCACACATATTCAAACCAAATACTGATAATTATATCATCATGAGATCAAACTGAATAATGAACTGAGTATACAATGACATCAAATCTAAATCTCTAATGCCATAAACTCACAATGTTACCATAGTCAAAATATACCTATAAACTATTCAAATTAATATATCACCAAATAAACCATGCCAAACCTACACCAAATCTGAACTAATGTGTAGAGCTCTCCAAGAGCTTTCCATTGACTACTCAAAGCTCAAAATTTGACTCTGCATGCCCAAGTTATGCCCTAATCCATGCTCAAAATAAATAACATTTGCCTTTAGGGCTCTTAAAACTTGAAAAAATCTCAAAATCATAAAACCGAACCTATGCCAAGTTGTAGTGCTCTGAATTAGCTTTCCAATGCCTATAAGAACTCTGAAATCTGATATTTTGAGAGAAAGTTATGGCCATTTTACTAAGATAGTCTTTTTACCATTTTCACTATGATTTTTAATTTTTTAATTTTATTTTTCTATGACAAAAATTCCGACGGGATTAAATTTGATAGCCTTCATGGGCTGAAACCAAAAAACTCTTTCATTTCCTCTAAATATGGCCAAACTAGGGCGTATTATATATCAAAATTTATGGAAACGTCAACTTGAATCCAATGGTGAGGTTTGTTTTTATCCAGGAGGTCATTTTTGCATGCTACCCCCAAAACCCTCATTTTAAATGAAACATCTGAAAAAAATCCTTTTCTCCAACAATTTCACATGCCCAAATTTTTTTAACATCTCATCATAACAAAAAACCCAAAACCCATAGATCTATAATAAATCATTCATATATCTTGCCCTTTTCTTTTATCCTCTCATGCATTCTCATAGATTCAATCTAGGGTTACAACAACACAACCATAGCTCTAATATTGCTTGTAAGGAAACTTGGCAACAAAGAATATAACCGTTTCCAAATAACCCATAATAGATCTGAAATAAATACAAAATTAAAATTCACATTCAAGAGACTAGACAACATACCCACAAAATTGTGACACAAGATATACCTTGGGAAACCCTCATTGAGGGAAAAACCCAGCCTCCAAAAGCATCCATCACCATGTATTATTTAGTGAAAAATATTATTTTCATACAACCATGAAAGCCTTCATGGCCATAGCCACAACCGAGCATACTATGTGAACAAGCATTAATCCACACATCCCATGCCATACTTCCAACCTTCACAAATGCTCCCTTGGCTAACCTGTCAAGCCTTGTCCCGCTCAACTCTTGCCTTTCTCCTTCTTATCACTTTACAATAACTACCCTTCTGGCTGCTTATATAGTAGTAAGTCCCACAAAACCACCAAGTGGTATTACATAAACCATGTGCCACCTAACCTACTGACCCCACATTTAATATTGGGCATTTAATTCTTTTTCCCAATATTAAATAATTACATGAAATATTATCACAATGTTACAATACAACTCATCAAGAATATTTCATGGAAATCTTTATATGTTGCACATCCATCTAGATGCAATACTACATAATACAATAAAATAATAAAATATAACAATACTATGCAATGTGTGCAACACCAATTATCTCAACAGCTAATTGGGCAGGAAGCATTGATGATAGGAAGAGCACTAGTAGTGGAGAATTCTTTCTTGGAAAGAGGCTAGTATCTTGGACAAGAAAGAAGAAAAATTATATCTCTCAATCAAAAATAGAAGCAGAATATGTTGTTGTAGTAGTCAATTGTTCAAATATTGTTTGGTTCAAGCAATTTTTGATAGGTATGAAGGAAGGAATTAAGGATCTAGTTGTTGATTTTGTTGGAAATACAATAGGGAAGTAAAATCTAAGAGGGTTACGGGGTGAATCAACACTTAAAACTTCCAACCTCAAAATTGTTCACTACACATCCATCTCACAATCTATGCATATAAACTAAAATACCAAATTAAGCATATACATCCATAGCATGAAAGTAAGATATTTAACACATGTTTGATACAAGATATTTGGTTACCTAAAAACCCTCCAAGGAGAAGGTAAAATTGGGGTGGGGATGACACCCGTAAATCTTCACTACTATAGTAATAAAGTGTTTCTAATGAAGGCTACAATGTTTTAATCATGAAACATGATCTACCCTATGAAAGGTATACCCTATTAAAGGCTTACAAAACTATTAGATCTTACCCTATGAAAGGATTTCAATACCTTTCTAGAAGTGTACCTGGTAAAAGGACTTTAACTTACAATGAAGTAAGCACCCTATTAAAAGATTTGCAATAGCCTGTCAAGACTACTCTATTAAGAGATTTAACTGATTCACCTATTAGAATGTTTTAGCAATGATCCTCCCGTTAGCACTCTATTTCTTGATGTTAGATCACCTCTTTCCTAATGTGTACTTGATCCTTTTTGATTAGATGTCTCTCTATTGTCTTCTACTTCCTATCCTCTATTCTCCTCTAACTAATTTTGCAATGTAACTCAAATTATAACTCTTTATTTACCATGAATGCTCTATTTGCACATGCAAACTTCTCTCCTTTCTTCTTTTACATTCATAAAAAATTTAGGGTTTTTCCTCCTTAAGAAGACCTAGGTGACTTATGATTAGGTATGAATCAATGATAGTGATTCACCTATATTTTTTCTTAATCCTTCCCTTTTTTCTGATTGGATGCATGCAATGCATAGGGATTCACAATTAAGATTTGTCCTTACTATCAAAGATTGTAAAATTATTCTTAAGTCAGCCCAAAAATAGTTTACATACAAGTTTTTTTAATTACAAACAACTATGTCAAAATTGCATAACTCAAAACTTGAAGTCCTTGATGCTCAACATCAACTACAACTTTAATGCTATAACTCAGCCTCTGAATGAATCAACATCCATTGATCACTTGATATCTATATTACTTGGCATATACTATCTACTCGGCACTTGAATGACTTGGCACTTACTAGTTACTTGACACAAACTAAATATTTGTTGCTCAACATATACTATGTGACAACTTATGCTTGACATGTATTAGTTGTTTGGTACAAACTAAGTAAATGAATTAAGTATATTTTCACTCATTAACAATCTCCCCATTTGACATTAGTGGTAAAAATAATTGGTCATGCATGGATAAATCTAGCCTTTCAAGCATAACTCAGATAATATCCATTTACATACAAAATTTTGAAACTTCAAAATTTTGCAAAAACTTATGACTCTTGAGCCATACCTCAAAATTCAATAACTCCCCCTGAGTTGATTGTGCTATTATGTATTTGAACCAAAATCATTTCTCCTTCTGAGTAGATTTGCATAACCTGATCTGTGCACTCTATTTCTAATATAGCTGATCTTTTCTCAAAAATAGTACCTCCCCAAAAATATTATCTCCTCCAATATCTCCCCCATACTTTATTTCTCCCTATTTTGACACTTATGTCAAAGGGTTATACACTTATAGTTTTTTTGTCCAAAAGAAATTTGTGGATCTCAAGAATAATTTTCAAAGCAACATCCTAATTGTCACAAGCTATCTCCATTGAATTGATTTGGATGGCCAACTTGATAGCAAGGTGAACTAAGCCTTCATGAGTAGAAGGATATGGATCTTTCTTCATGAGTGTTTTAGAAAAGGCTAGTTCCTTGTGTAATATCTCCATATGTGGAGTTAGGATAGACTAGATGTTGGTTGGTTTAGCCTTTATGTTTGTCCCATCTGCATGTAGCACTGCTAACTGACTCTGGGAGTTCAGGAGATTCCTGAAATGTTTTTCACTTTGGGCTAGAGACCTCAAAAAATTTATACTAGATGAATACATGTGAATCTCCAAACTCAATATGTGGCTCTTGATTTCCCATGTGAAGAGTGATAGATTGCACAATTTGGTGTATAAAGAGAAAATGTTCTCTAGTACCTGCTTGACATTGTCAATTTTGGTTTCTAACTCAAGTTGTGATAGTGCAATAGCACTTGATATCTTTTCATTGACCTTACTTTGGAACTTTCTTTCAGACCTTGCAAGTAATTCCTCATTTGAATCTAGGTCTATTTCATTAATCTTCTCAAATAAGTTGGTTAGCTATTCTATGATAGGCTTGGTTTCCTCAAGTGTTTGCAGCTCAAATGCATCAAGAAAATTTTTGTTGATATCTAATAGAGCTTGCTTCTACCTATGCTCTTGTCTAAGTAATTCTTGTTCCTTTTTCCTTGCAAGAGCATCCTGTAGTATGCCCATCTATTCAATAGTGATGGTTTCAAGATTAAACTTTGATAACTCAACCACTTTTTCCAAGTTCACATCACCAAATGATGTAACTTTAGCTATCTTGGATGTACTTGGACTCAGCCTAGATGATTGTAGGGGTATAGATTCTATATTTTTCCTATGAAGAAATTGACTTGGAGGAGTAGTAGATTCTAGATAAGTCACCAATACTTTTATTGCAAGTTGCTCCTCAAGTTTTGTTGTCATACCTAACTCTTCAGTCCTATCCTTTTCTTGCTCTTCATTCATAGATGCACTTGGATCTTATGTTGTAGGTGTGGGAGTAATATCCTATCCTGTTTGTGCTTGTGTTCCTTTATTTTCTTCTATGTCAGCTTTTTTCTCTCCATGCGTCTCACCCTTGTCATTTTCTTTTTCCTTTTCATTTCTAGAGACTGGAGCATTTTGTACCAATGTACTAATAGAAGAAGTAGATGTCTCCTTCCTTTGATATAGTACAATAGGTAATTTAGTAGGTATCAAGGGGAATTGAGGAGGCATTGTAGATGTCTCTTGTGCCTAAACTTTCTCCTCTTAAGATGTCTTGTTTGCCTTCTCAATCTCATAAAACTTACTAGTATAGGATTTTCACATAGTTTGGCCTAGATAGTGGATTATACCAGTATCTTCTTCAGTTATTTCTCTATAAGGGGATTATTATTTTGAGTGGTAGTATTAGAAACATCCTATATATTTATAGTATCATTTTCTATATTCAACTCATGTTGAGGATTTACACTCAACATTAGTATATCTTGTACACTCTATTATGTCGACTGCTCATCCTTAGCCAATGTTTGTGTGTCTTCATGTATCTTAGTGCCTTCCTCATGTACAACTATCTCAGTGTGAACTATGGTAACCTCAGTTATTTGTCATTGTTCATCTTTGTCCTTAACTACCTCAATAGGTTTTTGCACTATTGCCTTGGGTGCTTTCAAACCATATAATGACTTCCAAATTTGAGTGGTCTTCAACATCCTCAATATTATTCTGTAGTATGTTGAATGTTCTATATTTAGGTGAAATTTTCCTTGCATTTTTCTTTATTTCCTTTGCATTTTTTTCCCTATCTAATTCTGGCATCACTTGTGCAAGTATAGTCTCTTTGATTTGTATTTCTATATTGAAACTATATTGCATCTTCTACTCAACTATTTCACATACATCTTTTTGTAATGATTTGGAAATCTCAATGGAGTTTGTTTGAATATATCTATCATGGCATATATTGACTCCTCTACTTGGTTCATTGAAAATTTTCAAGTTTGTCAAACTCAATATGTGTGAGACCAAATAAATCAACATTATTTCTTATGTTCTCATATATATTGTCTAAATCTAAGGAAGGACAATGACTTACCACTTTGAATTGGCTATTGTCATTAGATTTTTTCCTCTCTTCATTAGATTTACCTGGAGTTATATACTTTCTCTTTGGTCTCTTCTCATGCTCCTCTTTTTTACTAGTTGATCTATCCCTCTTATCTTTTGGCTCATTTGCCTCTTGGGCCTTTTCGGTAGTAGCTCTTGTGCTGGTTCAAGTTGCTTGAACTACATGCTTAGGTTTTACAACCTTCCTTGGTTTGCTAACTGCTAAGGCTTTAGCTTTCCTCTTCTTTTTCTCAAGTGCTTCACCAGCTTCTTCTTCCTTGACACCTTCTTCAATTTCTATCTCTTTTGCTTGATCTTCCCCTTGACCTTAAGTTAAGGCCAATGGTTCCCTAGCAGGTATATCTTCTTCTTCTTCATTTTCCTTTGCTCCTTCACCAAATTTCTCTTTAACCTTCTTGAGAATCTTGTTTTCCTTTCGTATGATTGAGGTAGTCTTTAAATCCATTTTTATCTTATATTTGGCCACATCATAATTCCCAAAAGTAGTAGCCTTAGCATCTACATCTTCTGCAAGTAATGCTCTAATTGCTGTAGAGGCTTCATCCACATTAATCTCATAGCCTAGTGGTCTCAACCACCTTACCATTAGAACAATTTCTTGAACATATGTAAAATTAGTGTCAACTAGAAAGAAAACATCATTGAAATGTTTCTCAACTAGTGAAATTGGTATCCTTGGCCTTTTCTTCATTGATTTCTTGAAATCTTCAAAGTAGTTGGTCATTATAGAATCAAAATTATTTCCAAGTTGCTCAATAAATTCACCTATTTTCACTACAATAGATCCATTTTTTTTCCATGAAACTTTACAAAAAGTAGGGAATGCATTCTATACATAGAAGAATTGAACCAAATTTACATTATGCACTCTTGGTCTTCCTTATTGCTCCCAAATTTTCTAACTATTGCATCTGCAACTTGGCAAGGTCATAGGTATGATCCTTCTTAACTATCTTATAGCCTATATCAATAACAATAAAAGATACACTATTGAGCCTTCTAGATTGATATAATTTATGCGTTATCATCCTTACTACAAAAGAAATTAGGGGATCTGAGATAGTGTCAATTGTCATTCCTTATTTATTCCACATTGTCCCTTTATTCTTCTCAATAACTTCTTTAGATTCAATCCTCATGGTTTTAGGTCAGTTAAGGGTTGGATACCCTATTAATTTGTGTAAAATCTTCTTTTTGATCTTTACTAGTCCATTATCCAACCATATAGAATTATCAAGTCTACTCAAAATGACCTTTTTCCATTCAATTTTGAAGACACTGGGAAAATCTAGGGCATGAGTTAACCCTTTTCTCTCTACAATTTTGAATTCTTCTTTCAACACTCCATTTTAACATAATTTCTCATAGGTTTCCATAATTTCCATGTCACCTATGCTACCCACCTTTTATGTGTAGCAACATCTCACATCTTGAATCATTAAAACTTGAGGTGGTATCATCAATAACACACTAGATGGATCTTGTTTGTAAGCAATATCAAGAATAGTTCTAAAGTTTGGTTGTCTCATCTCATTTCTTATAAATTGTACATTCAAAACTTCTTTACCCTCTTTAACCTTAGGAGCTAAAGAACTAGACACCATTATGAAAACCTAGGGTTTGCAAAAATTTAAACTGCATACCTTGGCACATGATAAATACCTTTGTAATCTATTGAGATAATTTCAAACAAATGTTGAATCCTATTTGCAAATGATTGGAATGATCTCTTCAATTTTCCTTTATCTCTTCATGCTTCTCTTAAAATTCAAATGATATCAAATGAGTAGAAATTGAACATATAGAACTTAAAAACTTGCATTTAATGTTCAATAATTACATAATTGTAAGCTTGTCTTCAATATAAATTTAAACTTACTTAGCTTCCATGAAGTTTCCTTTATGCTTAGCAACCACTACAATCTTGGTCAACACTATCACCTTTTATAGCTCGACGTCAACTAATATTTCACTCGACAACCATAGTAAGAATTTTCATGCTCGACAGTAACATGAAAACTCACAAAACTTGAAGATTTCTTTTGCATTCTAATCAACATCTTGTATCTTTCTTGATGCAAAATATAATATTTTCAGAACTAAATCTGTGGAACTAATGTATAGTATGTCTTTTGAAAATCAGTCCCATACATACATCTTGATTTCTTAATTGGAGGTGGTGTGATCACTTGAGCCATTGGGTGAAGTGATCCCATCTACACTTGATGTGCTACAATCTTCCTTTCTCTTCCATGTCTTGTTAATCTTATCTCTTACATTTTCAATATTTTCCTTTTCTTTTCCTTTTTTGAACTCATTGCTCAATGCCTTTGACCTTGTTGAACAATTCATACTTATGTGACTAGTCCTTAAATAGCTAAAACATGTACTTTGACTCAACCACCTTTTATAGTCACTTCTAAAATGTGTTCTTATGAAATTTTCATCACCATGTCCATACTCTTGATAATAGTGACAACTATACCTAGTATTATAATCCCAATTATGAGAGCTTCCATTGTTCTTTACCTTTGTCTTCTTGTTATATGACCATTTAGGCTTGGATCTGCACTCATGTTCTCTATTCCCATACTTTTGACAGTTATAGCAGTATCCTTCAAATCTTTGAGTTTTTATGGTCTTGGTTCTACATTCATGTGCCTGATATCCTTGTTTGTTGCATTTGTGGCAATGACCTATGAAGTTTTTCTTAGGATTCTAATTTGTATTCTTGCTCCTATAAACATTAAAAATATGACCTATTTTACCACAATTATGACAAGTAGGTTTGGAGTTCTTACATTTGTTACTTCTTTCTTCACCACTTTTGGATGATTCTCCTTCTTCAATACTAGTGTAACCCAATCCAAAAGTAGCACTATTTGATCTAGAAGATCTCATTAATTGCTCAAAGTACTTGATGGCTTCACTAGGTTTGTTGAAGCTTTCATCAAACTCTTTTTCTCTTTTTAGATCATTTCTCAATTGTTCATTCTATAACTTCAATATTGCAATCTCAATATCTTTTGCATTCAGTTCATGATTTTCAATAATCATTTGACTCAAAGTTTTTAATTACATGTTAGCAACCTTATTTACCTTTGATGTTTTCTCTTCTAGTCTATTGGTCAAAATTCTTTTGTCATCTTCAATCATGACTTTATCTTATTCAACTTTTTTCTTCTTCTTGATCACCTCACATATCAATATTGATTGGACTTCTTGTTCTCTCTTGAGATTTTTAACCTCTTTAATTGGGGTTCCATTCTTTTCCATTAGATCTGCAACTGCTACATCAAATTCATTGGTGTTTCCATCTACAAACAATTTAGTAGTGTCAATTTCTTGGTAGTGTGTGTCATTCTCTTCAATAGCTATTTCCTTCCTTCTTTTTAATGATTGCTTTAACTGATTTCTTGCTTCATTTAGATGATGTAGGAAAAGTTTGATTTCAATATTTTGGTTCTCAATAGTCTTTACCAACTTGTAGACTTTTATTTCCAATATCTTTCCTCAAAGCTGCAAAGCTTTACTTTCTAGAAAACTCAACTCTGATACCAATTATAATAAATACAAAAGGGAAGTAAACTCTGGGGGTGGTGAATCAACACTTAAAACTTTCAACCTCAAATCATTCACCACACATCCATCTCACAATATATGCATATAAATTGAAATACCAAATTAAGCATATACATCCATAGCATGAAAGTAAAAATATTTAACACATGTATGACACAAGATATTTGGTTACCCAAGGAGAAGGCAAAACTAGGGTGGGGATGACACCCACAAATCTTCACTATTGTAGTAATAAAGTATATCTAATGAAGGTTACAATTTTTTGATCATGAAACATGATATACCCTATGAAAGGTATGCCCTGTTAATGGCTTACTAGATCGTTAGGTCTTACCCTGTTAAAGGATTTCAACACCTTGTTGGAAGTGTCCTTGGGAAAAGGAATTTAACTTACAATGAAGTAAGTACCCTGTTAAAGGATTTACAACAGCCTATCAAGACTATTAAGAGATTTAACTAATTCACCTATTAGAATGTTTCAAAAATGCCCCTTCGATTAGCACTCTATTTCTTGTTGTCAAATCACCTCTTTTCTAATGTGTACTTGATCATTTCTGATATGATGGCTCTCTGCTATCTTCTACTTCCTTACCTATGTTCTCCTCTAACTAATTTTGCAATGTAACTAAAATTATAACTCTTTAGTCACCATGAATGCTTTATTTGAGCATGCAAACTTCTCTCCTTTCTCCTTTTACATTCATAATTTTTTTAGGGTTTTTCCTCTTTAAGAAGACCGAGGTGACTTATGGTTAGGTATGAATCAATGGTAGTGATTCACCCATAATACTACTTCATCCTTCCCTTTTTTTGATTAGATGCATGTAATGCATCAGGATTCACAATTAATATTTGTCATTATCATCAAAGACTGTAAAACAATCCTTAAATCAACCCAAAAATAGTTTACATACAAGTTTGTGCCATTACAAACAACTATGTCAAAACTATATAACTTGGCACTTGAAGTCCCTAATGATCATCATCAACTACAACTTCAATGTTGTAACTTGACCTATGAATGACTCAACATCCATTGATCACTCGACATTTGTATAACTCAACATATACTATCTGCTTACACTTGAGTGACTTGGCACTTACTAGTTACTTGACACATACTAAATATCTATTGCTTGGCATATACTATCTGACAACTTATGCTCAACATGTATTACTTGTTTGGCATGAACTAAGAAAATGAATTAAGTATATTGTCACTCATATGTCAAAACTAATATGAGATTAACAATTTTCTATGATAACAGCATGTAATTAATGTTTCCAAAATTTTTGTAATGCATACCAAAACCAAGCACATTGAATTAAGTATCATTTCTTAAGAGAATCAGTGTAAGACAAGGAAGTATGATTGGAATGTGTAAATACAAAAGAATAGATTGTAGAAATTTTTACCAAAACATTTCTTAATGATTAATTTGTGTATCTAAGAGGTAAGATAGGGGTCATGCCCCTATCTAAAGCTCACTAATCAAATTTTAGTGATGCATCAACCAAGCATGTTGAATATTAGTTAAGTTGGTGCAATATTGTAAAGGGAAGATTACATATGAATCAGTACATCAGGTGTGTGGAAGTTTACTTAATGCTATATTTGGCATGAGATGTAAAAGTGGGAGAGTTCTATCATACATTAGAGAAATTTAATGTCTGATAGGGAGAGTTTTGCATCATATATTAGAGATATTATTTATATATATTAGAGATGTCAAAGAGGGAGAATGAACTTGAGTTGATATCAAAGAGGGAGAGTCTAAAGACCTCTAACAAGGCCACTTCTCTAACAAGGTGGAATTTCTAGATTGAATTGTCTAAAGACTTCTAACAAGGCCACTCCTAATAGGGTGATTAAATCCTTTAACAGGATCACACTTAATGGTCTGGTTTGTAACCTTAACAGGAATGGCTCCTAATAGGGCTCACTTCAAAAGAGTGAAATAGTAACAAGTTGCAATTGGTGGCTTTTTCCAAATTATGTTTCCACATTAAATCTTAGTATCATATGTGTTCATGTTATTTTCTTTCTAATTATACAACTAAGTTAATTGTGGTTAATTGTGGATAATAACATTAAACATCTTAATTAAACTTTAGGTTTTAGGTCCTTGTAAAACTTGGTGGTGCTTTAATGTTTATCTTTAGTTTTTTGTAAAGGGTTTTAGGTCCCTTCAAAAATTTATTTTACTATAATCTAAAATATTAAACATCTAAAGAAACATTTATTTTAGTATTTTTTGAGTAACAAATATTCTTAGTGTTTGTCGAGTGATTCAGTGCTAACCAAGTTACAATAGTATTTTCCGCAGAGTTTGGTTTTTTATTTGTATTGATATCTAATGTATTTGGGATTTATTTTTGTGGTAATTGATTCACCCCTCCCCTCTCACTTAATCATATTATATTTCCACTAATATATGTATGTATGTATGTATGTATGTGTATATATGTATATACATACATATATGTATGTATATATGCATGCATGTATATATATAAATTTAGGGTTCATAGATTAGTCACACAAAAAGGATACACCCTACTATAGGTGACTGTTGGATAACCTAGCATCATTTTATTGGAGGCCATATGCCAATTATGAGGATTGGGAAAAGATGAGAGATGAGCTATCCTACATGTTATACAATAGGCCATTTATAGGCAAGCATCTAGTGATAGTGGAAGAGGTTCTCCATTAGCAAGATGTGGTGACATTTTGGCAAGAGGTAGTAGGTCAATGCAAAGATGATCACTTATGCTAGGTATTAGGACTAGGATGATCATGGGTGACTAATAATGTTGAGCTACAAATCCTATTTATAGGAGACCATGCAACTTTAATAGATAACATGTGATATGTTTCTAATAGTGATAGATATGGTGGCCTCAATGAACTACATGTGGAAGATGAGGGCACACCCTTTTTGAGGTTCACTTTCCTATATGTAGTGATGGTGGACAATGTAAATGATGATGATAGGGATGACAGAGGGGATGGGGGGAGAGGAGATAGGAGGCAAGACATGACTAGTTGTTCTACGAGTCAAACTCCTAGTAGTTGGCTTTCCACCCAATCTTAGAGTAGAGAAACTACTAGGAAAGAGGAGGAAGAGCCAAAAGAGGAGGAGAGATCAGTTACAAGACATTGACTAGACATGGAGAGAGATAGGGGCTAGACATAGGAGTGGTCTATGTTAATAGGTGGAGATGATGAGAGGGATTAAAGGATCAGAGTGCTAGAGGTAGAGATCCAATAGGCCAGAACTATCATCATGGTGAGAGAGAAACTATTGATAGAAAAATGTGTCAAAGAATAGGATAGTGAGAGCATGATAAGATATAGAGAGAAATGAGACCAGAGTAACCTACTATTTAGGTGCATACATAGTGAAGATGCCTCTAGAGTAATAGGTGTCTTGCTATTTAGAAAGAGTAGGAAAATCATAGGGCACAACACAACCATTGAACATGATGTAGGCTCCTCCACCTCCACCACCCATAATGGAGGGAGGAATCTAGACTTAGATTTAATCTAGGGATCTATTTTTTTTATGTACTTGAGAAATTGATCTAGATTTTGATACTCATGTTGTATTTGTACTTGATATTCCACCATATATATGACACTACTAATTTTCCCCTCCATTTTCAACATTATGTCATTTTGGCTTATAAAATTCACTTTTTTTATCATGTCCCAAAAAGATCAAAGTTTTGATGCCAATTAAGTTTTTTGTTCAAATTTGGATATTCATTAAGTTTAGTATCAAAATTTTGATGAAATCAAGATATAAACAAAAAAGAAAAGAAAAGTGAAAGTCAGTTCATTTTTTTTTAGGCAAATCATGGGTGGGAGCACATCAAAAAACCATTTATAAGCCTATTTTTGCTGCTAATCATGCCAAATCACAATGGATAAGTCCATTTTTTAAGGGAATGTGTGTTGGTAGTAATGGTAGAAAGTAAGTGAATGAAAAACTAGGGCTCACAAGGATGCGACTAAGGGTAGCTAAGATCGATTAAGGATTATTTGGATTGCCTATTGTATATACTTATTTTTAAATTTATATTTCTTTCATTTCCACTGAAAAGATCACTAGAGAAACATAGATGACAAAGGCACAACAAGAGACAAAATACATATTCAATCCTTAAGGGAAAAATATAAATATAAATGACTAGAAAAATCTTGTCTATTTTATTGCATGATAGACAAATTCTTTAAGCACAACAAACCATTCATTTCTAGAAGCCTAGAATATTAAAGAATTCAATAAATCCAATTGCAGTTCATCAATTATAGCTAGTTTTTATTGGAATCCAAGAAACCCAATTGCACCCATCACTTATGGCTAGATATTTTGGAATCAAAGAAAAGAAAACAAGAAGAAGAGAATGGCTATGATTTGAAGTGCCAATGAAATGAGCCTCAAAAGACCATTTCATAAGTTGGGATATTTAATTCATTTCATCTCCATTGAATCCCTTCATAGACCCATATCAATTTTTTCCATAATTTGACTCAAGTGATCTTCTCATAGAAGAAAAACATGCTCTTTTTCTACAAAGCCAAGAGTAGTAACACAATCATCACATCCTTACAACAATGACCAATAAAAGGCTCTTATGGACTCCAACTTAGAATCAAAATTAACCCATAAAATATGGTTCACCATTGGTTGTGGAGCTCTAGTGGCAATGTCTCTCAAATATATCATGGCCATGGATTCCATTAAATCAGCTCTATGTGGGTTATTATCAGCCTACATGGGCTATGTATTTGTCGACCTAGGAAGTGGAATCTACCATTGGGGAACAAATAGTTATGAGGATGCAAACACACCCATTTTTGGTCCTTAGATTGATGTATTTCAAGGGTAATATAAAAGGCCATGGACTATAGAAATACTAATCAACATCAATATTTTTATGAGTTGTAGTTTAAGTGTAGGGTTTAATCATTCCTTATAAGAATACTAATCAACATCAATGTGGTTAAATGTGAGATTTGCTACTTTTATATGTGCTATCTATATTTTTGTATTAGGAATAGATTTGATCAAACAAATTACTTGATTGCAAGTGTTGCTATCAACAATGAAATAGCTATATAGAAATATGAGATTCACAAAGTTTATCTATGCTAGTTGTATTTTTGTATTAAAAAAAGGGTTGTGTTGTGACACAAATTATAGCACTAATTTTGAGTACCATTATGAAAACTAAGTCTAATCAAGCCCCTGTAAGAGATTTTCATGCATATTTACCCGACCACCAATTCGAGGCCTATGATGTGTTTCAAGTGTTTATCACTTTCAATTCAAAATATACATGCATATCATGTTGATAAATTTCCATTCCGATTCATTTCATGAAGTTTCATTTTCAGCACTTGTCATAATTTTCATATTTGTTGTAGTGTCAAATAAATTTCAGAAGGCTAGTTTGCATGTAAATACCTTGCACCTACTTGTGTGTCATGATTCACCACTTTTGGATTGTCTAGTATGTATATAAGAGAACATATGTTTCATATTTCAAATCATTTCAACATTTTTTGGTAAGGTTTTGAATCCTTCAAAGTTGGTTTTTATTTTTTTTCATGATGATGCATATTATTTAGAATTTTGGTAAGCCATGTTTGATAGTGAATATTTTATTATCCGTTAATAATTTTTAAGAAATGGTCATACCATTGAGTTTTAGTCATAAAATATATCCTATATTTCAAATTTGACGTCTTGATGAATCCATTTGATGAGTTTTCCAAAATGATTCCATTCGCAAAAAGTTAAAATTATCCAGCTTCCATTTATGATAGTTAGCAAGTAGCCTTGTTTGACCTACTACAACTTTGACCTAGTTGAAAAAAATGCAATAATTATTTCACCATTTAATTCTAGGATTCAGAGACATGTTGGGTTCCAATTTTGATCTTATGATGAAATATTTTGACTAGTTTTCAAACTCTATTCCAAACACAATCTCTACAGTTTTACTGGTAACCAAATGTGTATATTGATTGGTAGGCTTGTTTGGACATTATAACTTTGGAAATGTGATATATGAAACAAAATTGACTATTATATTGTGTTTTAGATTGAAAATACTAAAAGTATGCCAATTTTCTACTCTTGATGAATCTGTATGCACACTTTCCTAGGTCCATTCTATTTGCAAAAAAGCTTTATTTTGATAGGTCTAGTTCTACAATTCCCAGAGGCCAACTTTGAACTCTTACCAAATTTTCCCATCCATTTGTTATGAAACCAAATTGCATGTTCATATTCTTCATGTGGAATTCTACCAATATCTCGAATTCCATCTCCTCAAGTGGTCGTTTGACTAATTTTCCAAGCCAAATCCAAATGTAATTTGTTGTTTTTGACATGTTGTTTATAGGATCAGTTTTGAATGATTAACTTTGACAATTTATTACTTTTGACCAAAATGTAGTCATGAGGTGAAATATAACAAGGTGAAAGTGTGTGGACTAGGAAACATGAATGCAAAGTTTAGAACCTCATTGTTTGATTTTGTCAAATTTTCAAATCCAATTTTGAGGCCTCCTGACACAAAATTAACAGCTTGTAGCAAAGGTTTTAAAAAATTAAGTTTTAAACAATGATTAAATGATTAGTTTTTCATCCTAATTAGTACAAAAAGTTAAATGGTTCAATTGCAGAATGTCAATTGTGTGAAAACAATTTTTTTTTAGCTAGACCCACTTTAGGGCTTGACTAATCTCATTAGATTGGTGAAATGTTTTGGAAAATGGGAGATGTTTCAATTAATTATAACCATATTGATTATTGATGATAAACAACATAAATTGTCTAGGACAATATGAAATGGGTAAATTTTTGTATCACAAAAGAATACAACAAGGATCCTCTTTTGGTTGACTTCAAATAGTCTCTTTTTAATTTTAAATGACTAAGAAAAAATCAATTTCAAGGTGAGTGACAATTTATTGGAGTCGAAATATAGTGATCAAGATGCTTGATTAATTTGGAAAGATGATGAGTTTAGTAGATTCAAGGATGTTTTATTTATGGTAAACCAAGATGAAGTGTGAGCAAGCGTTGGTGGGTTTTATGTGCAATGTTGAGATACCATATTTAAGAGTTTTGCTTTCCTCAGAGATATATCTAGAAACCATTGTTTTTAAGTGCATGTATAATCATAAAGGAGAATTGTTTGAAATTAGGAACCTCCAAGTCATGACCATATGCACCAAAATCCCATCCATTGAGGGTAAGCTACATAATTTCAAACTTGAAATTGTAAAAAATTTGTACTAGCTTGGTGGCTTTTAGAGCTTGTGATTTGTGTTAAACATGTGCATGCCCAATGCAAGGTAACTGGCACTCAAAGTTAATGCAAGCATGGATTTTGATAGTAGATAGATAGAATCCAAGACAAAAATCATCTAAAACTTCAAGGTGCCAATACAAAAAAGGAGTAACTTGAAGGACCAAGAAGTGGCAAATGAAAGTACAAGTGAATTTGTGATTTTCTTGATGATGCCAAATTCCAATTAAAAGAACTAAAATCATTAGTGGTCCACGATTGTTTTTTCCCTAGGTATGATAACATTAAAGAGATAAAGTAGTTGATTGCACCTTGGGCATGCTATATTTTATATTTTGTAGACCATTGTATTGGTTGAAGGCACTGATGAAAGTTTTTCAAATGACCAAGAAGTTGAGGGAGACATTGATTTACATCAAAATAATAAAAAGTACAAAGTCTATTTTGGTTAGTACAAGGTTGTGAGTAGATGTGTATTAACTTCTTATCTACAAATGAAAATAAGAGGCCAAAGTACCATCATATGCACCCTCTACCTTATGGAAGGCTTGACACATTGGTCATCATTTTAAAATATTGTGTTGATTCCTTATGTGGACAATGGATACATGATAATCATGGAGAGATATAGATCAAAATTGTGAGACCTCACCCAATTTGTCATAGCACCAATGAGATAATTACATTATGGTGATTTTAATCCTATGTTTTAATACACTTTTGAGACTGTAGGGTTATGTCATTTTAATATCTGCATTTTGATGATCCACAATTACCTCTACATATTATGACCTAATTGATGCATTTAATGATTCTATTTCATGTTGTAAGCTATTGACATTGCTTTAATAGAAATTTAATGGTAGAAATTCTTGTAATATAAGAAGGTAATGTTGAAGTGGAAATTAGAGTTAAAAGATAAATTTTGTTATGCATTGAGACCTAACCCGCATACCTAGGGATTCAATAGTCATGAATTCAGCATCTTGTCATAGACTATGAAGTTATTCAGAATATTAAATTGACCATGTTATGTTGATAAGTAAAGTTTGATTTTATAGTATTTTGAACATTTTACATGGAAATTATTAGAAGAAGTAATGTGATTAAAAGGAATGAAGTATGGAACTCAAATGTCGAATGTGATATGTAAGTTTTGATATTTTAATAATTTGAGGGTTATATGTGAAATGATTAAGAAAGGGAAAGTTAGTTTGAGATGATGAAATATATTCAAGCCTAATGTTGAATAAGATAATGATTTATTTTACATATGCTTATATGATTTTCTTGGACTACTGACGCTCGAGTTTAGTGTGTAGGAATTTGACCATGGGTTAAAGAGGAATTAAGGCTCAAACTACTACAAACATGACATAGCCAAGGTTGAATCAGTGGAAAAGATTCAAACCTCATTTTAATGTGTTTTATTTCGTATATGTGAATTGTATGTGTGCATAGTAGCCTAGTTCATGTATTATTGTAAAACAAGTCTTTTTTTTTAATATAATGTGATATTTTGTGTGTGTCACTTGACACTTGTGCTTGTTATGTGAGAGACATGTTATTCATCAATGGATCATGTGGCCACCTTATTCCATGATAAATGCCTCAATTGAGGAATTTGATTATTGCCTTAGTCAGTAAAAGGACAAGGTCATCACCTTGGAGAAGTTGAAATTTGAATCACCTAGCTTTGGGAGGGTCATAAAGTAACCTTAAGGTAAGTTGTGATTAAAATTAACCCTACCCATGTTAGTACTATAGGTTAGGGCTATTAATGACCTCTAGGGTGTCTAGTGGACCTAGGATACCCCATGAAAATTACATTCTTTATGGAATCCGAAAATGAGAAGGATATATATAGAGGTAGGGCTAAATGAGAAACTACTTGGCCACTCTCTAAATTTTAGAGATAGTTAGGTTTTGGAGGGAGAGGGAGTGGAGCTCTACTGCAACTATCCTTACCCTAGCATGGACCAAGGTTGGTATCTCAAACTTGCTTCTTTTACATTTCTTTCTTTTAGCATGGTTAAGCAAATCTCCAAGTGTGGAGTTTATCAATGGAGTAGCATTCATGTGAGTGTTTGAATGGTGTGCTTTCCATGTAGATTTTTGTGACACCATTTTGCATGTTGTTGTATTGTGTGGAGTATTGTGAGTATGAGGTTTGTATTTCCTCTATTTCCTTGTTGTATTATGGGTGTTGATATTATGTTGTGATAATGTGATGTGCTCTTGAAAATCTATTGTTTTATTTCTACTTGGTTTTGTTTTCTTGTTGTTCTTGAATGTTGTTATGGGTGTGGGACTTACACTCACCCTTGTGGGAAGGGAAGAGAAGTCTAGGGTGAATGGGCAACAGTTGGATTGCATAGTTGAGGACCTTGGAGTATGGGCTCCATTGTATGCCATTGTCATATTCATATTTTTCCTTGGGGGAGGATAAGAAAAAAAAAGAGAAATGGTGAGGAAGGAAGTAACTAAAGTATGGATTTGTAGGAAGCTAAAGCTGCTGGTTGTGTGTGGTGGAGGATTTTGTGTTGGTAGTGTGTCTAGTGGAAGATGTCTATGAAGCCCCGAAAGGGCATGATATTATGAAGCCATGAAAGGCCATTGTATTTTGTTGATTTAGCCCCAAAAGGGCATGATTTTATGGAAGATATGATATGAAATGGTACCTCCTTGTGTTTCCACCTTCACCCTATGTTCAAGGTCCCAATGGTGAACCTTTTTGAAATATCCTTGGGATGGGATTTGTTGAAGTTTTGATATGTAGTGTATATGTTTCTTACAAGTGTGTATGTGAATCCTAGTTTGAGCCTTGTTCCCCTAGCGTAGGGGTGGTCTCTTTGAGGCCTATGGTTGGGTGGAAAGCACCCATGGTCCTTGTTGTTTTGTTGTGATGCATTTGCAGGTTCTTAGAGAAAAATCTTGGAAACTTGGAGTCTTTGTTATCTTCCATGTGCATAGGAGGAGAAGATAATATTGCATTGAGATGAGATAGAGAGAAAAACTCCATCTTTTTATGTGAGCCTAAATGTATTGTAAGAGAAAGCTACTATCTTAGTTTGATTGTCAATGGAAAGATTGTGAGTGCTCATGTGTAGTAAAAGTATTTTCCACTATGTATATTCTGATATGTTGACTTCACTACCTTTTTGTGTATCATGATGGTATCACTGAAGATAATTCATTGTAATAATATTGTTGTTTTATTGGATGGTAACACCAATCAGGGATCCAAATTACTTGATGCTCTTGAGTGGAATGATAAAGAAATTTGATATCATAGAAGAGATAATATTCATAAGAAGAATTATCCTGGTGGATTGATATTATCATTTTAGTTCCATTGTTTACCAATTGTAAATGTACATTCAAATTTAGATCTACATGAGAAGATAATGTTGATCCTTGAGAAAATGGTTTCTAAATTTCATAATTCATAGATAGGGATAATCCAGATAATTTCATATAAAGTCTTTTCATGTAATGTTTATTTATTGGATTAAGTTTAATGTTTGAATGCTAAATGAATCACAATTTTAAAACTATACTTAGTTTATAATTATCTCATAATTATCCTTGCAATAACTTACCTTAAATATCTTAGATTACAGTAGAAGAAAATCAAGTGATCATATAAAATATACAAGGCTTAAGACATAAGCTTGCTGTAGGTGCACATTTTATCCTCTAGAAAATGTATGAGAAAGTAAAATAAATCTCTTCTCTTATTACAAACATTAAATTATTCAAGAGTATTCCTTAGACACCTAGGACCCTATAACCTATAAAGCATATTTTAACATAATAAACTCACCATCATATTAATTGCATTAGAAGGGACCTCATATGAGACCCATAACTCGAGTCAACACCCTATCAAATCAAAAGAAACTTAAAAAAAAAAAAATACAATGCTCATGTTAAACAAACCTAAACTAGCACCAAGTAATAATTTAAATAAGACATATCATGATAAATAACCTACTATATTATCTACCCTAGGCTACCACGGGTTGGTAAATGAGATAAAAATTTAATATGCTATGGAGACCAAGGTATTTAATTTCTCTGACATGACCAAGACTTATTTCATCCACCTATTCCCTAGGCGCTTTGTGCCTTAGAATATTATATTGGAATATCTTGCAAGTTTATGACATAGTTCTGACAAGAGGGGATGACTTCCATTTTGTCCTTGACACCTTGATTGCCTTGGAAGAAGTTATGGCATTTTATATGTAATTCTTCACCCACCTAATTAAGACTAGGATAAACTCCCACATTGCCAACAATATGGGACCAAGTAGCAAGTTGATTTAACATGGGAATTCGAAATGCATATCTTCTAGCTCAAAATAAATTAATAGGATTTGACTCATGGAAAAGGTGCCTATGCTTGTCTGGTTAAAAATTTAGTAAGTGAGTTCACCATGGAGAGAAACCCAAGGAATTTGCATGGTCTATGGGTAAGTGAAGAAGATTATGGGTTAGTAGCATGTGGGTAGTAGGGTGATTTGGAACTTTGCTAGAGAAAAAGTAATTTCATCTTCTTAAAAAAAATGTGAGTGGGGTCAAGTTAATGGACTATGACTAATAGGGTATTTTAGATAGATGGATAATTAATATGTTCATATGCATTCATTTTGTTACCTTAGTAGGGTGATTTGGAACTTTTCTAGAGAAAAAGTAATTTCATCTTCTTAAAAAAAATGTGAGTGGGGTCAAGTTAATGGACTATGACTAATAGGGTATTTTAGATAGATGGATAATTAATATGTTCATATGCATTCATTTTGTTACCTTAGTATTAATAAGGATAGATTATCTTTTAAAATCATTTTTTATGATATATATTTATATAAATGAATTGATCATTCTTTTCACTACAATTTCAATTGTAGTAGGTATTGACCCTAATATTAAAATGTGATGTTGCTTGCATTAGAGATATAATATAAATAGATAATTCAATATTAATAACTATGTCAATGAAAGATGTAAGTTGGGATAAGGAAAAAAAAACACCCGTTGATTTTGGGAACATTTTAAATATTCTAGAAAAGTGTTAATTATGTATATATTGTTATTTGAATTGATTGCCTAGAGTAGCATAGTTGGCATCAAATTTGATGATAGTTATAATGGATGGTTAATTGAGGGTTACATACATTGAAGAAATGTTAACTCATATGACAAAATAGCAAAGATGACATTGAAATGTGGAGTGTAGATTGAAGTAGTAGGTATGAGTAGTCTCTTTTCAAACCCTGGGTCAGTAGATGTCAGAGGGATGTCCAACTCAATGATGATATAGTTGTAACACACATATTTATTTTGGAGGTTATTTAGGCTTATGAAATTAATTAATTAATAATAAAAAATAAAATAAAAATTTTGCTTAATGTACATTTAGGGTAAATTTAGGGCATGACAAAAATCCTAGACAAAAAGCTTTGGATATTGTAATCCTGATCAGACATTGTTTTCATTGTGATATAGAAGGATTGATTTGTGATCGAAAAGAAGGCCTAAGCATGGGAATTGATTCACAATATTGAGTGCATGTGTAGGTAAGAATCTACATCAAAGCCAACATTATTTGACTCTTTTCTTAATCTACTTGTGCCAGTGTAACTAAGGCAAGTTAGAGAAATCTAGTGTAGACCAAGCTTGATGAAAACTTCCCTAGTTTTCTTATGAAAAATAATATATTGAATGGATTGTTCAATTGTCATTTACTGAATAGGCTATAAAGCCTATACCAAAATTGTGTCATTTTTTATTATGATGGGGATTTTTTGTCATGAGGAACACATGAAAAAGTTCTTAGTTTGTTGAAAATAATTTGCATAACAAATGGTTGATTCAAATGTCTTCCTCTATGTTGGTAAGAAAAAGCTAATGTAGTCTACAAATGCACATTATCATCACAAAATATGAAATGTGGGAAATGTGAAGATGTATTTGTGTCATTTTATTATATGAAGTGCCACAAAAAAAGGTAATGGAGAGGTCATTTATGTTTTCTCTCACTAGGTGAAGAAATCTATTGCTTATGATGTGTGTTATGGATGACAAAAGGATCTTGTGTGGCATGGATGCAAATAAGGTTGTTCACATTTATTCACCCAAAAAAATGGATGGAAGGATTCCCCACTTGGATCATATTTTAGGAGATGCGAAGTATATTTGTGTCAAAAAATGTATTTTAAAACAAGGAGGTAGAGTGATGAGGAGAATGATTGGGGAAACAAGTTGATGTTTTTGTTGATAGTAAAGAACATGACTATGCTCATGTTGGAGTCTAGTCAATGAAAAAATAATGACATGGTGATTCCTTATGTTACATAATAAAAAATAGATTAGGGGGCATCACATGCGAGACCTATAGTTTCGTTTTTGCATTGGAAATAATGTAAAAAAATTTGTATAAGTTCCTATATTCTTATGACTAAATGTATCGATAGGGAGAATGCTTGATGAGAGTGTAAGAAATCACATGAGAAGCATAATGCATTGGAGGATTTGCAAGGTTGAACTACTTAGGCATAGGCATGAAGTGCAAAAGTCTTCAAATTGTAGAAGCTAAAAACATACAAAGGGATTTTATCCTACATTGGGCCCATGGTAGTAATGTTACATATTTTAATTTAGAAGCACACCCACCTTTAATGTCTAAAGCAAGTTCTTTATCGATAATTGAGCCCATGTGTGGTGGACCTAGATGGCCAACTAGGTAGACTTTGAAGTAAATTTTGATTAATCATGTGCACTAAAGGAGGATGATATGGAAGACCAAAGATGAATGACACAATGGCACCTATCACACAAATCAAGGAGGCTAAGCTAGCAAGTAGGATATATGGCAAAGTGCTACAAAATCATAGTTGATGTGGCAAGTGTTGACATGTAATGTGACAAAGAGACAAGATGATATGTGGTAGGAGAGGTGACATGGCACAATGGCATGTGGCATAGTTTATGAGGCATGATGAACAGGTAGACATGACATGTAGCACAATGTTGTGATGTCGTGAATGACAAGGTGACAAAGAGACATGCTAACATGTGTTAGAGGTGATGAGATGGAAGAGAAGAGAAGACTTGAAGACAAAGTAATTAGATCTTGACATGTGTCATGAGATGGATGATTGTCACTTAGTTGCATAGAGAAGTTGTACACTGGTTAATGAAAGTGACAAAGTGACCCAATTAGAGAGTGCCACATGGCACTAATGTGGTAGTGGGTTTGGTGATGAAGTGGAAAATTTTTGACCCAATTAGGAGACACCACATGGCACCTAGGTGCCAAAGGACCCTAGTGGATGCTGACAAAGTAGGTAATGAGGATCTAACTAGCCAATTAGATTGCACCATGTGTCAATTTAGTCAATCAAAGTTGGACCCAAATTTGAAAAGGGAGGAAAATTTGTAAAATTTTCAAAATATTTTAAAAAAATTTCCTATTAAAAATGAAATGTGCAAGAATTTTTTAAATAAAAATGGATTTTAATATAAATTTTTGACTGTATAATAAGTGAAATATTTCCAAAATTTTAATGTGTATTCATCATTGTTAACCTAGATCTTCAAATAGATGCCATGAGCCTACTTTTTGAGAAAACATGACTATCATATATCAACAAAAAGGTCTTAGAGTCTACTTTTCATTTTTTCCATCAAATCTTGTGCAAATTCTAGTGTATGCAAGTTGTACCCAAATTTTATAACATGCTCCATTTCCAATTGTATTTTGGTTTGGGATTTTAGTTTTAGTTTGTAACCAAATGGTGAACTAGGTATCCACAAAACTTTGAGAGGGTCTTGCTAGTGATGGTAATTTGTCCCTAAAGTAGTTTAAGGGGAATTTTAGTAAAATTTTTGGTGGAAAGTCTAAGATTCTCTCAAAATGGGTTTTCTCATCATTCTTGGGAGATGTTTTCAAGTTCATTGTGCTAAATGATGAGATTTGATCCAATTTTCAATTGTAGAGAGGAAAGAAGTTTTACTTTAGAAATGGATGAAGATTCAACTGGACAAGTGTCAATTGCACATTAGATCCAAGATTCCCATCCTCCTCTATGTTCTCTTTATTTCTCTCTATACAAGGTTGGTTCTAGTCTTTTGGACAAGTTTCAATAGCTATGATTCTACCATTTTCTCATTATTTCTCTTGTATGAACAATAACAATGAAGTTATAGTGTTTAGCTATGATCTATTTGGTGTTTTAATGAGTTATTTCCATGCATCTTGAATGTACTTGTTTTAAAGAAATGAATACAAAACAAAAAATCATTTAATTTTATTCTGATTCTTATCTCCTATCTCTCTAGTTTGCAATCTTTTGTGGTGTATGAAAAAAGATCATAGATCTCAATTGTAGTTGGTTTAGAGCTATATGTCTTGATGTGTTTTTCCCTTTATTTAAAGAATAAATTAAATTCTTGATGTATCTTGATAGGGTTTTAGATCTCATGAAATTATTTGATAGGATGAGATTCAGTTTGAACATTGATGTATAATTCACAAAGTGAATGGATAGATCAAAATACCCTGATGTATGTTATGATTTTGGAATACCCAATGGACATGGCACTAATTAGTCATAAGATCTGCATATATCTTGTTGTTTCATATGTGTTTTATGCTAATAATAAACTTATAATAAAAATCATTTTCCTTTTCAAGTTGTAGAGCTGAAAAGGATTCCCACACTTAGCTTGTGAATCTTATTGATCATGGTAATAGTTGTTTCATGCCTTTTTCATTGCACAAGAATAGAAGGATTTGGGGTTTTCATCTTCTTAATATATATATTTAGATTTATGGTTTTTACACTTCATATATTTTAAAGTGCAGATCTACAACCATATTGTACTTAAACCAGATTTAAAAATAAGTACTTTCTATTTAGACAATAAATACAAGTTCCAATTTTTTACTCTAACCATTACATAAATTGAATCTAAGGTACAAGAAAAAATATTTACATAGAAAACTTTTCCTTCCCAAAACATAAATTTTCTTGAAGGAAACCAAGATTTAGATGGCTACATTTTCAACATGTTCTTGCATTCAAGTTAGAATAATTTTATACATCAGAATTGTAAGATAAGAAAATTTTCTTTGCACATAATCATACACACGATTTAAACTAAAAAAAAAATACAAGACATAATCATCTATATTTCTTTGCAAGATAGAATAATGAGTACCAAAAATACTCCTAACACTACTTATTTCCACCCTACCAATTAATGGCATCATGAGACCTCTTGAGACCTAGCCATATCCCTAAGAAGAATAGCTCTTTTTTATCAAAGATCTTGATTCCTATTTTAAGAGTTATTTCTAAGGTATTATGTAAAATTTCCTTTAAACTAAATTTCTATCGCATTAACAAGAACCATGTTATGAGAATAAAGAGAGAAATAAATTATATTTATTGCTTCCTTAAGATAGATCTACATCTTCAAACTGCAAGATAATTTAATTCTAGATGCAAATTTTGGCTATCTCTTCCTATCTCCAAGAATGGAGAGTGGGTGAACAAGAACAAAAAAATTTCCCACCTTCTTTTTAAAAACCCTAACTATCTCTTTCTATTCCTATTATTTTAATGATGGCACAAGTCTCTATTCCCTCCATTGTATCCCACTCAATATGTCACATCTCCTAAAAAGGGGAGAAAGCATGTAGTGTGTCTTCCACTTCTCAATTTTGTCACTCTTGGGAACTGGCTCATTTGGCAAGTCATAATGATAATGGGGACCATGATTTGACTTGAAAATGATCCATAACCCAAGGTACTATAACTTGGATAGGTTAATTTTACCTTAATTACCATCTAGGGTCTCATTTGCCCCTAAAACCTCAATTAAAAATTACATTTGACTTTTGAAGTCTTGATAGAATCTAATTCTTACAATTCTTATAGAGATAAGATAGAGGTTAGGATTTGAGTAACCACATTCTGACTAATACATTTTCATTAAATTTCCTCCCCTTATTGAATGTAACTTCAAGTGATCCCATTTGTAAATAACCACATTACAATGAGCAATGTTGACCCAGTTGTCATCCATAGGATTGTCTTAGCCCTCTGAATTACTTCCATGGTGATTTTCCTATACATTTTAATTCCAACATTAGTAACCCACAAAATCATGTACATATATAGTGTATGTAATTTACACCATCTACCTAATAAACTTATTATTCCCTAATATCTAAATATATATTAGGATCATAATAACATAACCCAAGATTGATTTCTATTTTCACAGTCACTTTATGCAAAATGCATTCATCACAACAAAGTATCTATGCAATTCAATTGGCCATAATTTAACTACTAAAACTATCTAATTATCCTAACAAGATGTAATGAAATAATATAAGGTACTTATCCATAAGGTAACTCACATTGGCTAATCAATATATCAACATAAAGTAGGCAATTCATCTTAGTGTGAATTAGATATAATGCTACCAGTTTCACATATAAACTATCATGTTATCGATAGAGAGGTCCAAATACTTCTATTTGTAACCATTGTGAATTGTATGAATAGAATCCCTAGTTGATCATAAGTTGAGTCTAGTTTGCACATGAATACGAAAAATTCTACTATACGAAGTATCACATACACATTTCACATAGTATTTAGATAGTTACAAACAAACCTATTTAATTGGACAATACTAATAATCATAGTACATTACACATGGATTATCCCTAATCATGTTTTTACATAATTCATATAATGTTCTTATTTTTCACAAAATTTTGCTCCCTTGTCCAAATTTTTTGCCTAAGGACGACCTTGTGAGACATGGAAACAACCTCTAAGCTATAGGACTTGAATTCTGAGGTTGAGTCTCTAGAGAAGGCCGACTTCCTTTACTATTAGGATGCACCTAACTACACTTGGAGAGGAAAATGGGGAAGGAATGCATGAAAGAAAATCTACCTAATCTAACCTAAGGGGTGATGCACCAAAATAGAGTGATCAAACCAATCTTTTCCCATACATGCACACTTGAACTATGATGACATCAAAGATATATAGATCCGAACATTGTTTTAATCTAACAATCATGTGCAGATCATAAAACTCAAATAAATGAGACAAGGAATAAGAGAATTCACTTATATATCATTCATAGCCCAAAAAGAGGTATAATCATGCAAGATTGCAGATATCCATAATACACTAATAAGAGGAAAATAGGTCTTACACAATACATCAATGGTTGAAAGAGATAAGGTAGAATGCCATATAGTTCAAAGGCAAAGGGGATTTATAGTAGCATCCCAAAGCAATGCTAGAGAAATAGAGATGGTCTAACCTTAATAAAATTTACCAAAACTACCTTTATAGCTTAGGCATAACTAAGATATTTTATATCCTAAACCAAACTCAACCACTATCATTTAAGGTAGTGGTTAAAGTTCACAATACATCAATGGTTGAAGGAGATAAGGTAGAATTTCATATAGTTCAAAAGAAAAGGGGATTTATAGTAGCATGCCAAAGCAATGCCAGAGAAATAGAGATGGTCTAGCCTTAACAAAATTTGCCAAAAATACCTTTATAGCTTAGGCATAACTAAGATATTTTTTATCCTAAACCAAACTCAACCACTACCATTTAAGATTGTAGAGAACAACAATATAGATCTAGAGAAAATTTGATCTTGGTACAAATTCAGATGAAAGACAATCCAATATTTGACACAAAACAAAGCCCTGAGAAGATAGAAATGATGCCATTAAGTCACTCTAACCAAGTAGATGGATAAAACCAAATGTGTTGGAGTGTTATCCTTCATTATTTCTAACCTTACATTTATTCAAGAGTAGCTAGAATTGATCATGAAGATCAAACCGTGCAAGAAACCATCTCTCCCTTCATCAACAAAATTAGTAGGTCAACCTAGCCACACAACCAAAAAATTCCATGTGGACCAACCACATTATTTCATTTTGACACCTCATAGATTCTTATGCATTTGACCATTTAAACCAACTAATAGTGCCACCTCCTTAATTTAATCGTTGACAGTTTAAAATAATCAATTCTAATCATGATGTCAAGTTAACTATGTCTGCCTTACTGGGCCCATCAAGACATGTTGTGAATCCTCACTATCTCACTATAGCTAAAGCTCAAGCAACTTCCTATAGTGACAAGGATAGAGACATCAATCTTCCTCCATATGATGGTCCGAAAAAATCATCAATCCTACCAGTGCACCAACCAATAGAAATAGGGTCTTTTGTCAACATGTCTAACACTGACCCACTACATAATAGCCCAGAAAAGGAAAGGACCCACCTACTACATGTTAACTTGTCACTTTGTCACTATAACTAAAGATCAAGAAACTCCCCAAAGTGACAAAGCTACCACCCTTAATCTATTTGCATCAGATAGTAGGAGATAGACATTGAGAACATGCAGCCCACAATATTGACATGTTAGAGGCTCAACCAATAAAAATACCATTGTATGCTAGCTCAATCTAACTCATCACCCTGTCACCCTATAGCCCACACAACATGACATTGAAATGTTAGCATAGTCGGAGATGACTCACCAAAGAAACTCAGACCCACATAGACACATGGCATGATGTCACTTTGTCACATGACATGAAGAATAGGTAACTCTGCAAAGCAACAAAGTGACCACCCTTGATTATGAAAGATCTGATGATGAGTAAGGTGCACCGAAGGAACTAACCCATAAAAAGAAAGGATACACCTTGCATAGTCATACCTTAACCAATGAAAAACCAATCAAATGCCAATGTTTTTTGCCAACTGTCTAACTATTCTAATAGTAAGGGTCCACCAAAAATCAAAGTCATCCCATCACTATGTCACATGAAATAACTCCCTTGTATCTTTGCATAATGACAAAGTGATGACCATAGATCTAGAAAGATCTAAATATGGGGAAGCTCTGGGGGCCTGAAAAGATGACTTAGGAAAAAATAGGAAATACAATAAGGTTTTATTTTCATTTAAATACTTAAAAGTGGGAAGTGACTGTTGGGTGGGCTCAGATATTTAAATCCAATTTTTTGGTGGGAGGCAAATATGGTTAACATTTATGGTGACTCAGAGGGGATATAAGCCTACTATGCATAAGAAAAATGGCTTAAAGCATCTATTGGGCTATAGAGTCATAGAAAATGTGGATCATGTGCATTATGAAACCCTAACCCTACCTTTGCGACAAAAAAATAGGAACTCTACAACTAAAAATAGGAATGAAAATCCTATGCAACTTCAAAAACTTCAAAACTTGGCTATCTCATAGATAGAAAACCTATGCTCGTGTACTTCCTATAAAATAGGAAAAGACAAAAAATAAAAATAATCTACTATGTACAAGATTTTACGTATATGTAAGGTTAAACAAACCCATTGACTAGTTTGTTGAAGTAGCTCTCTTTCCTCACTAGTTGATTTCTTTATCCATATATAAGGGCAGCAAAAAATGATAGCAAGCATGAAAAACACACTGTTGCATTAAATACTTTAATCCCAATGCTAAAAAAAATGAATCTTTCTAGTACTAGGGCATTACCTTGTCGAGAAAAACATACTTTCTCCTCTTTGTGATCTTCATCCTCATGCTCTAGTGTAAGCATGACTAGGGGCAACTTGTTGATTTTTTGTAGGGCTAAATTCCTAATGGGGCATCCTCTTGATGATGTAGGGCTAGAGGAATCATCCTTGACCACTTGATTATGCTTTGCAATGGTAGTCTCCAACTGGATTAGGAGTGGCTCCTCCTCCTATGAAGAAAAAATCTCCACCTTGTCTTCATGATACTCATGAGCCACCTCCTTGGGAGCCATTGGTATGGTGTGACTCTCCACCTATTTCTGCTACAATTCATGATCATCTAATGAAGGAGTGAACTATTTTATGTCCAAGGATGAATAAAACATCTCTAGCTCATCCCAAAATGTTTCCTCATCTACTCTGTTACACTAATATGCATGTGTTGAGGAACAACCTCATGCATGTCAACATGTTCCTCCTCAAGGACATTGCTATCCTTGAGGCTCTCTTTTTTATCCTCCATATAATTAAGGATAGTCTATTTTAGTGAATGATCTTCTTCCTTAACACACAATAGATCCTCATTTTTTAGTAAGGGCTCAAAATCCATGATCAACTCCCCAAGGGGAGGAACAACCTTTTCTCCTTTTTCTTCCTCAACAAAAGAGGGAAGCTATTCAAATAAGAGGATTGGATCCTCTTCCTTCTTCTCAATAGCTACCTCCTCTACCTCCTTAGTATGTTGTAACTCCTCCCCTCATGGTTCTACTTGCTTCATTTTATTCTCCCAAAAACTCCTTAGTTGGGCCATCAGGGGTCCATACAACTGGTCCATCTTGAAATGGGGAAATAATAATAAGTCTAGGAGGTTCATGACTAACCCAAATTTATTTTATATGGGGTGAAGGGGCTATAATAGGAAGCTCTTGTAATGGAGGGGGCTTCTTAAAGCTTGGGATGCCATATTTGGGAGAAGGGGGGCATCTACTTCCTTCACTTGAAAATGAGTTGACTAGAGCCTCATTTCCTCATGTCTTACTATAGCAACTTGCCTTACAAGATTCTCCTCAAAATGTCTCTATCACTCCCTCTCTTCTTCTTCTTTTTGTTGGAGATATGCTTAGTGAGTGATCTCCTCTTGTTGTCTCTCTATCTCTCGCTACCTTGCAACCTCAACAAGCTGCCCATTAATGTCCTCAAGCTGGTCTATCCCAAGCCAACAATGGCTCATCTCATTTATGAAGCTTGAATTCCACATTCTTTTGGAATTCCAATATCACATCCTTAAGCTCTTTATATGGGTATGTTGGGTTTGGTGGAGTAGGGGTAGGAAGAGAGTAATATATTTGAGCAGCTTGGCTATAAAAAACTTAGGGTTGAGATTGAAATTGGTGATATGAGTGTTGAGGAATAAAATTTTCATGATATTGGGGGAAGTAGTAATTTCTTCTATGAAGTGGGTCCATGATTAAAGCTTCATAAAAAACTACAAACTTGTACAAAACCTAAAAATCACAAAGATCAAGGATGATCTTTAGATACCATCACTGTGTCTGTATGAAACTAGAAGATGTGCACTAGAGTCTCCATGGTGTTGGATTGAATGTCTCTAAAGGTTGATGACACTAAGAAAAACACCCAATTTCTTAATGGATAAAGCTCAACTAGCTAACTAACAAACCTATCTATTTGAAATGATTAGTCCCACCAGGCATGCCAAAAATTGTTGTCACAAAAGTTTGCACCCTTGTCCAAAGTTTTTACCTAATGAGAACCTTGTGAAACATGAAACAACCTCCAAGTTGTGGGACTTGATCTATGAGGTTGAGTCTCCAGAGAAGGACAACTTTCTTTACTATCAAGATGTACCTAACTACACTTGGAGAGGAAATGGGAAAAGGAATGCATGAAAAAAAATCTACCTAATCTAACCTAAGGGGTGATTCACCAAAATAGAGTGTTTAAACTAATCTCTACCCATACATGCACACTCAAACTATGATGACATCAAAGATATACAAATCCAAACATTGTTTTAATCTTACAATCACATTCAAATCAGAAAACCCAAATACATGACACAAGGACGAAGATAGCTCATTTATAGATCATTCATAGGCCAAAAAGAGATATAGTCATGCAAGATTGCAAATATCCAAAATACACTAATGAGAAGCAAATAGGTCTTGCATAATACATCAATGGCTAAAGGAGATAAGGTAGAATGCCATATAGTTCAAAGGAAAAGGGGATTTACAGTAGCATGGAAAAGCAATGCCAAAGAAATAGAGAGGATTTGACCTTCACAAAATTTACCAAAACTGCCTTTATAGCTCAAGCATAACTAAGATATTTTCTATCCTAAACCAAACTCAACCACTACCATTTAATATTACAAGGAATAATCATATAGATCTAGAGAAAATTTTATCTTGGAAAAGATTCATATGCAAGAAAATCTAATATTTCACACAAAATAGTGCCCTAAGAAGATAGAAATGGCACCATTAGGTTGCGCTAACCAAGTAGATGGATAAAACCAAAGGTGGTGGAGTGTTGTCCTTCATCATTTCTAACCATGCATTCATTTGAGAGTGGTTAGAATCGATCATGAAGATCCGACCATGTAAGAAACCATCTATCCCTTCATTTCCGGCTTATGAATTAGCAAAATTAGTAGGTCAACCCAACCAAGAAACTAGAAACCTCCATGTGGAACAACCATATTTTTTCCTTTCACCACCTCATGGAATCTTCATATGTTTGACCATTTAAACCAACTAATTGTGCCACCTCTTTAACTTAACTACAAATAGTTTATAATATTGTCAATTCTAATGATGATGCCAACTTAACTACATCTACCTTACTGGGGCCATCGAGACACATGGTGAATCATCACTGTGTCTCTTTAGCTAAAGGTCAAGCAACCTCCTATAGTGACAAAGTGAGAGATATGATCTTCCTCCATCTAATGGTCCCAAAAAACCATCAATCCTACCAGTGCACCAACCAATAGAAATAGGGTCTTTTGCCAACCTATGGGACACTAACCCACCACACCATGACCTAGAAAAGGAAAGGACCCACATGCCACACATCAACTCATCACTTTGTTTCTATAATTAAAGATTAATAAACTCCCCAAAGTGACAAAGAAACCACCCTTGATCTATTTGCATTAGATGGTAGGAGGTAGAAACTAAGAATATGTGGCCCATGATATTAACTAGTTAGAGGCTCAACCAATGAAAATCCCATTGTATGTTGGATCAATATAACTCATCACCCTATCACCCTATAGCCCACACAACATGAAATTGACATATCAACACAGTTGGAAGATAACCCACCAAAGAAATTTGAACCCACATAGACACATGACATGATGTTTAAGTGATGAAGCAACCACCCTTGATGATGAAAGATCTAATAGCAAGTAAGGTGCACCGAAGGAACTAGCCCATAAAAGGATAGGACCCACCTTGCATAGTCATACCTTAACCAATGAGAAACCAATAAAATGCCAACATGTTCTAACAACTCCCCAGCTATTTTGACAAGAAGGGTCCACAAAAAATCAAAGTCAATAACTCCCTATCATCTCTACATAAAAACAATGCGATGACCATAGAGACAAAAAGATTTGACAATGGGGAAGCTGCAGGGCCACAAAAAGATAACTTAGGAGAAAACAAAAAATATAATTATTTTTATTTTTATTTTTTTTGTATTTCCATTATCATATAAATACTTAAAAGTGGGACATGACCATTGGGCGGTCTTAGACATTTAAATTTAATTTTTTGGTGGGAGGCCAATATGGTTAACAGTTCTATAATGATAAAATTAATATGACCACTTCTAATCAAATTATATTGTAGTCAAACTAATAGTATTTTAAGTCCTTAATGGGATGAGGCCTTACATTCCCCTCATCTATTATTGGACTTCCTCTTGAAAGTCACCAATGTTTGATATCTCTTTTTTATCTATCAAATCCTACTCATGTAAGTGATCTTTACAACAGTTATCAATTTGTAATTGTATGGACATACATAGAACATGATCTATTAAACCAAAATTGGAACATTGATCTTAAATCACAATCTTGTCAAATTTGCATGATAAATTATTGAAATAAGGAAGGGTTGAAAATGTTTATTTATTTTTACTACACTAATAATTACTTCTTGTAACCATAGAGAAACTCGCATTATCCACATGTAAAATTACACTACTAATTTATTGAAACCAACAATGTAAATGTACAAACATAGATAGTTTCATTCATAGAGAAATTCTATCACAATATTTTTACAATTATTAATTTTTTTATCTACAATACTTCTAGATGTGCATCCTATAGACACATTTATAAGCCACATCACTAGGATAAACACATCACAATTTTTAGGTATGGTCATAGCAAGTAAAAAGTCAATCTCATCTAGATCTGAAGTCTATTGTACCACATAAATAACTAAAAAACATATATATAATTATAATCCATGATCCATGCCTCACTTGGTGGTTTGGTGGTGAATAGACCTCATACACTAAGAGGTCATCCATACAAACCATGTGTCCTATCCCTTGTTTATATAAGTTGGCTAGCCTCCAAGGAATATACACCACATAGATAGGTAGGTAGTGGATAATAACTACATAACAACCTCACATACCCCCATCCTCAAGGGTTCCCTACATCTTCTTCCTCGTATACAATCATCAAGTTCATCTCAATCATTTGTGATGAGGAATTCACATTACAACACATGACCAACATTCAAAAATACCAAAGAAACTAGCTTAGCAACTATTTTTTTTCAATATGAGAAGTTAAATCATACATTGCAACAATAAGATTAAAAAAATTCCAATGTATTGCAACAATTAGCCAAGTACAAAATGAAGATCAAAAGTTGTGGCTAGGATAATATAAACAAGCTTGTTGGTTGACACAGTAAAAAAATATGATAAGTTTCATATTACATCATTGTGTGACTATATCTAGCCACCTTACGAAGAAGGAGGGAACAACGTTTGGCTAGTGTAGTAGCCCTTCATGTGGGAACCCTAGGTGCACTAACCATATGGCATGGGGTGTTTACCTTAGCAACACCTCACATTGAGTGGTATGGTCTAAGCACATCAATTCACCTGAAATGACCATACACCAAGTGGAGAAGGTACACTCTAGTCATATGTTGTGTGAAAGTGTTCCTCACAAAGAAGGAAGGTGCAAGACACAAACTGCATAGAGATCTTATGTAAGCATCATCATAGACAGATGTATACATGGCTAGGGTACACCCATATGCAATTATATATACACATGACCAAGAATTCATGGGTACCCCTCTACAAGAATGAAAGCATATCCAATTTCTTTTCATCAAGTAGGAAACTGAAACATACAAAAAAATAGCACCTTCATGTAACTATGTATGTGGCATCATGTTATCAATCTCATCCTACTACCATCAGCAACATGACATCATCACCTTACTGTTAGTGTAGTTTTTTATTTTTCCTATTTTGCTAGGTTTTTCCTACACTTTTTAATAATCTCGCTTAGGTTAATAAAGCATGTCTTATTAGGTGAATGGTTGTGAGCTGTCACCTTCCTACATGTGAGCATCCATTAGCTATCTTGGGAAGATACTTTGCTATCTTTAGTATGATAGATGGTTGCTCCTCATTGGTTGGTGTTGACACCTCCTCCCTCTTCCTAGCCTATATAAGCATGCTGCCTGGCTTGTATTTGCATCTCTTGTTTTTGCATCTTCTTAATGCTATTTTGCTTCCAGCATTTGCATTACTCTCTTGGAGACTAACTCTATGATGCTATTTTGATTTTGTATCATTTGCATTCATAGTTTAGATATTTACTCTTTGCACTAGTTTTCTCGCTTATTAATCTTTTCAGATTCTAACATGGTATCAGAGCTTTTCTATGTGCAAGAGTAGATTTTAGTTTCCTTATTTGAGAGATTCGAGGGGGGGGCAAATAAACTTTATTGTAGTTTTTTGAAAAATGAAGTATGCTCTTCTCTTGCATCTTTGGATGATCCTGACAATCAGAAAAGTTTTGACAAAAACAGTTTTTCTCTGAGGTTTCAATCTCAAATCTGACAATCAACTTGCATATTTGGAGTTTTCAATTAGTTGTGTAGGTTCCAGCATCCCATTGATGGACTTAAGAAGCTGATCCAGCATTTGCATGTCATATTTTGGTTGCTGGGGTCGTTTTCTGATTTTTGGAGCCATTTTTTACTGTTAAAGGCATCTAATTTACACTACTACAACAACTTCTTCTGTTCATTAGCAAGAAAAATGCTTTCTGGGTTTTGTTCGCAGCCTCGAAAAACCATCTGGGTATCTTTTAAATTTTGCATGCAAGCTGTATATTTTTCAAAATCGAGCATGCAAAGCTACAGCCATACCCCTCTCCGTTGGCAGCCGTAGATTTGAATGCAGTTTTCAAATGTCTCATTCTTGCTCATACGGACTCCAATTTTGATGATTCTTATTATGAACTTGGCTATTTTTTTGTGCTCTATCCACTAGTGGAGTTATTTTTTGATTTTCATGCATGAATTCTTCAAAAATTGCAGATTCTTAGCTGTGACTATGCACAGTTCTCGTTTTGGAAACTTCGAAGGATCATAACTTTCTCATACGACCTCGTATCAAGGCGATTCTTTTTTTGAAAGTGCATAATTTTTTGAGTAGATCGCAGTGGTGCTATTTGTTTCCTTGATTATTATGCCCAAGTTTCACTTTTAGCATATGCTCTTCATGATGGTTTGTAATGCATTGAAATCAAGACCACTAAGTATCTCTTTCTAGTGGTAGTTGTAAATGCACTAAAATAAAGTGCCAAATCATATTTCTTTGGGGGGGGGTTCTTTGATTGAGTAAAAAGGGGGGGGCATTGTTGTGGTTGGGTTCTCTTCTTTTTAGCATTTCTTTGCATTCCTTCATCATGGATCAAACAAATATGCCCATCCTAAATCTATACAATTACTTTGAGTGGAAATCACGCATGATAATTCACTTAAGGAAAGTTGGATTAAATAGGATAACTATGGGACTTGAAAATGAACCTGCTAAAGATGAAGACAAGCCTAAGTGGTTTAACAAATGTGATGAGGCATATGGAATATTTTGTTTGTCTATTTCTCCTGACTTTCTATTTCACATTGAGTCTTTGGATACACCAAATGAAGTATGGACAAAGCTAGAAACATTATTTGGCACACAAGATTCAATGAGGGGTCATATGTTGGAAAATGAATTAATTAGTTTGAGTCCAGGCAATTTCAACACAATCCAAGATTTCTTCACCAAATTGAAATCACTAAGGCTACAGTTAAAACAATGTGGAATTGAAAAGAAAGATGAACAACTAATTCTCAGTATTCTCTCTAAGCTAAGTTCAGAGTATTTTGTGTTTGTCTCTACCTTCTATGCTACTAAGGGTGCACATGGTACTCAATTCACCATGCCATCTCTAGATGATTTTGTTGTCAATCTCACTCGAGAACAGGACAAGCTAATCCAGATGGGCACTCTTAAGTCCTCTAAGTCACATGCCTTAGCAACCAAACAAGGCACAAAAGAACAAAAAGGACAAAGTAGTAACAACAATAGTAAGGATGAGAAAAAAAATAATAGTGAGGAAAAGAAGGATCAGATACCAATTGCTTCAAAAGCAACTATTGATACCTCATCCTCTAAGGGCGATAAGCCTAAGAAAGAAAAGGTTAAATGTGCCTATTGTAAAAGACCCGGTCATGATGAACATAAATGTTTGAAGAAACAAATTGATCACTTGACATACATTCTTGAGAAGAATAATATTAGTGTTCCTGAGTCTATCAAACAAATTTCTAATGAAGAGTCTAACAAGGCAAAAGAAAACAACAAGGGGAAAGGAAAGGGCAAAGCTCTTGTTGCAGTTGCTTCCTCACCATCCACTTGGGTTCTTTATTTGGGTGCTTCGCACCACATGGCTTCATCTAAGGAAGAACTTGCATCCTTGGAGCCATGTACTATGCCTTCTATTTTGATGGGTGATGACACTCCTATTGAGGTGTGTGGGAGAGGGTCTGTTGATGTGGGGGATGGCACATTCCATGATGTTCTTTGTGTACCCTCATTATCAACTAATCTCCTATCAATATACCAAATCACTCACACAGGTTTAGGCAAGCAAGTTGAGTTCACTCCTGATTCAGTGGAGATACGTGAGTTGCATAGTGATTCTGTAGTTGTAGTTGGGAGAGCAGATCATCAGTCGCAGCTCTATCTATTTTCTCACTTTGTTCCTGATCCTCCTTCATCTGTTTTGCTCACTCACTCTAATGATGTGAGTAAATTATGGCATGAGCGGTTTGGCCATCTTAACTTCCACTATTTGCATCAGCTCAACCAGCAGAGCATGGTCACAGGGTTACCTTTGGTTCAATTCTTAGGAGGTGTTTGCCAAGGTTGCATTCTTGGTAAGCATCCTAAGGAAAATTTTGACAAAAGTAAGGCATGGAGAGCTTCACAGATACTAGAGTTAGTTCACAGTGATTTGGCTGGTCCATTTCAACATCCTTCTTTCAAAAGGGCCTGATATGTCCTCACATTCATTGATGACCTTTCTCGATATACATGGGTGTACTTTCTCAAATAGAAGTCAGAGGTATTTGATCATTTTCAAGACTTCAAAATTTTTTTAGAAAAGCAATCTGGGAAAGCCATCAAGGTTTTGCGCATAGACAATGGTGGTGAGTATGTCAACCATCAGTTTGAAAGATTTTGCACTTTAGAGGGGATTGATTTATAGCATTCGGTTCCATACAATCCTCAGAAAAATGGTGTTGCAGAACGAAAGAATAGATCCTTGAAGGAAATGGAAAACTGTATGATTCACTCTAGATCTCTTGCACCACAGTATTGGGCAGAAGCCATTAACTGTGCTTGTTATATCCAGAACCGTGTTCCTCACCGAGCCTTGAAGGGAGTTACTCCTTTTGAAGCTTGGAGTGGTCGAAAACCACCAGTTAAGCACTTTCAAGTTTTTGGCTCCCCTGCATGGGCCCACATTCCTATAGAGAAACGTAAGGCCTTGGATCCACAAAGCAGACCTTGCATATTTGTAGGTTATCCTGATGGTGTGTTTAAGGTTATCGGTTGCTCCACCCTACTACACATGAGTTATTCATTAAGAGGAGTGTTTAGTTTGAGGAGGGATCTTCAAGCTCACTTTCTATCACTTCTCCAACTCCTACCTTGACATTAGAGTCACTTGGAATACATGACAGATCTTCTGATGAGTCAGATTCACCTGAACAGTCTTCTACCTCTACTTCTGATGCAGAAAGTGATTCAGAGAACTCACCTCCTTCCTCTCCTAGTCATCATTCAGAGGTTAATGATTCCCCTCTAGATTCTCCATCTTCTTGCCCACTTTGGGCTAGACAGACCTTGCATTCTGCAGGTGATTGGGTTGGGGATCCATCAGACACCAGGTGAACTCGTTCACAATTCCAGGATGCTCCGCATGTCTTCATTGCTACTGCCTCAGATCCATAGTCCTTTCATGAGGCTTCTAGTATTTCTGAGTGGGATATAGCTATGCAGGAAGAGTATAGTTCCTTGATGAGGAACCACACTTGGGATCTTGTCCCTCTTCCTAAAGGAAGAAAACTTGTTCGATGTAAGTGGATCTATCAGACAAAATTTGCAGCAGATGGGCCAGTTGACAAACACAAGGCTCGCTTGGTTGCCAAAGGATTCTCCCAGGTTCCTAGGATTGACTACTTTGAGACTTTTGCGTTGGTTGCCCAAATGAATTCCATTCGAATTATTCTTGCCATTGCTGCAGCTAATCGTTGGGAAGTACATCAGATGGATGTGAAGAGTGATTTTCTTCATAGTGACCTTCATGAGGAGATCTACATGGAGTAGCCACAGAGCTTCCTTCAGGATTCTTCACTTGTGTGTCGTCTTCAAAAGTCTCTCTATGGCCTCAAACAAGCTCCTCGGGCCTGGTATGCCAAGATGGACTCCTTCCTTCTATCAGTTGGGTTCACTCGGTGCCATTCTGATCCTAATGTGTACATTTTGCAACAGGGTGATTCACTTCTATTTTTGGTTTTGTATGTTGATGACTTGTTGATCACAGGAAGTTCTTCACCCACCATTAAGGCTATCAAAGTGGCCCTTTAGGATAGTTTTTTGATGACTGACTTTGGCTTGTTGCATTAGTTTCTCAGGATTGAGATCCTTCAGTCTCCTTCTAGTATCACCATCACACAATCCAAGTATGCTCTAGATTTACTCTCGAGGTTTCATATGGATGACTGTAAGCCTGCTTCAACTCCCTTCCTTTCTGGAGTCAAACTTGAGGCTCAATGTTCTTCTCCACTTGTTGATGGCACTTTGTACTGCCAACTTGTTGGGAGTCTCATTTATCTGACTCATACGAGACCTGAGATCTCCTATGCTGTAGGCATGGTCTCTCGATTCATGCAGGAGCCCCATGAGTTACACTAGAAAGCAGCCAAGCAGATCCTTCACTACATTCAGGGTTCTCATAGTTGTGGGATTCACTACGTAGCAGGTATTGAGCTTGATTTGGTGGGCTACATAGATTTAGATTGGGCAGGTGATTCTAAGGATTGCAAGTCTACTTCAGGGTATAGCTTCTCACTTGGGTCAGGTCCTGTTTGTTGGTCGAGAAAACAACAGTCTGCTATTGCTTTGTCTTCTACTGAGGCTGAGTATCGGGGGGCTGTAAATGCCGCCACTGAGGCCATTTGGATTCAACATCTTCTCACTGAGTTTGGTATCCAGATCAGACGACCATCAGTCATATTTTGTGACAACCAGAGTGCCATTTAGATCTCACAAAATCCAGTTCATCATCAACGGACCAAACACATAGAGGTCCACATGCACTACATCCGGGAGCTCATCCATGGTCATGTCATTGACCTTCACTATTGTCTTACTTTCGAGAAAGTTCCTTCATTTGCGAGCTTTTTTGGGGGTGCGAGATGCTTCATCTTTTGGGGGGGCCTCTTCCTCTCACTCGAAGTCCTAACTTTTTGTGGGGGGGTCTCTTTTCTCTCTCTTTTGAGAAATCTTATGTACATGGGTACCTCATCAGGCTTGACTTGCTGGGACCCATTTCTACATCCACCTAACCTTCGCTTATGGGGGGGTGTTAGTGTAGTTTTTTATTTTTCCTATTTTGCTAGGTTTTTCCTACACTTTTTAATAATCTCGCTTAGGTTAATAAAGCATGTCTTATTAGGTGAATGGTTGTGAGTTGTCACCTTCCTACATGTGAGCATCCATTAGCTATCTTGGGAAGATACTTTTCTATCTTTAGTACGATAGATGGTTGCTCCTCATTGGTTGGTGTTGACACCTCCTCCCTCTTCCTAGCCTATATAAGCATGCTACCTGGCTTGCATTTGCATCTCTTGTTTTTGCATCCTCTTAATGCTATTTTGCTTCTAGCATTTGCATTACTCTCTTGGAGACTAACTCTATGATGCTATTTTGATTTTGTATCATTTGCATTCATAGTTTAGATATTTACTCTTTGCACTAGTTTTCTAGGTTATTAATCTTCTCAGATTCTAACACTTACAATATCTTAAATGAATAGTAGGACATGAAATCATACCCATTGCATCATGTCAGAACATGTGAAAAATATGGTATCTATCAAAACATGGATAAATCCTCCCTCCACATCTTGGATCTCATAGGAGAAGTATTCACAAATCTATCAAAGGAATATCATTCTAAGTATTGGTATTTGTCTTTAAACTATGGGAATTGGTAACAATAATTATCCTTTGTAAACATCCTTCCAAGTGCTACTTAGTAGGGTTATAGATAAACAAGAACACATACAAGGTATGACTTCCACATACTTATGTACAAACATAATTTCTAAGGATTTTTGTTTTTACTTTACATAGGCACACAAGGCAATTACTAGTCTTACACAACACCTAACTAAAATAGTAGTACTAGTTTAATCACTTAGATGAGGTAAAAAAAGATGACATGATTCATAGCTTCACATGGATTAGTAACATCTATTAAGGAAAATATAACATCTTTATTTCTTCACGAAACCATAAGCTTGCATCTACATAACCACATACAATATCAACATTAACCACACTACTCATATGATCTTCCCTAGATGAGGATATTAGACATTATCTATAGCCATATAAGATGTTTCCAAAAACATAAAAATTATGTTAACACAAGAACATATTAGATCATGATCATTACTTCTTGTTTACATTTTGTTTTACTTTTTAAAGGATCTCTTATCTATTTCATTAACCAAGCTACTAGTTTACCCATGGTGATGAATTAGTAATATAGAAAAGGATATCCTTTTTTACATGGTAATTAAAAGTATTAACATATTGTTTTGCAAGGATGTAATGTCCTTCGAAACATACAATCAAATATCATAAAAAAGACCCATGGTGGTACTACTAATCCTTGTATATTTATATTTGATATTATATTATAGCTCAAATATTTTCCTATGAAGAAAGACCATATTTGACAACATGAACTTAGATCAAAATAATTAGATAATTTCTATATTGTGGTCTCCATTGAAAAGAAAAGGTGATGGAAAATATTAATGTACTTGGAAAAATTGTAAGGGCTTATAGAATCAAAGACTTCTAATTACAATACCTGAGAGACATTGTAGGAAACATGGCCACACTAAAGGGGGAAATTATTTTTACACATTGGTGAATATGGATTTTCAACAGGGGGACTATGGAGGTGTGAATATCAAAGAAAAATTTAATATTCTCATGAAAGAAGATCATCCTATGATAGAGAACACAATTGAAGATGTTGGTATTGGTGCAACTGATCATGTACTAGAGAACACAATTGAAGAAGATGGTACTAGAACAACTAATTGAGATGATGAAGATGATGATATTTTCACATCTAAACATGATGATGTATATAACCTTGATATAACTATACTTCAAGTAATACAATACCCTACACCAAATCTCCTAAATAACTCTTCTCGCTGCTATATTTTTGTTGGTGAACTTCAAGGTTATGATGGTATATCAATTCTAGCAATGTCATGAATGCTAAGGTATGACATTTTTCTCATCTTCTATGTTAGAATAGAATTAATATTATTTCTATTAACTAATTCTTATTTTTCCCTTAGGTTGATAGGTGAGTGTTTTTTAGCACCATCAAACATTCTACCTTGCTCATACCGAAAATTATCTACCATTATGAAAGATATTGAAATGGAGTATCAAACAATACATACATGTCACATTGATTATATTATATATTATAAACAACATGAATTTGAAATAGATGCACTGATTGTCACATTAGTAGATATTGACGAGATCAAACAACAAAAAAAGGTGTCTTGCAAGGTTCTTTGATACATTCCCATTATTCCACATCTACAAAGATTATTCAAGTGTATAGAATAGAAGTCAAGATGATATTATGTGAATGCATACAAATGGTTCTTCATTTAAGGGCATAGAAGATCCACTATTTAAAGAAGATCTTTGTAATCTCAAGCTTTCATTGGCAGTAGACAATGTCAATCCATTTGGAGAGAAGAGATCCATTTAATTAGTGTGTGATGACATGAAGAAATAGAAGTTTTATTAGCCCTTTTTGTGAACATTTGTCTATAACATACTAAACTTTATCATCCTTTAGAATAATTTTTTTGAACTTTTGATGTATAAAGTATGGACATAGGGCATAAAATGATAATCAGAATTATATTTAAAAAGGGATTCATTTTATGGTAAAAATCTTTCTTCATGAATGTTTGATATGGGTAGATCTTCCTGTAGTTGAAGAGATTGCAAAAACTGTTCGTTGAATAATTAATGCCTTTTCTTTATAAACTAATAAATGAAAATAAATGTTTGTGAGAAGTCTTGTGTGTATTAAATGTTGATTGCAGGATACAAGCTGAGTGGGAGTTAAACAAACTACGAAGGAATAGCTCTAAGGCATTCATGACATTAAGAAGTGTTATGACACTGTTACAGCTAGAAGACTTGGCGGCAAAGTCAAAAGGGACCTGTTTTAATGAATAGCAAAGTGGGACCTAATAAAGCAGCTGAGTAAGGAAGTAAGCATCAAAGCAATCAATTAAACATACAACGCATGATACTTGGATTCCTGGAAGCTATTTGAAGATAGATAAAAGAGCAAATCTAGCATTTTCTATGATCTATATTTGTGGGGAATTCAAGGGATAATTAATGCCTTTTAGATTGCATATTTGTAGTCTTAAATTGTAACTAACTTTCCTTCATGAGGAAGTCGTAGTTTTAGGAGTTTTTTGTTCTTCCCTATAAATAAGACCTTGTCTGTATCTATAAGGCTAAGTAGTGAGTAGACAGACAGAGTTGATAGACATCTTATTATTTCCAAGTTATTGTAATACTGCATACTGGATGAATATATGTCATTGCTGAGTTTCTACACTTTTATCTGAGTCTTTCTTTCCTTCATTCTTCCATGGGGGCCCATGCGGAAGGTGGAGTTTGCTTTAGTAAGTAGGAGTTAGACTCATTTTTCTAAGTTAAAGTTAGAACTATTGCTCCTGCAACCACTAGAAACAGAACCAGTCATTGTTCCTGTAGCAGTAGGTGCATAGATGTATGGCTAAATAATTAGTATTTCCTTCCAAGTATTTGATAGTTGTCTTTTCTTTGGATAAAATATACTTCCTTAATGGTTATTGCATTCAAAGTAGTAGTGACTTTTAGTGAAAACTAGAGCATATACTTTGCAGACATCATCTCAAGTTCACGCTACCAGATTGACATTTAATGAAAATTAGCATAGTACTTTGGTGGTAAGGGATGTCTAGTCCTACAACTAAAAGGGTCTTATATCAATTAGACATATTTTTCATGTCATTGCCGGCGATGGTGTCAATCTAGTATTTACTATTGAGTCATTTAGTTTCATTTTTTAGCATTCTTGCATGCATAGAAGAAGAGATCACCTTGGAAGATTTCTTCCCAACTTTAATTAGGAAGATCCTTTTTATCCTAAACCTAAAGAAAGGGAAGAGAGAGGAGAAGAATTTTTTGAGAACATATTTGCAAAAGTACGAAAACAAGTGCAATCACCGACCAAATTTGAAGAATCTTTTCATTTGAATAATCTTTTTGCTGAGCCAAAATATCAAGATAATCCATTAGCTCTAGTCATTTATCAGCCACCACTAGGACATCTACAAATGGCAGCAGCTCTGTCTACCTTTCCCTTTCCAATTCCTCCTCAACAGGGTAATCAAAATGTGAAAAATATACCCTCAGTTGCCCTGCCTAAATTCTATGGCCTTATTACTGAAGATCCAAAAACTTTTCTCTTTGAGTTCAACATCCTTTGTCGAAGTTATGACTACACAACTGATGCCCATAAGCTGAAATTGTTTCCATCAACTCTCATAGAAGCCGCTTTGAGATGGTTCATGAGTTTAGGTGCTAATGTTGTGATAGATTGGCCAACTATGAGTAACTTGTTCCTTAATAAATATAAGGAATATTGCAGAGGCCATGATTTGAAAGGAGATGACATTTTTAAAATCTCACAAAAGGAGGATGAGTATTTAGAGGACTATGTTGCCCGGTTCATGTTTAACCTATAGTGCAACACACAACATCAGCTAAATGAGGAGTCTCAAAAGAATCTCTTTCTAAAAGGAGTACATGATAGGAGTATGGAAGCTTTAGACTTAATGGTTGGAGGTGACATTACACAGAAGACATGGGCTGAAATCTAGAATATTTGTTTGACCTATTCCAGAGAAACAACAAAAAAAGGTAGAAGTTTGAGGGATTTACTTCGAAAGACTCCTGGGGTAGGAGTATCTAAGACAGAATTATCAAACCTCTTGTTGGATTTCAAGCAAGACATCATTAATGATGTTGCTACACATTTGGATACCATGCAAGTATGAAGGAAGAAGGAGGATGTTGATAGTATGTTGGCAGAATATTGCTCCCATTACAGAGACAAGAAACGCAACTGCCGATGTAAGCCTATTGCTAGCTTGGAATCACAGCATGTGCCTACCAAGTTCAAGGCAATTGATGAAGATGTGGAAGTCCTCTATGTTGCTCAATGAAGGCCATGGGCTCCAAGATCAAGTATTCCTCAAGACCCACTCCATAATTACGATGGTAATAGTCAATGGCAACAACAACATGGTAATTATAATCATTGGTAGCAGCCTAACTAAGGTTGGTAGCAGCCTAATCGAGGGTGGTAGCAATCAAACCAAGGTTGGTAGCAGTCCAACCAAGGTTGGAAGAAGTCCAACCAAGGATGGCAGTAGCCTAACCAAGGTTGGCAACAACCTTAGTAGGGTTGGCAGGAAACCCAAACTTAGCAGCAACACTAGGATCAATTGGCCTTGACTCAACCTCCTCAACAGCAAGCCTTAATGCCTCCTACAACCAATACAGCCCCTCCAAAATAGCCACAGTTACCTACACAACCTACACCTAATCCTAATAGTGCAAAACCTTCAACCCAACAACAAAGTTATTCCATCACCCTAAGTGATATCCATCTAAGATTTGGAACAACGCTTGCCTCAACTCAGCAGCCCATTATAAAAAAAAAAGATGATACAAATGCTAAGTCAGTTCAAGACCTGCCACCACTATTTCTCCTGTAGCCAAAACACCACCATTTCCTAGTAGGTTAACAGAGCAAATACTGCCAAGTGAAAATCAAGTTGCACTAGATTTGCTTGAGCAACTCAAGCAAATGATGGTAAAAATTCCCTTGTTTGATACAATCAAGGAAGTACCTATATATTCAAAAGACATCAAAGAAGCCTGTGTTAAAAAGCTAGGAAGAAAAAAGAAAGACCCTAAGACTATCCATGTCCTTGGATAGCTTTTTGATCTTATGCTTGATAATTACAAAATGCCTAAGTACATAGACCCTGGCAGCCCAGTAGTAACCCTCACCATTCAAGGAGTACAAGTGCAAAATGTCTTAATAGACATAGGAGCATCGATTAATGTAATGACCAAGGAAGCAATGTCCAAATTAAGCATCATTGGTCTCAGGCAGACACCAATAATCTTGCAACTAGTAGATAGTTCTACCATCATTCCTAATGGTATGCTAGAAGATGTCACTATCATAATACATTCATGGGAGTATCCAATTAATTTTGTTGTACTCTCTCCAAAAACAAGTACTGGGGGCTACCCTATCATTTTAGGATGACCATGGTTAGCAACAATAGATGCTTATATTGCATGTCGATCAGGGAAAATGACTATTTAAGATGGAATGAACACTAAAAATTTGACCTTGTATTCTCCTACTTAGCCTTTGCTGTAGGATGATCAAGTTGCCTGGCCAAATATGGATGACTCTGATATGGACATAGATTCTATTCAACAATTGATGATTATCTCACAGGACTCATTTGTAAACATTAAAGAAGAAGATGATGTCATTTCCTCTATTATACTGAATGAGTATGGAACACAACCTGAGACATATTCTACACAAGAGTATGTCTTAGAAAGCATTCTACCTTTATCTGATGAACGAGATTATTCCAAGTCTACAAAGCTTATGCATTCACTCTTGCCACATGAGATAGACTCACAACCAATTGTGCAAATTTCAATGGCTAAAAAAGTAGTCAAAACAACAACCATTCCAGGAAGAGATTTAAATATAAGCAACTCCTTATCTCAGGACAAGAAAACATTCACATGTCCATGGAGAACATTTTCTTATTTTGTCCTACCATTTGATTTGTGCAATGCACCTGCAACTTTCCAAAGAGATGTTATTAGCATTTTTTTGACATATCTATAGATTGCTTGGAAGTATATATGGATGACTTCACCACATATGGACAAACATTTGAAGAAGCCAAGGAAAACTTGGACAAGGTTTTACAAAGATGCAAATACTAAAATTTGTCTTTAAACAGTGAAAAGTGCTTTATGATGATGCAAGAAGGAGTGGTGTTGGGACACTTTATTTCCCTAAAGGAATTGAAGTAGATCCAGCAAAAATAGAAGTCATACATATATTGGTTGTACCAACTAAATTGAAAGAAGTTAGGAGTTTTTTAGGACATGCAGGATATTATCAGCATTTTATCAAAGATTTCAGTCAAATTGTAGCATCTTTATACAAATTGCTTCGAAAAGATGCAGAATTTGTATGGGATTCAGAGTGTACAAAAGCTTTCATATAGCTTAAGGAAGACCTCTCAATAGCACCAGTGCTCCAAGGACCAAATTGGGAGTTACCTTTTCATATACACACAAACGCTTCAGATCATGCCATTGGAGCGGTACTTGGCCAAAAGATAGATTCAGTAGAACACACAATTTACTATATCAGCAAAAATTTCAAGGAGCTGAGTATAACTACACAGTGATAGAGAAAGAACTACTTGCTATAATTTATGCTTTGAATAAATTTAGACATTACATTACAAGATACCAAATATTTGTACATACAGATCACTTAGCTATCAAATATCTGATGAACAAGCCAGCAATCTCTGGATGATTGGCTTGATGGTTGTTACTAATGCAAGAATTTGACATCACCATTATTGACAAGCCAAGTAAAGAAAATGTTGTAGTTGATTTCTTGTCTCATCTTCAAACACCTGATGATCCTGCAGCCATAGAAGATAGCTTTCCTGATGAACATCTCTTCCTTTTGTCAACACAAAACCTTGGTATGCTGACATTCCCAACTATCTAACTACTAGCAAAACTTCTCCACATTTTTTTTCAAAAGAAAAATGATTGCTGGCAGAAAAGAGTTTTAATTTCTCATGGATCTCAGGATTCATGTTTTATACTGGACAAGATCAGGTAACATGATGATGTCTTAGAGAGGATGAAACATATGATGTTCTTTGTGCTTGTCATGATGAGCCCTCTGGTGGACACTTTGCTAACAAATAGACTACATTAAAGATTCTAAATATAGGTTATTATTGGCCTACACTTCACAAGGATGCAGCTCAGTATACAAAAAAATGTGATAAATGTCAAAGAATGGGTAGACCAACAAAAACAAGTGAAATTCCCCTACAGCCATAGATAGTAGTAGAATCATTTGATAAATCATGGGGAATTGATTTTGTTGGCCCTATTGAACCACCATCAGAAGGGAAAAGTTATATATTGGTTTGCACTGATTATGTTACTAAGTGGGCTAAAGCAAAACCCATGAAGCATCCCCATGACAATAGTGTTGCAAATTTTTTGTACGAATGTATCTTTACCAAATTTGGTGTTCCAAGAGAATTAAAATCAGATCAAGGGCCTTAGTTCACATATAATCTGATAGCAGCACTCATGGAGGAATATAAAATTCAGCATGGCAAATCATCTCCATATCATCCACAAGCCAATGGATAGGTAGAAGTGAAAAATAGAGAGCTAGAACATATTCTCACTAAAACAGTGTCTTTACATCATAAAGATTGGGCAACAAAACTTCTTGAAGCCTTATGGGCATATAAAACAACATGGAAATCCACTACTGGGTTTACGCCTTTCCAACTCCTATATGGGAAGACAACTATTATGCCTATTGAATTTGATCATAAAACTCTGCGAAAAACTTTGGAACTTGATCTTACCCTTCCTACAGCACAAGAGGATCACATTTTGCATCTCAATGAGTTGGGTGAATGGCAAAAATCAGCTCTTCATAACACAAAATTAATTCAAAGTTAAAGAAAGCAATGGCATGACAAATTCATTAAAGACAGAGAATTCTCTATTGGTGATTGGGCACTCTTGTATGATTCACGATATCAACATCACCAAGGCAAATTTCAAACTCGATGGCTTGGTCCCTATGAAATCATTACAATTTTTAACAATGGAGCAGTTCAACTATCAACAATTGATCCGGTCAAATTCAAACTCTTGGTTAACGGGCATCACCTGAAGTTATATTATAAACTAGAAACCAGGGAAGAATTTCTTCAATAGTTCACCACAACAGAAACATCTCTTCATATAGCCGATTTGTTTGAGGCTCCCACTCAGACGCTTGTAACCCCTTGAATTTATTTTCAAGGCCTTCATAATAAAAATTTCACGCTCATGCAAAAATTCATTCCTTTTCCACCTCATTCCATCCCATCTTCTTGTCTTTCCATTATCATGCCATCTCACTTTCTTTCTCTCGTAAGGCACTTCTCGGATGATCCTTCCTATCACACCTCAAGTTAGTCACACTCGACCCCTTTGCATTTATTTAATTTATTATTTATTTAGGAAAGCATGTTATTTCAATTTTTAGAATTTTCAATCTTTATGGTCTGGTGGGACCCAGTCTCTACTAGGTTGGGGGGAGGGAAAATCAAAATCATGAATGCAAAATCAAGGAAATCTTAAGTTGACATATAGGATGTACGGGGAAGGCTCATTTTAGTAATGAGTTGACACCCCTTTGTACTTTTGAAATGTGTGAAATAATGTAAAGAAGGCTAACTATTAAATCATGATTTTTCATAACTCCTCATTAATATGGCATATGTTTTTTTAGCATGATCTTTATCCTCATTATGGTTTGGTGATTAAAATCCCTTTGTTGAAACCCCTGTAGCTATCACCACCCATACTCTCAAAATCATTTGCAGTGAATTGGCTTGTGCTGGCATTTTTTTTTTTTTGAAAATATGGGTGGAGAACCTCAGTGGCATGAACTAGTAGATCACAGAGTCTTACTGGCAGACCCAGTAACATGTAGTTTGTTTCAGCAACGAGGATGGCTAGCTTATTATCTCAATTTGAAGTAGTTTGATCAGGAAATCACGCTCCAATTTCATAATACATTGAAAGATGTCCAATCTTGCAACTAAAAGGGTGTTATATTGATTAGACAGTGTGGCCTATTTTTTTTATTAACTATAACTTTCCTCCTTGGATGTTTGTAAAGAGGGAGCACATAATGTTATCACTTATCAGTGATTATACCAGGTTTTTTTATATTTAATAGTCATCTAAATTAATTTATGAATATGACATCAAAATGGTCATAATAATTATGTAATGTTTATGTCCATTCAACTAGGAAAGTACCAAGTGGAATATATGAATGTACATATTGAACCCTTTATTGATTAGTTGTTGGAGTAATGGAATTGGGTCACTATGTATGACATCTATAGATGAATTGGATAGAGAAATTTTTAATTTTTTACAATGCTTGTATGGAAAATACATGATGCCCCTGGGCTAACACATTTTTGTGGTATGTAAAATTGTTAACACACATTTTTTGGTATGTTATAGTGCTATTACATTTTTTTTGTATGACTAAGTTGTACATGATAATTTTAAATATCAAAATTAACATATTTCATCCAATTATATACAAGCCACATCACAAGGTTCAAGGATGGTCATAGCAAGTAAAAAGTCAATCTCATCTAGATCTGAAGTCCATTGCATCACATAAATAACTAAAATCCATATACATAATCGTAATCTATGATCCATTCCTCACTTTTTGGTTCAATGGAAAATAGACCTCACATGCTAAGAGGTCATCCATATAAAACCACATGTCATATCTCTTGTTTATGTAAGGTGGCTAGCCTCCAAGGAATAGACACTACACACATAGGTTGGTAGTGGATAGTAGGTGCATAATAGCCTCATATACCACCATCCTCAAGGGTTCCTTTCATTTTCTTCCTCATATACACTCATCAAGTATATTTCCATCATCCTTGATGAGGAATTCACATTACAATAGAAGACCAACATTAAAAAACACCAAAGAAACTAGTTTAGCAACTAATTTTTATTTTTTTCAATAAGAGAAGTTAAACCATACATTGCAACAATAAGATTAAAAAAATTCAATGTGTTGTAACAATAAGTGAAAAATGAAGATCAAAATTTGTGGCTTAACTATCAAGGACAAAATAAACAAGCTTGTTGGTTTACAGAATAAAAATATATCATAAGTTGTACATTACATCACTATGTGACTATATCTACCCACCTCATGAGGAAGGATGGAATGATGTCTGGTTAGCACAATAGCCCCTCATGTGGGTACCCTAGGTGCACTTACCATATGGAATGGGGTGTTCACCTCAGAAACACCTTGCATCGAGTGGTATAGTCTAAGTAAGTCAACTTACCTTGCATGACCATACACCAAGTGGAGAAGATATACTCTGGTTGTATGTCACATGATGGTGTTCCTCACAAAGAAGGCACATGTAGGACACACTCCACATAGAGATCTCATGTAAGTATCATCATAGCTAGAGGTATACAAGACTAGGGTCCACCCATATGCACTTCCACATACACATGACCAAGCTTCCATGGGTATACTCCACAAGAATGGAAGTATCTCCAATTTCACTGCATCAAGCAGGAAATTAAAATATACAAAAATAATAGCACCTTCATGTAATTATGTATGTGACATCATGCTCTCAAGCTTGGCTCACTAGCATAAAAAATGCAACATCATCACCCCACACTATGTTAAACTAATAGTAGAGTGTGTGGTGCAGGAGCACCTAGGTAGGCTAAGTGTGAAACCTAGGTATTTCTTTATTTTTCACTTGTAGTGATGCTAGCCACATCACTATTCTAATAATAGGTCCTATGTGGTCCTTAGGTGTGTTTAGGAGACTTGGCAAGACCCAAAGTGACCAAGTTGCTAGAAGTTGCCGACTATTGTCAACTAGGTGACTTAGGTCCGGAAAAGGCTAAAATGGTCTAGAAAGGTTCCAATGGATTTGAATTGTTTATTTGAATTCATTTTATGCATATTATATTTCTACTTTGTTTTTGTGCCAAATTTGGAGGTCTAACTCCATGTAGAACAAAAGTTGCTGAAATGTTGTCATGTTGTCATGACAACATTTTCTTGCAAAAAGCAACTTTTTGGCATTTGTGTGTTTAGAACGTCCTAACTGTTTAGAAAAATTATGGAACTGATGGAGGAGCCTTTAAAAATGTGAGGACAGCCATTTTTAGGGGGTTGGACAAGTTGGTTTTGCATTTTGTACGAATTGAGCAAGTATTTTGTTGCCGGTTTTATGCATTTGAAGGCATTTTTAATAGAGGAGGATTGAATGGCCTGATTTTTGTGTTGTAAAAGTTCTGAAATATTGTTTTTAATCTTTTTTTAGTGTTGGTTTGATCATTTTAATTTGTTTGCATTAGTGTAGAAAAATCTTTTTGTTCTTGGCAAGTTGTTGATCTGAACAGGGCTGCACTTAGAAAATGGGATCTTAGGGCCACTTCCCACCATTGGAAACCTCTGGTATTTTGGGATTTGGAACTAGGATCCATGTACATTATTTATCAAGAAGGAGGGCCCTTGAAAGCATCAGCAAGCATTTTTAAGGTGATGCCCTAGGCAAGCCAAATGCAACTTGGCTAGGAATCACAGTTGGAAAATGAGTTATGGAGAGGATTGAGTGTATAAATACCTTAATTCGGCTGCATAGCGAGTAATGAGAAGGTCTAACCTTGCTCCAGTCCAAAGGAGAGGTCTTGGAAAGGTGTCTAAGGTGGTTTTCCATCACAACAGCGATAAAGCACTTGAAATCCTCATTTTTGGCCTAAAACTGTACTTTCATTGTACAGAAAGTTTGGAGGCTAGAAAATTACAGAATCTTGAAGTACTCTAAAAAGGGTATCCAAAAATATAATTTTTTTATAGGGTTGTTAAGAAGTTTTTCAAGAAATCTTGTTTCCAGCTATTTAGGAGGGCTAATTCCTAGTAGCCTTTTTGGAGCAATTTGGTGTATCTTCCCTAGTAGATTGAATGCGCCTATGAAATCAGAAATTTTTAGGGTCATGGATGTTAGAAGGAGTCTAAAAAAAAATCTAGATGAAGAACTGGTACCCTTGGAGCTATAGATGGACTTGAGGGTTAATAGCGAACTGGAGCCGGCTAGTAAGAAATTTGATGTTACTTTGTTGGTGTACCCCCAACTGAAGGATTAGGATCTCTTGAGCAAGGTCCTAGTAATTATAGGGTGTGAAGAAGCCCTAGTGGGTCTAGTGAATGACCTAAGGTAGCCCTGAGAGAGAGCTTGGGGTTTGGAAGCAAGGTTGGGGTGTTACATCAGTGTGGCATCATACCCATTGCATCATGTTAGAACATGTGTAGATATAGTATCTATCACAACATGGATAAATCCTCCCACCACATATTGGATCTCACATGAGAGGTATTCACAAATCTATCAAAGGAATCTCATTCCAAGTACTAGTATTTTGTTTTAAACTATAGGAATTGGTAACAATAATTATCCTTTGTAAACATCCTTCTAGGTGGTACTTAGCAGGGTTACAAATAAGCAAGAACATATATGAGGTATGACTTCCACATACTTATGTACAAGCATAATTCCAAGCATGTTTATTTTTACTTTGCATGGACACAAAAGGAAGTTCCTAGTTTTACACAACACCTAACACAAATAGTGATACTAGTTTAATATCATAGATGAGGGAAAACAAGATGACATGATTCATAGCTTTATATGGATTATTGATATCTATTAAAGGAATATATGAAATCTTTTATTTTCTTCATGAAACCATAAGCTTGCACCCACATAACCATGTACAATATCAACATTAACCACAATGCTAATCTAATCTTCCCTAGATGGGGATATTAGGCATTATCTATAGCCACATAAGATGTTTCCACAAACATAAAAATTATGTTAACACAAGAAGATATTAGATCATGATCATTACTTCTTATTTACATTTTTTCCTTTTTTAAGGATCTCTTATCCATTTCATTAACCAAGCTACTAGTTTACTCCTTAATCCACAACAATCTCACAATGTTTATTTTTTACTTTAAACAACCCTACAAGCACTTTTCATTAATAATACAATTTATATCCAAATACATAAAAAGTGAGATTTTCTTAAAACATACATCATAAGGAACACCCATTAGATAATTGCAAATTACAAATTTATGTTTTGAACCATTTCCAAGGTGTATTATAAACATTTTCACTTAACAACATAAAATTGTATCAATAGAGAATTCACTTATTAAGTACAACATAATATGTAGAGATTTTAGGAGTCCTAACAATGTATGTCACAAATAAATTTTGAAAGTGATCACATCCCTTTAAAATAATATATGATTTTTTATTCCTCTATTTTTCCTATTCTCATACTTAGAAAAGAACATCAATATTACTTAGCAAAACTTTAAACAATATCCTTCAAAACTCCAAACTATGTATCCTATGATGATGGTTTACTATATCCTCTATAGTTTGATCTAATTCTTTTGTAATTCCGTTATGCCAACACTTTTTTTTCAATCATATCAAGTTCCTTTTTATTTTTCAAAATCATCTAATTAAATCATCTTCCCTTAATATCTTTATCCTCAAGAAAACATTGATTAACTCATATACATATTCAAAGGTACATTACTCCTTAAAAATATTTAGAGGATTCTAATCTTTGATGTAGGTTAGCCTTCCCATTGCTAGCTACTAGTTTAAGATAATAGTCCTTTATATTTTTCCAAAAGTAAGTACCTTAAAGCTTTATTTTCCAAATATAACATTAAAACTTACTAGGATAATTTAAAAGATACTTTTATCACAATAATTTTAACCAATCACTTGCAATAGATACATATAACTAAGGAAATCTTTGTGATGCTATAAAACTTGATATTTAAACATTTATTTATATAAAATTATGTCAAATTAAATCACTAATATTATTATTCAATTGAATTCCAATTACATTTCATAAAGATGCAGAGGTTGTATTGAAACATACTACATTAGTTCAAACATTAAGTTATAGTGCTATAGGAATACTTAACATAGGTTCATTAAGTTTGATTTATTTAAACCATAGTTTCATGTTTGCTAGGATATGACATCAAATTCAAGAAGCATTTAGGGTTTCCAAGATCTTGAGTTGATTTCCAATTTATTTATTTATCATAACTTAATATAACAAAACAAAACATTATTCATTAAATCAATTATGACTCAAAATCAACTCTTAACATTAAGCCCAAATCTTCTACCAAGTCATCTATATAAGACCTTTCCTAAACCTCTTCTAATATTAACATTAGCAAAACTAGCCAATTATAAACCACTTCACAAATATTAGTTTAAAATATTAACTACATTGCCTAAATAATTCCCTTAGGAAATAATATTCATTTCAAATATAAAACATAATTAGACAACTATTTCTATCCCTAGCTTTACAAGCTAGTCTCTATGCTATTAAATCTAACATCTAGATTCATAGAATATCCATGTTGGGAAGTCTCCATAGAGAGATGTCTATTTAAAAATATTAACCAACGTATCAAGCTTGCTAATTTTAGTAATATTATTATCATTTTATTTTTTATTTTTATTTTTTTTTAAATTAATTTAAATTTTAACTTTAATTATTATTTCTTAAATATCTAAAACAACTAGAAATGACTCATATCCCTGCAATTTTTATTTGGTTTGGTACTTTTTTTATAAGGATTAAAATAAAATTCAACATAGTTGAGGGTTGAAGAAAATTTTGACATAATGAATTCAAATACTCACAAAAGAGGAATGTGGTGAGAGTGGGGTTTGAACACTCAAACTCTTACCTCTAAATGCCTTCACCCAATCCTCATAGCCACAATTACCTTTTTGAATTCTTACATTAAAAGGTAAACTTTACTAATAAAGGGTGCCATTTCATTTTGAGTCAAAGAGTCAATTTGGACTTTCCTTCAAAAAGGTCAGAGTTAATTTTGAATTAACTCATGGGTGAGGGAGTTAGTCCTAACCCTAATTTGAAATAGGGTATTAGGATAAAAATAAAAGATTGTTTTCCATTACTCTAGGGTTTCTTGTACATTTTCCTTCATGGGTTCCCAACCCTTATAGTTTTTTTCTTTGTTTCCTCTTTATTTTCTCCTTATTTTCTTGTATGTTATAGGTTGAAGGTTGAGATTCAATGGAGATTATGGGATGCATATGTTTCATGCATATATGTACATGCATCATGCATATATGTACATGCATCAAATGTGTGTATATGTATAAAATATATCCATCCCTTTTCGAGTTTGAAGGTCCAAATTAGAGAGCCATGCTTATCCATGCATGCACTCTCTTGCCCTTTTCTCATGTCATGATGATGCCTATATTTTTGTTACTAGTCTGAATGCATGTTTTCTTTACCCTTCCCTTTTTTTTCTTATAGTTAGAGATGAATATTTTAGAGGAAATCTGTCAATATTCCCTCACCCTCCTATTTGAGAACCACCCATTGAGGTCGATATTTACGTATATAGACTCGAGATCAAGATTGTCTGATTAACAACAATTACTATAGTTGTGGGTGGGAACTCTAATTATAGTTTTGTGCTTTTTTGAGACCTTAATTGCCTATAACTCTTCTTTCTCTCACATTGATTTAGTGGTATTTGTGTCTATTTGTGTAGGTTTTAAATGGAGTTAGGAAACTATAGATTCTATTCTGATGTGTTGTAGGGTTTCATGTCATCATAGATATAGGCTCTTTTAGTAGTGATTCGTTGCTATATTTATTTCATTACAAATCTATTTTATGGGTTGGACATGGTTGTAAGGGTCTCTTCCACTAGAAGATACATGATCTAGTTTGTACTACTATTTCCAGTGGCCTTTGTTATGACCATGTATTATTTCATATTATAGATATTGTATATATTCATGCTATCCTATTTGTTATGTGTGGCTATTGGTTGGTGATCCTATCTCACAATTGTGTTACTGTTATTGTCACAAACATGGGTCTTATGATCTATAAATGATAGCAAGAGAAAGCAAAGGAGGCTTAGCTAGAGTCATTACAAGAGAGAGTTGACAAAGACATGAATATGATGGTGGCTCTACCATAGTGTAGTCACTTATGGTAGCACCACTATGGTGGCTACCTCACCATATCATGTCATGAGAGGAAGCCACTTTGGGTAGGTAGGGTTTTGACCCTTTGCTACCTTTTAGTAGTTAGGGTTGGGACCAAGCCATGTGGAAAGATGGGCTCCAACCCATCTTCATCTAGTTTTGACCACCTTCTTTTTAAACAAAATGGTGTATTTAAAATGTATCTAATTCATTAACATATTAGTATGTTTTGATGGATAGTGTTCTTTCTTATAGATAATATAAGATTGAATATTTTATTTTTTGTTTTATTTTAATACAAGTTGTCATACATGTGAGCAGCCAGATGTTGTTAGTAAGAGGGTGAACATTTGTAATGTAACCATCTATTTTCTTTTTTTGTTCTAATAGTTCCTTTCCTTTACAACTAGTACTAATAAAGTTTCAACTAACATTTCTATACTCTGCATAATAGATCATGAGATGATTACTTAGGTCTTTATTTGACTAGTTTACAACTATATAGTATAATCACCCCCCCCCCCCCCCCCCCCCCATCACACAATCTTACAATCCATATTACTTAAAAGAAAAAATGATCCCTACACATGAAAATGTTGAAATGGAAACTGTTGGAAATCTGATTGAAAAGCTCATTATTGAAGATCAAAGAGGGAGATTGTTAAAAGAAGGAAAATAATGTTTTCAATCATTGCTTTTTCATTGATATCAAACCTATTATTTGTAGGGATGACATTTTCTTATAAGATCCAAGAATTATCACTTAGTTGATTGATGAAGAGGGTTTGATCAACAAGATGTAACAAGAGCACCTAAGGGAAAGGTTGAGTTATGATGTTGTAATGAAGTGCAAGGATCAATTAAGACATTGGTTAAATTATGTATTGATGGCATACTCAAAGTTACATAGGTTGGTCACACTTAGAAGCATTGATGGAAGAAGTTGTAAGAAGGTTGTTTGCAAAGCTTAAACTAAGATCATTAGTGGATGTTGAGCAAGTTAGTTGAAGCTGAGTAATAGGAAATTCTAGTGGGTGTTGAGTGATCTTCAGGTGCTAAGTGAAGATTAGGTGCTGAGCATTAGAAAATTCTTAGTTGGTGTCGAGTGATCTTTAGGTGCCGAGCATCAGGAAAAATGCAAAGGGTGTCAAGTAACACAGTATGTGCCAAGCACTAGTATTTCAATAGTATTGAGCTACTACATTATTTCAAGTGATGAAGATTCAACAAATTTGAGCTAACATAGTAGTTACATTGAATTTTGTGAAGAAGTTGAAGATAAGGATGATGAGTTGTTGGCACAGAATCCTATGTAAATCATTTCTAGGTGAATTCTAAAGGATTATTCAAGAAGTTTTTATAGGAAACAAAATATGGGTTAGATACAATGAATCCTACCTAATCCATACAAATTGAAATTAAAGAATGGAAGAATTGAGTAGAAAAAGGAACTCCAAGATTTCTATTTAAGGAGTCATAGACTAAGAAGCAAAGAGCTGCTAATACTACTATTGCAAAAGAGCCAAGTCTGCAAAGTGGTTGAAAGGGTGTCAAGGAGAAGATATCTAGGAGAAGGAAGAGCATAGAGGCTCTACTTCTATGAGTGGTCATAAGGGTATGACTGCACTAGTATATTATGGAGACTCAAGGAGACAAAGCTTGAAAGAAGGGCCAACTACTAAGAGTTGTAGAGATTGAAGGCCAGGCAAGGGTATGAACTGAGAAGTGATCTAAGATTTGCAAGATAAGTTGTATGTTGTAGTCAGTTCAAGATTTTTTATTATACTCTCTAGAAATTGTATTAGATTTGAAAATCCTATGGACTTAGGTTGGCCTAATAACCATTTGTAAATCCTTTACCAGGGTGACATTCCAAGTGAATGTTCTAAAGTCCTTTAACCAAGCCCACTTCTAATAGGGTGGATAAATCTTTTAACAAGGTCACATTTGACAGTGTGTTGTAAGCCTTTAACAGGGCATGCCTTTCATAGGGCATCACTTTAGAAGAGTGAGAATTGAGTAGCGTGTTACTAGTGGTTTTTCCCAAATTAGGTTTTCACATAAATCATTATGTCATGTGTTGATTTTGTATGTGGTATGCTTGCATGTTGATTTATAGTAACCTGCTGATTAGATAAGTTAAAGCATGGATGAATGAAGGGTTGAATGGGTTCACTTCACTTAGTGAAAAAAAATGAATAGGACATTTGGACCTTGAATAACTGATTCACCCCCCCCCCCCCTTTTCATTTATTCTAAAACATTTCTAACAATTGGTATCAGAGCCATCTGCTAATTTAGTTTCAAGGTACTAGAAGTAGGAAGATCAAGATGTCCAAGAGAGAAGTTCCCAAGACCAACAAGGACAACTTTTTTGCATCGCAGAGTTTGATGAAATTGCACCTTGGATCAATAGGTGACTATGCACAAACTTCAACTGGAACAAAACATGTAACACTAGTAGGACTCTTATTGTAGATGACTCAAACAAAAAGAAGGAGCACAACCAAGAAATGCTAGAAATTGCCTCTGCACTTAACTATGCAAAATATGCTGACATTAAAGATTGTAATACTACATTCAAAATATGGAAAACCTTATTAGAAATCTATGGAGGAGATCAAAATGTCTAGAGAGCAAAAAGAGAAAGCCTAAGAGGAAACTTTGATGACATGAAAATGGAGGAAGTTGAAAATGTTGCTCAGTATGTTGCAAGAATGAAAGAAGTAGTAAGTGCAATAAGGAGTCTAGGTGGTCAATTGGAACAAGAAATAACCATTAGAAAATACTTGAGAAATCTACTACCTATCTATGCTATTAGAGTTTAAGATATCCAAGAGCTAAGGTGTGTACAAGGGAAAACACTAACCTTTGAAGGAATAGTGGGAAGACTTACTATATTTGAGCTATCCAAATTTGAATAACTATAGACCTGAGAACCTTGAATCTACTTTCAAGGCCAGATGAAAATAAAAGACAGTAAAGAGGAAACATCAAACAAGAAGAGAAGAAAAGGAAAATATGCATCTAGTAATAGCAACACAAATGAGGAAGATGCGGAATAGTTAGAAGCACTACTGGCTAGGAGATTCCATAGAGACAAAGGTAAATTCAAAGGTAAGCTCCCTATTATATGTTTCAACTAAAATTAAGTAGGTCATATTGCAGCAAGATGTCCATAGAAGAAAAACTGCAAAGAAGGAAACAAGCATAGGAACAAGAGAGAAGATGATACCAAGGATTATAAAGAGAAAGGCAAGAGATGCTACATTGTTGAAGAAGATTCTGATGAGAATGATGATGAAGTAGTCTATGTGGCCATGAAGGATGAATCAGATAAAGATGAAGATGAAGCAAAAAAATTGGTTACCTGTGTGAACCAGAATCACAAGTGGATCATAGACAGTGGATGCTCACATCACATGATAGGAGATAAGAGTAAGTTCATTACCTTTACTCAATATGATGGAAATAGTGTTAGGTTTGGTAATGATGCTCCATGTCAAATCAAAGGAAAAGGTTCTATTAAACTCATAGAGAAAATTTCATGTGATGATGCATACTATGTTGAAGGATTGAACTACAACTTGTTGAGTGTATCACAATTAGGCAATGTAGGTTGCAAAGTTGAATTTGGAAAAAAAAACTACTAAGATCTATGAAATTGATGTAAATCTAATAGGAAAAGGTGAAAAAACTAGGAATAATCTATTTTACTTAGATATGGAAGATGCAACATGTCTTGTTGTTAAACTTGATGATGTATGGTTGTAGCATAAAAGGTTGTGTCATGTTAACTTTGATAATCTGATTAGCATCAACAAGAAGAAGAAAGTCAAAGGGTTGCCCAAGTTGAAGAAACTTGAAAACACAATGTGCAAACAAAGTCAACTAGGGAAGATGACTAAGTCTAGTTTCAAAAGCAAAAAATACACTTCCAATGAAGTACTAGAATTAGTCCATACAAACTTATGTGGTCCAATAGAAGTACAAAGCTACCTAGGAGACAAATATATGATGCTATTTGTAGATGACTATTCTAGGATGATGACTGCTATGTTCTTGAAGCAAAAATTTGATGCATTTCAAATGTTTAAGTGGTATTTGGCCAGAGTTGAGAAGGAAATAGGAAAGAACCTGAAATGCCTAAGGTCAGACAGAGAAGGTGAGTTCATATCAAAGGAATTTGAAATATTTTGCAATAACAAAGGTATCAATATAAAAACATCAACTCCAAGAACTCCACCACAAAATGGTATTTCTAAAAGGAGGAATAGGTCAGTGATTGACTATGCTAGAACCTTGATGATGGAGACAAATGTTGCACTCAAATATTGGACAGAAGTTGTAAGTACTATATTCTACACACTGAATAGAGTTCAAGTCAAGAAAGGTACAAATGCCACACCTTTTGAATTATGGTATGGCCACTCACCCAATGTTAAAAATTTCAAATTTTTTGGATGTAAACGCTATATTCTCAAAGATAATAGAAGTGAAAGTTTTATGTAAAGAGTGATGAAGGCATATTCCTTGCATACTTCACTAGAAGTAAAGCATAGAAGTTTTTGAATACTAATACTAACAAGATTGTGGAGAGTGAAAATGTAAACTTTGATGAGCATGCAAAAGTAAAAATTGATAAGTCCAAGCAATTAGAGGATTATAGATACTTTGTATACTTTTATGAAGGAATGATTGCTAAAGACAATGTTGGGAATCAACAAAAAACTTTAGTATCTACTGAGTCTCAACCTTTGAATGCCAACCTACATTCAGAAGCTGAGCTATAGAATGTACATAATACACATTTTGATTCTAAAACTAGTACACATTAAAGGAATGATGAAGTGCCATATGAAGAAGAACAAAATGACTCTAAAATGAAAAGATCAAACATGGAAAGAAGGATAGAACCAAGATTAGCCAAGTATGTCAGAAGACATCACCCTATAGATCAAATCATTGGTGACAAGGATGCCAAACCAATGACAAGATATAGACTAAGAAATGAATCATGTCTACTGAGCAAGGTTGAACCCAAAATAATGAAAGATAAACTACAAAATGATGACTCATATAAAACCATGGAAGAAGAAATATATCAGATTAAGAAGAATAAAAAATGGTCTCTAGTTCCTAGACCAACTGATAAGAATGTGATCTGTATCAAATGGGTATTTAAAAACAAACTTTTGCAAGAATGGAAGGACTAAGAACATTACTTGCATATGTTGCATATAAATGTTTCAAAGTGTACCAAATGGATGTTAAATTTTCTTTTCTAAATGGAATACTGGAAGAGGAAGTCTACATAGAACAACTAGAGGGATTTGAAGATGAGAAGAACAAGGACATGGTCTACAAACTGCACAAAAGATTTTATGGATTAAAGCAAGCACCTAGAGCATGGTATGAGAGACTACAAAAATATCTTGTGAAGATAGGATTTGAGAGAATAGATGACAATAGAAACTTGTACATCAAAGTTGAAGAAGGTAAAGACATTTTGATATTAGAAATCTTTGTTGATGATATAATATTTGGAGGAAAAGATGTTCTTTGCAAAGATTTTTCTATTCAAATGAAGCATGAATTTGAGATGTCAATGTTTGAAGAAATCAAATTATTTATTGGATTACAAGTACATCAATTGAAGCATGGCATATTTGTGACCCAACCTAAATACATCAAAGAGGTACTCAAAACATTTGGGTTGGAAGAATAAAAACTAGTTAGCACACCAATGGCAACAAGTCATCTAATGAAGTAAATCAGACATTGTATAGGTCAATGATTGGCAATTTGTAGTATGTTGTACATAGTAGACCAGACATTGCATTAGCTATTGGAATAGTAGCCAGATTTTCTACAAATCCAAGAGAAAATCACTTAATGGAAGTGAAGAGAATACTAACATACTTGAAAGGAACTGATGAGTTTGGTTTGTACTATAAAAGGAATGAAAAGTTTGAACTGAAAGCCTACACTAATATAGATTGCGAAGGTAACATTGATGATAGAAAAGCACCAGTTGAGGAGCACTTTTCTTAGGAAAGAAGCTGATTACATGTACCAACGAAAAGTAAAGTTACACCTCATAGTCCACTGCTGAAGCTGAATATGTGGCAGCTACTATAAATTGCACCAATATTGTATGGATCAAACATTTTCTACAAGGTATGAAGGAAGAAGTAACTGAGTTTGTGATACTTTATTGTGATAATACAAGTGTTATTAATATATCAAAGAATCTATTAATGCATGCTAAAACCAAGAATATTGCAATCAAGTATCACTATGTAAGAGAGTTGGTGGAAGATAAAAAAGTGAAGATGGAATATATTAGCTCAAAGGAATAGATTACTGACAACTTCACAAAGGCACTACCTAAAGATTCTTTTGAGTATCTTAGAGGTAAGTTAGGGGTAATACCCCTAGCCAAGGCTACTTGAAGTACAAGCAAGTATGTCATGTATCAAATAAGCTAAATGTTGAAGATTTTACACATTGATGTAGAGGATGTTTACTTTGGGATTTATGCCTAAAGTAGTAGAAGTGCTAAAATTCTAAATCAGTCACAAGGAAGGTGACAAAGAGATAAATTGAATGAGCATGAAAAGCTACACTTGCATATTAAAAATGCTAATATGTCTTTGGCATTGTTGTTAGAGAGGGAGAAGTAGATAACTGATCAACAACTATTGAAGATAAAGAATTAGAAAAGAGGGAGAAGATGAAAATAATAATTAAAGTTTGATCAGAATAGCAGAAGATAAGCAATAAAGAGGGAGAAAGTCAAAGAACAAGGATATAGCAACAAAGAAGGAGAAGTTGAAATGGAGCTATCAAAATAGTAGAAGGAAATGTGAAGTTACAATATACTTTTTTGCATTTGAATTACTATTCTAACCTAGTAAGCTTGTGGTTGAATAGTTTAGTCTAATGGTTCATTAGTTTGGTTTGCCATCAATGCCAAAGAGGAAGATTGTTGGAAATCTAATTGAAAAGCTCATTGTTGAAGATCAAAGAGGGAGATTGTTAAAAGAAGGAAAAGAATGTTTTCAATCATTATTTTGTCATTGATATCAAACCTAATATTTATAAGGATGACATTTTCTTATCAAATCCAAGTATTATCACTTAGTTGATTGATGAAGAGGGTTTGATCAAAAAGATGTAACAAGAGCACCTAAGGGAAAGGTTGAGTTATGAAGTTGTAATGAAGTGCAAGGATCAGTTAAGACATTGGTTAAATGATGTATTGATGGCATACGCAAAGTTACAGAGGTTGGTCACACTTAGAAGCATTAATGAAAGAAGTTGTAACAAGGTTGTTTTCAAAGCTTAAACTAAGATCATTAGTGGATGCTGAGCAAGTTAGTTGAAGCTGAGAAAATTCTTAGTTGAAGCTAAGTAACAAGAAATCCTAGTGGGTGTCGAGTGATCTTTAGGTGCCGAGTGAAGATCAGACATCGAGCATTAGAAAATTCTTGGTGCTAAGTGATCTTCAGATGTTGAGCATCAAGAAAAATGCAAAGGGTGTTGAGTAACATAGTATGTGCCAAGCACCAATATTTCAATAGTGCCAAGTTGCTGCATTATTTCAAGTGATGAAGATTTGCCATATCTGAGCTGACATAGTAGTTACATTGAATTTTGTGAACAAGTTGGAAGATAAGGATGATGAGTTTTTGGCACAAAATCCTATGTAAATCACTTCTAGGCAAATTCTAAAGGATTATTCAAGAAGTTTCTAGAGGAAATAGTATATGGGTTAGATGCAATGAATCCTGCCTAATCCATATGAATTGAAATTAAAGAATGAAATAATTGAGCAAAAAAAGGAACTCCAAGACTTCTATTTAAGGAGTCATAGACTAAGAAGCAAAGAGTTGTTAATACTATTGTTGAAAAAGAGCCAAGTCTGCAAAGTGGTTGAAAGGGTGTGAAGGATAAGACATCTAGGAGAAGGAAGAGCATAGAGGCTCTACTTCTATGAGTGGTCATGAGGATATGATTGCACTAGTATATTGAGTATGAAGACTCAAGGAGATAAATCTTTAAAGGAGGAAAAATTGTTAAGAGTTGCAAAGATTGAAGGACAGGCAAGGGTATGAGCTGAGAAGTGATATGAGATCTGCAAGATAAGTTGTATGTTGTAGTCAAGTGAAGATTTTTTCTAATACTCTCTCAATTGTATTAGATCTAAAAATCCTATGGACTTAGGTTGGCCTAATTTTCATTTGTAAATTCTTTAATAGGGCAACATTCCAAGTGAATGTTCTAAAGTCCTTTAACCAAGCCCACTTCTAATAGGGTGGATAAATCCTCTAACAAGGTCACATTTGACAGTGTGTTGTAAGCCTTTTATAGGGTAGGCCTTTCATAGGGCATCACTTCAAAAGAGTGAGAATTGAGTAGCATGTTACTAATGGTTTTTTCCAAATTGGGTTTCCACGTAAATCACTGTGTCATGTGTTGATTTCTTATGTGTTATGCTTGCATGTTGATTTATAGTAACCCACTGATTAGATAAGTTAGAGCATGGATGAATGAAGGGTTGAATGGGTTCACTTAGTGAAAAAATTGAATAGGACATTTGGACCTTGAATAACTAATTCACCCCCCCTCTCAGTTATTCTAAAACATTTCTAACAAGAAACATGTTCTAATGGTTGACTATGTATTTATAATAGTAGCTTCTAAAATGTTAATAATTATATCTTATTTTAGAATGATAAAAATATAACAACTAATAACAAATTTGTGTTTTATTTATGTTATATAAATTCTAAAATAAAATAGTAAATTAGATTTCCTTTGACAAGCTTACGCCAACTTTCAGATTTAAGTTTAAATCCATTTTTTTTCATGTTCACAACTAAGGAAATCTAACATCAATAATTTACATGTTAATAACAAATTTCTAATGTATATTAAATTAGATTTCTAATTTATATACCACTTGTAGAATAAATCAATAAATCAAATTTCTAATATCTACTAAATGAATGTAGACATAAGAAGTTGCAGATTTATGACCTTTAGTTCCATTTCCCATTAAAAAAAAAATCAAAACCAAAAACATAATGAGCCTAGGTCCTAGTATTGAGAACTGTGCTCTAATACCAAAATATATTTCCCAAATGTTTTTTCCGAAACACTTCTTATATATTTTAAGTGCATATCTACAATCATATTGTACTTAAACTAGATTTACAAATAAGGAATTTCTATTTAGACTATGAAAATAAGCTCCAAGTTTTTACTCTAATCATTACACAACTTGAATCTAAGGCACAAAAAAAATTCTTTACATAGCACACTTTTCCTTCCCAAAACACATAGATTTTCTTGAAAGCAACCAAGATTTAGATGACTAGAAATTTAACATGTTCTTGCATTCAAGTAGGAAACCTTTATACATTAGAAATGTAAGATAGCAAACTTTTCTTTGCACATAATTGATGAAAAGCATCTAACAAATAAACCAATCAGTGGGATACATGTTGATCCCATTAAAATCCATGAAATAAATTCCATTGTTAGAGGCATCTCATGAGGAAAACCACAACATGTTTTAATGCAAAAATATCAACCCTTCTCCATTACTCATATCCTGACTCCTATATCTAATTCCATTATTAATAACTTCTATTCAAAATTTCCTCTTGTGAAACCATTTATTGGAATTGTTCTAAGTTATACATATTAAAACATATCCAATTCTGAGTACAATATTATATACTAATTACAAATTATGATCTTTGTACTAAGAACCATTTTCTCTATCATAAACCAGAAGTAAAACATGTAACCCTGCCCAGGGCATCAAATATCTTTCACAAAAAAAATTAAAATAACCCCAAACCAATTCCAAATTATCTATTTGTGAGTCTAGTTTCCAAATATTTAAACCATTAATTTTTCCAATACATAAATTATTGTATAAGCACAAATCTTTGCCAGCAACACCATTGAAGGCATTTAAAAACTAGTTTTCACTCAAATACTCATAACTGTCACAAATATGATAACAATGACTCAAACCAAAAGAAAATTAAGTATACTTCACATATCTTTCTAATGAATATTATTATAGGTATTGAGTCTCCAAAACATGTCCCTACCACATGGTTCAACATGACTGTATTCAGGGAATCTCAAATCTGCAAAAACCCATTTTCAACAAAATGCTCATAACTTATTCATTTCTTATTAAAATTGAACCAAACCAAAAGAATGAGAAGTAAGATTCATAATTATATCTATAAATTACTATATTACATGGTTTATTAACTCTAAAAGGCCATAAAATGCCTGGAAACAACACCAAAACTAAAAAACCAATCAAAACAATAACAATAGAATGCACCAAAAATGTATCAAAATATTTTCTCTTCTCCAATCTGATTTTTTTCAACCATAAAATGGTATTTATATCCATTTTAAATTTATAAACCTTCCTAACTACCCCTAAGATGAAGTATCTATCTTTTTTACATCATTTTTGTAATGTTAGCAACTTTCTTAATGCCACAATTTACAACTTTATAGGTAACTTTTACATTTTTGAAAAAATGACTTGAAATTTTTTTCAAACCTCTCTATACATATCCAAATGGAACATTTAAGACCTTTTATAATTCTTTTACCCTTCCATGGGTCTTTTACACAAATTTGACCATGTAAACCTAAACTTGACCTATTTGACAACTTGAGCAATATTGTGCACATGTTACATTTCTTGTCAACACCTTTACAAATAGATTCAGAATGAATCAATACATCATATAATTGACTTTGAATCACTCAAGAACCTTATATATCTCATAGTGACCTCTAGGATTAGGTGCTCCTACACCAATAATCACACACATGATTTGAACTAAAAAAAGACAAGACAAAATCATCTATATTTCTTTGCAAGATACAATAATGGGTGCCACAAATACTCCTAACACTACTCATTTACACTTTACCAATTAATTACATCATAAGAACTCTTGAGCCCTAGCCATACCCCTAAGAATAATAACTCTTTTCAATCGAAGATCTTGATTGCTATTTTAAGAGTTCTTTCTAAGATATTATGTAAAACTTCCTTTAAACTACATTTTTATCACATTAAAAGAATCCTACTATGAGAATAAATAGAGATAACTTATCTTTCTTGGGCTCTTCCTTAAGATATATCTCCTTCTCCAAACTACAATATCCCTCTATTCAAGCTGTAAATTTTGGCTATCTCTTCCTATCTCCAAGAATGGAGAGTGGGTGAACAAGAAAAAAATGTCTTCCCACCTTCTTAAAAACTCTAACTATCTCTTTCTACCCCTATTATTTTAATGATGGCTCTCTATTCCATCCATTGTCTCTCACTCAATATATCACATCTCCTAAAAAGGGGATAATGCATGGAGTGTGTCTCCCACTTCTCATTTTTTCACTCTTGTGTACTGACCCATTTAGGGAGTCATAATGATAATGGGGACCATGATTTGACTTGAAACTAATCCTTAACCAAAGGTACTATAACTAGGGTAGGTTAATTTTACCTTAGTTTCCATCTAGGGTCTCATTTCCCCTTAGAACCTCAATTAAAAATTACATTTTAATTTTGAAGTCTAACCTAAATCTCATTCTTACAATGCTTAGAGACATATGATAGAGGTTAGGATATGAGTAACCACATTCTAACTAATACATTTTTATTAAAGCACCTCCCCTTGTTGAATTTAGCTTCAAGTGATCCCATTTACAAATAACCATGTGGCATTGAGTAATATTGAACCGATTGTCATCCATATGATTTTCCTAGCCCTCTAAATTACTTCCATAGAGAATTTCCTATACATTTCAATTTGAACATTAGTAACCCACAAAATTATGTACATATATAGTGTATGTAATTCACATCATCTACCTAATAAACTTACTATTCCTTAATATTTGAATATATAAATATGCATCATTCGCATTAGGATCATAATCACACAATCCAAGCTTGATTTCTATTTTCACAATCACCTTATGCAAAATGTATTCATCACACCACAATATCTATTCAATTCAATTGGTCATTATTCAATTACTAAAACTATCTAATTATCATGACAAGATAAAATAAAACAATATAAGGTACTTATCCATAAGGTAACTCACATTAGCTAATCAAGATATCAACATAAATTAGGCAATCCATCACATTGTGAACTAGATCTAATGCTACCCATTTTACATATAAACTATTGTGTCATTAGTAGAGAGGTGCAAATACTTCTATTTGTAACCATTTTCAATTGTATGAACATAATCCCTAGTTGACCATAAGTTGAGTCTAGCTTTCACATTAATAAGAGAACTCTACTATGCAAAGTATCACATACACATTTTTACATAGTATTCAAATGGTTACTAATGGTAAGTCAAATCTATTTAATTGGACAACAATAATAATCATAGTAAGTAACATAGGGATTTTCCCTAATCATGTTATTGCATAAGCTAGTTAATGTTCTCTAATAAAAAAATTAATATGACTACTTCTAATCAAATTATATTGTAGTAAAACTAATGGTCTTTCAAGTCCTTAATGGGATGGGGCCTTACATCCTCCTCCTCTAGACTTTGACTTCCTCCCAGAAGTCACCAATGTTTGATGCATTTTTCTTTATCTATAAAATCCTACTCATATAAGTGATCTTTCCAACATTTATCAATTTTTAATTATATGAACATACATAGAACATGATATATTAAACCAAAATTGGAACACTCATCTTAAATCACAATCTTGTTAAAGTTGTGTATTGAATCACTAAAATAAGGAAGGGTGGAATTTTTTTTTTTAACTACACTAATAATTACTTCTTGTAACCATAGAAGAGATCAAATTTTCCACATGTAAAATTACACTACTAATTTATTGAAACTAACAATGTAAATGCACAAACACATATAGTTTCATTCATTGAGAACATCTATCACAATATTTTCACAATTATTTATTTATTTATCTACAATAATAATAGATGTGCATCCCATACACACATAAACAAGCCACATCACTTGGATAAATTTACATCACAAGGTTCATGAATGGTCATAGCAAGTAAAAAGTCAATCTCATCTAGATCTAAAGTCCACTGTACCACATAAATAACTAAAATCATGTTTGAGAAGTATTTAGGGTTTTCAATATCTTTAAGTTAAATTCAAGTTGGATAGGTTTAGTTTCCAGTATAGTTAAAATCACAAGTTTCACCTTCTATCATGAAGGTGGAAACACACCTCATCATTGTCACATTTGGGGTTTCAATCCTATTTAACAATTTGATAACCTTAATTAAATATAGTTTATTCCACATCATTTTATTTGATCAATATCATAAATTATATTAAATATAAAATGATACTAAACACTTAATACATTTTATTGAGTCTATCCCCCAGTAGGGCTAATTCTACACTTAAAGGTTAACCTACTATCATAATAATACTTAATTTTAGATATACACTTAACCTATTGGAACTAATTAAAAATATTAGATGTTTACTATTAAACTAATTATGACAACTAATTTATCTTCTAATAAAACCCAAACCATCTATCAAGTTATCTAGTCAACTCTAACCCATCACACCTTTGAATCTTGATATTATCCATTTGAACTAATTAATACCTATAATTAAATGCATAACATTAATTCTAAAGAATTTCTAGAATACTTCCAAATAAAAACAATAGTATTCTACAATTTACAAGATATATTAACTATACACTTACTCCTCAACTATAAACTTCACCCCTTACACTTACCACTTATCACCTATTTAACTAAAAATAACTATCTACCAACTTATTAAACTAATAACTCTAATAAGAATTTATCCATAACTTAATACTAATCCCAACATCACTAACTCCTAACACAAACATTAATTACTACTAAAATTACTTGACCCATACTTTCACTTAAACTCCTACTAATAAATTCTAACTTACACCTACTAATCTAACCACTAAACTTTATCAACAAAAATCCCAATAATATATTGCAAACATGAAATTTCAATCTTATAATAAATAAATAAAATAGACACTAACATTCTTTCTTTATTCCAAGAAAATTATCTACTAACTTTAATTATAACTACTAACTATAATACTAACTACCCTCTTAAAGACCCTTGCTCCTAATTCCTAAGCACCCATTGCCCAAGGCCCATGTGGTTGATAGCCCCTATTATCACTAAACTTAAATTTGCAAAAATCTTATGGTGAAAATGTTCAAAAAAGGAGTGTTTTGATGTTAGTGTTTATGTGCTATTAGTTTTCATTTTTAGAGGATAGCCCTAACATGGTATTTTTTCCCTAATCCAATTATTTTTCATTTCCCTAATGTGAAAAATGATTCCTTAGGGTTGTGTCTTTATTCAATCATACAAGAAATTTCATAAAAATCAAAGTCTAGCCTTTACCCTAGGTTTTATATCTAAGTGGGAGTTTATTTTTCTTTCACATCATCTCTTACAATGTTACGAGAGGATCATTGTGTAATGTTTTTAGTTCCTTGATCTTAAGATATGCAATGTGTCATAGTATTGTGGATGGGAAAGTTAAAGTGCCCGATCTTATGATTCGCTTTGTATCATATGGTTGTATGTCATGTTGAAGAGTTTCCAAGTCTAGTGTGTGATGTTATAACAAGGAAGGTGATTGGGACATCGAGAAGGTCTTTAAAATTTTGTAAGATGTTATGATAAAGCCCTAGCCATAAGATTGGAAACTGAGATAGAGAATGCTATGATGCTAAAAGGTACTTATGATCATAAGATCATAAGGTGACAAGTGACAAGGCTCAGTTGTTGTACATTGTCAAACAAGTGACAAATGTCTTATCCTAATTGATCAAATGTGAAATGTATGCTAGGTGGATGGTTAGTTGGACTGATGGGGCTAGAAACTTATTTTACATACGTTATTTTTTAATATAGCATAGTTTTATCTCTAATATTATAATAAATAGTGTATATTAAGATCTCAAGCTAGTGGATAAAATGTTATGATTCTATGAAGAGGATTATGTCATGAGATCATAAAAGTAAAAGATAAAGTCGATGATGCTATGGTAAAGAGAGGTAACATTTTCTCATAGTATCATAGGGGTCTGAAGGGTAACTTGAGATTTTACAAAGTGATAGATAACCTATGATCTGCTAGATCCTATTCTTTGATGCTATGAAAGATAGTATCCTATAAGATCTTAAGGGTAGCTAAAGGGTGCTATGATGCTACAATAGGAAATACATCGGGGGATCATAGAAGTGAAAGTTGATGCTAGCAATATTATGATGAAGGGAAATGATTTTTTTCCATAGCATCATATGTGTAGAAAAGATGATAGTCAGTCTCATTAAATAGTTAGCTAAGCCATGATCACAGGATTGTGAAATGAAGAAAAATAAAATGAGATACTATGTTGTGCAATATAGACCGCCTATCATGAGTCGTAGAGATTTCAAAGGAAAGCTCCAATGTTGTAGTAACCACCTATTATGAGATCGTAAAAATTTTGATCCAAACCTAAGATATTATGAGGGTTTTGACTTTTAGGGTTGGTCATAAGACCATAAACCCTAAGTTGACATGAAATGTGCTATTCACTTTTTTGAGTTGGAGATAACAATGAGCTTCTCAACCAATGAGATTTGAGTATGGTATAAAAGGTGCATTGCTAGATAACAATGATAATGCTCCCCTGAGGTGAAAAAATAAGATAATTTTATGGGTCTTGCATGCTGAAAATCAATGCAAAAGATAAACATTGATGATTTACATTCAATTATTAAGACATTCTATTTATCAGTTATAGTTTACCATTTATAGTAAAAGAGAATTTGAGTAGTTGCATAATTTTTAGTGCATACAGATAATTTTTTTAGTACCTAAGAGTGGAGTTCAGACTATGTTTTCTAGTTTACTTTTAAGATGTCTAATAAAGAGGTAGATATAATTCAAGTGTTGAACATGGAGGTTATAGAAAATTCAACTTCTAAGGGAGGGAAAATGCAACAAAGAAAACCTAATAGGTTTGTCAAAGAGTGATTTGAGCTTTTCCCTAGTTCCTCAAATGCTAATGCTATAGATGAATCATTGACCCATATTCTCTTTGCAAAGATGTTGTATGCCTTGGTGTCATGGGTTTTGAGTTATTCAAATACTTCTATCATAATTGAGAAAAGAAGATCTCAATATGTAATCCATGGAAGAAGAACCTAGTGAAGTTGATATTTCTAGAGGTTTTTGTGGATGTGGAGTTGATGAAGGCCCTATTTTATTCGTACAATCTGGCCACCAAATCCTTCCATAGAAAATATGGAACTATTCTTTGTACACTTGACTATGCTTCATTCATTGAAGCTTTTGGATTAGATGGAGCCATGGGCCAACCTATATATTTGGAGAATTGTACAAGAAGTTTGAGAGAAATACCAATGCCTACACTGGGAAGTCTAGGCTACAACATTTCCCTACAGATTTAAAGAGTGTGGGAAATTACCCTAAGAAGGTGGAGAAAATGATGCCTTTGGAAAAGTTTAAAAATTACTTTGTAAAAATAGTATATGGTGTCCACATGGTGTTTGACAAAGATAGAAATGACATGGTGTATGGAGTTGAATTTATTATTGCCAAAGATGTGCAAGAATCCTACCATGGAAGGAGTATGATTATGTTGAATACATTTTGGAGGTGATGAAGGAAAACATTTCCTTGGCTCAAAGTGGAGAGTAAATTTTTTTTAGGTTTCATCACTATTCACTACTGATGCACCTGATCCTCTATAAGAATGTGGAGTATGTGACCTTTGATTCCATTGATCATACCACTAATGCAAATGGAGAGCTACCATTTTAGTTGTGGACATGGGTATGGGACATTAATTATCCTTTTTTTTATTCTATTTCATTCTTTAATAATTTTAGTGCTATGATAATGAGAATGTTAGATCCAAGTTACTTTAGGGCACCTGAGATTTTAAATGGTCTATTGAGACTAGCCATACTCCCTAAGGGTAAGAGATTAGACCATAATTGGGGGGGACATTTTCTTATTCCCAACTTTTTCTTTGATGAGAGTCTATAGTTGTCCCCAACCACCCCACATATTACCAAAGTCTACTCCCCCTAGGTTGGGTATAATGGAATTCATATGGTAGTTGTCTATGCTCAATAGGGAGTACCTAGGGCCTAAAGTGCATAAATGCACTTTCTTGTGGAGTACCTAGGGCTTTTCAATTAGAAAAGAGGCCCTTGATTAAATCCATTCTTTCCTACACCACTACAACACGTCAATTGGTCCCTATAGGATGTATGGTCCTAACAATTTGATGAAGAGAACCCTTGAAGAGATAAGGAACTATGTGTTATAGTACCAAGGAGCTACCACATGATGATGTTATTCCAAATATAGTTGCAAAGGGTGAGGCAGCTGATAAACTAGTAAAGTTGGATGATTTTTTGAGGGTGGAGAGGGAAATGAAGAGAGTAGATCCCAATGTCATGGGATTCTATATGGATGTCTCCTATCCTCATAGGATTAGGAAGATGGTCACTGACCATGTTGAGATCATGGCCAAAATGCCAGAGGGACCTATGGGAGAAGAAGAGAGGGTGTTCCCAAATAACCTTGAACCTGATGTGACTCTAGAAATAGAGAAAGATGATGCTCTTGAAGCATCATGGGTCACAAAAGGGAATAAGAGATAAAAATTTGTCCATATCCCTATAAAGGTAAAATAGAGGACCCTACAAATTTTACTAGGCAATAGTCAATATTTTAATGACTTCAGGCAAAATAGTCTCCAAGATAGGATTAATGCAGTTGAGAGCACACTCACATACTTGGAACTAGTAACACCAAGGCTAGATGATAGGATCATTAAGGCCCAATAATTCATACATGATGATGAATTCATCAAATAAGCTGAGTTCAAGAGTTTTATGTATAAGGTAAAATAGAGTGAGTTGGTGTTGAAGACAAAACTAGGAGAATCAGATGATCAAAAATTAGAATTGGTTGAGAAGCTATAGGACTATGATCCTAAAAGTGAAATCATGACTCTAGAAGAGGCAAGAGACCTTGTGTAGAGGAGTGGTATGTTGTTGGTACCCAAATGGGATTTGGAGCAAGCATTTATGCTAGATCAGATAAGGAGATAGGAGAATTCCATCTAATATGAGGCATTTGGTGTTGATGGATTATAGAGAGGAACATGCTTCAAAATAGATACCAAATCTATTGCAATTTGGAGAATGGCTCCATCATCAAATAAAAGAAAGTTGATGGATGTGGAGAGCACAAAAGAGGGCAACATGATTGTGTGGACTTTGTAGGGCACCTCTGATAAAAAAGTCTCAGAGGCCATGAAGCATCTCTCATTCATGAATGAGGCCAAGGTAGAAGAGATTGAGACCAAAATTTCCAAGTCCATACATGATTACATTAACAATAAGGAAGCTTTATGAGGATGATTTTAGGAAAATCCATGTGTATAAGGAGATAATTATAGATCTTGAGGCCAAGGTCCAAGCACTAGAGGTTGAGGTTTCATCTCTTAGAGAGCAACTTGTAAATGTAGAGCAAGTGGTTGCTATAGAATAGAGACAAGAGTAGAAATATCAAGAGAAACCAGCCAAGGACACAACTAAGGCCTCAACACAAACAAGTGGTTTGGAGGCAGAGGACACAATAGAACCAAAGAGAATAAGCAATAATGCTCAACCTACTTAGAAAGGAGATGAGATAAGGATAGTTGTCCTTAAGATTTTTATGAACCACAGGGTTGAAACTTTGAAGAATATATCACAACAAGTTCACAATTTTTATGTTGCTTTACAAAGTGCCCACATTCAATCTATGGGGACCATATACATAGTTCTTAAAGATGATCATTGTATTGATGGCTGAAAAAGCTAGATTTTCCTAATAAGATAACCATAGTGAAGGAGGGTTTGGAGGTAGTTAGAGAACTAATTGGATTCTTCATTGGTAAATTGCAAACTATACAAGGGAAATTGAAAGTTTTATCTCAAGGATTTCAACCTTGTATAACATCAATTTTGGATAGTACTGGTGCATTTAGAGATTGGTAGGAATGGTTTAATTCCTTTTGTGCCATTTTGACTTAGGAGACCACTGTGGAAATTTTTGAAGACAAATCTAATGCCCCTTATAATAAATTAATTGATTCCCTATTCCAAGTAAAAATAGGTTTGAACAAGTTTTATGTTGAGTCTAAAGCCATTATAGATGCCAGGTGGACTAAAGCCACACAGGACCTAGAAGAGGTTAGAACTTTAGGTTAGCCCACCAAAAGGGAGATCTACATTTGGGAAGTAGTGGGAGAGATCAAAGCCATGCCGACAGGAAGTAGTTGAGATATTACTCATTGAGGATAGTAAAAGACAAAGGGGAGTAAAGTCAAATAACATGACATAAATTTTCACTTGCTAACTTTTTCAACTACTTCCTCTTTTGGATCGAACATTGACATATTTTGTATACATCTTTTTGTTCATCTTTTGGATCCATTCATGTTTTGACAATTGTCCTCCTCCCATCTATAGCTTTTTACAATCCTATATAAGGATTTCCAAGATGTGGAATTGGGGTTGGCTATCTGTAGGATTTTCTTATTCTTATGTCCTTTTTATAGTCCATCTATTTCTTCTATAGCTATATGAATGCAATCATTTTTTGTATACTTGAATATATACAATGAACATTGAGTATTACTGGTTAATTTATGAGTTATTTTTGAGTCCTCGTTAGCATTGCAAGCATTTTCAAAGGAAATCAATATAAGATGGAAATTCTCTATATATATGTGTCTTTGAGTTTTGTCTCCTTTCCTATATATCTAAAATCTTGAGATTGAAATGAACAAGTTTCATTCAGTTTAATGCAATTCACATAAATTGTGTATCTCTTATTGATTGTTGTAATTCAAAGAATTAGATAATCACTCTTTGTAATTGATAGGGTTTAGGGTTTACAAGAAGGATATGCTAAGAATGAAATTTAGGGCTTACTATTGACAAATTTAATCACAAGTTGATTAAATAGGTCAATTTTTCTAGTTTTGACTCTATATATTAATGCATAAGATAGTGGTCAATTGAAGTTCAAGAATGAATTGATGATTCACCTAATTGTAGAAAATACATGAAAAATCAACAAATCAATTTACCATTTTATGTAATGATGAACTAGAAGTGTTTCTCATTACTTTTTTTATTTTCCTTTTCCCTTTGATTATAGTTAGCTATTGTAATCAAGAAGTTTATAATAAAATCATAGAAGAACATTGACCATTTCTACTATACACAATAGTTTTATAGAGAAGAATATCAAATTAATAATATCAATCCCTAAGGTTTTCCTTCCTTGGCTCTATAGAGCCTAAAGTGAAGAGAGTCCTAATGACTCTATTAATGTTGGCCCAAAACTAAGATTCAACCTTACTAAATATAGGATTTAGCTAATCCTTAGGCTTGTCCATATCTTATGCTTCCTTATATTAGTTTTAAACCCACCTGATATGTTCCTTACTAATAAGAACTCCAATAGTGGGTACTATATGTAGGAAATGTGGGCCTCACTCTTCACACACTTCAACATGATCATTATTGTTGACATTCCAATCAAGTTTTTTATTAGTGACACACACTTATTCAGATAGTAAGTATCTACCAAGATTATTGTATGATTAACAATTTCAACCAAGTATTTTAGACTCTACCAAGTTCTATAGTTTCTATTGAGTTTAAGGAATAATATTCAATTTGTGTCAAGTAGTTTCTACTATGTTGGTGATTATTAGTATAAACCAAGCTTCTTAGTGTTTACCAAGTCACTCAGTGCAAACTAAGTTGTGTAGTGTTTACCAAGTTTGTAGTTTTAGTGATGTGAATCTAGTGTTGATCGAGCCACTCAGTGTTAACCAAGTGATTCAATTTATACTAAACTCATAGTGACAACATTGACTTACCTATGCAGTGTGAATCAAGTGATTTAGTTTATATGTCAAGTTTCATAGTATTCACCAAGTCACCAATGCAAATTGAGTTTAGACTACTTGGAAGTGATGAATATGGACCAAGCTTCTACATGTCTTCAAAACCTGAGTTCCTGTAGTTGGGTCAACTTTTTGTATTCTATGTAAAATTGTATTGTAGCCAACTTTGATGATTTTTTAGTTGGATTGGTATATATGTAATGTATTGTACTACATCGAAAGAAGAAAGTGTAAACAATGATATGAGTATAATGTGAATTTAAAGAGTAGAAGTGTGAAGTAAAAGGCTACAATAGTATAAGGAGCAACAAAGATTTATCTATCACAACAAGGTAATCATAACACTCAAAGGAATCTCATTTAGTAAATCAAGTTTTAAATTAGAGATCAGCCATTATTTCATACTAATAGGTGGATCAGTTAAATCTTTTCACAAGGTAGACTTAACAGTCTTTTGTAAATCTCCTTATTGAGTGCATACTTCATTGTATGTTTGTAAATCCTTTCATAAGGTGGACCTAATAGTCCTTATTGATCCTAACATGGTAGATCATTAGAAGTGATCATTCTAAGACTTAATAGGTCAACTTTATATTGCAGTACTAAAGCTTGTGGGTATCATCCCCACCCCAGTTTTACTTTCTATTTGGAAGGTTTCTAGGTCACCATATTCAAAGTGTTATGAATGTTTTAATGCTTTCAAATTTTCATGCATGTAATTAAATCAGAATACACATGAAGGACTAGTTGGTAAATAAGGATTAAGTTTTATTAATTATTGATTCACCTCTCCCCTCTTAGTAACATAGCCTATCATATATATTTCCAACAAATGATATGTGAAACCATCCTAGAATGAACATTTATTATTCATCTGAAACAATCTGGAAAACCAATTTGTTGCCTCCTAACTAGATGGATTATTCTATTGCTCTCAGAATGAGAAGCTAGCAACCAAACCCCTAGCATGAAGAATTTAAATAAGCTATATAAGAATGTATGATTAATCTAAATGAGATATGAAAATTAATCTATATGTGATGCATATATTAAGCTAAGAACAAAAAGAGCATATTATTCTAAATGGGTGCATTTTAAAGTTACAATAATATTGTAATATAAGAAAAATGATAGGCTAATGAATGTATGAGAAAATGAGTATTTCAGCATAAGTTTGATGCAAAATCAATTCAACCTCTATAGTGAGGAATTGAAGAATTCTTAAATAAAATTCCAGAATTGATCAACAATTTAGATCAATTTGGGTGAATGATCAAGATTAGAAATGAGATTCAATTAGAGTGGAAATTTCCTTGTGTAGATGAAGTTAACTGATTCAATTCTAAGTGTCATGGAGAATTAACTAATTCTCTTTTGAGTGTGAGAAAGAGTTAGTTGAATTAATTCCATTTCTAATTTTAGTTCACTTAGAGTTTCCATTTTTGAACTAAAGAGAGAATTTGGAGAGTAAATTTAATTTAATAAAATAGAATATGACCTCATAAATGCATAGTCTTAATTATTTGAATAATTAAACTCAATAAATTAAAATGAGGATATATCTTATTAAATCAAATACGTTTAATTCCCTTGTACATTAGCTAACATGGTAATTTTAATTAAATTAATGTATGAAGACTTATAATTAAACTAAACTTAATTAATAGGTTTAATGTATCTAATTTGAGTCAATACTTAGGAATTTAATAAAGAGTGTAATTAATACATATTAGAGTTTTTTTGCATTTGACACTTAGATCAAGTAGTGATTATCAAAATTAGAATTGTGTTGTGATGTGGAGTCTAATTAGAGTTAGGGGTTTATTCAATGTGATTTCCCTCCATATTATTTTTATAGGGGTTTGGGGGAAGCACCCCCAAGAAGGGTTCAAAGGGTAGTGCCCCTATGGGGTCCTAGGGTAGCACTCTGTTGGCCTGGTTTTTCACCATTTATAATTTTCTTATACCATACAATGAAAAACTCTAGTGTTATGTTCTAAAATATTGTGAAATTTAGTTAAAACCTTGGATGATTTTTGTTTAAATCCATAAACCCTTGTTTATTTTTCCCTAACCCTCAAAAGTGGTCGAAAGTAATATTTTAAATAAAATCACATAGGATACTCTTATCCTAAGTCCTCATTTTCAAAAATTATTTTATTGCTTTCTATGAAATAAACCTTTTTCATTTTAAACATACCCTAACCATGGTTATATTTTTAAGTGTCTAATGAAGCATTTTTAATTATGATGGTTTTTTTTGGTTAACTATTAATCTCTCCAAGATCAATGGTGAGCACATAATCGCCATGAAAACTTGCATGACCTTTATGTGAAGTGGGCAAGTGCCTTGTTTCCATGTAGCATTTGGTGACATTGGGTTTTAACTGCACCACAAAAGACTAGAGCTTGTTAGTACTTTGTTAGACCTTTTCTAGAGCTGTTAGTAAGAGTCAATGCACATTTGATTTTCAAGTGATGTCATTGGTTAAAGCCAAGTAGTGAGGTTACCTTTTGATGTCATATCATTAAGCTATTGATCTTTGGAAGATTGATGGCGAGCATATTTTTGCAATATGAAAGTGCTCAAAATTTATGTAATGTGGGCAAGTGCCTGCAAGACATGTGGCATGTGATGATGTCATGGGCCCATGTTCTTTAAAAGGTAATAGAGCAGTATGCATAGTTGGCACTTGTCAGACATGTTGGAGAAAAGGAAATGCTTTTATTGGTTAAGTTTCACTGACTTGATCCAAGAAAGCATGATTTTTAGACATCGTTAATCATGAAATGATCAATGGGTGGTGCATTCCCATAACATGAAAGTGGAGGGTTTTAACCAAAGTAAGGAAGCACCCACACACCATGTGGCAAGGTGGGACCTATCATAAAGAAGACTGTCAAGTCACACTAGGGTGGAAAGATATGATGAAATGGAATGTAGTAATTGGTGAAGCAATACATGTACCTACCAAGCTAGAGATGAATTTACTAGTGGCGCCACAAATTTACAGCCTTATTTGTAAAGTTATAATGATCTACTATGATCATCAATCTTTGTAAGATCAATGATTGATGCTTCATCGCATCATGAAAATGACTGATCTTTAGCCAAAGCAGGGAAGTGCCTACTTGATGCATGGTAGGTTTTCAAAAAATTTAAAGTAGCTTTTCTATTCTCAAAATAGGTCATTTGATGCTATATGATCAATTGAGGAAATTCAAATTTGAGGCGTGACATGAAAATTAACTATTAGAAACATTAATGTTATTCAGTGCCACTTTATGCAACCTTAATGCTACAGTATAATTTGAAAATTCATCATTATTGAGCCACAGAATCACAAGATTATTAGAGTGCAAGTGTTTCCAGAGCTAGGGCATGGAATTCTTCAGGGTTTTCAACAATGTGTAGAGTAATTCATAGAGGAGAATAAGCAAGAAAAGGGTAGGTAAGTGGTTTGAAACTTTTGAATATTAAAAAATTGTAATTGTACTAGGGTAAGTTGAGAAAATGCCTCCTTGTAAGGATTTTTTTGGTAAGGTAGATTATTTGAAAAGAACAGTCCATGATGACTTTCTAGAACAAATGCCTCCCTCAGTAAATAGAATGACTAAGGGTAGAGAATTCATTTCCAAAAACCCTAGGTTGTTAGTTAGTGAAGGTTTTTATGATGAGGCAAATTATTTAAGGGTTGTATAGGTTTCTATGGGAGGATTAGAACTCTTCAAGAAGTGGTTTGCAAAACAAAATTTAGATACTCCAATGAGTAATGTTTGGTAATTTGATATAGGCAAACTCATCATTCTTGGAGTGTTTTTTGAAAGTGACCTACTAGCAAATATGGCTAAAAAATATGATCTAATTACCAAGATTGTTAAAAACCATGTAGGTGATAATATTTTTAGGGTTTCACTTGAATTAATTAGAGAAGTGTTCAAGCTTAACCCTAACCATGCTATCCATGAAAGAATCGATGTGGAATATTTTCAAGCTAGGTATGATATGTAGAGGGTATACCTAAGGGGAGGACCATTGCAACAACAATTTGTTAAAATTGGATCATTACCTCTAATTACATTGAATACCCCAAAACCCTTGTTAAAGAAGTATATTAATCCTAGGGCACAGGCCTTATATTTTTCTCTCTACAAAATCTTTGGAATGGATGAGAAATATCATATTCAAGGCTCTATTTCTCTCATCATAGCTCAAACTCTGTAGTTTGGAATGGATTCAATTCTAGATTTTTCTTCTTTTCTAGCTGAGGAGATTCATAATGGGTTAATTGAAATAGCACAAGGTAAAGTTAGTAGGCCTTTTTTCTAGTACTCTTTATTGATGTATATATGTTTGTATAAAGGGGTTACTTTCTTCTCCAAAGAGATGAAATTGGAATTGGAGAGAGATGGAGAGAACTCCTAGTTCAGTTGTGGAGTGCAAACATGACATGGGAGGTCACATATACTAGTCTTGTTAGATTTGATAGATAGTTTTCTTCAAGGCTTAGTTTTATTTTGAGAGGTGATAGCCCTAGAATACTCCAGCCCTTATTAGAATTGATAAGACCTATGGATCATGAAAAAAGGCTATTGGTAAGTCATAATTGGGGGTATATCATCCCATATCTTGTTTCTACTATTTTTAGAGTTTATGGTTTCTTGGGAAAACCCCATGTGCTACCCTACTAGGGGCCTTTGAAGGTAGGAATTGCAAAATTATTGTGGTAGATTGGGATAATTGATGAAAGGTATTTACTAGGTAAATCCAAAGGTACATTCTTCCCAATGGTTACTATTGTGCATGAGTTTGTATTTGTTAAGAAAGGGTGGAGTAGTTTAGGAAATTTTTGGATAAGTATCAAATAGCCCAATCACATGCTCATTATATTGATCTAGAGGGATTCTATGACCTTCTTAGAGAAAGGAGAAAAGCTAAGGCTCAAACACAAATTGTGTATTTCCCAAAGGATATCATTAGAAATATGTTTTCATTGCAAGAATAGGAAGTTAGAAAAGAAAAATGGATAGTTTACAACAAAATCCTTGACTTTATAAATGCTTTTGAGACCACATATAATCCTTTAGTAGATAAGAAATATTGGGGGGCCAAAATGGACATGTTGATGAATAATTTTTCTAGGATAATGAAAACCTTAAATAAGAAAAGGAAATTTTTGGAAAAGGCACATTCAGATAAAGCTGCTAAGGTGGAGAGGAGATTAAATAATAGAACGTTTGTAACTCCAGGGTAGTATACATTGCAATAAAAAGTTGGATATGTTGTGGCTTAGAATGTACAGTATATCTCTCCTTACAAGAGGCCAAGATCAGAAATCCCATCTGACACAAGTACCCCTAAGAAATAAAAGTTAGAACAAGGATCATCCTCTCAAGAAGGAGTATACACACCCTCCTAGACTTCACTTATAATAGATGATGAGGCATCTCTAAGAGAACAACTAAAACAAATTGGAGGGGAGGGGGAGATTGTGATTACAACTACTAATTTTCAAGAAGAAGTACTTGAAGAGCCTCCTGTGCCATCTTTGGATCTTACTATTGCAAATTTTGGAGGTAGGAAGATAGACCCTATAATTGCATAAGCATCTAAAAAATTTATTGATGATGAATTTTTTTTGAAATCCAGAGCCTTTGCACAATTTTTGTGGAAAGGAACATTGTTAATTTTAAAAATAAGTGCAAGTCAATAAAAGAAGAGAAAACAAGTAAGTTATTGAAAGAGTCAAGAGTTTTAATATTACCTAAATGGGACATAACTAATGCTATGATATTTGACTCTATTACAAAATAAAAAGATGTTTAGTATAAAACTAAGGAAGAAATCCTACAAGCACATAGAGGAATAAAGTATAGCAATGATCACTAAGCATTGGTGATTTGTTATATTGAGAAAAGAGACAAAACTAGGCTACAAGAGATTTCAAATGCTGAGCATACAGGCACTCTCATCATATATAGAGCAGATGAAGTAGACAATGAGGAGATAAGTAAAATGACTAAAGAATGGTGGACTTTGGGATGGTGGTTGCTAGAAAAGATAAAAATAGATTCCTAGAGCTCAATGCCACGTTTGAAGAAATGCTAAAGGCATATGAGGAAAGAGAAAATAGGATACAATAGCTAGAGACTCAAGTATCTTTGATGGATAAACAATTGGAAAAGAGAAAAATGGGAGAATCTAGTAGACCTAGGATTATTTATCCTCACCCCCCAATTGATTCATTTAAGTCAACTCCAATTGCAAAGCTGCCTAACACTCCACAAAGGCTAGAGTTTTATACTACTGAGGAGTTTGAGGAGGAAAGAAGCTATAGACCTTGCATGTTGAGCTAAATAATCAGTATGAAGAAAAACTCAGAAAAACAATCTTATATCTAGTAGATAAGATTGATTGGCCAACATTTTATGAGAAATTGGTGAAGATCCTTAATATGTGGAATGAAATAAGAAGTAATGAAGATACTTTGAAGCCTATTATACAAAAGTGGGGTGGAAGAGAGAATGATATCACCCTTTTATGTATCTCAATTATTACTCTATCCTATGAACATATAGAAAAAACCTTTGATATGACTAATAATTTTTCTAAGTTTGATGAAAAGAGAGTTGTGTTTTATAGGAGAATAATGATTTTCCTTTCTAGATATTTCAGTGAAAATTTTGATTTGTTTCCCAGAGCACTTAAAAAGATTGATAAGATAAAAGGAAACAAAAAGCGGGGGAAAGAATTAGATGATTTATTGTGCCAAAGAATGAATGAATACATAAATGAGAGGGGAAATTTGTTATGGGAAATGGAAAATGAAGAATTTTTTAAAATAAGTAAAATAAGGGATTTTTTGGTTAAGAAGTAGTGTGAAATCTTGAGTTTTGATTGGCCTGATGATGCAATTTTCAACAAATGGATGGATGATTTTGTGCGTTCAAAGAAAATGGAAATAGTAGAAGAGGACATGGATCAGGATGAGTCAAACAATGGATACATTAGTGCCTGTAGAGGAAGATAAAGAAGACCAACCAACCTTAGTGGTAAGTATAGTGGTCCCAATTAATGATGTGGTAGTTGACTAGGCAATTGAAGAGCCAATGAGGAGCTAACATGTGGCAATGACATGTCAACTAATAGGAGGATTCCATGTGGCACTCAAGTGGATGGTGATGTGATAGGTGACAACCAATGGCATGCTGCCACATGGCAAAAAAGGTCAAACCTTAGTTGATCTGAAATGCATGGATAGGGAAAAAATTAGAAAATGATTTAAAATTTTGATTTTTTAAATGTTTTTTCAAAAATGCTTCCATGCAATTTTTGAATTTAAAAAGATATAAACTAAAGTTTAGACTTTAGAATCTTTTAAATTTTTGAAAAATAGATTTATAGACTAGAGATCTTCAACAAGGGCATGTTTTTCAAAATGAGTTTTTGGGTGTTTTTGATGGGTAAATATAGCAATATTATATAGTGTTAGAACCAAGAGAAGATGAACATTCTATTTTTGGAGTTTTTTTTTACATAGGAAGCCATCTGTTTAGGTTATACAAGGTTTTTTCCCAAATTCTCAATTTACAACCACATTTAGGTATTGAGGGTCAAATGTGTTTTCTAGAATGGTGATGAGCTAAATGCATGTAAAAGGCAATAAAAATGAAGTTAGGGTTGGGTTTAGTCACCTTCGAGTTAGTTAAATCTAGATTTTATCAATATTTCATGATGCATCTTAGATATTTGATGACACAAGGGTTCTCATCATTCATCAAAAATATTTCCAAGTTGGTTATAGAATAATGATGAAAACTAAATTAGATTTTAGGGGTAAGAAAGAGGAGAGATGTTTTACAATAGCAAAGAATGGAGATTCAAGTGAACACATGTCACTTCCAGATCAGATCCAGGATTCCATTCTTCCTCTATATCTTTCTCTTTCTCATCCATTGTAAGGGTTGGAAATTTTCTCTGAGAGACCATAGGTCCCAATTTTATTTGAAAAAGTTATTCACTACTATGATACCATGTGTGTTCCAATCCTGAGGTTTCTTAGATTTGTGAAACTAGGGTTCCAGTCTTGATGTGTTTTCATCACTATGATAGCACATTCTTTAGCATATTTCTCTTGTATGAACAACACTAGTGAAGATAATATAGATAGTTATGATCTATTAGGTATTTCTATGTTTTAGTTTCATACATCTAAATGTATAGTTTCAAGGAAATGAATACAAATGAGCAAGAACGTCTTTAGTTTCATTTTGATTCTTGTCTCCTATCTCTATAATCTAGAATCTTATGTGGTTTAAGGACAAAGAACTAAGACCCATTTTCATCCCCTTAAGGTTGTATTTCTAATATATTTTGTTGTTGGAACAAAGGACCAAGTATATGCTTGATGTGTTTGACAAGGTTGTTGGTTATTTGAGAAGGATACGTCATAGGAATGAGGTCTTTATGAAAACTGATGTCTAATTCACAAAGTGATAAGATAGATCTGATATCTAGGTATATGAAATATGTCATTGATATCATAGATCAACATCATTAATCATTTTTTTTCCCCTTTAAATCTTGAAGAACTAAAAAGGATGCCCTCACTTGGCTTATCAAGTTCTTTGGTCATGTTATTAGCTATTCCATATCAGATATCCTTGCATAAGTGTTAGAAGATTTAGGGTTTTTATCTTCTCTATTAGATTCAAGTGTATGTTTTAGCACCAGTACCATATAAGTGAATTTGAGGTATACTAGCCTAGGTTTTGTAGAGCCTAAAGTAGAAGAAGGGTCTAGCCTTATAGTTGGCCTAGTGTCTGAAAGGGTTTGTTGAAGATGGGAAGTAGCTATCCTTAGATGTATCTTCATGTTCTCATCAGGGTAATTTGGAACTATGTTTCAAAATACAAACACACCCCAAGTGTGCTCCTTGTCACAGTACAGGGTGAGGTCGAGGGGCAATGCCCCCATAGGGGTTTTAGGGAGTTGCACCCCTGAAGCCAAAAATGCCCTTATATTGTAAAAGATGTCAACTATTATTTTTCTATTATTATAGCCCTAGTTTTGTAAGTGGCAAAAAGCTTGTATAAAAAGGCTTAGGGTTATGAATTTTTCATAATGTGTGATGCAAAAATTGGGTCTTGCGATGGTATTGAGTTGTAAGGGATTACAAATTGTATTTAGGTTATAATCACTAGATCATAATAATATTGGAATTATTGTTGGTGGACATAGCCTAGGGATTGGGTGAGCCATGTTAAATCTTGATGTCTTGTGTTCCCTTATGTGTGATCTATTATTTTTTTATATTGGTTATATTCAAACCTAACACATTGCCTAGTAAAATAGGACTTAGGATTGATCTAATAGACTAGAATTGGTTTAGCATAGCAATGTGTCAATTTTAAGGTATTACATTTGCCTCTCTTTGAATGAATGTGCGAGCAACACATTTAATTCAAAGAAATTAGAAATATGAAGTATAGATCAAGAAATGAGATTGGTTCCAAGATTGTTGATGCATAGACCAATTGATAAGCTTTTTAAGGTTATCTCCAAAATGAAGCTTAACCTTAGGGGATCTAGATATAACACCTAGATACCGATATTGATGAGATTAATTTCAAGATTAACATAGAAACCAATTGATAAGCTTTTTAAGGATATCTCTAGAATAAAGCTTAACCTTAGGAGATCTAGATAGAACACCTAGATAAAAAAGATTGATGGAACAAAGATTTTCAAGATTTATAGAATTGTTCCTAGGATGAGACTCAATTCTTAGGAGTTGGGGTTAGACTATCCCAATACCTGTCCATTAGAAGATGAAAAGATTAATCATGATTCATAGAATTATCCTTAGAATGAGGCTTAATCCTTAGGAGTCAGGGTTAGACTATCTTGATATCTATCCATTTGAATAGTGATTGAAAGAAAGACCCTAGAATTATTCTCAAAATGAGACTCGATTCTCAGCAAGAGTTAAGATTATCTCTAGAACAAAGCTTAATCCTTAGCAAGAATTTGGAATTATCTCCAGAACAGAGCTTAAACCCCAAAATCTAAATAGAACACTTGAATACTGGTCCATGAAAGAGATAAAAAGACCTATCATGAATTGTAGAATCATCCTCAAAATGAGGCTTGATCCTCAGGAGTCAGGGTTACATTGTCCTAATACCTATCCATCAAACTCTAACAAGAACTATTATAAGATGTGAGTAGTTGATCAAAAGATGCGATAGGTGATGTAGATGCTAGATAGAGGGGAACAAGATGCCCTGATTGATGAGGACATAAGATTCAAATTGAATTGAAGTGAGTTTTGATAGATTCAATGATGTAATCATCTTGCCCCCTCGGGAGCAAAATCAAAAGATGACACACTAGAATAGTGATGAGAGTAGTATATTGAGAGATGCTGAAGAAATATGAGATTCAAAAGAATATAGAAGAGATCAAAAGGAGCTAAAGAAAATTTGAAATCAATTTGGAGTAATTATGTGGTCCAAAAGACCAAATTTGACTAGAGTTGACTTTTTCTAGAATTTTTGAAGAATTTGAAGAAAATGTGATTTAAAAAAATTCCAAGATTCACAAACTATCATAAAAATGGACTGCACAAGCATTTGGTCACATCAATCCCAAAAAAATTAAAATGTATTTTTGAGTAGTTTAAGTGTATCAAGTTTGGAATTCAATCCCAAAAATGAGATCAAAGTAGCTCAATTAGCCAAGAGGGTGATTAATTGATCAATTTTGTAGTTGTGAAGAACATGATACTATGAAGAAACTAACAATCCGTCATCACAAAAGATGCAAGTAAAGTAGTGATCAAACCATGTGCAATGCAACCCTATGTTAGATCAACCCTAAGTTTGGTTACCAAGCTTTGAAAATTATCATCACTAAGCATTTAGCTAAATCCCAAATGGAGTATGATTCCCACTGACATTACAACCATGGGAATATGAATAGGACACATGTTCTAGTTTTGTTGGGATTAAATGTAAGCATTTGAGGCACAAGAAGCCAGAATGACCAGAACATTTATTCCTTTTAATGTAGCAAGCTAACATAAACATCATAACATAAACACTAAGATGGCCAGAATGTTTCTTGTGTGTAGACACACTAGATACACAAAAGATCCTTCATATGCTATGTAATTAAAAAGTATTCTATCTGCAATGACCGTTACTTTCATAACCTAATATAGAAGTGTGTTAGATATACTCACAGTGACCCATACATTCACTTAGCAAGACGAGTATTAATATTTACTATAGTGTAAAGATTTCACTCAAACAAGAAAGGAGAAAAACCAACCATAGTGAAGAGTCCATATAAAAGGAGTCAAGATACACATGAACATCCAATACAAGATAGAGGCTCATATATTGGACACCCCTTTTATATGGATGCTTTAGATAATTAGAACTAAACCATCAAACATAAAGAAAAAAAAGAACATGCCCCAATTCCTCATTGCTCTAGTCTAAAGAGACATCATTGAGTGGCTCAAAGAGACATGATAGGACGAAAGCAAAACCAACAAAGAAAAAGCTTAGCATATCCCAAAAAAATTTGTCATTTTGAGTTTATTTTTTGTGTGATAGGATTGATGTCAAGTGTCAATGCTTACAACATAAATGAAAGAAATATCTTTAGTAGGGCGACAATAGTAGACATATGCAGTTAGAAATACTACTGACTAAAGTCAAAGAGGAATCTTTAGAAAGAAGAACCTTAATAGGAAACTGAGCAATAGTAGATAGATGCAATCAAAACAACTAGTAACTGATGTGAGAGATCTTCCATGAGAGGAATCTCAATAATGACATAAGTGATAGTAGGCAGCCATAGTTAGAACAACTAGTGACTCTCATGAAAGAGATCTTTTGTGATAGGAATCTCAAAAGGGACACTAGCAACAGTAGATAGATGTAGTTACAAAAAATTGATGACTCTCATGAAAGAGATCTTCCATGAGAAGAATCTAAAAAGTAACACTAGCAACAATAGGCAGACACAGTTAGAACAATTGGTGACTATTGTGAAAGAGATTTCTATGACATTGTAGGGTGTTTCCCCTGAGTTATGATAAGATTCAATCCATGGATGCATGAGAAAAAATAATAAACTAAAGCAAGACAACAACTATACAAGAAACCAAAAGATGCACTATAAGATATAGCATTTGAAACAAGAGGCACCTATTTACCAGGCTTTCACCTTCTTGGCAAAGATTCTTTTTTTGCTACCATGATTCTTGTTTGCTAGGTTTTCATCAATGGCACTTTTTTTAAGTTTTGAATTTTCCAATTTTTTTGTATTTTTGTATTTTTGAATGTTTTTGGTATTACCTAGGTGCCTATTTCTAGGTTTTGACCAAGATAATAGTTTTTTTTATGACATTTTGCAATTTTTAGGCTTTTTAAAAAAAAACAAAAATAAAAATTAGAAGTTTATTAGAGATTATTAGCTCTCAATTAGGATCATATCATTTTGTCTAGTGTCTAGCAAGGTGTAGGACAAGATGTAGTAGCAAGCTAGTGGATAAGTAGAGATGGATTGGCACGAAGTATGAAGTAGTGAATGTTACTTTCAAGGAAAGTCTTCACAAGATTACCCAAACAGGGAAAAAGGATATAGCAATATAAGCTCATGGTGTAGTGAAGGATATCACATAAGTAATAGGAGAAAATAACCATGTCAAGAGATTGCTAAGAACTGAGCTTTCTTCTTTCTTTCATTGATCAAGACCAAAGGGTTAACTAAATAGGATAGAAAAGTTTTTTATGGAGGGTATGAGTGAATGACTTTTGGAATGAGGACATCTAAAGGATAAGAAAGAACATGATAGGATGTCATGGATGGAAGAATTATGCATGACACCTATTTACTAGGTTTTCATCACGGTATTTTATCCAATGTGCCACAAGAATTGGTTTTCACCATAGGATGGATTTATTTTTCTTTTACTTTTGCTACCAAGGTGCCACAAGAAGTAGTTTTTCCCAAGGCACTTTTTTTTCATTCTTTTTAGAAAGATCTTAAGCTTTCTCAAGTTAGATAGCATGCCTATAGGAAAGATAAGTTATGATAAGCTAAGGTCATAGCAAGGTACATTCAAAGATGTGGATAAGGTAATGGAAGGGAAGTGATAGGAAAATCAAAGGTGGATGGAGGATATGGTTGTTGGTTTTGGAACATAGAAACAAGAAAGGATAGCAAGTGGGTGTACGATTTAGTGGATTTCATGAGGGTGGATAAGATATTAGGCAAGATCAACATTGATGCACACCTTGAAGGGTGATGGAATGATGGAGAAGTCATGGAAAAAATAGATTGAGGCTTAGATATATGAGGAAATAGAGCTATTTTAGAGGAAGCTGGAGTAGAAGGTTTTGAAACCTTTTTAGGAAGATGTTGGGAAGAAGATGGAGTGGAAGCCTTTGGAAGCTTGAATGTCAACTTTGATTTTTTTCAATATTCAAGTCCTTCAAAAGAGACTTGGGAATCCATACAGCTTTTGATTTTTTATTAGATGCTTTGGGACACATTTCTTCAATAATAGGTTTAAGAACCCATACTTTCTTTGGTAGAGCTCTTTGAATAGTGGACCTTTGTGGTCTCTTTTTCTTATTTTTCTTCTTAACATTGACATGTTTATTAGAGGAGACATAGTGAACTTTTGAAGATGGATTCATGCACTTGTGTTTGAGTTGATCACCAAAATTGCTTCCGGAGGACTTGGGATTTGTGGATGAATGAGGCCAATATGACTAGTTTAGATGGAAAGGTGAATGTGAAGAGTTCAAGTATGTGTATCTTTGTTGATCTTGAGGTAGCATAGGAAGAACATGTAATGAGATAATAGTGGAAGTAGAAGATAGAGGGACATAAGGTCACAATATGGATGGAAGACTTGAAGGTTTTAGCTTAGATGGATAGGGACCAAGTATAGATTTACAAAATGTGAATTGACCATGAGTAGGGATATCAAAATATTTAGAGCGAGCAACATGACTAAAGTCATCAATAGATTTATGAGTAACTATTATAGGAGAAATACCTTTGACAGGGTTATTTAAATATTGAGCATAGTTTTGAAGTGAATATAGCAAGGTATAACAATAGGGTGAGGGATCACTTTTATCAAAAAAGGGAATTTTAGGTAGCATGGGAAAAGTATCCTTCTCTTGGTCTTTAATAATCTCCTTAGGATGGTGGAAGGAATATCTTGATCTTGCTTAGTAAAGGTCCATAACATGGGAGATGGAGGACTATGTGGTGTAGGCACCTAAATTTGATTACACCACTTTGGTAATCATATTTAGCTATCTCTAAAGGAATCATTAATTAAATTCCTATTCAAATTAACCTTTTCCATCCCTTGGCTGATTAATTTAATTAATCATCTATAGTCCTAATTGATAAATCAAATAACTCATTATTTATCAATTAATCCTATTCTCCTATCTAATTTCAAAATCCCCATTTATTAAATAAATCTATTTAATAAATCTATCCCTCAAACCTATTAAAATCCTAAGCCTATCCCTAATCCCTCCATTAGCCTAATCCACCCCATCCACCCATACTAACTAAGCTTAGCCACTAACTCACCCACCTTCATCAATACCATCCACTTGCACATCTCTAACATCCCTAATCTAATCCTAACCCAAGCCTAACCCATCCCCTAATCATTTTCACAATCCTAAATGAGATTAAGACTTTCCTAAGCCAAGCTAAAGTCTATCCCCTCAAAATATCCCAACCACCAAGCCATAAATGCTCTTCCAAGCCATAAATGACTCTTACAAGCCCATTTATTGCTCTTACAAGCCATTATGAGGGTCTTTATGAGCTTTGAGCCTCCTTGTTTGACCCCTCAACCCCTCTTGCTCTAACCAATGACCCTGTGACATGTGTTACTTGTTGATTGGCTATAAGGAAGTACAATCCATGTGCTCTCCTCCCATTCAGTCTGAGCCCTCCATAAGATTTCTCCTTTCCTTCCATCATAGCCATTGATCCTTCAAACCCTTTGCCTATTTAAGGAATCCCCTCCCGGGCCATTTTAGTCACAATCCATCAAGTAAAGTCATAATACCATTTTGAGAACAGGTTTTACATCTACATCCATTATCCACACCCAAAATCCAAGAATCTCCATTGAAGCAAATTTGAGCACCAATCTTGAGCATACGTCCCTAAAACACAAACCTTAACTAGACATAGCGAATCAATAAAGAGCCATCCCTATTGGGAGAGTCTTTCAATGGCTCATATTCACAATTAGGAAACTTCTTTTGTCTATCTTGAAGTTTATGTTTGTTATTAGTTTGTAGAAGCTTTATTTAAATTTGGTTTCTCTTAACATGCTAACAACTCACGTATACATTTTGGCACACCCGCTAGGACCTCGCAAGGGTCATTTTAATCTTCATTAATGCTAGTTTTACATGATTTTTTCATGTTTTGGCTAACCATGCAAAACTAACATTAATGGCAATATATTTTGTTTGTGTTGCTTTTTGATTTTTCTTGCAGAGCCACATTGAACTCCTCAGGAATGCGCTCCCAAACTTGTTCTTGATTTTCACCTAGCGAATGGTCAAAATACAAAACCTTTCTACATCCCCATGAACACAAGAATGTGATCTTGTAGTCCCATGAATGTGCCATACTCTGGTGATATCACGAACTCATAGCCCTGGGAACGTAGAAAGACCAGAAAGAATGCCAGCAAACTAGTTCCAATCAACTCGCATGTGATGATAAACCTAACCAACGAACCTGCCAGCGAATCTGTCAGTAAAAATGTGCCTCAAAATAGAAATATTGTCATTCCCACTTGTGGGAACACTGACTTCTTCCTATCTTAAACTTCTCAAAACTATAATAAAAATTTGTCTGCAAGATCATCATCCCACTTGTGGGAACATTGTAAGGCCATAAATCTACGAGATTGCTCTTTCAAAAAGAGCTCTCGAGTTTTTGGCTCATGGTTTTAATTTCTTTTTTTTGACAGTCTTTCCTGTCATTCCCATGATCTAGAATCATGGTGGGATTGTCATTCCCATGAATAGGAACTCTAGCGGGATCGCGAACCCGCTTGCGAGAATGCATGTACCCTCGCAGGAACACTGGTTCTTGTATTTTCTCTGCAGGAACACTGTCTATTTTATTGGTCTAGTTAAAGTCATTGTCACTTGTCATTGCAAATTGAAAAAATGAACTTGTATGTCTAAAAACCCCACAAATCAAACACTTCATTTTAGTGCTTTATAAAGAACAAAAAAATCTCTCTTTTGCATGCAACTTAGGCAAAGTTTGATTTTTGAACACTTACAAAATTTGTTAAGTTAAAAATAAATCAACAAAAATCAAATTGAGTAGTGTATCATTAGAATCACCATTTTTCTAACCACCCATAAATTCAAACCCTTTGGTTGCAATCTCAACACCATACTCAGGGAAATGGGTCCACTTGAAAAAGGTGTTAAGTGTTCCACAATCAGATTCTACTTAATTAGCTTTTGAGGGTTTGTCTTAACTTATAAGATTTCTTGAATGTCCAAAAATCTAGATTAAATCGATCATAATTCAAGCTTGGGTTTTAAAACTAAACAAAAATCAATTAATGTGGAGGGCCTTTGGGTGCGCAAGATTTAATTTTTAGACCCTAACTCTTCTTCTTGCTTGCATTCTTCGACTGATGTTACTTTTGTTGATGCATTTCAAAATTGGAATTGAACATTTATATCTTAATCACTTGTGTTTTCAATAGATCAGACAATCTAAGAATCAATTGGTGAAAGAACTCTTCTTTTTAGCCCAAGGTCATCTGAATCTTCTCTCCCCGTGTCGCCTTTGCGGGCCATCTTGGGTGCATAAGACTAGGATCCAAAAACTTGTTTTTAATTTTAGGAGGCCTACTTGGGGATTTCATCACCCCTTGGGACAACCTCAACTCTAGTGTTCTGATAGAGTATAAAGATTGGGAGGTGAATCCAAAGACACCTCTCTTGGGATCAAGATTTTGTCACTCGGGCTAAGCCTCAAGGAACTTGATACCCTTGAGAAGTGAAAGAGGAGAAGTGGGTTACCACTCCTCTTGGCTATGTGACATCTTTTTGGTTTCATCTATGGATTTTGGCCTCACTTACCTTGCATATATCAAGGACTCCTCAGATAAACCAACTATCAGCTTTGTAACCAACCATCTAGGATGTTCATGTGCTTGAAGTGATTGCTTGAAACATTTGTAAAAACATTCACACTCCTTGGCACAAGTATCACATTCTGAAAATTAAAACTTCTATCTAGTTGTTCCTATCTATTTCTTGATCTTTTACTTATTGAATGAATGTTTTCCAAACTTGGTCAATCCTAGCTTAGGGCACATAGCATAGTCACTACCTCCAAAAACCCCATGGTTGTGATTTTAATCCTTGGAAATATCTCATGTCAAGCCATCCCAAGACTAAGTTTAAGAAGGCTAAGCTTCCTCAAATACCAACCTATAAGGAAATCGAAGTAGAGCATAAGAAACACACCCCTAACCCTAGGATTGCCAAATTGGATCAAATTGAGAAAGATGGAGCTGAGGTAGCATTGCAAACTGAATGGGACTACAAAATCCAAAAAATAACCCTTCAACGTGGTGTCAATATGAGCCTTATCAAAAACTCTATTTTTACTCATTCTGATTAGGTCCTGCCTTTTTCCTCACACGCTTACACACTTATAGGTTTAGTCTCTCATCTAGGAATTGCACTATCCCATTCAAGCATTTGAAGTTAGACCATCTCCTCTCATCTTAAGTTGTTGAAGAAGAATCCTCCACCTGCATTGTTAAAATCTTAGCGTTATTTCCTCACTCACTTAGAATCATTTTTGCATCACATCTCTCATCATCTTGAGTATCCTTGAAACACAACACTTTGCTAGGAATAGGTTGTTTTTGGTGTCCCACATCACCTTAAGCCAAAGGTTAGGGTCATGCTTTTTTTTGCTTCACCATCACATTTCCCACATTGATATTTTAGGAAAGCACAAGTTTCTTGCACTTAGCACCATATCCTTTAGACACCCTTAGTATCATCCCTCACTGCATTTGCATCTTTAGGAGAAGCATCCTTTCATGCCATCCACCACACATTTACATGGATCCTAGTCATAGTGGTAACACATCTCAAGCTCAGTCGTACTTTGTAGTATCCATGACACCATCAGACCCACCACCACAAATCCCAGAAGAACTAGGATCATCCATAGATATTGAGGCTTTCATGAACCAACCTAGTCATGCTACCATCATGAAAGCCATCATAGATCACAACAAGGAAACCATCATGGAAAATTTCTTATGAGACAATGTTGGTGTCTTTGAGTTTGGATGTCCACCACCTATCAACATAACAAATCCTACTCACCCATTGTTTGGATGGCAACCACCTCAAATAGAACCAGTAGACCCAAATATCCCCTTGACCTAGGTTTAGGTTCCTATTCCACAAAACACTCATCCCATTCTCACTCAACCATTAGTGCATACTACATCTCAACCAACCTCATGTATACCATTTGCATTTGTTTCTACCACTCATTTTTTGGCTCCACTGAATCCTCCATTTGCATCTAGAAACACTACCTTTTTGCTTCCACCCCATATCACATCTAGTCCATTTTCCACTTAAATACCAACATTAGGGTCCAATACCTCATCCTCCATCCCACCAAAAATCACTATCAACCCCTTTGTAACTAGCCAAATCTCTTCAGCCACATTTCCTTTGGGACCTTGGAATATTGTTGAGACACAGGAACCTATCACTAGTCTTCCCCCTAGCACTGCAGTCATGTCCGCACCCCTGAAACTATCATCCACTACTTCACATAGCTGTTCACTCCCACCCCTCACCAACTATTTTTCCATGCCACCTCTAGGAAATAGCCCAAATCCATTGCCACTACAGTTCCCTATAGTAAACACTTTTTCACAAATTAACTACCTTGTGCCTACTCCAAATCAGTCTTACTCTCAAGTAGGCAGAATAGTATATATTCCTAGAGCATAGCACAAGCATTATCTACATTACCACCATTTCATTCACAGTCTTCACATCAGCAATACGTCCAAGCACCCACACAGAACTAACTCATAGGGTAGCAACCTCATAGTTATCTACCACACCCACCTGAGCAGATGCAACAGTATGCACAACCCACATTCTAGCAAACCATAGCATCCACTCCACCAGTTATGCAAACCATTTTTCCATAGACGCCATATGGTCATCAGAGTTCTACATATCACACTTCAGATTCTAGCATGTATCCTACACTAGGGACACCTGGATCGGGGGCACCCGCTCCTCCACCTATAAAGTCTAAATGAGAAGAGATGAAAAATACTCTCAAAGCCCTCAAGGATGGGACAAACACCAAAAATTTCAAATTTGAAAATGATTGCCCATACCCCTTTGATAGGACTATCACATTGACTCCATTTCCTAAAAATTTTGAGATCCCCAAGTTTGACAAATTTAGGGGGAAGAGTGATCCAGTCACACATGTTAAGGAATTCTATATGAATTTTTAGGAGGTAGCTTACAATGATGTATTCCTCATGTGACTCTTTCCCAAGAGCCTAGTAGGACTAGCCTTGGAATGGTTCTATTGTATACCTCAAGGTACTATTAAAACTTTTGCAAAACTTTCTAAGGCCTTTGTTGCTTAGTATACCCATCTCGTTGAAACTAAATTACTTGTAGTGGACCTTGTCCACACCAAAGAAAAGGGAGGGGAAAGCCTTACAAAGTACTTACAACACTGGAAAATCCTCACAACAAGGATCTCTTGTACCATCCTTGAGTGCCATCTTGTCAAGATGTTCATAAACAATGCACACCCTAGCCTTGCTCATCATATGGTTATGAATTATTTGTAAACATAAAAGGACATCAGAGAAAAAGGAATGGGCCTCAAGAAAGGCCTTATTAAGGATGGTGTCATCAGATTGCACAAAGAAAACACCCAAGACTGTGGTTTGAGCAATGACAAAACCCAATATTGGAACAAAAATAAGAATATAGTGACAGATGGTGTTGCTGACACTCGACAAGTCCATATTGTTGGGGCAGCTACCAATGTTCCCACCACATTTTGCCAACAACAAACTTATCAACAAAAACCCCTTGTGTATCACTAGCCACAGGTGCAAACTCATGAGTAAATACATGTTCCTCATAATCAAACTAATGCTATCACACTATTGGCAGGATGTAAACCCCATGTTTAGAGGCAACCACAAACATACACCCCATTGGGGGAACCTCTTGATACAATCTTTGAAAAATTTGCCAAAGGAAACCTTGTTCAATATCCACAAACACAACCCTTGGAACCCAATCAGTCTAGAGCATCTTGGTACAAAGATAACGAATATTGCAAATTCCATCATGTCAAACAGCACACTACCTTTAAATGCATGCCACTTAATGATTATGTACAAGACCTTATTGAACAAAAAGAGATCATAGTGGGGGCACAACCCTCACCTAATGCAGGATTAATGATGTATCAAAATGCTTTCCCTCCTCATAACACAAACCTAGGAAAGGCACCTGCAAACCCTCCTGTCAACAAACCTAACAATTCTCTGGGTAAACAAGGTGACAACCTAGACACGTCTCAGAATTATACCTCAGCATACTTAGACTATGGTAGCCTAATTGGTTGTGTATCCCAAGTTGAACCATCCATCAATGTCATCAATATCAAAGGCCCAGACACTCAGTGTGCAATTGCTACCCGTCGGACATAATTTAATATAGTCGGTCCACCTATATCCACACAAATTATACCACCATTAGCATGACCACCTCCATCTCGAGCATCTCCATCATAATCACCTTCACTAGGGCCATAGTATAACATTTTGGAACACTTTGGAAACACGTCAGCCTAGATCTCCATCCTGGATCTCTTATGGACAAGCCCACTTTATCAAGAGATCCTTGACAGCACTCTACATGAGTCCCATGTCCCCTCTAACATTAACGCCACTGAGTTTCACAACTTGGTTGGCCATCTTTCAGCCTCATGTGCCTTATCCTTCAAAAATACTTATATCTCATTAGTTGAACCCGATCACATCCTCCCACTTCACATCATTGTTATGGTTTTTGACTTTGTAGTTAAACATATCATGATAGATAATGGATCGGCTCTAAACCTATGCACTCTAAAGTTCATCAAGCAGGAAGGATATACTAAAGCAAATATCATCAATGAGGTGATCACCATCAAGGCATATAATGATTTGGAGTGTACTACTAAAGGAACCATCTTGCTCCCTATCAAAGTCGGCCCAGCCACTCAAGAAACACTTTGTCATGTAGTTGATCTCAATCTTCCATATAACATCCTCCTCGATCATCCATGGATTCATGCCATGAAGGTTGTTCCATCCACATATCATCAATGTGTCAAATTTTTGCATAATGGCACTGAGATAACCATCCATGTAGATCCTAAACCCTTTGCTTATTGCAATGCGGTTGAAGCTTCATACACCAATCACTGTCCTGGGATTGAAATTGGCACCACCATGGCTAGTTCCTCTTGCACCTGCCACGATCCAGACACCATTTTAGTGTCCACTCCCTCCATAGTTAAGATCAACTACCAAGGTTGTGGCGAGTATAGTCTCACAGATGCTTTTGTTGTTGTCACTCTACCACTTGACCCACATACTCAAGGATGCCCAATACATCAAGGGCCTATACTAGAAACCACCTCTCAACTTCACCAGTTGGGCCCTACCACATTTGTCACCAAAGGTATCCTTGATGGAGCAAAAGACATACTAGAAATTAACACATGGTTATACAAAGAGCCACCTCCTAAAAGTGAAGCACTTCTTGATCACTTTAAACAGAAATATCCCTAGTCACATTGCTTGGTCATGGAGCAATGGGATTATCAAGGAGGTGGTTTAGGCTACCAAGAATCAGGTATGAGATAGCCTATAGAAGCACACTAAGGGAAAAAAACCAAAGGCTTGGGCTATGGACTCCCTGCAATTGGGGGCACTACAATGGAAGGCCACGCCTTTAAGAACATCCAAAACACTCTCATTGAGGTTGAAGACATCCCTAAGGAAGTTGAAAAGAAAGCTTACAATGATATTTTCCTTGACAAAATAATCCTTGGAGCCTCTGTGCTCTACTAGTTATCCTTGAATCTCATAGACCTCCCCCTTGCTCACCCTATACTCATAGATTGGGACCAACCAAGTGTCATTCATCTTGACAAGTTCTCTATTGAGCATGCACTCCTTAAATTCATGGGGGCAGAAATGCCACATAAATGACTGCCTCCACCATTGACATATGTCTACAAGTTGGATCTTGCAAGTTACTTCAAGGAGGAGGAAATCTCTAGTTGCAAAAGTGAAATTCTAAAAGAAACAAAAACACAAAAAGATAAAAAGAAAAATCCCATGGTGAAAACTCCTCTGGAGCACCATTGGGTGACTCAAAAAATGAAACAAAAATAAAGGACATATCCAACAGTGAAAACCTCTCAGAGGCACCTGAGGATGGAGATTTCATCCTTCCCCCACAAGGGTATCGACCTCCTATATATTTAGTTTTGAGTGAAGAAACTCGACCTGTAAATATCAGTCTAACAGAGATACCACATATCACATACATCACAGCCTTGTTACCACCTGAACAAGCAGAGCTTCTTCTTGAAGTTCTCCATGAAAATATGGGCCGCTTTGCATGGTGATATCAAGATATGCCAGGGTTGGACCCAAAACTAGTTGTACACCATCTAGCAGTGGATCCAAGGGCCAAGCTTGTAAAGAAAAAACTTCAAAAAATGCACCCCAAGGTGGCTTTATTAGTCAAAGTAGAGCTAGAGAAGTTGTTAGAGGCCAAAATCACTCGACCAATAGATTATTTTGAATGGATTTCTAATATGGTACCTGTTACCAAGCCCTCTAGTGATATCAAAATTTGTACCAATTTCAGGGATCTTAATAAAGCTTGTCTAAAGGATGAATTTCCACTACCAAATATTGACATGATTGTGGATCTCACCACAGGTCATGAACTCTTGTCACTAATGGATGGTTTCTCTAGATATAATCAGATTCATATAGCAAAAGAAGGTCAACATAAGACAACATTTACTACACCTTGGGGCACATTTTGCTACAATATGATGCTATTTGGGTTAAAGAACGCTGGGACAACCTATCAGCATGCAATGACGGTCATCTTCCATGACCTAATCCATAAGATACTTGAGGATTATATGGATGATATTCTAGTCAAATCTCTCAATGCTTTGGATTACTTATCTCACCTCGAGGAAGTGTTCAACCGATTGGCAGAATATTGTCTCATGCTAAATCCAAAGAAGTGTGAATTCAATGTTACTTCAGGAAAGCTCCTAGGCTTCATTGTGTCATAGCATGGTATTGAGATTGACCCTAAGAAGGTCAAAGCCATCATGGATATGGATCCTCCTAAGATACTTAGGCACCTTCATTCTTTGCAAGGAAAACTCCAATCAATCCACTGGTTCATTTCTCAGCTTGTTGATAAGTGTCAACCTTTTACTCACTTGCTTAAGAAAGATCAAAATTTTGAATGGGACCCAACTTGCCAGTACAATTTTGAGCTCATCAAGCAATACTTAGCTAACCCACCTATTTTGGTTCCTCCAATTGTAGTGTGCCCACTCATATTGTACATCACAGGTACTCCCATAGTGTTAGGTGCTCTGCTAGCACAACTTGATGATGTAGGAAAGGAACGAGCTATTTGTTACATTAGCTGAACATTAGTGGGCTATGAGCTAAACTACATGCTAATGGAGAAGGCATGCTTAGCAGTGGTGTTTGCCACCTAGAAGCTATGTCATTACATGTTGAGTCATACTATACAGCTGATATCAAAGATTGATCCATTGAAATATATGCTCTCTTGTACAATACTCACCAGATGCCTGGTAAAATGGGTTATGCTTCTCAGTTAGTTTGACATTCAATATGTTGACAGAAAGGCCATCAAAGGCTAGGCTATTGTAGATCACTTGGTTGATGCACCCTTAGTTGCAAATCACCCACTCATCATGGAATTTTCAGATGAATACCTCTATTTGATAGAAAAATAATCACTTTGGAAGCTATATTTTGATGGCTCCTACACATCTCATGGCTTCGGTGCGAGCATACTTTTGGTTACACCTCAAGGTGATTATATTCCTAAATCTTTCAAGCTACAATTTTGGTGTACCAATAACATTGTAGAGTATGAGGCCCTTGTTGCAGGACTAAAAATCACTATTGAATGGAATATCAAAGAGCTTCAGGTCTATGGTGATTCTTAGCTTATCATCAAACAAGCTTTGAATGAATATCAAACCAAGGATGATAAGTTACTACCTTACAAAGATCTAGTTGATCAATTAAAGGAGCATTTCACTCAGATCCAATTTATACAGATACCTAGACTCTAGAATAAGGTAGCTGATGCTATGGCTACTATTAGTTCTCTCTTGGAAATACCACATGAAGCTACGTAATATGAATTCTTGGTTGAGCAGCTACACAAACCTGTATATGAGAATGATGAATCAACACAATTCTGTATCTTGGTTGGTCCCCAATCTCCATGGTACCATGAAATTCATGCTTATCTACTAAATGGTATCATATCTCCTCACCTCACATGAACCCAATGCTAAAACCTTATTCGCAAAGCTTCCCATTACACTATCATCACCCAAACCCTATATCCTCATGGTTATCATGATACTCTCTCGATATTTGGATCAAAATGAGGCTGCGATGGCTCTCAAAGAGGTACACGCTGGACTTTGTGGTGCTCACACAAGCAGGATGGTGCTAGCAAAGTAGATCCTTCAGGCTGGATATTATTGGCCTACTCTAGAACAAGATGCATGTGAATTTTTGAAATGATGTTTTACCTTGTCAACAACATGCTAATTTAATCTGAGCTCTAGCATAGGACTTGCAACCCATTACACCATCATGGCCTTTTTCCTACTGGGGATTTGATCTTGTTGGTCTTATTGCGCCACTTTCTTCAGAAGGGCACAAGTGGATAATCATTGCCACTAATTATTTCACTAAGTGGGTCAAAGAAGTTCCCCTTGTTACTGCCACAAGAGTTCAGGTGTCCAAGTTTATATTGTATCATATCATATGTCACTTTGGCATCCCAACTACCATTTTCACAGACCATAGAGGTAATTTTGAAAACCTACATATAGAAGAATTGTGCACTTCCCTCCACATCCACCACCACTTTTCTAGCCCATATTTTCCACAAGGTAATGGTCAGGCAGAGGCAACTAATAAAACCCTACCATGATTAGCATTTGCAAATTAATCCCGCCCTATGGGCATACTGCACTTCATTCCATATAGCCACTGGCACAACTCCATACTCCCTGTTCTATGGTGCTGAAGTAGTTCTACCTATTGAGGTTGAACTACCATCACTCTGCATTTCTCTCCAAGGAAAGATATCTGATGAAGAATATAGAGTGGCTCAACTTACTCAACTTGATCTACTTGATGAAAAAAGGCAATAGGCCTATGACCACCTCATGGTCTATCAAAGTCACCTCAAGTGCAACTTCAATAAGAAAGTCCATCCGCGCAATTTTTAGGAAGGTGATATGGTCCTTAAAGAGAATATGAAGGTTCAAGCTAATAGAGAAAAGAAAGGAAAGTTTGAGCCCACCTGGCTTGATCCTTATTTGGTCATAGCATCTTTTGGCTCAGGAGCCTATCAGCTATCTACCCTTGAGGGTGAATTCCTAAATGATCCTACCAACATTATTCACCTCAAGAAATTCTACACGTAAGGATAGAATTTGCAAATCAAGGAAACAAAAAAGGTACAAAATAAAAATAAAGCATCCAATGGTGAAAACTTGGAAATTCAAGCACCTTGGATAGGTCCCTGGTGAAAACCTAGCAAATAGGCACTAGGTGTACTACAACTCTTCCATTATCTATGACTGATACATAGCCCTTTATCACCCCTCTGTATTTTATCACTCATCCCCCCTACTTTTCCAAGGTGTTCCTTATTGTTACTCGCCATGCTTCACAACATCATCCTCTAGCACTTTACACTATGCCAACATCCCACCTCATTTATAGCATCCTGTGTATCATACTCGATGTATCCCACCATTGTACTCTACTAGATCTCCCCTATCAAGTTCTTTTTATCCTTGCACTTTACCATATGTAGCATATATAGCCCATATAACATGTGTCTCATACCCCTACACTACCCCTTGTCTCCCATGTACCATACCAATGTGGATACAATAATATTTGGACCCTTGTACATAAATCACGCTTTACATAATCCCACCTAAACAAAATCATGTATTATAACAACACTATCTCCTCATCCTGAGCTTTACCCCATCATGCATATACCTACTATGTTTTGCTATCTAGTCATGAGTTCCCATGTCCTTAACTAGTCATACTTGAACATACTATCTAGGTCTTGTTGCAACTCGTCAGTAGCTCGTCAGTTGATCCCTTTGGCAAAAGGTTACTTTTTCACATTGCAGAATCTTTTCTTGTTTCTTTTTGGTTGATTGTTTCCATGTATCTTTTGTTGTTTCCTCCTCAAGATTGCCATGATCATTTCATATCATGGTGTGTTTTTAGTAGGGCAACTAAGGAAGTTGGTTTTGATCACAGTCTTTTGCTGCTTGTGAGTCAGTTTGATATTATCCTTGCATATTTCAACATGTTTTCATCTTTCGATAAAACATGATACACTTGGGTAATTTCATTTTCTTGTGGATCATCTAGCATCATTCTGACACTGATCTCTCCGAGACTCATGTGTGATGTTGGGGCAATCCTCGTGTGCCTGTTTGAGTTAGTCCTATGGAATTTTAGGGAAAAGGCCTTGACGTTCTTAGCAACCTTGGCAGATCCCTAACAATCCTTTATCAAATAAAGTGTTCATACTACATAGTGGTACTTCCTCACGAAGTACCCCATGCTCAAGCTTACCCTACACCTCACTTTTATTTAAAACCACTAGTATCCTCCTCCTTTTCATCACCCCTCTCCCTTGAACTATCACTTTTTCCACCCTTAGAATCATTTGATTCAAAACCTTGAACATCAATTCTTATTCATTCTTATCATAATGTGATCCCTATCATAAGTCACTATCCTAGCTCTAAAAATCTCTACTATCCTCCTAACTGTGACTTATGATAAGTTAAAGCATTGGTTATCCTATTCCACCATCATTGTTTATCTTGCATCTCCTAAAATCTCGTATGTTGTATTATCATAGCTTGTATCCTTTATCATATCGCAGAATATCATCGCATTTAGTCTTTTATGTTATTCTCACATGCTTATCATAAATCTTAGGTGTGTCTTTTAGTTTGTGTTCTTTTTTAGCATATCATAAATTTACTATTCTCTCTTTTAGTTCATTTTAGCATAGTCATTCATCATTAGATTATCAGTCATTTTAGCATAGTCATTCATTAGATTATCAGTCATTTAGCATAGTCACTCATCATTAGATTATGATTCATTGTAGCATTATAGTTATTCATTATTAGACTAGGTTTCATTTTAGCATTGAGGTTCATCATTAAAGTTGTACTTCATTTTTTGTATTTTCATCTTTTATGTTGTAAATTCATTTGTTTTAATCTTTCATCTATCTTTAGTTTGTGTTAACATATCCTAAATGTGATGACATTGTATTCATTTTTCATATCATACATCTGTTGATTATCCTTTAGTTGGTGATTCATTTTACATTTGTCACTTATTTTTATAGTTTGTACTTATCATCATACAAAATCATATCAAATACTCTGCAAAGATATCAATTCTCTGGGATCACATCACATCCATCATAAAGCCACATCACATCATCATGATCATATCAAAAACCTATCACATATATTATACAAAAAATCTTATCATCATCACATCTACAATATCATAAAAACATGTCATCAAGGATCACATCAAATCACATCACATCTATGATCTCATAGATAAAAACCGCATCACATCATATCAAAATCATATTGTATCATGTATACAATATCATCAAAAAATCACATCCTGCATCAAAAAACTATTAGCACAAGCATAAAATAATAGCACAACTCGTATCCTGCATCACATCAAAATCATATTGTATCATGTGTACAGTATCATCAAAAAATCATAGCTTGCATCAAAAAACTATCAGCACAATCATAAAATCATAGTACAACTCGCATCCTACATCACTAATCGTTAGCAATATCATCAAAACATCACTATCTTTCCAATGCATATCAACTACCATACATAACATCACCAGTCCATAAACACATATCTCACCAAAATCATCAGATCTATATATTAATGAAAGAATAAAAGAATAACAACCCATTAGTGTACAAATATCCATATCATACAAATGGGTTTGAGCCCACACAAAATCTCCATGTTTCTTAAAAATTTGATATATACATGATACTTAGTATCCCAAAAAGTTGCATGTTCATTGATGATCAACCCATCGTCCCTACCTCATCAGTCTCCTCCTATGCCCCTCTCTCAGCCCTTGAAACTGGTGGTGGTGTAGGTGGTGGCCTCATCAGTCCTCCCCCTATCCTAGAGCTCTTTGTCTCCTCTCTCATCCCATGCCATTGGCTCAGCCCTACCCTCTGACTATGCCCTATGCATCAGAACCCGCTTGTACTCTCCCCCTCAGTGCTCCATCCACTCTCCCCTCCTCCCTGCATCCCTTTGTGGGTACCTGTTGTCCTTGACTGAGTCAGCCACCTGTAATGCTCAATTTGTGATGCTGGTACTATGACATGGTACCTCCCCCAGTAGAATCTAGCCCTCTCTCTCAAATCCTCCATCTCTGCTCACAGTCTTCACAACTCATCCAAACCCCCTCCTACTGCCACCTATGCCTGTAAGGTCACCACCTCCACCACTAGCCTATCTTGCTCCTACTGGAGGGTATGTAATCTCACCTACACCCCCTGCCACTCCACAATCATGGCATCCAATCTCCCCTCCACCCGACCCACCTCTGTCTGTAGCCTCCCCACCTCCACACCTGCCTTGTCTGCTTGCCCCTGGGATATATCCCACTCCTGTCTAAACTGGTCCCGCTCTACTTGAAGCTGATCTCTCTCCTACTGAGTATCATAGAGCAGCTAGCTCATCACTGCGTGTGCTTGCTCTAGCAAGCCGTACTAGCTTGCCAATCTGTCATCTCCTCCCTTGGCAGATAATCCTCCTGCCTCTCCTCCTACTATCCTCTATCACCCCTGTGCCTCCTCTTCTCCTCTCTCTAGCTAGGTTCCCCTCTCCTCTGCTCTCCTCTCTGGCTGAGCTCTCCTCTCCTCCCCCCCACCCTCCTCCTCTATTGGGTGGGCTCCTCCTCCTGTGTAACTACTACTGCCCACTGCTGCAACCCCCTCGCCACATATCACCCTTGTCGGGCTGCTTGGGCTAGCTCCCCTGCCACCACCACTGCCCTCATGCCCTATGCTCTCCCCACTGGTCTTGGCCGCACAAAAGTATCTTGGTACTCTTGTGTGGAGCCCACATCTGCTGCCCCATCAAACCAATCCCACTACTACAGCTCTAGCTCTCGCCATGCCCTCAGCAAACCATCCCTCCGTAGTGTTGGCCCATACATTGACACTGGCTCGCGTGTGACCCACTAATACCAATGTGGATCTCTTAATGCCACCTACTGCCACCCAAACTATCATAGTGCCCTATCTAACCTATACTGCTCTGCCACATACTCCTATCTGTCAAACACAAAACATGGGGAAATGGTGTATGGGAGCTTCTCTCCCTCCTCTGCCCATGGTCCTAGGCCCATGTATGGCCTCCATACCACTGTCACTATCTCATCAATCCACACTCTCTAGTAATCCACTGAATCTGTGTGGTGGTATGTCAATGGCTCAGCCCAACTATATGCCACTGGCTCCTTTGGCTACCTATCTCTACACCCTAATGGCCTGAGCACTGTAATATGCTCCGATGCCCATACTTGTAATAGTGTAGGGAACCCAATACTCCTCCCCTATTGGCCACCACCCTAGTATACTATCTAATGTAGGTCTCGGTATAGCTTGACCAACATTAGAAAACCCCATGCCACTAGGCATCTCGCATCCACAATCTGCATCACTACTAGAATCAATGCCAGTGTAACCCTTATACCACCTATACCTGGGGCAATGTACCCCAAAACCAGCCCTAGAACATAGAAGTAGATCCTCCTCTCTGCTGTCACACGATCTAGATGCTTGTCTAGCATGAACTATCCTCACCAGATCATGTAATCCACTCCAGGCCCCACTAGTCTCTACACGGTTGCCTCTGCTATCATCTCTCTAGTTGCCATAACTAGTGTCCCCCGCACTGGAAGTTTGAATATATGATACACAACCTCCAACATCACCTTCATCTCCCCCATTGGTAGGTGGAATGTCGCTATCTCACTATGCCATCTCTCGCACAACACTATGACTATCATCATGTAGGTGCGAGTATGGGGCAACCTCGCCAAGTAGCCTAGCCCGACTACCTCGATCCGTGCCCAGTCGGTTGGCATCAGCATCTCCCCCCCACGCAACATTGCTACTCGTCGCTCCCATGATACTAATGCATCTAGGGACCACTGCACACCACCAAAACAAATCCAACCATTATTTTTCTATCTCCTTGTTTATCCTCCCACCCTCTCTTTCCTCAAACCTTTCTTTTTCTGCCTTTATTTTGCAAAAATTGCATTCCTACAAAAATTGCATTCCTGTGAAGCCTAACCTCCTACATTCCTGCGAAACTATCTTCTAGTGGGATCGCAATGTTGGCTCTGCTCTTACCTTTGACCTTTTACCCCGATCCCACTAGCACGTTCCCACAGTCTCTCCAACTGTTGATCCTACTAATCGTTGTTCCTACAAGATCACATTCCTACACTGTCCCCTTTTTTTCACCTTCTTGCTGTGCAAAGCCCTTAATGCATAGGGATGTGTTCTCGCTACCTAAATCGCATTCCTCTTTGCGAGGATGCAATCCTACCAACTCTACCTCGTTCATGCATAGTTTCCCACCCCAGGATTGCTTTCTCATAAAAATGTGTTTAAACCCCGCATCACTCCCACCCGACGCTATTTTTTGCACGATCACAATCCCGCTGATCCTGCTCGCATTCTCGCTGGACCCATGCCTGGGGGATCACATTTTTGCCTTCATAAGAATGATCTACAAAATGCATAACAAAAATCATGAAGAGGTTTTAGACCCTATCAATTGATCAGGAGTCCCTCATACTCGTACTCGTCGCACTATGTCTGCTCAGTGCTCTAGTCACCCAATACTCACCATTGTAATCTTCACTGTACAACTCCTCACTAGCAATATCTCCTCCTTAATTTGACTACAAATGACCCCTTCTAGCCCCCTCTTTGCCCCTTATAGCCCACCCCGGTACCCTGACTTACCCTCTCAGTCATCCCACCCTTCAAACACATTCCCATCTCACCAAGACCAAACAAAACAACTTTGTACACTTGTAACAACTCTTGGTCTGTCTGCTTGTCCATCCTCTTTTGCTTAGTATCATTCTCTCTATCCCTGCTTTTGTGTTAGTTCATCCTTGATCAACATCTTACACACATCACACAATTCTTTGTTAGCTATTCCAATGCATCCAAGATGCCGCACTCATCTTGATCTCTCAGCTTCGATGCTCTTCAATAGATCCTTGTAGGATATAGCTTTCCTCCTATCTGATCTTGGTCTGTTAGTACCTCATCCTACACATCTCATTGGCAAACAGTTCTATTTTGGTTTTTCACTTTCTTTTGATTTTGGCATCTTCCCTTTAGGTCTTGATCAAGTCTTTTTTTTTTTTTTTTTCTTCTTGTGGGTTACCCAGTGTCAGTTACACGCTACTTCTTCTAGGATTCATGTGAGATGCTAGGGTAATCCTTTCATGTTTTCTTTTTTTTCAATTTGTTAGTCCTCTGGAACATTGGTGAACAGGCCTTGCTATTCTTGGCAACCTTGGCAATTCACCAACATTCCTATATTAAATCTCGTGCTTAACTACATGGTAGTACTTCTCTTTGAAGTCTCTCCCCCACTCAACCCGCTTCCCTAAATTCTCTTCATCTCCATTATCCCTCACCCAAACCATTTTCTCTCCACTCCTTTGTCCCCCCCCCCCCCATCCTAGCTTGTCTTAAGCTTACTTCCTCTTGTGTATTTGACCTCCCTTTCTCATTCTCCCATAGTGAGCATTTGAGCTAGTTTAGCCCCTTCTCTTTGCCAATTTTTGTCTATGCTCGTCTCGAATTCTTATACTTTTCAAGAAGCCATCAAGCCTCATCTTCTCTCTCTGCCACCTTCTTGAGGGGGCATCTCTAATTCTAGTCTCTCCTCTTCTTATCTAAGACTAGGGCAACCTTGTTGCTGAAACATCTTCCTTGTGTCGTCTCCATTTGAACTTCTTTGAAATAGTGTTGTCTCAACACTATGTCAAAGAGGGACAAAATGTAGACACCTAATTTTGATTACACTGCTTTGGTAATCCTATTTAGCTATCTCTAAAGGCATCATTAATTAAATTCCTATTCAAATTAACCTTTTCCATCCCCTAGCTAATTAATTTAATTAATCATCTATAGTCCTAATTGATAAATCAAAGAACCCATTATTTATCAATTAATTCTATTCTCCTATCTAATTTCAAAATCCCCATTTATTAAATAAATCTATTTAATAAATCTATCCCTCAAACCTATTAAAATCCTAAGCCTATCCCTAATCCCTCGATTAGCCTAATCCACCCCATCTACCCATACTAACTAAGCTTAGCCACTAACTCACCCACCCTCATCAATACCATCCACTTGCACATCTCTAACATCCCTAATCTAATCCTAACCCAAGCCTAACCCATCCCCTAATCATTTTCACAATCCTAAATGAGATTAAGACTTTCCTAAGCCAAGCTAAAGTCTATCCCCTCAAAATATCCCAACCACTAAGCCATAAATGCTCTTACAAGCCATAAATGAATCTTATAAGCCCATTTATTTCTCTTACAAGCCATTATGTGGGTCTTTATGAGCTTTGAGCCTCCCTTGTTGACCCCTCAACCTCTCTTGCTCTAACCAATGACCCTGTGACATGTATCACTCCTTGATTGGCTATAAGGAAGCACAATCCATGTGCTCTCCTCTCATTCAATCTGAGACCTCCATAAGATTTCTCCTTTCCTTCCATCCTAGCCATTGATCCTTCAAGCCCTTTTCCTATTTAAGGAATCCCCTCCCAAGCCATTTTAGTCACAATCCATCAAGTAAATTCATAATGCCATTTTCAGAATAGGTTTTACATCTACGTCCATTATCCACACCCAAAATCCAAGAATCTCCATTGAAGCAAATTTGAGCACCAATCTTGAGCATACATCCCTAAAACACAAACCTTAACTAGACATAGCGAATCAACAAAGAGCCATTCCTATTGGGAGAGTCTTTTAATGGCTCATATTCCCAATTAGGAACCCTCTTTTGTCTATCTTGAAGTTTATGTTTGTTATTAGTTTGTACAAGCTTTATTTAAATTTGGTTTCTCTTAACATGGTAACAACTCATGTATACATGTGGCTCTTGTGATGGAGGCATGAGATCTTGGAAGATTTGAAAGGGGATGAAGGAATCTTGGTCTTGATCAACACTTGTTTCTTCATCACTTAAGTAGTCCTCTTGATAGGAAACTAACTCTAAGGAAGAGGTAGTATCTAAATCTATATTCAGATATATTTATGGAGTCTACATAATGGGCTCTTTGAGTGGACTTCATAGACATAGTAGGGCATGAAGATGTATGATCTGTGAAGCTAGTGAAAAGACTTGCAACCCGATATTTTTTGGCTTGAGTTTCTTTCAAAGGTAGTCCTTGAAAGTACACATAGTCAATAGGGGGAATAGTGAGTTCTTTGTTTGGTGAATGTGTTGGAAAGATTGGACACTTTAGAAGGTGATTGTATGTTGGAAGAGATAAGTGTCACATTTAAACCATTACTAGACTTGGTTTCGTGATGTTGATCCTTCTTAAGAGTAGAATCTCTAGTAGGTGAGAGCTTAGATTTTCAAATTATTCCATTATCAAAGAGATCTTGGATCTTATTTTTCAGCTCCTTACAATGTGAATTTTTATGTAAATTATGTCTATTATAGGCACAATAGTTACTCATAAAGAAAATTTTCACCAAAGTAAACTTAGGTAACACAATGAGTTTCTTTTCAATAAGTTCTTCAAAGATTAAATTCATAAGATTTTCCAAAAGGTGTGAAATCATGCTTTGGTTTAAATTTGCAAGGTTTATTTTCAAAGATACCTTTAGATTTCTTGGGTACACTATTTTCCAAGGCTTTGGTTTCAACATCATACAAAGTTGATGGATGATTGGCATTAGAGGAACTAGAATAACCTTACAAGGAGCAAGTGCTTAATGATATGTTTTCCTCTTCTTTTTATCTTTTAAGTTGAGAAATTATTGTTTCAATTTGTTTTATCCTATTTTTAATTAGAATCCCTTCTTCCTCACTAGGAAAATTAGACCAAATTTATGTAGTTCTATCCATTATGATGTCCTAGGTTTATGTGAAGAAAAAAAACTCTCTTCCACCCTTAGTTGCAATAGTCATAGACAATGATGAAAAATAAAAGCCAAGATAAGGACTACACTAGAACATATCCTTAGAGTGAGATAAGAGTATTGTATACTTAGGTAAAATTTGTTTGAGTAATGGCTAGAACAACCAAGAGTTATGACTATCATGACGTAAAGTATGAAAAACACAAAAGGAAAGAATAAGATAGCTGAGTGAGAAGACTAGTTCATGTATAGATCACAAGTTGTTGGCTAAGAAAGAAGTCACTATTTGACATTATTTGCAGATAGAGAAGTGATAAAGTGTTGCAGACATAGATCAAACTTGGAGTGTAGATAACTCTAACATAAATAGTTTGAAAATTTTAGGACAAGATCTCCTATGAGGATTCACAATTAACCATGCAAGAAAGTACAATGAAATAGGAAAAGATTTAGAATAGTGAATTTTGACCAATTTTCTCATGCAAGGACTTGCATAGAGCTACACAAGGATTTGATAGTTTGACAAAAGGATAGAACTTTGGCTCAATAAGTAGCGTTTGGAAAAATCTTTTGTGGATATTTGTAGAGAGTCACATGAGGACTTGCATAGAGTCATGTGAGGAAGTGCTGATAGGGAGTTTTCTTGCACAAAAATTCATAGAACTAAGCATGAGAAAGGACCAAACCAATAGTTTTTGACTAAATTCAAAGATATTTTCAATGGCTTTGATAGTTCTAAATAGAAGGTTGATTGTATTAACAATTTTTGGATAGAATTTTGGTTTTCAAATAGACAGTTATTCTCAAACAAGGGAAGCAAGCAGTAGTCACAAACAATCCAATTGAGGACAAACAACTTGGATGGATGGGGGAGTCTTCACCTTTTGTTTGTTTGACATATTTGGACAAGTTTAAAGACTTGAAAAATACACACTTTATCCCTATAACCAAAAATGGTAGAGGAAGAAAAACTTTTTTCTCACAACTTATGTGCAATTGTGAATGCATTCACCTCACATAGTTGTGTCACCCCACTAGAGGGTGCCCATGTTTTTGGTGTATTTGAAGGACTCAATAATATATATGTTGAATGAGAACCCTTGTGGTAGGGGTCAAGCATGTATACCACCTTCCATCATCTAGGTACATGCCTATGGTGAGTATCTATAGGAGAGTTTCTTCCCCCTCCTTACACAAAGATTATGCCCCCTTTTGGAGGTGAACTAGGTAGCAACTAACTAAGAGGTTTTTGTTTGGCTTCCATTCATATTAATCCCCAGTGGCTTTGTGAATGAAGTTGAGGCTAGTAGCACACACCAACATCTAAAAGTGCACACACTTGACTAGCAAGACTAGAGCCAGCACCAACCAATGCAATAGAAAAAGCCTCTTCTTGATATGTGATATCAAAATGAAGAAGAGGAAATTAACATGGTGTTGGAATCTTTTACTAACAAAGCTTCTTTATTATAGTGAGTTGGAATCTCTAGTGAAAGGCTTGTGCTCACTTGGGTTATTCCTAGAGGCTAGATCATCTGACATGCCCTCTAAGACGTTGACTCAAACTAATGGTTCAGATCTAAGGGTCCAAGTTTTTTATTTCACTCAAGGGGAAAGAACATACTCATCTACCTCATCATCTTACCTAAACACACAAGACATATTCATCATCAAGTTAGCTTATCGATCCTAACTTGTCCTTTCTCAATATTTTGATTCCCTAAAAGGAAGTCATCATCCCTTCATAGAAAATACTCATATAGGAGAACCACTAACTTTCTTGCCTCACTTGAGTGCCATCTTTCAAAGACATCTAGGTTTTTGATTTACTCTTGGGAATCACTTCCAAGTAGTAAAGAGCATACTCCCCTATTCCCTTGTCATGCATCCTATGAAGTTCACAAGCCCTATTAAACTATGTGTATGAAAGCATTAAAGAAAACACAATGTTTAAGTGGGTTTGAAATGATTTCTTTGACATGTTTATCTTTAGCATGCATCCTGCAATCAAGTTGTTAGTACTATTTAAAGGATTTGTAATAAGGTTTCTTTTACAAGCATTCTGCAAACCACTATCAAGATATTGAAAATTATGAATCAAAAATGAAATTTCTTCAGAAACAACTGTTAGTTAAATCATGAAAATAAAATAACTAAATCTAAAAATTGCACTTTGCATTTACTGATGTAGAATTTTGTGTGAAACCCTACATAGGCCCGTATGATAAAATAATGTGTACTATGTGAGAAACTATGTAATTATTCACTTTTTCACATGAGGAAGTGTATTACAGGGAGTGAAATCTCAGTTTCTTCATGCAAAAATAAGATTTATTGCATGAAAAATTTTAGTACTATATAGACGATAGTGAAAAAATATCAAAATATATAAAATAAAAAACAAATGAGGCCAGAAACTTGATTTCTCAGCCCCACAATGGGCACCAAAAATGTATGTGGGAAATGTGGACCTCACTCTTCACACACACTTCAACATGATCATTATATGTGAAACCATCCCGAAATGAACATTGAGTTTTTCATTCAAAACAATTTGGCAAGTTGATCTATTGCCTCCTAACTAGATGGATTATGCTATTGCTCTTAGAATGAGAAGCTAGCAACTAGACCTCTAGTATGAAGGATTTTATTAAGCTATATGAGAATGCATGATTAATCTAAATGAGATATGAAAATTAATCTGTATGTGATGCATATATTAAGATAAGAATAAAATGAGCATATTATTCTAAATGGATGAATTTTAAAGGTAGAATGGTATTGTAATGCAAGAAAAATGACAAGCTAATGAATGTATGAGAAAATTAGTATTTTAGCATAAGTTTGATGCAAAATCAATTCAACATCTGTAATGAGGAATTGAATGCTTCTTAAATAGAATTCTAGAATTGATCAATGGTTGAGATCAATTTGGATGAATGATCGAGATTAGAAATGAGATTCAATTAGAGTGGAAACTTTCTTGTGTAGATGAAGTTAATTGGTTCAATTTTGAGTGTCATGGAGTGTTAAATACTTCTCTTCTAAGTGTGAGAAAGAGTTAACTAAATTAATTCAATTTCCAATTTTAGTTCACTTAGAGTTTCCATTTCTGAATTGAAGAGAGAATTTGGAGAGTATATTTAATTTAATAAAATAGAATATGAACTCATAAATGCATAATCTTAATTAATTAAATAATTAAATTAAATAAATTAAAATGAGGATATATCTTATAAAATCAAATACATTTAATTCCCTTGTACATTCACTAAAAAGGTAATTTTAATTTAATTAAAGTATGAAGATGTATAATTAAATTAATCTTAATTAATAGGTTCAATGTAGCTAATTTGAGTCAATACTTAGGAATCAAATGAAGAGTTTTATTAATATAGATTAGGGATTTTTGCATTTGACACTTAGGTCAAGTAGAGATTATCAGAATCAGAATTGCCTAGTAAAATAATACTTAGGATTGATCAAATAGACTAGAAATGGTTTAGCATAGCAATGTGTCAATTTTGGGATATTAAAGGTATGCTTTTCAAGGAATGGATGTTTTCCAAGGTTAGGAAATTACTTCCCGTATGAAGATGCTATATACATGGAAGAGGGAGACTAAAAAGGAAAGATGAAAAAAATTGGGAGGAAGGAAGTTATGCCCCTGCAATGAAAGTCCTAACTTTGCAAACCCTTAGAACTGGATGGGGAGATAGTACATATGATATGGAAGACAAGATCAAGTGTTGGGGGGGGAGATGATGGAAAAAGTAGTTGGTCCCATCAAGAACAAAGGGAGATCCAAACATAAGGTTGTATTGAATCTACATGTGATTGCATAAATTAGTCATCTTGGGGTCTACATGGATTTAGGGAGAGGGGAGGATGAATGGGATGTGGACCCCAACATGTTCACATCCACTCATTCTCATTTCCCCCTTTGAATAGGTTTTTAAAAAAAAAGATAGTATTCAATGGGTCTATTCCCTTTGAATTAGTCTTACACTTTTTATTATTGTTTATTTTTATCTTAATTGATAAGCACTTCAATATAAATATGGAGGGAATCAATTTGGAAAATATTCTTTTGTTGAAAGACTTGGGAATGAATTTAATTATTGTTCCATACATTTTCTAGAGGTAATATGCTCCCCTAGAATTTTATGAAATGCTCTAATTTATCTCCCTACTTGATACCAAGGAATTTAAATACAAAAGATTTCTAATTTCAATATGCTTGATCATGAAATGGGTTACTAACCAAGTATAGTTTCCTATTTATTATATTACTAATGTTAAAGAGGCTTATTGCCAAAACTTATCAAATGAATCTATCCAATCATATAATTTGAATCTAGAACTATGAAATACATATATCTAATTGGGTATTTAATTTATTCATGAACTTCAGGATAATTTATTTTAACTATAATTTGAATACTTCATACCACCAGATCTTATCACTTGCACATTTTATCATATTGTCTCTAAATCGATATTTTTAAGAGGGAAATAGAGAGTATCTAACTTGAAATTTCACAAGAAATCATTTTGAAAGTAAGATGTGATTTGCCATCCAAATGAAAATTGATCACATAACTTGCTTATCTCATACAATAATTGAATGTTTGATTTATCAATATTGAGATTACAACATTTAATCCATTCCTTTCAAATTCATTTTCAACATGAATATAATATACAACAAGTGGTATTACAATGGAGAAATCTCCAATAACATAACACTAAGAACACCATTAGTGCTTCAAGATAACTAGGTTTCTCCATCGTGATAACCTACCTATATAATCTAAAAAACACAAGGAACAACCATGGATATCTCACCTCCCATCTAGGCCTCAATGTGAGGCCACACCCTAAGCTATGAGAAACAATAACTAATTGAGTGAAATTTAGAAAATAATCACAATGACACAACTCAACATATAATTCCTATGCAAGGTATACACAACAGGTTTCATAATGAATTTATGACTAGGGAAAAGGTAGTAGATTTTTCTAGCTAGGAGATGTCAATCATGAAGACAAATCATATGCCTCTTCTAAGGCTATCAAATCACATAAACCTTAATTTCTTTCTCTCCTTAATTCCCAAAACAAAATTAGTTTTGTATTGACAAAAAAGGGCCCATAACACCTTACTTTCTCTCTCTTCTCATCATGAGAAGAGACTCTGCATTGACCTAGAGTCCAACTAAAGCCCTTACCCTATACATGACCACTTCTAACCTATCTGAGGGTGAGTAATGCCAAAAATCTCTTCATAGTTTCCCAAAAAAATCAAGGAAAAAAAAAATGAAAATAGAGTAATTAAATCCACAATACCCATCCCTCACATGATACAACACACACATACTACAATATGCAATAATTTAACACATACAAGTAATGAACAAGAAAATAACCAAGGTAATAAAGAAACTACCTTCAAAAAGGATATGGAAATGAAATTTTATATGAGCTAAATCCTTTCCTTCTTGTAACTCCAAACTCAACTTTTCTAAATGTAGAGAATGGGTGAACAACCTTCAACTCTTCAAAGGGGGTCTAAATAGCCTCTAAACTCACCCACCCAAAATAATAATAACTCTAAATCTTTACTCTAAGCCTCCTACAGTCTTCCCACTTGTCCCTATCATAAAGATAACCTTATAGAGGAGTGGAAACTTGGGTAACCTCATGGTGATGGTCCATTTTCGTACAAAAGGGAAAATGAGATATTTTAGGGGTCATAAATGTTTCTAGGAAGTTCTAGAAGGGTGGAAAAGGTTCCTAACCCATACACATACCACTTGGGTACTTAAATTACATTAAATATGGCCTCTAGGATCATTTTAGGACCTATAAAAGTGGCTTCAAATATTTGATCTTCAAAAATTCTAAGGATGTAACCTTTCCACTAAACCCTAATTAATGAGAAATAATTTAGGTTACTAACTAATCAATCTCAGATTAATGTGTTACTCTACTAACCCTAAATTGACATGTCTACACTCATATGCATATAATGAGTGTCAAGTGACACCATAAACTTACTTTTACATAATATTTGACATGTCACAAATTATAGAATGATACACATACATCCAGATTATAATACAAATTAAACACTAGACAATGAGGTTCAAATCATTTAATTGGATTCAACCTTAGCCTTATAGTTTTCACGTAAGGTCAATAATTGATTCTCTAATTAATTCCATAGTTAATTATCCTACACACTCAATTTGAATATCAATAGTTTGATAACATCACATTCACATATTTAAACCAAATTTGCATAATCACAATGATCAAAATATCAAAACTTTCATTTAAATAATCTTTCTCATTTCTGCACACATATTTAATCATCACTAATCTCATAATTGAATCATCATAACATATTCATTAGTTCAAATTAAAATACTGAAATAATAATTGCAATGCATACATATACCCAAAACATCATAAACATCATCAATAAAGCATACTAAACCATTTGAATGCATATATCCTAATCATCAAAGTACCATAATTAACATCATCATCATAAGGACAAACATGTCATATCATCATTAGTACAAATCACTATTTAAATAGTTGAACAATGTAGTAAGTCTTGAATTATGAAGTATCAAAACATGAACATATCAACTAATCTCAATTTCCATTAGGAGACCTAAACCATAAAATGTTAATTCATATCCTTTATCATAATTTTTATACATAAGATAGTCATACTTTATCATGATGTCCTCTACATGGTTTCTAGCAAGAACAACACATTTCCCCATACGATTTCTTTTTCATGCTCATATATCCATTCAAATATTGTATAGGATTTAATAGAGAAATTCATATTTAAATAAGTACATATGAGGAGGGGTCTTAAACCACACACATACGTAGGTAGTGGATAATAGTTGCATAACAACCTCACATACCCCCATCCTCAAGGATTCCCTATGTCTACTTCCTCATATACAATCATCAAGTTCATGTCCGCCATCCTTGATGAGGAATTCACATTACAACACAAGACCAACATTCAAAAACACCAAAGAAACTAGTTTAGCCACTATTTTAATTTTTTTTAATACAAGAAGTTAAATCATACATTGAAACAATAAGATATAAAATTCCAATTTCTTGTAGCAATAAGATAAGTGAAAAATGAAGATAAAAAGTTGTGGCTAAACTATAAAGGAAAAGATAAACAAGCTTGTTGGTCTACACAATAAAAATATATCATAACTTGTACATTAAATCACTATGTGACTATATCTAGCAACCTTGTGAGGAAGGAGGGGATAATGTATGGATAGCATAATAGCCTCTCATGTGGATACCCTAGGTACACTAACCTCAAGGCATGGGATGTTCACCTTGGAAACATCTTGCACTGAGTGGTATGGTCTAAGCATGTCAACTCATCTAGCATGACCATAAACCAAGTGGAGGAGGTACACTCTAGTCTTATGTCACATGGTAGTGTTCCTCATGGAGAAGATACATGTACGACACACTCTGCATATCAATATCATGTAAGAATCATCATAGCCAGAGGTATACATGGCTAGGGTCCACCCATATGCACTTCTATATACACATGGCTAAACATCCAAGGGTAATCCTCCAAAAGAATGCAAGCATTTCTAATTTCTCTACATCAAGTAGGAAACTAAAACATACAAAAATAATAGTGCCTTCACATAACTATGTACATGGCATCATATTCTTGACCTCAACTCACTACCATCGACAACACAACATCATCACCTCATACTATGTTAAAGAATCAATAGGGTGTGGCATCATACCCATTACATCATGTCAAAACATGTGCACATATGGTATTTATCACAATATGGGTAAATTCTCCCTCCACATGTTGGATCTCATAGGAGAAGTACTCACAAATCTATCAAAGGAATCTCATTCTAAATGCTAGTATTTTGTTTTAAACTATGGAAATCGATAACAATAATTATCCTTTGTAAAAATCCTTCTAGGTGGTACGTAGTAGGGTTAAAAATAAGAAATAACACATATAAGGTATGACTTAAACATACTTATGTACAAACATAATTTCCAAGGATGTTTGTTTTTACTTTACATGGGCACAAAATGAAATTGTTGGTTTTACACAACATGTAATATAAATAGCAGTACTAATTTAATCACATAGATAAGGGAACACAAGATGACATGATTCATAGCTTCACATAGATTACTGACATCTATTAAAGGAAAATATGACATCTTTTTTTTCTTCATCAAACCATAAGCTTGCATCCACATAACCATGTAGAATATCAATATTAACCACAATGCTCATATAATCTTCCCTAGATGAGGATATCAGACATTATCTATAGACACAAAAAATGTTTCCACAAGCATAAAAATTATGTTAAAAAGAACATATTAGATCATTATCATTACTTCTTGTTTAAATTTTTTTACTTTTTAAAGGATCTCTTATCCATTTCATTAACCATGCTACTAGTGCACACTATAGGGGGAAATTATTTTTGTCCATTGGTGAATATGGATTTCCAATAGGGAGAACATGGAGGTGTGAATATCAAAGAAGAATGTAATATTCCCTTGGAAGAAGATGATCCTATGATAGAGAGCACACTTGTAGATGTTGGTATTGGTGCAATTGATCAAGATACTAAAGATAACCTCGATATACCTATAATTTAAAAGTAATACAAGCCCCTATACCAAAGCTCCTAAATAACTCTTCTATATGCTATATTATTTTTGGTGAACCTCAAGGTTATGAGTGGTATATCCAATGTAGCAATGTCATGTATGCTAAGGTACATCATTTTTTTCATCTTCTATATTAGCATAGATATTATTTATATTAACTAATTTTATTTTATTTTCTTAGGTTGATAGGTGAGTGTTTGTTACCACCATAAAACATTCTTCCTTGCTCATTTTGAGAATCATCTGTCATTATGAAAGATATTGAAATGGTGTGTCAAACAATACATGCATATCCCAATGATTATATTATATATTACAAACAACATGAATTTGAAACAAATGCCCCAATTGTTGCATTAGTAGATATTGGTCCTATCAAACAACAAAAAAGGTGCCTCACAAGGTCTTTGATACATTCCCATTATTCCACATTTGCAAAAATTATTCAGGTACACTAGCTTGGCACAATTTATGGATTACCATGCATACAATAGAAGTCAAGATGACATTATCTGAATACCTAAAACTAGTTCTTTATTTAAGGACATAGAAGATACTTGGCCACTATTTTAAAAAGAACCTTGTAATCTCAAGCTTTGATTGGCACCAAACAATGTCATTCCATTTAGTTTGTGTGGCTTATTTTTTAAATAAAAATAACTTTTCTCATTGGATGTTCATAAAGAGGGAGCACATAATGTTGGAAAAGATTTTACAATGTATTTTTTAATATAATAGTCATCTAAATTAATTTATAAATACCACATCAAAATATTCATAATAATTATGTAATGTTTTACTCCATTCAACCAAGTAAGTACCAAGTGAAACATATGAATGTATATATTGAGCTCCTTATTGATGATTTGTTGGAGTAATGAAATGGGGTCACTATGTATGACATCTCTAAACCAATTGGACAAAGAAGACTTTAATTTTTATGAATTGCTTGTATGAAAAATACATGATGACCCTAGGCTAATAGATTTTTGTGCTATGTAAAACTGTTAACACACATTTTTTTGCATGTCTAAGTTTCACATGATATTTTTAAATATCAAAATTAACATATTTCATCCAATTATACACAATCTTGTAGGTCTTCAAATAAAGGGAAAATTTACATGTCTAGTTTCTAGTCCAAAGATGAAATCTCATCATTCAAAAAAGTTTAGGAAAGTAGGCATTCAATGAGTATAGGCACTCTCTCCACAAATATCATAACTATCCAACTACCAAAAAATATCTTTTCAATGGGAAAGTAGATACAACATCAAAGCCACAAAGAATGAACAGTTACCTATGGAAGTTGTAATACAATAGAATAAATCATTGAGGTAATGTCATTCTATTTGATGGTTTTTATTTGAAATTTATATTTGGATATTTTCTTTTGTTTACTAATGATGTAATTGATGTTTGTGAAGGTTGTCAAGGTATTGATGACCAACTTCCAAAATGACTAAAACACTATCCTAGATAATTTAGTAGACTGCCATACTAAGAGCACCTTCCAATCATGCATTTTTTTGATGCTATGAATATAGGAAAGAATGTAAAAGAGACACAATGGAAAACATTAGATGGAAGGCATGACAAAAAAAAAATTTGTCAAAATTTGTAGTGACATTCATGAATCCAATCATGCATTGAATTCTTTTATTGAATCAAATAGCAATGGAGACCAAAGTAATATGAGTGCCCTTCCTTGGTTATTAACACAAAAACAAAGTAATGTAATAAAAGATGTCATACAAAAACCTAAATTTCTCATATTATTTTCAAAAAAATAAGCAGTCTCATATCAAAGCAAGGTGATTTTTGGTCAGAGTTGAAAATACATGATTGGGATGCCTATGTTAAGGTAAGTCATCTTCTTCACTATTTATAATATATTTGTAAAAAAATATAATTTTAATGTTATTATTGTATAGTATATTGAAAAGATCATTTTATAATTATTGCACTATGTTCTACCTATATCTCCCCCACACCACTTCCACAATAGTGTCAAAAAAGTTATATATGATCATGGGAAATACATGAGGTTAGAAGTGTTAATTCTTAGATTTTTTGTATAGATATTATATTTGCATCTTGATTTTATTTTTTTATAATTTTTTTGTAAAGTCTCATTTATACATTTTTGCATGTTGAACCTCTTCTAGGTGGTTTTCATCTAAAGAATTTGATAAAAAATATATAAAAAATTAGAAGATAAAAATTCCCCAACTTATGTGAAATGCAAAAGTGTCTACCTTCAGCGTTTTTTAGTGCATAAAAATACTACCTCATTCATCAAGTTGAGAAGATTGAATTGTGTGGACCTATACCAACTAGGTCAATGTGGATGGTTGAGAGGAAATTGAAATTTTTTAAGGGCTTGGTTTGACAAAGAGCACGTTAGAGGTTTATATGATGGAGAGATATATGGTATACTAAACCATAGTGTACATTAGTGAATATCTTCCCAAGTTTCCTAAAAATATCCATGTAGATCACATTTGGGATCCTAACTCCATTACCAAATTCAAAGGGAAGTACTTGATGGGAAAAGGTAGATTGAGGAAGGTGAGAAGTAATGGTAAGATGGTATTGTAATTAATTAATTCTTATAAATCTTCAATATGAGTTATTTCTAAGTGGCCTATTTATTTTATATAGTTTCTTGTGAGTGGGATGTGCATACACAAAATAAAACACTTATCTAAGTACTTATTTCTAAGGGATCTCAGGGATTAAGAAGCTTGGATGTCAACCTAGAGTTCCTTGATCATGATGTACAAAGGGTACAAATGAAGTATTTGTGCTCTCAAATGAGATGAAAAATTAAATCCCTTGCAAGGTGCACTATGAAATGGGAGATTCAATAACAAGAGAAAGAGTGCAAATGTCGAAGAATCAAAGATGAAATTCAATGCAAATGAAAAAAAACTACACGAATGTGAAATGAAAGATTAAATACCAAGCATGAAGTGTTACAATTCCATATTTAAGCTAGATGTGCCATTATAATGCATGAGAAAAGAAACTGTGCTAATAATACTATACTACTATGATATGAATGAGATGAGATGATGCAACAAGTCTTCACAAGATCCCAAGGGTACCTAGAATTCCTATAACATAATGGGGTAATAAATTATGCAAATTGTAGGGGCTAATAGTCTAGATGATAGTTTTTGGGTAATTACATTTGCCCCTATTTGACTAATGTCCAATCCATTTGGGAACATATTATGCCATAGAATGAAGAAGCCAAACAAGAAAAAAAAATTGACTCCAAAGAACAAAGTGCAGATAGATAAACAATCCTAAACAGTTTACCTATCAATGACATGAATAAATATTAGGAAAGAGATAAATGTTGGGTAGTCATTTTATACGAGGTCAATGACAGGAATCCATTGCACAATTCCTCTCTTGAAAAGCTAATCTGTTGGGATCAACTTCAAGGTTTAGTATTTGTCTTGCAACGTACCAAAATCCACTCAGTTGAAGATAAATGTAATTGTTCACAAGGAGGCCTTTGCTAGTTCTACTATGATCTCGAAATGAAGTAAATTTGTTTTTTGTCTCAAAATAACACACAAAAGAACAATTTTTTTGTATTTTCTGGTTTTTTCAATGAATGCAATCTAATAGTGCAACTAAAATGAGTTCCTATTCTAACAAGGGGTTAGCAAAGAAAATAATGAAATTGAAAGTAAATAACATGAAAATGAAATAACTTGAAATTGAAATCCTAAATGGACATAAGCTATAGAAAACAACACGCTGCGAGTTAAACTTTCAAAGAAATTGATAGGGAACCAATGAAAATAGGAGCAACACTTCCTAGAATCCACTGATACAATCATCGATGAAAAGTTTAACAATCATATGATATTTCAAATTTCATCAAATCACAAGGCCACAAAAAGTGCGCCCATGCGAGACAAAAGGCTATGCAGGCACAATTTGATGATTTCTTCTCAAGCTTGTTATGTCAGCAAAATTTGTAAATCTGTAGCAAACACCAAAACTAAAGATTGCACAACCAAAAATAATGCAATAAACCTTTGGCTCAATCACACAGTTCCATGAATAAAATTCACAAAACAATGACACATTCAGGCAAGAATCACTAGACTCTGAATGCTAGCACCAAAAGCATAATTTTATTGCATAATAATGACAGCCTTTGTTACATTTTACAATGGGGTATTTATAAGAAATCATCTCCTCAATTTGTGTTGAGAGTGAGAGATATCTTCATGCAATAAAATGCTCTTAAAACATTAAAACAAATTAAATATATATAGACTAATAATTAATCTGGTGTTTGGAGGGACTCCATCCATATTTTATTCATTAATTGGATGCATGAGCCCTTTACATGTCACAAATAGGGAAAGCATGAAAGATAAAGTAGGAGGAAGCCATCAGTTGAAGTGGAAGTGCATGGAGGTACAAAAAATAGAAGTTGTTCCTTCACTAATTGTGTGTCAGAGTTAAATTGCCATCAGAATGCATTCTCAATGCATGGAAGGTGCTATTTTTGGAACTGGTAATTAATTGTCAACACACTTTCGAATTGCAAATTTGTAGACCTACATACCTACACACCTATGAAACTATATGAAAATGCAGACTTGCAGACCTACGAAACTTGATAGGGTCAAAATCTCAAAATTTAACTAAGTGTCAAAATTGAAATTTTGGCATCTAAGTTTTGTTCTTCTTCATCCCAAAGCTATGTTTGGATGTTTACCCTTGAATTTCTCTATCATCTCAGTAATTTTGTCCACGTCTAGAAGATCTAAAGCCTCATATTTATCCTTTACCTTCTATCTATAGTTGTCCACCTCAATTCAAGTCTCTGTGAAATCTCCAAGTTTGGCATCCAACTCTAACAATGCTTCCTCTATCCTAAAGGCTTGCCTGATATCTTCATCACTAGATGATTCCTCTAATGTCTTCTTAAAATTCTCTACTAGTACCTCAACTAGCAATAGCTTCTCTTGTTATTCCTCTTCAAAAATGTCCAAGCATGCATCACTGTACAACTTTTCTGCTTCCAAAATTCACCCTTGGGCTTGGTCCTTGAGCTGATGGATCTCCTCATGTAATGTTTCCATTACTTTATTTCCATCTTCTATCTTCTCTATCCAATTATCAATCAATTCTAGATCTTCTCTAGTATATACATTGATCAAAGTGCAGTACCTTTTCCCTTTTATGGCTTGTAGAGTCTACAAATCCTTATTCCATGCTTGTACCTCATCCATGATACTAAAGTCCTACCTCAAAATTGCAACAATATTATTCACGTTCTCCTACATAGCATGTAGTAACTTCAAATTCCCTGTGATTGTGGTAACACCTCTATCTTTAAGGCTTTCTTGCCATTCCTAACAAGCTCTCAAAAATGGATTGAGTTGTACACCTTCCTCTTCTCTAAGAATGGTATTTAGAGTCTCCTTGGGGCACTCAAGATCAAGAGGACTGACAAATTCAGCCAGATATCCCTTTAGGATCTCAACTTGCCTTCAAAGTGTTTGAAGTTCAATCTCATCCTACTCCATGTGCCTAAGAACCTCTTTGACTCCCATAGTCATCATCTGTCAGGCTGAATCCTGTGTAGGCTTTCCCAACATAACATCCTTTACTTCATTTTCCTCCAAACTAATAGCTTCTACATCTGTACCTTCAAGAGGGAGAGTTACTTGTGCAAATAAATCTTGGTTCTATATAGTAGTGAAAAACATAAATGGCATTGCATCATGTAATGGAGACTCATGTTTGTTCAAGATCTCTGCAATATTACAAATATCATCCTCTGAAGCATGAAACTGAGGCTTAGCACCCCTAATAATCTCCTTTTGGAACCATCTCAGAATGAGTTTCTCTACAACCTAATCTCTTGATGATGAAGGGGTGTGTTCAACTAACTCCTTCCCCTTATCACTTTTTCTTGGAGTTGCCTCCTATTGTGAGGACTCTCCTTCTGTAACTTTAGTCTCCATAGATCCTTTGGCTTGCTCCTTAGCATCTTGGGAAGGTTTTTATGCATATTCTACCACCTATCCCTCTTTTGATGCTTCATTAGTAGCCCTCGGCTCTAGTTTCTCTTGTGGTGATGGTTCCTTTTGAACTTGTTCCTCTTCTAAACTTGGAGGTGGGGGAGTTACTGAACCCTTATCTACCACCATAATCTATGGTGGAGATGGAGGAGTAAGATTAGGACCCTATGTATCTGGTGACATCTGTGTCTAGTCTTCCTATTGGAGTTCACCTATAGGGGTGTCTCTAATCTTATCCCCAACCAACTTTTTACCCATGGGAATGAAATCAAAATCCATCATGGAGAAAACATCCTCACCTCCTTCCCTTTGCTCATTCACCAAGTGTTGCATTTCATCTTCTAAAGAAGAGAGTTCTAATGGTTCTACTTGGGTGGATGGTGGAGTACTGGTGGCACTCTTTCTTGTTTCTAACTCTGTAGCTTTTGTTAACCAAGTTCTTCTTTGTAGGGGTACCTATTCCTCCTCCTCTTCTAATTCTAGTTCCTTCTCATCTTCTTCTTCCTCTAGAATAGTTTTAGGAATAGATGGATTAGGTACTAATATTTTGCTAATCTTTTTCCTTTTCTTCATCTTAATCTTGGTCCTCTTATGTTTCTTGGAGATGGAAGGATAAGGGTGCTCTTCTTGTATAGGAGGAATCGAGGCTTTTGGAATCTCTCCCTCTTTTGGTTGGCTTTGCACAATAGGAGGCAACTGAGGTTCATCCTAGATTTGAGAGGCTCTAATACCTTGGGACTCTTGTGAGCTCTATTCATGCTATTGGGAAGACATATGTTCTACAACCTATTCTATCTAAATCCTCTAAGGAGAGGTTCTCTTCCTCTTTTCCTTTCTTTCAAGAGGGTGATAATATCCCACTGGGAGATCAAGATGGTACACTATCTTTGGCCTAATGAGATACTAGAGAGAAAATATAGGAACTATGACTTTCTTTCCCTTACTCCTTTCTAGGTGAGCATGTGCATGGAAGATTACAGTATCAGGAATTGGATCAAGTGGAAATGGTTTCTTGATCCAATCCTATGTCATTCTATTGACATGTCTTACTCGATGATTAATGTCATCTCCTTCCTCTCTTTCAACCTCTGCATTTAGAATGGGTCTTTCACCAACCTTATCTACATTAAACAAGGGATCCAGTAATTATTTGGAGTCTTGTAGCCTTATCTCATCATGGATATTCAAATGGAGAGCCTTTTCTACTAAATACAAAGTCATCCTACAATAGTCCCTGATGCAGACATCATAGTCATTTGTGGCATTCATCCAATGATCTTCAATGGCATCCTCATAATAGAAATCCTTTCCTGTTAGCCTTTCCACTTTACCAACATTGTCAAAGTATGGCCTAGGAGAGTTATATTCTTCAAAAGGATAGTTCTCCCATTCCCACTCAAAGGTTAGAATATCCTATTTCTGCTTCACGTGATATGACCCAATGACCAATGGCCAATCCCAACAGGGTCTCTGTTGCATTTTTATCTTCTCATAGGCTGACTCAATTTTCTTAGAGATCTCCAATAGTACCAACTTGTCACTTGGGTATCTCAAAAGATTCTTAGGATTGATAGATACATCATCCACCCAAAGATATCTGAATGTCTTGAACTGAATGAAGTAGACTCCAAGAGCTGTGATCTATGCTTTGGCTTCATTAGATAACCTCTTCCCATAGTCTCCCTCAATGAATCAAATGATTTCAAAGATGAATGCATCATTCACAATCCTATACTCCTTGCTTTATTCTAAGAGCTTCTTCTTCACCAACTGAGGATAGACTATGTATGGCCAGGTATTGGGGTCCTGCATACTACCTCTCTTGTACAAACTAGGATAGTTTGTTGCCTTAGTTGCAAGTAGATACACCATATAAGAATTTATATAAAACTTCTTCTTGTCCTTCACCATCCTCAGTGAATCACACAATTTTTCGCTTAGTGTGGTGGCCCAATCTAGTGGTATCCTTGGATGTCTGATGGTTTGAAAGAAGTTGACCATGAATGTAGTGAGATGACTCACTGTAGGTAAGCCCATGACTTTGCTTAGGAGAATGATAGAGTATCTAATGTCATCCTTCATGTATCCTCAAGTCATATCCACTTTGCTAGTTATCCTTCCTCAAGGAGGTTTCTCAATGAGGTACAAGGATTGTATAATGTCAATGGCCTCTTTTTGATGCTCCCTATACCATCTCTCAACCACTTCATAGGAAAGTCAGATGAACTAGTCTACTCTTGGTAGGTGGAAGACCTTCTCAATGTTATCAAGTCACAAATATAATACCACTTCCCCTGTGATGCTCTTGACCACCCTCTCATTGGGAAAAAAGTGCTATGATAGGGCCATGATTAGTTCAACTAATTGCACCAACACAGGATGTGACACTACACTCACTAATCCAAAATGGATCAATGCAAACACAAAGGTTGACCTCTCCATCAGCTTGTTGCAAATTCTCAAGAAATTTCCTAGATCTATGTGTCTAAGGTCTTGTATCTCTGATCTTAGCATAGTCATCGTGGAATCTTGATTTTGAAGGTATGCCTTGGAACTTGAATAGGACCAGCTTGGGTGTTGTTCTAGATGTGGATGCCATCTAGTTACGTTACCTACACATTGCAAGAGAAAATGTTATTAGTCCATAGATAGCATAAAAGAACGAAAAAAAAACATAAGTAAAAAAAGGTCCCCCCTTTGGGGATTCATTTATTTTTTATTTGAAAATTTTTATTTTTATTTTTTATTATTTTTGTTTTATTATTATTTTTTAAAAAATTCTACTTTTTTTATTTTTAAAATTATATATATATATATATTTATTTATTTAAAAACATTTTTATTTTTTTATTTTTTAAACATTTTACAAAATAAAACTAAAAATATATAAAATAGGGCATGGTAAAAGTGATGCCATGTGTGTGCCCGAGGGTAGTGCCTCATGCGCCATGTGGGTGCCATCATGCACGTGCCTAAAAGTAGCATGATGTAGGTGTTACTACATGCAAGTGTGTCAAAAGGGCACCACTACATGCATGCCTGAGGGGAGTGCCATGCAATGCCACCGCATGCATGCCCAAAAGGATGCAGCACACAGATGTTGTCATGGGAGCGCGCCCAAATCAGGCATTGCACGGGTATGGAGGGCTAGTGTGTAGGGGGAGGGAACTTAGCCTACCTTTTTCCTTAAGTGAAACCAATGCAAAAAGTTTGAGAGAAAAAAGGGAGTGGGTTGGGGCTTTATATCCTAGCGTCGGCTTAGGGTGCATAGTGCTCATTCCACCCACATGCATGAGATTTTTTTTTTTAAACTTTTTTAATTTTTTGTGTTTTTTTAAAAAATTTTGAAGAAGAAGATGATGAAAGTTTGAATAGAAGTGGTGCTAGAAGGAGGGCCCCTTTTGACTCCTAGAAAGGAAGAAAATTTGTTAAAGTTTTAGAATTTTGCACTTCTATAATAATCTACACTTGACAAAAGTTCAAAAAAAATTCTTGAGTTTTTGACAAATTCAAGTCCGCAGCTTTGCAAGTCTATAGGTCCATAGCTATATAGGTCCACAAGTCCATAGCTTTGCAGGTGCATAGGTGCACAAAACTCTATGGTGTATAAAATTTAGAATAGTGAGAAAGTATACTTCTACAGAGGTGCACTTTTCTCCAAAATTTGATGCAAGCTAGAGGATATTGATCCAAAATCCCCATTTCAGTGAGCATTAAGGTCTATGCCAAGTGCACATGAGTTTCTCTAGCTTACCCACTTTTGTAAACCATGTAGTGACAAGGGAACATCCTGAGTTCAACCACTTCCATTCAAACTTTTATCATCTTCTTCAACTCCACCTCCACTCCAACCACCTGGTGAACCACCACATATTCCAATAGCTACTCCTCAAAACCCACTGTTAGGTCCACCAAACCCTCCAATGGCCTTTTTCACAAACATTGTACACTCACCAATAAACTTGAGAGGTGCACTCCATGACCTCCCAAAGAACCCCGAGAAAGTTTTGCCCAAGATTCATCTATGGTGAAACAAGAACTACAGAAGATCTGTCAAGGTTTTTAAAGAAATTTGCAATCAAAAGAAAATTTATAATGAGGATGTGCTTCTTCATTTATTCCCCTACTCTTTGGAGGAAATTGCCTTCAATTGGTACATCAATTTTCCACCCAAATGCATTAGAGATTGTGATACATTCAAAAAATTGTTTTTGGAACAATTCAAAACATTTATCAGTCCAACTATGATACATTAACAATTCTTATCAATCAAAAGGGACCCAACTAAGACATTTTCATGCTTCAACCATCACTTTCATATGGCCTACCACAAGTTTGAAATTCCATACACCATACCAGTTGAAGCCGCTATTAAGATTTATTTGAATGCTATGGACCCTCTTACTGTGATATTTCTTAGAAGACTTCCTACAACAAATATCGACACATTGGATAAAGTCTTTGTAGAAGTGATACATTCATGAAGCAAGACAATCTTAATCGAGGAGGAATGATGCTTCCAACACAAGCAGTCCCTACAATACCAATATACCCCATAGGAGCACCCACCATGCCTAGCCAATTCATACCTATGAACCTAGTTCCATTACAGTAGGGACCCACTTCACAAAGTCAAGCGATAACATATCCTAGGTATGAGCCTCCAAAAATAGCTTTTTTTGAATAGAAACCAATAGTTCCTATGGAAACAGAAAAAAAATCTTATTTTGGAAGTTGGTCAAATGAAGAATACTATGTCACAGATGAACAATGAATTGACATGTCTTAGATTGTAACATTGACAAAGTAACAACTTCCAAAGAAATAACGCTGGCCCCTACAACAACAATTTTGGTTAGAATTACAATAGGAACTTTGATAACACTAACAACAATGTAGGAAACAATGGTGGAGGAAACAAATTCAATCCTCCTAATCACAATAATGGCTTCCAAATGCAAAACTAACAATGGAACACTCGACCAAATAATGGAAGCATTCTTGCTGATAATAACAACAACAACATTCAATATACTGATATCAATCAGTATGATGATAGCCAAAATGTGCCTAACAATGATGGTTTGTGCTACAATGGTAATTAGAAGGTGAATCAAAACTCACAAGTAAATGACAATCCTCCTCCTATTCAATTCAATGCTATGCTATTGGAATCTTATGATTCTGCATAGAATAAACAAGTGGAACAACAAGAAAATGAGGAATTCTCATTCCCATTTAGCCAAGAACTAGACCTTCAACATGATGAGATTTTTTCCTTTCAAAATGACAATCAGAGTACATATGATCTCAAAAATAGAAAGGATCCCTTGATAGATGGGATTCCTCTAGGTTTTCAACCAACTCCACCTGATCCAAGAGCAAGTAACAATCTGCTATGGGTAAGACTAGTGTAGGGAGGACAATAGAATTAGAATCAAGTAAATGTACCAACAATACTGAAGAACCCTACTTGGTCTACTAAAAAGTACAATGTAGTAGAAGATTTGAAGAAAACTAAAGCCAATATGTCCATGTTTGACATGTTACAAAATTTTCCACAACAATGAGAAGCTCTTATGAAGACATTGGATAATACAAAGGTTTCCCACAACATGAATGTTGTCCCTCAAAAGATAGTATCTCAACAAGTGAATGCTATAGAAGCAATGGCCACTATGTTCAAAGAAAAAGTTGAGGTACCCTCATTTTTGCTAAGCATAAGGATATATGGGAAGAATCTTCACAATTGGCTCATTGATTTAGGAGCTTCATGTAATGTAATGCATTATCAATAGCCCAAAGGCTAGGAGTTAGTCCTCAACCCTCTAATTGAGTGGTGATATATTTGGATAAAACATAGGTAAAAGTCATTGGTGTATTGAAAGATGTGTGGATATAGTTAATAGTTGACCCTTGGATCTAGGATGTTATTGACATACATGTGGTAGATATCATGGAGACATATGGATTACTTCTGAGTAGAGAATGGATGAAATGTATGAGAGGATGGTTTTCTATAGATTTAACTTAGTTGTGGTTGTCATGGAAAGGATTGAACAATAAAATAAAGATAGATGCTGAGCCCAAATTGAAAATAATGATCATAGATTACAATGCCCCAAATGAGATAGCATTTTTACAATCAGATTTGGGTTCATACAAAGTGATGGTATTGGATATGGCTCCAAACAATACACCTCAACATCAGAGAGGAGAACCTAAGGTGCCAATACCCAAAAGTGAAACAGTGACACAGTTCATAATTAGCATGGTGACTAATCTACACTGTTTAGGAGAGGAAGCTAATCCTAGTATCCTCCTCCTTTTGGGATTTTATTGATTGCACAAAGCTAGTCACTCTAAATTTGAATGTTCATCATGTCAGAAGAACTTTTTAAGGTATTGACCCACATGATGGAAAATAAGGATACAAAAACCTCAATAGATGAACTCATAGAAAGTAAAAATTCTGTGAACTCATCCCACATTGTTGAAAAGATTAAAGAAGAATGTGAAGATCTAAATGTGTCATATAGTGATACCTCTTTAGATGGTTGAGGTTTTTCTTCTCCTCCTCCAAGGATGATCAAAGTCCAAAGAAGAAGATGATATGTGAAAGGTAAAGGATGGACTTCAGTAGTCATTCATCCTCAACCTAAAGTTGAGGAAATCAAAGAATTGATAGGAAAAATTCAAGATAAACAAGAAAAACACACACTTCCTCTATCTATAGGTTATGAAGGGGATTCATCAAATCCTATGCAAGGAAAGTTACAATGGGTTCCTAAGAAATAGTCATTCAAGGATCAAGTGAAAGAAAAGTTAAGGACAAATAAGCATAAAGTTAGAAAACCCAAGGAAAATGCAATTTGGACACTTCACTTTGATGGTTCTAGGTACAAGATGGGACCCAATGTAGGTATTGAATTAATCAACCCAAAAGGTAGGTATTTCTATTCTACATATCGATTGCAATTTAGATGTACTAACAATGGTGTAGAATATGAGGCATTAATCAAATGACTTCTCTTTGCATTAGAGAAAGGAATCATAGCTCTTAAAATTGAAGGGGATTCCCAATTGGTCATATGACAAGTAAAATCCATATATTCTTGCAATGAAAAAAGATTACTTGCATACAGAAAAAGGGTATGGGACATATTGGATGACTTTGAGGCCTTAAACATCGAGTCCATTCCAAGAAGATATAACATGGCAGCGGATTCTCTTGCCATCTCAGGCAGTGCATTGTAACCAGTTTAAAGAACCAAGTTGAAAATATTTTTAGTAGAATTGGTTGTTGTTCCATCTATCCTTGATAATATAAAAAACTTTTAGGTCTTTCAAGATGATCAACATATACTTGAGTTTATCATGTGTAGTCATCATTTTGAGGGACAAGAAATTGATGATACACTGGATGATAGACCTAAAGATGATGGACTTGAAGATGAAGACATGATCCTAAATTTAAAAACTCACACCATTCCAAAAGGAATGGTTAAACTTGAATGCATCTTTTATTGTGATGAATTGACACTCAATAGAAGGGAAACTAAAGAAAAGGGAATCAAAGAATGTGAATCGTATAATTTGGGTACTGATGAAGAACCAAGAATGGTATAGATAGGAAAAGCATGCAACTCATAGGAAAGGGATGACATGCTCAAATTAATCACCAAGTATAAGGATTACATTGCTTGGAACTATGAAGAGCTAAATACTTATGTTCCTAAGATTATCACACATGACATCCCGCTGAAACCCAATGCCAAGCCATTCCAACAAAGAAAAAGATCGGTAAATCCTCTCATTGAACCACTAATCATGAAATAAGTAAAGAAGCTACTAGATGCTAAGATCATATTTCCTATCCACTATTCCACATGGGTGGCCAATTTTGTTCCCATGCGGAAGAAAATAGGAGAGATTGGTCTTTGTGTTGACTTTCATAACTTGAATCTAGCATCTCAGAAGGATAACTATCCTCTACCCTCTCTAGATGAGGTATTGAAAATTGTTAATGGTTCAAAAATGATGTCATTCTTAGATGGTTACTCAAGATATAATCAGGTGATGGTTGACAAAGAAGATAGGCTAAAGACAACTTTCACAATGAAGAGGGGAACTTTTTCCTACAGAAGGATGCCCTTTTGACTAATCAATGTAGGAACCACATTTCAATGTTTGATGGATGAAGCTTTCAAAGGATTGATTAACAAGTGTATAGTTATCTACATGGATGACTTAACTATCTTTTCAAAAGATCGAAGTACCCATATTGCTGATCTAAGGTAGGTATTCAATAGATGTAGTAAATACGACATATCTCTCAATCCCAAGAAATTTTCATTTGGTGTTGCTAAAGGAAGGCTCTTGGGACATGTTATTTTTGAGGCTGGAATCTCCATTGATTTGGATAGAGTTGAGTCTATTTTGAAGTTGGCACCTCCACATAGTCAGAAGGAATTGAAGTCTTTCTTCAAAAAGATAAAGTTTCTGTGAAAATTCATAAGTGGATTTGTAGAGAGAGTTCATCCCCTTAATGACTTAATCAAGAAAGTGGCTAAGATGGAATGGGTGCCTAAGATAAAGAAGTCATTTGAAGATATCAAGGTTTCCATTTCAAAAACCCTAGTTTTGGTGAGTCCAGATTATGAGTTACCTTTCAAGATTTATTCCTTTGCTTTTGAACACTCTTGTGCAGGGATCTTGACATAGAAAAGAGAGAAGGAAGAAGAGAGACCAATTTATTTTATGAGTTGTCATTTGAAGAATGTAGAGTTGAAATATTCAAACCTTGATAAACAATCCTTTGTGTTAATGAAGGTAGTAAAGAAGTTTTGTCACTACATACTCAAAAGTACAGTGTATACAATTGTACCTAATCCAGCAATAAATATGATTTTGATGTAGAATGAACTTGGTGAAAGGAGAGGAAAGTGGATGGACATACTTCAAGAATTTGATCTTGAAATTCAATCTATGAGATTAGTCAGAGGTTAAGGATTGTCAAAAATGATAGCTGATAACCAAGATGGAGATGAAAGGGACTTTAATTTTGATGATGAGATAGATAAGGATGGTTATGTCACAATTTGATATTAACCAAGGAGTGGTGATAGATGTGTGGTAACAAGACATTTTTTATTATTTCTTACAAGACCAATGCCCCAAATGGGTGAATAGTTCACAACGTAGGGGACTTAAGATGAAATGTGAGTCTTACATGTTACTTGATAACAAGTTGTATAAAAGGAACTACGAAGGGATCTATCTAAAATGCTTAGGATGTGAAGAAGCCAAGGATTTCTTGGAACATTTCCATGACAAGTATGGTATAGGACATGATTTAGCAGAAGCAACAACTCACATGATTTTAAGATCAGGTTATTTTTGGCCCTCGATATTCAAGGATGCTTTTGAGTATGTGCATTCTTGCCATATATGTCAAACAAGTGCTAACAAAGAGAGGCACCCAACAATGCCACTACAACTGGTATACGAGGTGCACCCCTTCATAGAGTGGTGAATGGATTTCATAGGTCCATTCAATCCACTGTCACTAACTAGACATGTATTCATCCTTACAACTATGAATTATTGTATATGATGGATGCAGGTAGAGACTTTCATAAATTGCACTACTAAGGTGGTGACTAACTTTTTGGAAGAACACATTGTTACCAGATTTGGAATGCCATTTTCCCTTTTGTGTGATAATAGGTCTGCATTTGTATCTGCATTCTTGACCCAATAGGCATTTGAAAACAAAGTCATTATCAAGTTCTCTTCAAATTACTACCCGCAAGGAAATGGGGTAGTAGAATCTACAAACAAGAACTTGATCATAGTGATAAAATATTGTTGAAGGAGAATCCTAGGGATTGGTATACACAACTAAAATATACCTTTTGGACAAATTGAGTGAGAGGCAAAAATGCCTTGGGGACTTCTCCATATTTTCTTGTTTATGAACAAGAACTAGTGTTTCCACTTAATCTCAAAATTTTAGTTTTGAAATCCATGAGTGGGTATGCTGAAGATGCTAACAAAGTACAAATCAAATTGATGAATCTTTTAGAGATGGATGAAAAATGAATAGTTGCATTGGAGCACATGGCTAAGCATCAAGCTATTGTGAAAAGATGGTTCGACAAGAGGGCCACGATCAAATCATTCAAGATTTTTGACCTTATTCTACTCTGGGATAAGGTGAAAGAAAAATTGGGTAGTCATACCAAGTTTCAATTCTTGTGGATAAGCCCTTATCAAATTGTGGAAATTTTAGGAGAAAACACTTTTAGCCTCAGTTCCTTACAGGGGGAATTTCTTCCCTTGCCTATAAATGGGTAGTTTTTTAAGCATTATTTTGAAGCCTAAAAGACAAAAAACAAAAAAAAAAACTAGTTAGATTTTATTTCTGCATTTAGCTTATATTTTCATTCTCACAAGTGTGTTTATTTCTACAAGTGTGTTTGCTTTCATGTTGTGTATTTGCTTTTATTCCTATGTTTCGTTTCAAAGTTGCATCAGTCCTGGGGGTAAGGTGTACTTGAGATTTTCTCTTAAGATTTCACTAACCATTCTTTGGTTCTAATTTTAGGAATAGGTATTTCTTTGTCAAAAAATTTAGGTGATTGTATGTCTTATACCAACCAAGCAATGGATATTTCTTGTGGAAATAGGGGATTCTCAATTTAGAAATCAGAGGCTTAGACCACCAAGTTCTCAACACTATACAAATTTAAAGATTTGGTTATTATAGGTGCTATTGATTTGAAGTTAAAGATGGTGAGAGATGATCCAAATTTAAACTAGTTCAAATAGGAGGGGTCTCCTTGAAAGGTTACTAAGATCATTGTTTGGCATGAGAGTTTTCCAAAAGTTATAAAAGAGGAATGCAAGTGATGTTCACAAGAGATCGAATTCAAGAAATGACATTGATGTTCTGATTATATAGTCTAAGCATAGTCAGGATTAAAAAAGAAGAAGAAAAAAAAAATGACATTAAGTCTGAAGGATTCCAAAGATCTAATATGGCAAAAGATACCTTTACAAAATGAAGTATCTTGTATTCAAAGTATTGTTTCATCATAAGTAACATTTTTGAATGACATGGAGCAATTATTCAAAAACCAATTTTTTTTAAAAATGTGGCATCTCACCAAGAGCCCTCAAACTGATTCTCTCATCTAGTTAAGTAATTGATTGATAAAAAGCTTTTATGGACATTTTTAATGAATGATCTGGTAGGAGTGGAAGATTGTTTTGAGCTGTCAAAAAAATTTGATTGATCGCATCCTAGCATGTCAAAGGGAATGAATACACAATGCACACACATTGAGTTTGAAGGTTCTGAGTTCTGAGATTTTGATTGAAGAGTCATTCGAAAGAAGCTTGAGATGTTTAAAGTCTAGTTGGTGTTTGACACATGTTGGAGGAATGTTTGTTGATGAAGAAATGCCTTGGTCATTTCTTCCTTTTTTTAGGGCTATTCTTTGTGGTGTCCACAATGCATGCTCCATTCTTTGCTAGGAATGGGGACCCCCTACTTTTTTTACTCTCAGACTCATAGTTCAAGAGTTGGGAGAAGAAAATTTGGTTAAAAGTTATAATTCTAGAGTCTAAATTGAAAAAATGCAAAAAATTATGAAAAAATAAAAAAGTCAAAAAAATTATAAAATGGAAAAAATTGAAATGCAAGTTTTGAAAAAAAACACAAAATTAAAAAAATGTTTTAAAAAAAAAATTCTCACACGGGCAAGCAAAATGCACACCGTGTACCCCAACCCAACACTAGGCTATAAAGCCCCAGCCCACTCCCTTGTTTCTCTCAAACTTTTTTCACTAGTTTTACTTAAGGAGCAAGGTAGGGTAAGTCCCCCCACCCCCCTGCGTGCGCTAGCCTTCCATGCTCGTGCAACGCCCCATTTGGGCGTGCATGCACTACACCCTCTTGGTACGCTAGCACGGTGTTGTTCACACACTACATCCTTTTGGGCATGCACATGGCGATGCCCATGTGGCATTACCCTTGAGTGCATGCGTAGCAGCCCCCTTTGGGTGCATGATGCATGTGTGCAATGACACCACATGGCGCTACCCTTGGGCATGCATGTTGTTGGTGTTTTAAATGGTACTAAAACTACTAAGCGACAAAAAGCTTAATACTAGAATGAAAGTACATACACAATCTAAAGACTATCCTATTCTTATCAACAATTGCATAATGTAATGTATTTGGACCCAACTTCAACAAAACCACAAATGGTTTTCTACTCTTTTGGCTTTGCAAAACTAGGGTGGGTATACCCAGGGATGGTTCAAATATGAAACGACTATATGAGGATTATTCTTAGTTTCATTCTGATTCTCATTTCAAAATCCTCAAATATATATATAATTCTTACTAATCTTGCCAAACACATCCCATAAATAGATATGGCCAAGAAGTCTTCTATAGATCTGCAGACGTTTTCAACAACAATGGCTAATTGAAACTAAAAAGATTTCATGCAGACAAGTGCTGGCCAACTTTGAAGATCTACAAGAAATAAAAGTAAAATTTGAGTTGATGATGTATTTGAACAACAATTTGTAAGATACTTCTCTTTCAGCTGAAATAACTTGATCAGTGCCTAATCCATTGGGGTTTCAGAGTCTATAGCAAAATATAAGATCTAATCTGTTGCTTTACAACAAATTGTATCAGCAATTCTTATCAGAATTTATCATTCAAAATCCTTTTCAATACTTAAGAAAACTTATCACATTCATCAAAGCTTTTACTTAATCCATTGAATTAACAACAATGATAGATGGATATACAACCTAAGTAGATTGCATTCAATTGCACATGCTTTTACTCATACAACATCAAGGTATCCAAGTATTGAGTAGGAGACAAAATTCAGAAAGAACTGATATGGGGACAGTTCATAATTTGTATTCATTTCCTTTGAAAATGGTACATCTTTTACAATAAAATCAGAAAAGCCTTCAGAAACAAACACAGTTCATTCTATCTTCATGTACTTTCAAAAATTTTTACAGAGAAACGCATTACAAACTTGCCTTCAAAATTTGGACCAAAAATTAGACTAAGCACAATACCTTGAAGAAAAGAATTCGGACCCTTCTTTAGCCTTGGGATCTCACTTAAATAGTGTGAGATGCAACAAGCTTAGGGCTAAAGAGAGTGACATGTGTCCTTTTACAAAAATTTGGTAAATTACCCCTTTTCAAAAGAGAGCCGAACAAACAAAACCAAAACAAATAAAACGGAAGGCAAATGATAGTTGGAGCATAAAATCTTCAATTTTGTCCTTTTCTCTAACTGCTCCCAGTTGGTAACGCTTTGATTTCTGCAATTGCTTCCCAGAAAAATATTTCTCTTTTAGTGGGCCAATCACATTCTTTAACTATTTTTAATTCATCCACTATTTTCTGCCACCTGGCATCAGTAATCACCCTTCCTTCTATGATAAACCTATTCACTTCAGTTTCAATTTTGAAAAGGGTATCAATTAGTTCATTTAAAAGACATCCATCAATACCATCTTGGAGGATGGACACCACTTGTGGCAAGTCTATAATGTGATCAAAAGAATTAGACCACTCATCAAAATCTTTTAACTTATCACTAGAATCGATAACAGAAGGAACCAAAGAATAGAAACCATTTGTTAGCATTTTTAATTTACTTTGGATTATTGCCAACTTCCCTGTGAAGATTTGCAATAATTCTTTCACTTTGTCCATACCTTCCTTTACAGTAATAACTTTATCTGGGAGGTCTGGCTTCTTGGCTAACAAGGGTATCAACCTGTCAAAAAATTGCATATAGGGTCCCCGCTGTTGAAACATAGGCTCAAGCCACCTAACTGCACCCATGCATACCTGTTCTACAGATTATAGACTGACGAATGTATTATAAGTTTCCTAATATATTCTTTTTAGAATGTTGATTCTATGATTTAATACATTCATCAAAACAGTTTTCTTGGTATTATTGTCAACTTGGGAAACTTCTGTTTCCACACTAATCACAGGCATTGACACTGTTGTTTCCATGAGCATTTCTTCTATTTGGGCCTCTACTTCTACTTTGTGCCTTCTTTCTTCCTCTTGTCTTGGTACATGCTCTGCCTCTACTGCTATTTTGAGCTATTCTTTGAGGGATTTTATTTCTGTTTCCAGAATTTTAATTTTTTTCTCCAACTCCTCTATTCTTTGTTTCTGTATATGGCTCATTTTGAGCTCTTCTTCATATGTTCTCTTGATATCAAGGCATTCATTAAACATTTCAGCTAACTTATCCTCAATTTCATCAACCTTTTCCTCATTCATTAGAGCAAAATTTTTTACCAAACTGGAGATTTCCTTCCTAGTAGTGCTCTCCAATGTCCACACAATCATATTGCCCTGAGCAGTTTCTTCTATATCCATCATCTTAGGCTTCTTGGTGTCAGGGGCCACACTCCATACTGCTAGGGTTTTAGTGTCCACATTAAAACCTGACCCTCTTTTAAAACCTTCACTGCTAGTGGCTTCATAATTGATGGCCTTATCTTGTCTTCTCATTTGGTCCAACACAAAAGATTTCTCAATATCCCAATGTGGTATTAGAATCATACCACTCCTATGTACTAATTCCCTAGCTTCTGCGGCAGTCATTGTTTCACTTTCAGGGTCATAAGCCAATAGTTTTTCAACTAACTCTTTATTTTTTTCTGGATCTTCTCCTGGCATGAGACTTAATGTGAGTTCATTTTGTTTGATTTTATAGAGAAAACTTTTAAATTCTGATGATTTAATAAAATCATCATCTTCCATGAATTTCTCAGATTGAATGAGCTTGTCATCCAATCTTGACGCTGCAATTTGCATGTCAGTAGAAGCTTTTCCTGCTTCAGTGGCCCTTTGATGAAAATAATTTTGCCTAATATCAGAAAAATACTCACTACTTCCAGACATGACCTGTATAGCTCTGCTTACCACCTTTTCAGGGATGTGCATTGTCTTTTGTCTTTTATTTCCTTGTGGTATCCAGGCTGAAGTTGATGGCTGCTCTTCTTCCAAATCAATTTCCAATTGTGTATTTGGTTCAGGGGGTTCTCTATTTACAATGACTTCTTCTCCCTCTGGCTCATGAGGCATTTGTAACATAATATGATCAAAATCTTCAATCATTTTCCTCAAATTATTAGGATATGGGATTTCTGTATAAAAAATCTTAAAATCAGGGTTGGCCCTCTTCAGAGCATTCTTTACTTTCCTTATTTCTTCATACTTCCTTAGTAACTCATCTGCCTCCCCTGTTGCTACTATGTTGGAAATTAGGTCCTCTACAAGGATAGGCTTACTTGGAGGTAGGAAAAAACCCCTAATGGTCTTAACCTCGTTTGCAATGTAACCGTCAGGATCATATACCCTATAGGGCCCAGTAGCAAATTTATACTGACCTAAAAAGTCACTCAATTCCTCAAAAGCATTCTTGCCTATTTCAAAATCTCCTACCTTAAAATTTCTACACACAAAAGTAGGCTTATGCAGTGAGGGAGGGATCATTTCTTTATTCATCAACAAGAATTGCCAAAAGAATTCAATAATGGCCAATCTAGGGGGTAGATATTTAGGAAATAGATGAGGAGGCTGTGGGCATGCAAAAACTCTGATTAAAGTACATTCTTTAAACAAAAATATGCTTCCCCAATTATGATCTAATTTTGTTTTTTCATCTAAGAAAAGGGGCCTAAGCAGAGTCTTCAAAACATTGGGTGCCCTAAAGAAAGTATGATCTAGCTGCCTCATAATAACTAAATTGAACAAATTGAAAAAAACTAGAGCATTTGAATAGAAAAAATCTTTGTGCCAGATATGAGTCCAGAGTTGCACAGGTAACTCACCAAATTCATCAGAAGTTTGATCAATGAAATCTCCACTGATGTATCCAATGTTGCTATACAGGATAAGGTGCATCAATAATGAGTGATGGTGGAACTTGAAGTCTTTCAGTTCTCCTTTCTTAGCATCACAGATTTGCATGTGCATACTGTCAATGATAAAAACCACATAATCATACTCCTTATGATGAAAAGGATCATGTATGTCGCATGCCATTAGAAAAAGAGAACCATATACACAATCCTATGCGCCATCACTTCCCAATACTTTGTGGAACCCATAAACTGTGTTTTTGAAATAATTTTTTAATCTACTCAGAGGTAAAAAATCTCCCACCTTTCTTGGAATTAACCCTGCCTTCTTAACTCTGTAAGGAATGTGCGGCAGCATGACATTGTTTACAAAATAGGTTTTATTCCTAGCGAACTTTCCTTGTAAGTCTTCTATGTCAATAGGTATATCCATTTGTCCCATCAATCCAAAAGCTTCAATAAAAGAAGTTCTATCCAATGTACATAACACACTCCCATTATGCCTGTGAAAAGTCCTGGTTACTAGATTGTATGATTTTATTAGGGCTTTCAATAGTTCAACATCAACAAACACTTCTGGAAAAATTAGCTTTGCCATATTTCTATTCCAAGGGTTACATACTGGTACATTCTCTATTTTGTTCTGATAAAAGTACATGAAAAGATCATAGCCAGTAATTCTAGGGCATTCAACATCTTGAACAAAAGCATAAGGGTCTCTGAATATATGATCGTTTGCAGAAATTGCATTTGATGATCCTGGAAGAAGTTTTAACAAGTCTTCTACATGCTTGTTCAATTTTCTAACCCTTGTCTTCTTTTTCGTTTTGACAACAGTTTTCTTCCTTTTTCCTTCTGGTGTGACTTCTACCACATCATCACCCTCGTCTTCAAATTTGAATTCTTCTAAATGAACTTCTTCAACTTCTTGGTCAGCCATTTTTTACTATGAATTCTTCTACAACTTCATAGGATACACAGAGCTCTATAGCTTTTAAAACTTCAAAACAACACAGGAACAAGCTTCTTGAGGCAGGTAATTCAGATAGATCCTTGATGTTTTAATTATATATCTGCCAACCTTTTTTAATAAATTTAGCATGCATGAGCTTTAAAACTTATGATCGCAAGGTTGTCATCAAGGTATATCAGCCGCAAAATTTGATTCTGATTGTACTTTTCAAAACCTTACTTTTCTTGGTTGCAGTAGTTTTGTCCTTTTTGCTTATCTGTCATGATACATCAAAAGTTTTTTCTTATATGACTACCTTTCATTCATAGCTGAGTCAAAGCTTCAATCTTCGTGAGGCCAAAAAAGCTCTTGATGGATCTCTACACTCACTCGGAGAAAGCTTCAAAATGCCCTAGTCATAGGAACGTAATGATGCTCTTACAATGTTTTACAAATCCCTTTTACGTTCCTACAAAACCTTTTACCCCATAGGATCTCAAGCCCTGTTACTATGTATCTCCACCTCTACGATTTAATATTCCTTGTGCGAGCGTAAAACCCTCATTCAAGCTGTTCTAGTTGCCTTTACACTCCTACATGTACGTATCTATGGAGACCTTGGAAATTCCTTCTACATTGTTTCGCTTACTTCATTTCTTGAAGCAGCGTAAGGCTTCAAAATTTATCTCCCGCTCTTACGACTCAGCTTTATTCATATCACCGGAGAGCCTTCTCAACTGCTATTGCGGTCTTATGTCTTCCTTTTGTCGTATGAGCGTGAACCCCTTTTTACTGATTTTCCTTCTCGCCTCTTTACGCTTACACGCTGAGACTGAATCCGTAACCACGAAGGAGAGAAAAAATAGCTCTTCATTTATACGCTTAACCTACAAGCGTAAAGGCATAATATCAAAGGCTTAAGTCATATGCCATGAGGGATGGGCCCATCTGACACAAATGTCATGTCTCCATCTGATTCGCTGCAACTGGGCCCTTCTAACACTTCAACAGGTCCCACATGATTCTTTCACCGCTAAGAACAAAACTTTATGGTTGTCTACAAACCTAAGAATCATAAACACGTAAACATCATGAAACCTTGCTTCTGTACTTACGAAAAACCTTTACTCGTAACACCGTGATACCCTCGCGTGCCCTTCAGATCATGCTTTGTGCCTTTACGCTACCCCTTGAGGTGCATACGCATAGGTCACATTTTAGGCTTCCCCGCTCCTTCGCTCAGGGTATTTACTCATAAGCCCGTAACAAGAGCTTTTCCAGGCGCGATAATCCTTTACACCTCTTCGCTGTATCAAAAAGCGTAGCCATGAAAAAAAAAAAAAAAGGCATTCCATTGTTACGTGAATCCTCACACCGTAAGAATGTAAAGGATGAACTTAAAACACTTTACAACTCCTTCTGAGAAATTCAAAAGGGATGCCATCAATTTCGGACCTAGGACAAAAACATGGGTGTTTTTAGGAGATCAACCTGGAAAAAACAACGGACTCTGATAACATATGAGACAGAGCAAGACTTAGGGCAACCTAAGAATTCAAATGATTTCTCACCATGATTTTAAAAAACTTTAGGTTTGAAAAATCAGACCAACACATGTAACGGTGCCCTTCCAGCATGCTCATGCATGGCAACACCCATGTGACACTACCCTTGGGTGCATGCATGGCAGTGCCCATGTGGAGTGGCCCTTGGGTGCACACATGGTAGCACTGTGTGGTGCTACCCTCAGGCACACGTGTGGCATCACTTTTAGCACACCCTATTTTATATTCTTTTAGTTTTATTTTGCAAAATGTTTAAAAAATATAAAATATAAAAGTTTTTTAAAAATCTATATAATTTAAAAAATAAAAAATCTATAATTTAAAAAATAAATAAATAAATAAATATTAAATAAAAAATAAACGAATCCCCAAAGGGGGACATTTTTTTTGACTTATTTTTTTTTTAATTCTTTTGCGCTATCTATGGATAATAATGTTTTCTCTTGCAATGTGTAGGTAATGTAACTAGATGGCGTCCACATCTAGAACAACACTCAAGCCGGTCCTATTCAAGTTCCAAGGCATACTGTCAAAATCAAGATTCCATGATGACTATGCTAAGATCAGAGATAGTGACCTCAAACACATGGATCTAGGAGATTTCCTGAGAATTTGCAACAAGCCAATAGAGAGTTTAGCCTTAGTGTCTACATTGATCCATTCAAGATTAGTGAGTGTAGCATCACATCCTATGTTAGTACAATCAGTTAAACTAATCATGGCCTTGTCACAACACTTTGTTCTTGATGAGAGGGTTGTCAAGAGCATCATAGGTGAAGTGGTATTGGATTTGTGACTTGATAACATTGAGAAGGTTTTCCACCTACCAAGAGTAGACCAATTCATCTGAATTTCCTAAGAAGTAGCTGAGAGATGGTATAGGGAGCATCAACAAGAGGCCATTGACATTATACAATTGTCATATCTCATTGAGAAACCTCCTTAGGGAAGGATAACAACCAAAGTGGATATGACTTGAGGATACATGAAGGATGACATTAGATACTCTATCATTCTTCTAAGCAGAGTCATGGGCTTACCTCCAGCGAGTCATCTCATTACATTCATGGTCAACTTCATTGAGACCATCAAACATGCAAGGATACCACTAGATTGGTCCACCACACTAAGAAAAAACTTATGTTATCAATTGAGGATGATGAAGAAAAAGAAGAAGTTTTATATGACTTCTTATATGGTGTATCTACTTGCAGCTAACACAATGAACTATCTTGGTTTATATAAGAAAGGCAATATGTAGGACTCCAATGCCTGGCCAGACATAGTCTATCCTCAATTAGTGAAGAAGAAACTCTTAGTGCAGAGAGAGGAGTACAGGATTATAAATGATGCATTCATCTTTGTGATCATTTGATTCATTGAGGGAGACTATGGGAAGAGGATATCTGATGAATCCAAAGCATAGATCATGGCTCTCAGAGCCTACTTAATTCAGTTCAAGTCATTCACGTATCTTTAGGTGGGTGGTGCATCTATCAATCCTAAAAATCTTTTGATATACCCAAGTGACAAGTTGTTACTATTGGAGATCTTTAGGAAAATTGAGTTAGCCTATGAGAAGATAAAAAGGGAATAGAGACCTTATTGGGATTGGCCATTAGTCATTGGGTCATATCAAGTGAAGTAGAAATAGGATATTTTGACCTTCAAGTGGGAATGGGAGAACTATCCTCTTGAAGAATACAACTCTCCTAGGCCATACTTTAACAATGTTGGTAAAGTGGAAAGCCTGGTAGAAAAGTATTTACATCATGAAGATGCCATTGAAGATCATTGGATGAATGCCACAAATGACTATGATGTCTGCATTAGGAACTATTGAAGGATGATTTTGTATTTACTATAAAAGGCTCTCCATTTGAATATCCCTAATGAGATAAGGCTACAAGAATCCAAATAATTATTTTATCCCTTGTTCAATGCAAATAAGGTCAGTGAAAGACCCATTCTAAATGAAAAGGTTGATAGAGAGGGAGGAGATGACATCAATCATCGAGCAAGACATGTTGTTAGAATGAAAAGGATTGGATCAAGAAATATTTTACACTTGATCCAATTCCTAATACTGTAATCTTCCATGCACATGCTCACCCAGAAAGGGGTAAGGGAAGGAAAGTCATAGTTCCTATCTTTTCACTCTAGTCTCCTATTAGGCTAGAGACAATCTACTAGCTTGATCACCCAATGGGATATTATCACCCTCCTGAAAGGAAGGGAAAGAGGAAGAGAACTTCTCCTCAGAGGATTTAGAAAGAATAGGTTGTAGCACATGTGTCTTCCTGATAGCATGAATAGAGCTCACAAGAGTCCCAAGGTATTGGAGCCTCTCAAATCCAAGATGAACCTCAGTTGCCTCCTATTGTGCCAAGCCAACTAGAAGAGGGAGAAATTATAGAAGCCTCCATTCCTCTTGTACAAGAAGAGCCCCCTTCTCTTTCCATCTCCAAGAAAAATAATAGGATCAAGATTAAGATGAAGAAAATGAAAAGGATCAATAGAATATTAGTACCTAATCCATATATTCCTAAAACTATTCTTGAGGAAGAAGAAGATGAGGAAGAAATAGAATTAGAAGAGGAGGAGGAACAGGTACCCCTACAAAGAAGAACTCAGTTAGCAAAAGTCTTAGAGTTAGATAGAAGAAAGAGTGCCACTAGTACCCCACCATCCACCCAAGTAGAAAGATTAGAACTCTCTTCTTTAGAAGATGAAGTGCAACACTATGTGAATGAGCAAAGGGAAGGAGGTGAGGATGTTTTCTCCATGGCAGATTTTTATTTCATGCCTGTGGGTACAGAGTTGGTTGGGGATAAGATGAGAGGCACCCCTACAAGTGAACTCCAACAAGAAGACTAGATGTAGATTTCACTAGATACACAGGATCCTAATCTTAATCCTCCATCTCCACCATAGATTATGGTGGTAGATAAGGGTTCAGTAACTCCCCCACCTCCAAGTTCATAAGAGGAACAAGTTCAAAAGGAACCATCACCACAAGAGCAACTAGAGTTGAGGGCTACTGATGAAGTGTTAAAAGAGGGACAAATGGTAGAATATGCACAACAACCTTCCTAGGATGTTGAGGAGCAAGCCATAGGATCTACAAAGAGAGAAGTTATAGAAGAAGAGTCCTCATAATAGGAGGTGATTCCAAGAAAAAGTGATAAGGGGAAGGAGGTAGTTGAACACACCCCTTCATCATCAAGAGCTAAGGTCATAGAGAAACACATTCTGAGATGGTTCTGAAAGGAGATAATGAGGAGTGCTTAGCCTCAATTCTATGCTTTAGAGGATGATATTTGTGATATTACAGAGATCTTGAACAAACCCAAGTCTCCATTACATGATGAAATGCCATTTGTATTTGTCACTACCATATGGAACCAAGATTTATTTTCACAAGTGGTTCTCCCTCCTGAAGGTACACATGTAGAAGCTATTAGTCTAGAGGATTATAAAGTGAAGGATGTTATGTTGGGAAAGACTACATGGGATTTAGCCTAACAAATGATGACTATGGGAGTCAAAGAGGTTCTCAGGCACATGGAGTAGGATGAGATTAAAATCCAAAATCTTTGAAGGCAAGTTGAGATCCTAAAGGGATATCTAGCTAAAGTTGTTGGTCCTCTTGATCCTAAGCACCCTAAGGAGACTCTAAATACCATTCTTAGAGAAGGGGAAGGTGTACGACTCAATCCATTTTTGAGAGCTTGTTAGGAATGGAAAGAAAGCCTTGAAGATAGAGGTGTTACCACAATCACACAGAATTTGAAGGTACTAGATGCTACGTTGAGAATGTGAATAAGATTGTAGACATTTTGAGATAGGACTTTAGTATCATGGATGAGGTATGAGTATGGAGCAAGGATTTGGAGACTCTAGAAGCCATAAAAGGGAAAAGGTATCACACTTTGATCAATGTATATACTGGAGAAGATCTAGACTTGATTGATGATTAGATAGAGAAGATAGTAGATGGAAATAAAGTAATGGAAACATTACACAAGGAGATCCATCAGCTCAAGGAGCAAGCTCAGGGGCAAATTTTGGATGTAGAAAAGTTGTCCAATGATGCATGCTTGGAAATTTTTGAAGATGAAGGATGAGAGAAGCTATTTCCAATTGAGGTAATAGTAGAGAATTTCAAGAAGACATTAGAGGAAGCATCTAGTGATGAAGATATTAGGCAAGCCTTTAGGATAGAGGAAGCATGGTTAGAGTTGGACACCAAACTCAAAAATTTCATAGAGACTTGAATTGAGGTGGACAACTATAGATAGAAGGTAAAGGATAAATATGAGGCTTTAAATATTCTAGATGTTTCCAAAATTATTGAGATGATAGAGAAATTCAAGGGAAAACATCCAAGCATAGCTTTGGGATGAAGAAGAACAAAATCCAGATGCTAAAATTTTAATTTTGACACTTAGTAGAATTTTGAGATTTTGACCTTGTCAAGGTTCGTAGCTCTACAAGTCTATAGGTTCATAGCTCCACATTTTCATGTAGCTCCATAGGTCTATAGTTTTACATTTTCATATAGGTTTGCAGGTGTGTAGGTACAGAGGTCGGTAGCTTCGCAATTTAGAAGTGCACTGACAATTAACTACTAGTTCCAAAAATAGCACCTTCCATGCATCAGGAGTGCATTCTGACAACAATTTAACTCCGACACATGCCTAGTGAAGGACCAACTTTTATTTTTGGCACCTCCATGCACTTCTACTTTGATTGATGGCTTCCTCCTACTTTCTCTCTCATGCTTTCCCTATTTTTGACATGTAAAGGGCTCATGCATCCAATTAATGAATAAAATATGGATGGAGTCCCTCCAAGCACCAGATTAATTATTATTCTGTATATTTTTAGTTTTTTTTAATGTTTTAAAAGTATTTTATTGCATGAAGATATCTCTCACTCTCAACACAAATTGAGGAGACAATTTCTTATAAATACCCCATTATAAAATGTAATAAAGGCTATCGTTATTATGCAATAAAATTATGCTTTTAGTGCTAGCATTTGGAGTGTAGTGATTCTTCCCTGAATGTGTCATTGTTTTGTGAATTTTATTCATGGAATTGTGATTTAGCTAAAGGTTTATTGCATTATTTTTGGTTGTGCAATCTTTAGTTCTGGTGTTTGCTACAAATTTTTGAATTCTGCTGATGTAAAAAGCTTGAGAAGAAATCATCAAATTGTGCCTGCATAGCCTTTTGTCTCACATGAGCACACTTTCTGTGGCCTTTCAATTTGATGAAAGGTAAAATATCATACAATTGCTAAATTTTCTCACTGACGATTGTATTAGTGGATTCTAGGAAGCACTGCTCCTATTTTCATTGGTTTTCTACCAATTTCTTCAAAATTTTAACTTGCAACATGTTGTTTTCTATAGCTTATGTACATTTAGGATTTCAATTTCATGTTATTTTCTTTCAATTTTTTTATTTTCTTTGCTAACCCCTTGTTATAATAGGAACTCATTTTAGTTGCACTGTTAGATTGCATTCATTGAAAAAACCAAAAAATACAAAAATAGTCTTCTTTTGTGTGTTATTTTGAGATAGAAAACATATTTACTTCATTTTGAGATCATAGTAGAACCAGCAAAGGCCTTCTTGTGAACAATCACATTTATCTTCAACTGAGAAAATTTTGGTATGTCGCAAGACAAATACTGAACCTTGGAGTTGATCCCAAAAGATTAGCTTTTCAAGAGAGGAATTGCACAATGGATTCCTACCATTGACCTCGTGTAAAATGACCTCCCAACAATAAAAAATACCAATACTTGAGACAAGCACTAATATGCCAATCCAAGTAGGCAAAGAAAGTAAGAAATGATAGAATATTTATGTCTCCTCAAGATAAAAAAATCTAAATGAGGAAGAGAGGATGCATAAATGAGTAGGATCTAGATCAAATCAAGATAAAGAAAGGTCCACAATGATTGATAAGTGATTAAGACCAAATAATGACCACTAAGCAATAAAAATATGCCTTAGTTTAATAGATTTTGACCAAGAAGATAATTTGTGAGAACTAGGTCAAAGCATGAAGGAAGATGAAATGGAATGAGAAAGAGGAGTGGAAGAGAACAAAAATGATGAAGAAATTAAGGATTGATGAATACCTAAACAAGATTCAAGGATTAAGCCTCCAAAGGGTCAAGAATTTTAAAAGGAAATTTTGACCATCAAGAAGAACTTGGATTTTTATTTTGATCCCAACACTAGATCTAGGATGCCAAAATTAAGTAGGGGTACAATTTTTCACAAAAATCAAAGAATTTAAAAAATGAAGTCAAAATTCTATATAAAGGGTCCAAAAGAGTATATAGATGTGATGATAGGATAGAAAAGAGGCAAGAAAAATCCAAGACCAGATGAGAAGATATGGGAATGAAAAAGCAAGAGAAGATGAATTTTTTTAATTTACATGTTTGTAAAGAGAGAGATCTCTCAACATGTAAAATGAAAAAGCTAAACTAGAATGAGTCCTAAGATGAAAACTAGTATGAAGAGGTGAAATTGCAAGGGATGCATAAGTAAGCCCTATTTTTAATCATTCATCTTTTATAGGGACATCAAAAAACTATACAATAATCACTAGCATAAACTGCAAGGATATGAATATGATCTTTATCAAATTGAAATGCTGTAATCTAACCTATGCATCAAAGACATAAAGATCAACATGATGGTGTAGTTAGATTACCTTAGTTTAGTGTAGAACAATTATGCTTGCATCAAGACATAAAATGTCAAGATGGCCATAAGCATGCACTTGTAGAACAAATAGTGATGATACATTACAAACCCTATGTGTTAAGTGAGACAAGAAAGACACCCAAGACACCTAATATCAACAAGATATACCCATAGGAAGATATCAAAGAAAACATACCTCATGCCCCTAGTCCTCTAGTTCATGACATCCTTGAGAGTCTATTATGGAGGAACACTTGGCAAAGAAATCATTAGAGACAATACCCAAACAAAATAAGAAAACAAGTCTAAGATAGTTTTAGTTTAAGTGAATGTGTGGAACACTCAAGTCTTCCAATGAGAAGTATCATGACATCCTAGACTATAGAAAAAGTATCTAACAAGTATTTAGAAATACTTGATGTCAAGGGAAGTGTTGAAAAACACTATTGAGAAAGTTTCCAAAGAAACACCTATGCAAAAAGAGACCTTGATAAGATAAGTAGTTTGTGCCCCCTAGATCTATACTAGAGCCAATTTGGAGCTAGGAAAGGAAAAGAAAAAATGAAGAGAATGAGCTTAAACCAAGACTGATAGACATAGGTGTGAGGGTATCAAGTAGAGCCTATTTTTAGGTTATAACCACTTGATAGGATTAACTAGCTCTTAAGAAAGATCACATCATTTCATTCTAGTGGCTAATAAGGTATAGGAAATGATGGATTAGAAAGGTAGATAAGATGGATATGCAATAATTGATGGATAAAGATGAATATCGAGTGAGTGAGAGTTATCCTTAATGATTGAATCCTCAAGAGTACCCAAGCTAGGGATAGGGTAAAATAGCCAAATTAAGCATGCTTTGGATAAGAAATGAAAGAAAAGAAAGGAAATAACATATAGGATAAGTAATTAAAGACAATAAATGAGATAGAATATAGGATAAGTAGTGAAAGCCAACAAGAAAAGTATTAAATAGAATAAGAAATGGAAGCTAATAAGCAAGATAGCATATGGGATAATGGCATGATGCCATCAAAATGTATACCATAAAAGAGTGGATATGTAAAGTAACTTATAAGAACCATATTTCTATTTTTATGGTCAAGAACAAGGAGTTGAATGAATAGGATAGTGATAGGATAGATAAATAAGACTACAACTAGATTGAAGGTTATGAGTGAATGGACAAGTACAATAGGGAACTTGATGGATAATATAGCCAATACACAAGGATAGCTCAACATTATCAAGATCAAAGAGGAAAGATGGAATGGATGGATGAATTATGCATGAGGCCTCATTGCTAGGTTTTCATCATGGTACTATTAGAAATAGATAATACTAAGAAGGGGGGTGAATTAGTATTCTACAAACTTTTTCATAGAATTGAATATTGTTAAATTACTTTTTAATCTACATATGAAATTAAACCAACAATGCTAAACAATAAATATATTCATGCACATAGAGAAGTCATAACACCATTATTTGTTAACTAGGGAAACCCTAGCCAAGGGAAAACCCCTGTAGGGATGATACCCACTAGATGATCCACTAAATAAAATAATCCAATTAAGGATATTGACCTTGTTAGGATTCTATGATGTACATATAGTGTCTTGAGTCCTTGTTAGAAGCCTCAACCCTATTAGGAGTTACTTTATCAAATACAATATATGCAAGAAGAACCCACTACCCCGATATGTATTTATACAATAAAGTTCTTCTCAAGAATAGGTATACATACAATACTTTCTCACTACTATAATTTTCCCTTGCTTTGATCATACATTAGATCTTGCATCACACATTTTTCATATCATCTCATAAACTTCACATCAATCAGAAATATCACAAAGATCACACAAATATCACACACTTGTCTTCACAAGATAAGATATTTACTTATACATTGTATATTATTAAATCTCTGCTTAGTCAACCTACATATCCTCACATGCTTGACATAATATAAAAAAACTTATGGAATAACATCCAAAAAGTCATACAACTCAATTCCCTTCTATTAAGTAGATCTTTTAGAATCTTATTCTATATACTGTCAAACCTCTTATTCTATAATATCATGTTTCTTACTATGGAATTCTCTAACTACCCCATATCCATATTATTGTACAAACTTTAATACTTTTTCAACTGTACCAATTTGTCATCATTAATAATTTTCATGTTAAGGTTTTCTACCTTTGGTTTCCATAATTTCTTGCCTATTGGAGCTCTGCCTTCTTGTGCTTCTTGTTCCACTAGCTTATCTTCAGCTTCATCCTTGGATTCTTTAGAATCACTGACTTTTAGTGTCTTCCTTCTCTTTTTGGGTCCATTGGTGGTTTGCTTTACAATTTTCTTGGTGTATGGTGCAAGTTCTTGTGCAACCTTCACCAATCTCTTTGATTTCCTCTATGCAACAGGTATTTCCACCTATGCTTCCTCCTATGTTATTAAATTCTTGTCTTTATTAGTTGTATTTGTGCAATTTTTGCACATGGTGCAATGGTTCCTATGCTCATGGTTGTGCAATGGCTACACCTTTTGAAGGTCCTACAATAACAATAGGAGTTGTTGCTTGCACTTTAGATTTCCCACTTTTCTTCATCTCTAGTGCAATTCCTCTTACCTCATTAAACTCTTCTTGGATCATACCTAATTCCTTAAAAATGGAATCAATTACTTTCTCCACTTTCTTCTTCCTTTCCTTGTTGTGTAATTTAGAATGAACTATTCTGATTTGCTCATCATAAGTTCCCCATCTAGGGCATTTTGTGTCCCTCTTAGATTGAATTATGATTTGTGCATACACTTCTATAAGTCTTGTGCTTATCTCATATCCCATGGGCTCTATGAATCTAACTCTTGGCTCTAAAACTTCCATACATGTGTAGCTTGTCTCCATCATGAATCATAAATCATCCTTGTACTTGTCTACCATGGAGGGAGGTGTTTTGTACCTCTATTCAATTTCAGTTTGGAAAATCTTCATCATTCTATCAATGTCATCATCTCTAACATTCTCTAGATTTGATCTATAGCATTGAGTCACCAATTTCATTGTGCACTCAATACTATCCCATTTTTACTCTTGGGAACTTCCTTGTTGCATAAAAGAACAAATGAATCGATAAGGACTCAAATCTAAAGACTACACTCTTTTTCTTCTTTACTTTTGAAATGTTATCTAACAATTGCAATCTAATAATCTCACATAATTTTACTTTTCTTCCTTGAATTTCCGTTACATAAGCTGAATGTAAAAATCCAACTAGTACTAAGTTAACTCTTGAGCCATGGTTAAACTTGTACCCTAATATCTTACTCAACAATTTCACTCCTTTGTCTTGAATTGGATCTACCTTCATATTCCTTCCATCAAATCTTGTTTTAAGGTTTGTCTCAACAATCTTACTTACATTCTTCTAATTTATAGGATTGCATTCCCCTTTACTCAATCCCATGAACTTGTGAATTAGGTCATTATCAATTTCAACTTGCACATCACCTAACTAGAACATATCATCATGTACCCTACTTAGAATGATTCAGGCCCAATCATTTTTTTCAAACTTTGTATAAAACAAATACTTTACCAAATTAAACTCACTCAGGTATACATACTTACATTTCAATGATAGGTATATCTTTATCACCTATGCTCTCAATTTTCCAATATATAGCTTCTAATGTCTTCAACATGAAGCACATTCTCTAGAATTTGTGAAAATACCCCTAATGAGTCATCCATAAGTGAAACAAATGGATGTCTCTTGAATACATACCATGGCCTTTCACTCACATTATAAATTGTGAATACATTTTACTTTCCTACCAAATTGCTCTTCAATTTTCTCAAAACACTTCACATGAACAAATGATACACACAATCTTGTTCACAAACCTTAAATCATTTCAATTCACACTAAGCATTAAATGTGTATCTACAAAAAATTCAAATATTGTCTCTATTTACCAGTAAGCTTGTTTTCTAAATTCTTGCTTACTGCAATCAAATCTAGACTTACACACTTGACCATAGCTTCCTATCTATGTCAACTACCTCCTATTAACTACACAACTTCCAATTTTCTCTCTCACATCAATTCTAACCAACTAACATTTTGTCTCTTCTAAAATTTCTTAATTTAGGTGGGAAGAGTCACAAACAATCCATGACTTCAATGTCTCATTACGTGCATCAAAATATTGTTCCTCCAAAACTATATAAGAGCTTTTTGGATCTGTAGCTATCACAAATGCATCTTTGAATTCATCAACATGTTCCTTGACTACTTCTTTCTGACTATTTTCATTGTCATTTCCATTCCTTCTATCATTTATGTTGTTGTTCCTTTTGTAGTTAGGATTCCTATTGAAATTTCTTCTATCCATTATGCAATATCTTGTTATGTGTCTAAATTTATTACATAATTGACATATAGGTGCATTTCTTCTCTAATTGGTTCCATTCTAACTTTTGGGTTCTATGTAATTTCTTGCAATGTGTCTACGTTTGTTACACTTATAACACACAAACTAGTTCTTTTCTCCATTATGTCTCTCCATCATTGGATCTTCTTTGTGATCTCCCTCTTTCATTACTTATAGGGTTAGTGTTCCTAAACATTCTACTATTTGCATTCTTACCATCAAACTTAGGTTTCTTACAATATACTACTTTATGTCCATAACCATGACAAACACAACAATAGAAATTAGTAATATGTTTAAAAAACTTACCTATGCAATCTCTTTTCATATGACCAATTTTGTTGCATATGAAACATCTACCTCTGAATTCATGTCTTACTTCCTTCGGTGGTTCATTTTTCTTAGGTTCATTAACTTGCTATGTTTTCTTTAGTTCATCATGTTTTGCAAACAAATTAACTAATTCAATCTCTTTTGATACTTTAGTAGTTGTACTTGATTCTACCTTACTCATATTATATTATTTAGGGGAATCAATAACTGGATCTGGTTCTCTTTTGATTTCAACCTTCTTGGATGATTTCTCTCTACTAAGATATCCAAGTCCTATCTTATCATAAGAAGGTCACTGGTGAAATATCTATTCATCAATCTTCTCACTATTGGAATAAAGTTTCTCTAACTGTTGCTTAGCTTTTGTCAATTCTCCTTTCATAATGAGATTATACTTTTCAAATTTTGTATGCTCAATCTTGATAGTATCTAATTCAGATGTTACTTAATTCAACTAGGATCTAAGTTTTACATTCTCAATTTTCAGTTTAGGTTCATTTTTACTACCATCTTTCTTAAGACTCAACTTAAGTTCAACAATTTTCAATTCATGTTTCAAGATCTCATTTTCTTTCTTGAGATTTCCTACTTCATCATTGTCACCAGTTTGCACAATTGATTCCTTGCTAGATTTCAAACCATCAATCTTGTCTTTTAGTTTGACAATGTATACTTTTACATTTTCATATCTATCTTTCAGGTTATCTCTTTCTTGTATAAGAAGGCCAATCTATTCAAAAGCTTCTTCAAGATTTTTCTTCAATTGTTAAATATCTATAGGGATCTTAACTCTAGTTGTTAAACTTCTTTAGAGTAATTATGCTCTGATAGAAATTGTTAGAAATAGATAATACTAATGGTGGGGGGGTCAACCAGTATTCTACAAATTTTTTCCCACAATTGAATATTGTTAATTACTTTATAACTTACATATGAAAGTAAACAAACAATTCTAAATAGTAAATATAGAGATGCACATAGAGAACTCATAACATCATTATTTGTTAATTAGGGAAACCTTGGCCAAGGGAAAACCCCAGTGAGGATGATACCCACTAGATAATTCACTAAAAAAAAGAATCATGTTAATGATATCGACCCTATTAGGAGTCTATGAAGTACATATAGTGTCTCGAGTCCTTGTTAGAATCCTCAACCCTATTAGAGTTGGCAGACCAAATACAATGTATGTAAGAAGAGTCCACTACCCTAATATGCATTTATACAATAATGTTCTTCACAAGAATATGTATACATATAATACTTTCTCACAATTTTAATTCACACTTGCTCTAATAATACATCAAATATTTCATCACATAGTTTACATATCATCTCATTGACTTCACATCAATCACAAATATCTCATTGATCACACATATGTTGCACACTTATCTTTTTAAGATAAGATCTTGACTTATACCTTGTATATTAGTAAATCTCTGCTTAGTCGATCTTCATGTCCTCACATGCTTAAGATAATATAAAATAAGTTATGTAATAACATCCAAAAAGTCAGCTCATAAAGACTTTGTAATTATTTTGTTACCAAAATAATTCCTTAAGTCATACAACTCAATTCTCTGCTATGCTCTATTCCACTTTGTCAAATACTCGTATTTGTATTTCAATCATAACATGCATCATTCTATTCATACACATCTATGCATGGGAACACAACATCATTACATTGTCATAGAGTTTTTTTCAACTACGTATAAGCTAACTCTCAATGATTCATATGTACACATATCATCTATCTTTATACTACTACAAATTGTCTAACACTTAGACAATTTTCTAACTCTAAATGCATAAATGAAATGATGAATACATGTTTCCATAAATTACAACTCTTAAGATATCTAACTTAACATATTACCAATAGGTAATTATCAAAGGTGCCATAATAAGTGGTTATTACCATATGATGAATCTATTTCTCTATACTTTTTCTACCAAGGTGCCTATCACCAAGATTTTGCCAAGGCAATTTTCTTTTTTCATTTTCAATTTTTTTGAAAGAAGTCAAGATTTTTCAAATTGAATAGTGATCCTATTGAAATGATAATTCATGATAATCCAAGACCATAGAAGGGTATTCTTAAAGATGCTTATGGGGTGATGGAAGGGAGATGACAATAAGGTTATATGGAGGACAAAAATTATGGCATTGAAAGCTAGAAGAATTATGGATAGTAGGTAAGTGTGGGCTTGAAAACATTTTATAAAGGTAGGTGAAAAAGTGGGCAAGATCAACATCAAAACACACATTGAAGGGTGGTGGAATCACCAAGGAATCAAGCATGAAATAGCATGAGGTTTAGATATATGAGATATAAAATTAATCTTGGAGGAAGATGGAGTGAAAGAATTTGAAAGCTTTTGAGGAAGACATTTGGAAAGAGATAGAGTGGTAGCCTTTGGATGATTAAATGTCAAATTTGATTCAAGATTCAAGTCTTATAAGAGAGACTTGTGAATTCATATAGATTTTGATTTTCTTTTCCTTTGGATATTTTATAAACAAAATCTTCAATAATGGGTTTAGGAACCAATATTTAATTTGATTTAGCTCTTTGGGTAGTGGATCTTTGTGGTCTCTTGTATAATTTTTCTTTCTTTGTATTCACATGTTGATTAGATAGGACATAGTGATCTTCATTTTTAAATGGATTCTTGTGTTTATTCTTAATCTGATCATCCAAATTGCTTCCAAAATACTTGAGATTTATGGAAGAATAAGGCTGATACAAATAGTTTATATGGATAGATGGGTAGAAATTCATCAAGGATGAGCATCTTGTTTTTTATCTTGAGGTATAATGGGAGAGATAATAGTAAAATATAAGGGATGAAGGAACATAAGGACCCAATATGGAAGGAAGGTTTGAAGGTTTTAGTTTTGATGGATAAGGATAAAGGATAGATTTAGGAGATGCAAAGGGGTAATGAATATGGATATCAACATCATTAGAGTGAGAAACATGGCCAAGGGCATAAATAGACTCATGAGTAGGTTTGATAAGAGCAATACCTTTGATAGGAGCATTTGAGGCTTGAGTATAATTTTGAAGTGGATATGGAGAAGTAGAACACAAGGGGACACTTTGATTTTGAGATGTTTCTTTAGATAGGATAGGCATTAAACTTTTCTCATGATTTTTGGTAAGCTCAATGGAAATAGTTGAAGTGATTTCTTCATCATACTTAGGAGTTGGGTAAGATATAGTATATGGGAGAGTGACATCTTGAAGGAGATGAAAGGGTGCTTGATCTTAATCTTTCTTGACATTTATATCTTTAGATTTTTTGTAATCCTCTTGACATGGCATTACATCTTAGGATAATGAAGAATGAGGAGGTAATGGAGTAGTTATTGAAGTAGGCATAGTAGCAAATGAAGTTTTGGGATCTTTAGTCTTAATAGCATAGAAAAGGTTTTTAGCCAATCGTAGATTAGCTTTAGTTTTTTTCAAAGGTAGCCCTTGAGGGTATGCATAGTCAATGTGGAAAGAATTAGGATCTTTTTTTGATGGAGGTATGTTGAAAATATTTGAATATTTAGGATGTTCATGCATGTTGGAAGAAGTGAAGGTCTCAAGAAGACCATTACTAGACATGTGTTCATTAATATGGTCTTGCTCAAGAGAAGTGTTCTCATCACATGAGTCATTAGAGTTCTTAGTTCCAACTACCTTGTCATCAATAAAATATTAGACCTTATGCTTCATATCTATGAAATATTTGGTTCTATGACCTTTTTTTCTATGAGAATTAAAAAAGTGATCATTTATCCACCATGGAGGTTTAATTTTAGGTTCATAAGGTCTAGAGTTTTCTGGTAATGTGATGATCTCATTATCAAGAATTATTTGTAAGATGGTGTCATAAGTATCTTTTGAGGGAGTAAAATTTATCTCAAGAGTATGTCTAGGATCTTATTTTTCTTCATAACATGCATAGGATGCATCAATATCTTAATCAAAGATAGGTTTATCATGAAATCTTAGCATAGGCTCCAATAATTGAAGTTAATTGATATCTTTGAGAGATAGAGTGTGTAGACTTAGAAGAAGAGGAAGGATATGATATTGAAGAAGATGATTCATGTACATATTGAGATCTTAAGAGAATCTCATGCGATGATTCCATTCTTTCCTCTAACCTTTTCTCAATTCTAAACTTCATTTCTATTATGCACGTACTGAGATGAAGGTAAGAAAGATCATTTATTTCTTCTAGATCTTTGTATCAAAGGTATATCTCTTGAAACTTATTTTCTCCTATGGCTATCTATTTCTTAGGAGCATATTCTTGACCATTCAATTTTCTCTTTTATATATCTACTCTCTCTCTCTCCCCTAGTGTTTAGTATTGCAACTAATAGTCCATGCATTTAGGATTCACTATCTCTCTCCACTCTTCATTCTTTAGATTTGAATCTTTCTATCTACTATTTGCTTGGCTTCTTCATTATTTTATGTAATGTATTCCCATATTAATCACACATTTTTCAAAGAGGAGAAAATTTAATCACCCAAAAATGGACATTTAGACTATTAGCCCCCTTCTCAACATTTTTGCTAATTTTATTAAATCACTTGTTTAAATCAAATCCTCAAAAATTAATTAATTTGATTTTATCTTATAGTTTGGCCACTATATCCTAAGCCATTATTGAATTAAAAATAACTTGTCCCTCTTTAATTAAATAAAATACCCCATTCCTCACTTATCCTAAGTTGTGTACACATAAAGTATTATCCCCACTTAAAAAATATAAGGAAAATTTTCTTGTCTCACATGGGCCACAAAAGTCGAATCTCAATTACAATTGGTGAGAATTCTTGTGCACATGGATCACTCCATTTCATCCTCCACACTTTATTATATATCACTTGACTCATTATCTCCACCATCCATTACTTTTTAAAAGGGGGAGCTCTCTCCTCATCTCACAATCATTCATCTTGTACTAACATTATGCTATAGGAATCATATGTACTATTTGGAACTTGAGAAATTTTTTTGCATCCTCCCATCCCTAGTTTCATATCATTATATCTTAATCTCATGTTAGCATTAGTTTATTTTCTCTTTCATGAATTTTCCTAAGAACACTTGGCTTAATTAGAGAATTGTAATACTTCATTTGTTAGTTTTAGCTTGTTGTCTACATCCTCATTTAGCTTAGTTATCATTGTGCATTGAACTCTCATATATATTATTTAACACTTGTATCTTTTATTTTATTCTTGAACCTCTCATTTCATGGTGAACCTTGTTAGGGGCTGCATATGCAAGCTCATTTGAGAGCCAGAAATACTTTGTTTGCACCCTTTCCATGCCATGACTAGGGAGCTCTAGGTTGACATTCAAGCTTTTGAATCTATGAGATCTATAATCACCCAAAAATGGTCATCTAGAATATTATCCTCTTTAATAGGGGATTGTAATTTAGCTTGTTTTCTACATCCTCATTTACCTTAGTTATTATTGTGCATTGCATTCTCATATATATTATTGAACACTTGTATCTTTTATCTTGTTCTTGAACCTCTCATTTCATGGTGAACCTTGCAAGGGGCTGCATATGAAAGCTCATTCGAGAGCCACAAATACTCTATTTTCACCCTTTGCACACCATGACTAGGGATCTCTAGGTTGACATTCAAGCTTCTGAATCTATGAGATCTATAATCACTAAAAAATGCTCATCTAGACTATTATCCCCCTTTCTAGAAATTTTGAATAGTAGTATAGTAGCATTAGCATAAATTTTTTTCATGCATTAGAATGGTACACCTAGCTTAAATAGGGAATTATAACACTTTATTCTTGCTAGTTAATCTTGCATTTCTCATTCTCTTAGTTTAGTTTCATTTGCATTGCATAACATATTTGATTCCTAGATATTTTCACTCTTTCTTGTTCTTGAATCTCCAATTTCATAGTGCACCTTGAAAGGGGATGCATTTTGAAGCTCACTTGAGAGCACAAATACTTAATTTTTACCCTTTTCACATCATTATTAGGGAGCTCTAGGTTGACATTCAAGCTTCTCAATCCATGAGAGCCCTTGGATAGAAGGACTTATAGAAGTGCACTCTTTTGTGTGTAGATTTTTGGTGCCCACCATGGGGATTTTATTTAAATAAAAGGGAGAATTTTTTTTACTTAAATAGGAACTTAGGATATAGTGGTTAAACCATAGGTTATAATCGAAGAAATTATAAAATGAGGATTTGATCATGAATAAGTAATTGATAAATTATACAAAAATACTAGGAAAGGAGCCTCGTAGTCTAAATGACATTTTTGGGTGATTAGATGATGCACTATATTTGTATATTGAAAAAAATCTTGATTGGATACCAATATAGATTGAGAAATCTCAACAAAATGGTCACTCGTTAACTTGGGAAGGTGTTTCTTCATTGGTTAAAGTACGTCATCATAATGAAGATTCCAATGTTATGCCTATTGGTGTTTGAAAATGTTACCCATTCCCAATTACCCTGATGAGAACAAGATGCATCTAGGGGCAGCTAACTCCCATTATCAACACATCCATTCAGACACCAGGACAACTATAAGGTTATACTCCTTCTGCACTTCAGGCTCTGCAAAACCTAGGCGGGTGAACCTATAGATTCCTTACATGGTACCAGTTGTCAAAGCATACATTGAATCTAATATGAAGTAGATGAAACCCTTATTTATCCTGATAACTTATGAAATAACATATATTTGTAGTAGCTAGATGCAAAACAATGAAATTCATAAGCTGAGTGAGGGCATTCTGTTTATAGCTCTTCAACATGAAAGGGAAATTCATTTGATTAAAGATGCTGATTCAACAAAACCTCAAATATGCAATAGTATAATCAATGATCCTATAACTGATCAGTGCCTAATCCATTGGGAAATTCCATGAATTCAAAACATACATCTCTGACATCAGGATGTATCTCATATACCCAGACATTAGATCTATCCAACCACCTTGTGATTCAGACATCAGTGTTAATTCAGGTCTCATTCTCACAAAATATCCTTCTCAAACAACCAGTAACCTTGTTTAAACATATCGAGCATTTACTCGGCCCTTTGGTCCAACAGAAAAATACATCAAACATACAACCTGAAAGGGATGCAAATGGGTCTCAAATCTTTGTTCCAAAACCACATAAGACTGACAGATTGCTGAGATAGGAGACAAGAACCAGAACAAAACTAGTGAAATTTTTTCTCATATGTATTCATTTCCTTGAAACTATACATTCAGATGCATAAAATTAAAACATGAAACAACCTAATATCTTAGAACTATCTATATTATCTCTACAATGCTGTTCACATGAGAGTTCTGCTAAAGAAAATGGTGTCACAGTCATGGAAACATATCAAAATACTGGAAGCAATGGTCTCACAGTGCAAAAACTAGAATCCCTAATGGTATCACAACAATGAACTTTTTCTTCCAAGAAACTGGAACCTCTCAAATGGAAAAAAGAAAGAATAATATAGGATAGATGAATTCCCAGATTGAAACTGAAGATGACAAGTGTCCACTTGGAATCCCATCTTGTGCAACTGAAAACCTCTTTCATCTTTTACCCATCTGATCTAATTTTTTGTTTCATTACTACACTCTAACTGATTGGAAAATATCTTTGTTCAAATGATGAAAACCTTTTATGCATCTAATATATCTGAAACCTTATGCAATTCTGGTGAAATTGTAAGTTTTTACTGATTTTAATGTGACCAATTCAACTCCAATTGCATTTTTACCATCTTTAATCCATATCTAGGTCATTATCATGACAAAAAATCAAAACTGAACTTCCTGGTTTGAATATAGTTGCGATTCTGGTACCTGATGGAAAACCTCGTGTAGCTCAAACTGACTGATACTTGTGTAAAAACTAATCTCAAAATCAAAAAATTCAGACTTTCACGATTCTGACGGTATATGATAAGGCATACTTTGCCTTCCAAAAATGCCCAGAATCTTGATTTGAAAAACACTCCTCTGATTAAGATTGTTCAGGTCTGTATTTAAAATAATTTCAAAAAGTTTAAATTTTAAACTTTAGGAAATAAAAATTTCAATTTAAAAGACCCTGCATGTCACGTCAGTTTGTTGGCAAAATAATTTTAAAATGAAAATTTTAAAATCATTTTATTTTTCCTAGCCCTTCCAAATTTGAGTCAACTCTAGGTTTGACCAATGCCACGCGGCACAATTTGATTGGACACCTAATCTGCATCATCTTCCATGTGTCATCTCTTGATTGGTTCAGACCTAAGAAGTGCCACATGTCATCTTCTTGCTACTTCACCATGCTAAACCTCATGCATCTTCTGCTTGGCAAGTTAACGAGAACTGTCAGATCTGCCACGTGGCGCAATCTGGTGCACTCCTGACAGTTGCTCACCACATCATAATCTAGTCACTCTATCACCACCACTTGTCACCATCCGATTAGCTATTGTCTCTGGGCAGGACCCACTTGGCATTCTAACTCTTGCCAGATTTTGGAAAATTTTCGGCGACCTCGCTATCTCGCTAGCCGGAGTTGCCAAGATTTTTTGGCTGGCAAAGTAGCGAGGTGCCAGATTTTTGGATTTTTGATTGTGCTGACATCATCAATTTTAATTTCATTTGCCTTCAAAATTGTGCTTTGTCAGCATCCATGTGCATAGGTTTTACGTAATGAACTAATGCTTTTACTTCAAAAGTGTGCGTGTCTTTTAGACACAACCTTTATTGCTTGTTGACGTATTTAAAACTAGGAAAAGATTTTCCCTCCCCAATGTGGGATTAAGAGTTTTTTTAAAACTCCTCCTGGGATTACCCTCCTCACTGGTTAGCGGCTTCTCTCTTTGAATTTGGCGGCTTGCTATTATTTAAGTGCCTGCGACTTCCCTTTGACATACGAGAATATTTCTTCATTATTGTCTGAAGGGTTCTTCCCTTACTACAGAGCTGTTGGCATTCCTTATGTGCCCTGCTACTAACTGGTGCTATTCTTTTTACATGTGTGAGCACTAGTCTGTTGGGTTATCAGCTTCTCTGTATTGCTTGGACACTCCATTTTCAAGGCGTGTGGGTTCTTTTTAGTATAATCCTCCTTGCTCACACTGTGAGCCTTTCTCCATCAGATGATTCCCTTTGATCACATGGGAATCATTTGGATGAGCTGCGACTTCTTTGATGGTGTCTGCCTCTATGTGGATACTTTTTCTCTCTCATGGCGTCCTAGCATGAGCTCTTTCTTTTATTGATATTCTCTTTTATCTCAGCCGGATGCTTTCAAATTAAGATGCCTTCTAACTTCACTTGCCATCATGGGCATAAGACTTGGCTTTGACTGCATATGTTGTTTTCTTTCTTTATTCTTTGTAGGCTACGTGATCTGTTCTCTTTGCACGTTGGAGCTTTGATTGATACGAGGTCTTCTTTTACTATTGTGATGTCCTATTAGGCTGCGGCTTTAGAATTTGTTGGTGAGAACTTCCATTTGCTGAGACATTGTGCCTCTTTCTTCATGCCTCTATTCTTCATACTGTGGGTTCCTTGTAAGCTCATGGTGTCTTGTTCATGCATTGAGCTCCTTTGATTTAGTGTGAGCGCTCTTTACTCGCTTGTAGGTACCTTGCTGATAATGCATGGCTGCTACTTTTTGCTTTTAGTGGCTTCACTCTTTATAGATTGCCCTTTTCCATTCTTGCACTCCTTTTTATTTTGCAGGGTCTTTTAATTTATACATGCAAATTCCTCATTGATTCCCAGCTTGGTGTGGGCATCTTTGCCTTCTTCATCAGAATGCACAAGACTAGCCAAAACCTCACAAGGTAGACACTTGAAAGTGACAGCTTCCCATCGTTATTATATTTATCATTTTCACACATACAAGACCCCTTTCCTTCAGGAAAATGAAAGGCATTATTTCAAGAAAAATCTTGTCCAAATAATATGTAACCTTGTATAGAAGAAAAGCAATCATTTTTTCCTTGATGTCGTGCTTCATGCTCACCTCCCCGAACACCCTCATGGTTTGTGGTAGAGTTCTATTTATCAACCAAATATGACCATGTTGTAAAGAACTTTAGACCTTGTGGTAGCAAATTCACTTCATCATTCTGAAAATTGAGGCATTTCTCTAACAATTTGACAGAATCAGTCAGACCCCAAAGTGGGTCCAGCTAAAAAAATTTCGTTTCTAAACAACTGACAATTCAAATTGATCTATCAAACTTCTTAAATTGACTGGAATCCACTTTGACTACTGATTGATCATTAAAACTCCTTTTAAATCAATTTCGCACCACTATGAAATCTATGTTAGGAGGCTTGTTGCTTGGCTTTAAAAACTGACCTGGACAGGCTCTGAAACTTGACCCACTGATTTTTTGCTCCACATACTTTCACCCTGTCAGATCTCGTCTCACGAACAATTTAGGGTCAAGAGATATTGACCATCAAAGTTTCCTTCTCAGGTTTATCTGCAAGCAAACATGTCAGAAAACAACAAATTGGGCTGGGAACTGACCTTGAAAATTGGGCAAATTAGCACATGGGAAAACAAAAACTGGGACACTCATTCTTTGTCATGAGGATATTATAGATCTATGATTTAGGCTCATGATGAATAACAGGGCGCAAATGGCGATCAGTCAAAGTGGGCTACTCGGAATTTTGCAAACTGGACATGCTGACAGAAAGCATTTTTTGCGAATGGAATTGACCTGGAAAATGTGCAAATGGATTCGTCATAACTTGCAAACTGGCACATTTAAAGTACTTTCAGTATAGAACATAGGGAAACCAACCATTCGATCACACCTATCATAGATCAGGAGATATGACGTCCCGAACAGGGGTTACAATCAATCTGCAATTACTGACACCAGTTAAAACTTATAAATTGTGTTTGGAATCACGCTTGAAAATTGACCAAACAGATTCTTCATAAGCTAAAACTTGGAACATAACAAGTCTCTAACATCTATAATATAATGCAAAAGGAATTTTCTCAGTTGGGTCAACTGGTCAAAAGTTATTGCACATCAAACAGGGTTTCCCAGAATTAGGTGCAAAGTGCAAAAGCATGAAAACAGTAACTGACCAACTTTGAGGGATTCAAAACCTATTCAAACGGACTCAAAATGACTCAAAATCTAAAAAATAGGTTCTTAGGTATGGATATTAGATACTCTCAATTTGGAAAGTCACAAAACCTTTCTGGGTGCGAGATATTCAAATGCAAACATAGCCTCCTATCACTGTTTGACACTTTGGGCAGAATTGTAAATTTGACAAATGCTTGAAACAGGACTTTGCCAAATGACTCAAACACTCAATTTAACTTCACGAGGCACTTAGGCATGCTGAATGAAAGCTGCTAGAAGTATTAAACAGCTTAGGGGTCTCAAATGGACAGCCGAGTACAACCAGGCACATATGCATTTTAAAAGTGTTTAAGGGCTTGATTTTTCAATGGTGCTCAAAATCGGGAAGGAAATTTTGAGTGCCAATAGTGGCTCTGTTTGGGGATGCATGTCCCTTGTGGGCATGGAAATATTTTAGATCTTTGGGAGAAGTTGACCACACACTTGAATAGAAAAACTTTCTCGAACAACTTTATTGAAAGCAGGGAAACTACTCTAACTATGTACAAGCGATGCCCCCGGGCCACCAAAAGTTTCAGAACTTCTTACCTCTGTCAAAAACTTGATTCTCATTTACATCCTTCTGAGGCAAACTGAAACTCTCTTTCCCATAAATTCCACAAATTAGATTAGCACTTTGAAGCAAAACACTCGGCAAAATTGAATTCACACGTTCATTCTAATAATGCATACATATACCAGAATTACCCTTTACTTCATGCTCATTATGAGAGAACAAATTAGCATGCTCATAATTATACAAACTAGTTTTAGAATCAAAATCCAACAATGATTCATGCACGCTGATCGGAAACACAAAGACTTCATATTCTATATCATTCACCAAGTTGCAAACACCAAAAACTTGCAACTCACCTTGTTCTTTCGTAAATGAAGAGTATGTGACATTTGATCATTGCCTACTTGCAACCATGTTACTCATTGATTCATATTTATCCTTTGCTGAAACCTCTTCACATGTAAACAACTGATTAGTCGCCAAAATTGAAAACTCATTCTGAAAGTAATCATCTAAACTATGTTGATCACTATCATCTTCTTCATCAAACTGAAAATCAGAATACACCTTGAACTTATCTTTACAAGACTTATCAACACATGAAGAAAATCTATAATCAGATTGACAACACTCACTATTTTCCACTTCACCATATGAAACATCAAAACAATGTTCAACAAGATCAACATAAAAAGAATTGGAAACAGCCTTAACCTTCCCTTCATTAACATTCCCTACATCTAGCAAATCGTTATGTGCAAAAACATTTGAGGTTCTATTATATACACCTCCAAAGTCTAACAAAGATTGTTCAGATTCCACCTCTTTTTCCACATCAAACTTTGGGGAATTGATCTGACTGAATGAAGAAATATCATGACAAAAAATATGAAGACCCTTAGAAATACTTACATGCTTTTCAAACTCACAAGCCAATAATTCTGAGATTTCATCGGAGCTCAAGAAGATTGCCTCACAAATCTTCTCTCAGCTGTGGTTATGATCTGGACAACATGAAGAACTTACAATAGGAAGATCATTAGTGTAACAATCTGGAAAATCAGAATTATTACAACATTCTTTCTTATCATGGCAATCATTGGATCTACTATTGTTACAACTTTCTTCAACTTCATATGTACTGTAACAAAATTTATCTTCTCTTTTATATCCATCTTTTTCATGCTGATTGTTGTTACCTGATTGATTAACATTTGAATCCACCTCTTCACACTCGAAAGATAGATAATCTTGCTCTACGGATTCATTATATTCATTGCTACCTTGGCTTTCAGCACATTCATTATCATTAGGAGATACTTCATGAAATCTATAATCACCACTTTCCATCTCCTCAATGAATTTTTTAGTCTGAAAAATTATTTGTAACCTTATAGGTGTTGGCCAATCGACTGAATCGGGTACTAGAACATCAAGGAAAATATTTGGCAGGGAAGATTCCTCAGGTCTATAATGAAAAAGCAACTTACTGATTACTGACTTAAGCCTTAAATAACATTATTTGACACTTAGACCTTGAGTACTGCCTACCTCAATTCTTATAAGATTTACAATTCTTTTGTAAACCATTGTATTCAACATAGTAATGTTATTACTCACAGTTTCTAGACTCTCGAAATTTGGCAACCTAATCTCAGATCTGAGACCTAACTCCAGATCTGACTCCATTATTAAACAAAATTTCTACCTCTTCTTTCTAGTGCTGAAAATCATTGAATAGAGGAAAATTTTTTAAACACTTGACTTCCATGAAAAAAAAAAAAAAGCATGAAAATCAAAATATCTCCAGTGCTGATGTTGAACTTCGATATGCTAATTTAGCACAGGTGCAAGATTGGAATTCCTTCACACCACTGATCAAACTTTGTAGAGTCGCCACCCCCCTTCAAGAGGATAAAGAGATCACTACTATGATCTACTTTTTACATTTCAATTTCTTTATAACAGCAGATTTCAAATAGCACTTTAAAACTTATCAAGGATTTAGAATTCCTTTCCAAAAGACATCAATAGTTTCAAATTTTCCCATACAATTGAAAGTCCATCAAAAATTTGCAATGCAATCAACTAGGAACAAAATGGTATAGATATTTGAGAGTTGCCACTCACACTTGGTGAGAAATAAAACATAATTTTTCACTTGACAAATTTGAACCAGATCTTCAATGTAGGAAACTTGCAGATCACTGACATCCTAAAAAGAATTTACACTTTATAAATGAATTTTTGACTCTGAAACTTTCTCAATAGTATTGGCAAACTAGACTGATTGAAGATAGACCTATGACAGTCATAGAACACAATTTTCATCCAATTTTACAACCTACTATTGATCATGAATAAAGATTAACTAGGGAACATGAAACTTCAGCAAGGAAAAGGGAACACATCTTGCTATTGATATGTTATATCCAATCTGTTTCATGGCAGAGATTTTGGTTATTTCTGAATGCAACTCCCCAGTAGAGTCACCATTTTGTTGGTGTATGAAAATGTTACCCATTTCCAATTACCCTGATGAGAACAAGATGCATCTAGGGAAGCTAACTCCCATTATCAACACATCCATTCAGACACCAAGCCAACTATAAGGCTATACTCCTTCAGCACTTCAGGCTCTGCAAAACCTAGGTGGGTGAACCTATAGATTCTTTATATGGTACCAGTTGTTAAAGCATACACTGAATCTAATATGAAGCAGATGAAACCCTTATTTCTCCTGATAACTTATGAAATAACATATATTTGTAGTAGCTAGATGCAAAACAATGAAATTCATAAGCTGAGTGAGGGCATTCTATTTATAGCTCTTCAACATGAAAGGGAAATTCATTTGATTAAAGATGTTGATTCAACAAAACCTCAAATATGCAACAGTATAACCACTGATCTTATAACTGATTAGTGCCTAATCCATTGGGAAATTCCATGAATTCAAAACATACATCTGTGACATCAGGACGTATCTCATATACCCAGACATTAGATCTATCCAACCACCTTGTGATTCAAACATCAGTGTTCATTCAGGTCTCATTCTCACAAAATATCCTTCTCAAACAACCAGTAACCTTGTTTAAACATATCGAGCATTTACTTGGCCCTTTGGTCCAACAGAAAAATACATCAAACATACAACCTGAAAGGGATGCAAATGGGTCTCAAATCTTTGTTCCAAGACCACATAAGACTTACAGTTTGCTAAGATAGGAGACAAGAACCAGAACAAAACTAGTGAAATTGTTGCTCATATGTATTCATTTCCTTGAAACTATACATTCAGATGCATAAAATTAAAACATGAAACAACCTAATATCTTAGAACTATCTATATTATCTCTACAATGTTGTTCACATGAGAGTTCTGCTAAAGAAAATGGTGTCACAGTCATGGAAACATATCAAAATACTGGAAGCAATGGTCTCACAGTTCAAAAACTAGAATCCCTAATGGTATCACAGCAATGAACTTTTTCTTCCCAGAAATTGGAACCTCTCAAATGGAAAAAAGAAAGAATAATATAGGATAGATGAATTCTCGGATTGAAACTGAAGATGACAAGTGTCCACTTGGAATCCCATCTTGTGCAACTGAAAACCTCTTTCATCTTTTACCCATCTGATCTGATTTTCTGTTTCATTATTACACTCTAACTGATTGGAAAATATCTTTGTTCAAATGATGAAAACCTTTTATGCATCTAATATATCTGAAACCTTATGCAATTTTGGTGAAATTGTAAGTTTTTACTAATTTTAATGTGACCAATTCAACTCCAACTGCATTTTTACCATCTTTAATCCATATCCAGGTCATTATCTTGACAAAAAATCAAAATTGAACTTCCTGGTCTGAATATAGTTGTGATTTTGGTACCTGATGAAAAACCTTGTGTAGCTCAAACTGACTGATACCTATATGAAAACTAATCTCAGAATCAAAAAATTTAGAGTTCCACGATTCTGACAGTATATGATAAGGCATACTTTGCCTTCCGGAAATGCCCAGAATCTTGATTTGAAAAACACTCATCTGGTTAAGATTGTTCAGGTATCTATTTAAAATAATTTCAAAAAGTTTAAAGTTTAAACTTTAGGAAATAAAAATTTCAATTTAAAAGACCCTGCATGTCACATCAGTTTGTTGGCAAAATAATTTTAAAATGAAAATTTTAAAATCATTTTATTTTTCGTAGCCCTTCCAAATTTGAGTCACCTCTAGGTTTGACCAATGCCACATGGAACAATCTGATTGGACACCTGATCTGCACCATCCTCCATGTGTCATCTCTTGATTGGCTCAGACCTGAGAAGTGCCATGTGTCATCTTCTTTCTACTTCGCCATGCTAAACCTCATGCATCTTCTGCTTGGCGAGTTAACGAGAACTGTCAGATTTGCCACGTAGTGCAATCTGGTGCGCTCCTGACAATTGCTCACCACATCATAATCTAGTCACTCTGTCATTGCCACTTGTCACCATCCAATTAGCTGTTGTCTCCAAGAAGGACCCACTTGGCATTCTAACTCTTGCCAGATTTTTGAAATTTTTCGGCAACCTCGCTATCTCACTAGCCAGAGTTGCCAAGATTTTCTAGCTGGCGAAGTAGCGAGGTGCGGGATTCTTGGATTTTTTGATTGTGCTGAAGTCATCAGTTTTAGTTGCGTTTGCCTTCAAAATTGTGCTTTTTCAGCGTCCATGTGCATAGGTTTTCCACAATGAACTAATGCTTTTACTTCAAAAGTGTGCATGTCTTTTAGACACAACCTTTATTGCTTGTTGACGTATTTAAAACTCAGAAAAGATTTTTCCTCCCGGATGTGGGATTAAGATTTTTTTTTAAACTCCTCCTGGGATTACCCTCCTCACTAGTCAACGGCTTCTCTCTTTGAATGTGGTGGCTTGCTATTATTTAAGTGCCTGCGATAACTTCCCTTTGACATACGAGAATCTTTCTTTGTTATTGGCTGAAGGGTTCTTCCCTTACTACGAAGCTTTTAGCATTCCTTAAGTGCCCTGCTACTAACCGGTGCTATTCTTTTTACATGTGTGAGCACTGGTCTACTGGGTTATCAGCTTCTCTGTATTTCTTGGACACTCCATTTTCAAGGCGTGTGAGTTCTTTTTAGTATATTCCTCCTTGCTCACGTTGTGAGCCTTTCTCCATCGGATGATTCCCTTTGATCACATGGGAATCATTTGGATGAGCTGCGACTTCTTTGATGGTGTCTGCCTCTACATGGATACTTTTGTTCTCTCATGGCATCCTAGCGTGAGCTCTTTCTTTTATTGATATTCTCTTTTATCTCAGCCGGATGCTTTAAAATCAAGATGCCTTCTAACTTTACTTGCCATCCTGGACATAAGACTTGGCTTTGACTACATATGTTGTTTTCTTTCTCTATTCTTTGCAGGCTACATGATCTGTTCTCTTTGCACGCTGGAGCTTTGATTGATACGGGGTCTTCTTTTACTATTGTGATGTCCTCTCAGGCTACGGCTTTAGAATTTGCTGGTGAGAACTTCCATTTGCTGAGACGTGGTGCCTCTTTCTTCATGCCTCTGTTCTTCATACTACGGGTTCCTTGTAAGTTCGTGGTGTCTTGTTCATGCGTTGAGCTCCTTTGATTTAGTGTGAGTGCTCTTTAATCGCTTGCAGGTACCTTGCTGAGAATGCATGGCTGCTACTTTTTGCTTTTAGCGGCTTCACTCTTTATAGATTGCCCTCTACCATTCCTGCACTTCTTTTTATTTTGCAGGGTCTTTTAATTTATTCATGCAGATTCCTCATTGATTCCCAGCTTGGTGTGGGCATCTTTGCCTTCTTCATCAGAATGCACAAGACCTGCCAAAACCTCACAAGGTAGATACTTGAAAGTGACAGCTTCCCATCATCATTATATTTATCATTTTCACACATACAAGACCCCTTTCCTTCAGGAAAATGAAAGGCATTATTTCAAGAAAAATCTTGTCCAAATAATATGTAACCTTGTATAGAAGAAAAGCAATCATTTTTTCCTTGATGTCGTGCTTCATGCTCACCTCCCCGAACACCCTCATGGTTTGTGGCAGAGTTCTATTTATCAACCAAATATGACCACGTTGTAAAGAACTTTAGACCTTGTGGTTAGCAAATTCACTTCATCATTCTGAAAATTGAGGCATTTCTCTAACAGTTTGACAGAATCAGTCGGACCCCAAAGTGGGTCCGGTTAAAAAAATTTCGTTTCTAAACAACTGGCAATTCAAACTGATCCATCAACCTTCTTAAACTGACTATAATCCACTTTGACTGCTGATTGATCATTAAAACTCCTTTTAAATCAATTCCACACCACTATGAAATCTGTGTTAGGAGGCTTGTTGCCTGGCTTTAAAAACTGACCTGGACAACTGGACAGGCTTTGAAACTTGACCCACTGATTTTTTGCTCCACATACTTTCACCTTGTTAGATCTCATCTCACGACCAATTCAGGGTCAAGAGATATTGACCATCAAAGTTTCCTTCTCAGGTTTATCTGCAAGTAAACATGTCAGAAAACAACAAACTGGGCTCGAAACTGACCTTGAAAACTGGGCAAATTAGCACATGGGAAAACAAAAATTGGGAGACTCATTCTTTGTCATGAGGACATTACAGATCTATTATTTAGGCTCATGAAAAATAACAAGGCGCAAATGGTGATCAGTCAAAGTGGGCTACTCATAATTTTGCAAACTGGACATGCTGACAGAAAGCATTTTTTGCGAATGGAATTGACTTGGAAAATGTGCAAATGGATTCGTCATAACTTGCAAATTGGCACATTTAAAGTAATTTTAATATAGAACACAGGGAAACCAACCATTTGATCACACCTATCACAGATCAGGAGATATGACGTCCCGAATAGGGGTTACAATCAATCTGCAATTACTGACACCAGTTAAAACTTATAAATTGTGTTTGGAATCACGCTTGAAAACTGACCAAACGGATTCGTCATAAGCTAAAACTTGGAAAATAACAAGTCTCTAATGTCTATAATACAACAAAAAAGGAATTTTTACATTTGGGTCAACTGGTCAAAAGTTATTGCACGTCAAACAGGGTTTCCCAGAATTAGGTGCAAAGTGTAAAAGCATGAAAACAGTAACTGACCAACTTTGAGGGATTCAAAACCTATTCAAACAGACTTGAAATGACTTTAAATCTGAAACATAGGTTCTTAGGTATGGATATTAGATACTCTCAAAGTGGAAAGCCACAAAACCTTTTTTTGTACGAGATATTCAGATGCAAACATAGCCTCCTGTCGCTGTTTGACACTTTGGGCAGAATTGTAAATTTGACAAATGCTTGAAACAAGACTTTGCCAAATGACTCAGACACTCAATTTAACTTCACGAAGCACTTAGGCATGCTGAATGAAAGGTGCTAGAAGCATTAAACACCTTAGGGGTCTCAAATGGACAGCCGAGTACAACCAGGCACATATGCATTTTAAAAGCGTTTAAGGGCTTGATTTTTCAATGGTGCTCAAAATCGAGAAGGCAATTTTGAGCACCAAAAATGCCAATAATAATTGATCTAGCATATGGTTTAAGAGGTACAAAGGTATGTTTAATTTTATTTATCATGACCCATATGTTTAATATCAACTCATTGATTGTTTAAAATAATTTTGACATGTTTGAAAAATTGTAGGTGAAGCACCCAAAGCTATGTAAATTACCATGGACATGAATTTCACATAAAAAAGTTGGATGACAGGAAGAAAAATTGTAATTCTAGGATAATTTTAGTCTTTGAGGTCACTAATATCTCATCTAGAAATGAATTGCATCCTCAACAATCTAAAAAATTATATTATGGAATTTTGGATGATATACTTGAGTGCAACTTTAATTCCTTCAAATTAGTTCTATTTTTTTTCAAATGGTACATGCTATGACTAAATCAAAATGATCCTAATAGAATTTTTGTTGAACATTATAATAGATTACAATGTTTAATACAAGGTGATTTAAGCCAATTGGAAATGAGTTCTATGCTCTTCTAAGAAAGTGTGTGCAAGTGTTTTACTTTGGTGTTCCATATAAACTATGTTGGTCATTTCTTGTTAGACATGGTTGAAGAGAAAGAAAAGTAAAGTATAATTGATGGAATAATAAGAAACCAAAGAAGTAGAAGATGAAGTAGACAATGATCATGAATGATAGTTAGTCAATGATGAAGAAGATGATCATCATGCTAGAAATGATGGTGATGATGATGATCATGATGATAATGGTGAGGATGGTTTTTGTGGTGGTGGTGATGATGATGATTATGATGACAACAATGATGATGAAAAAAAATCAACAAAGATGAAAAAGATGATAATGACGATGATAATGATAATGAGTATACAACACAAACTCCTTAGGAATCAAATAATGTATGCACTTCTTCAAGGCTTGAACAATAACATAAAACTCTTGATCATATATGGAATACTTCCTTTTAGCATCATTAAACTTCTCACTAAATAAAACAAGTTTACCATCTTAACTCAACACAACTCCTATTGTACTGCCACTTGCATCACATTCAACTTGAAATACCTTATTGAAATCAGGGAAACCTAATTTTGGTAACTTAGCAACCTTTTGTTTCAAAGTCTCAAAAAATATTTTTTTCTCCATGTGTCCATTTGAAATTATTTTTATTTCCTCTCATAGTCTTAGTCATAGCATTACGAACAAAACTAAAATCCTTTATAATTTTTTTGTAAAAATTAGCCAAACCATGAAATGATCTTACCTCACCCACATTATCAGGTGTATACCATTCCAAAATTGTTTTAACCTTCTCAAGATCCATTGTCAAACTATCATTTGAAACCACAAAGCCCAAATATATAATCACCTCTTGCATAAAAGAAAACTTTTTTAAATTAGTCAACAACTTCTCCTCTTTCAATATCTACAATAATTATATAATATTCTCTAGATTCCCTTCCTTATTATTACTAAATATCAAAATATCATCCAAATAACCAATCACAAACTTACCCAAGAATATCTTAATAAATTCATTCATCAAATTAATGAAAGTACTAGGTGTATTAGTCAAACCAAAAGGCATAACCAAACATCATAAAAACCATATTTTTTCTTGAAAGCAATCTTCTACACACCATCTTCTCTAATTCTAATCCAATGATAACCACTTTTCAAATAAATCTTGGTAAAATATTTTTCTCCACTCAAACAATCCATTATGTCATCCATCCTTGACATAGGAAACATATATTTCACTATGATCTTGTTAATAGCTCTGGAATTAGTACACATTCTCCATTCTCCATTTTTCTTAGGTTTTGATACAACATGTAAAACACATGGACTCAAAATTTCTTTAATCAAACCTTTATAAAACAACTCATGTACTTCTCTATTAAGCTTTTCATTCTCTATATGTATCAAACCATACTGTGCTTTATTTAGCAAACTAGCTTCAAGAATCAAATTCATACAATATATTATACTTCTAACTAGTAGTAAACTATTAGGTGTCTCTTCAAAAAAAATCTATTTATACTCATCATGAAAACTTTTAATATTTGTTGGCACTTGGCTTACACTGGCTTCTTCCGTTGTCACTTAGTTTCTACCATTTTCAGTTACTTAGCCTATATTTGTCACTCGTTCATTGCTATATTCTTTTTCTTGGCCATTATTATCGTAGCTTGACCCTCTTATAATTATAGAAAAATAGACTTGGTTCCTTTTCATTTCCTTCTCAAATTATTTTCCAATAACCATGCAAATTTTTACAATAGTACAATATATCTCATCGGGAGACTCAATCAAAGGCATCAATGTATCAATAAATCCATTTTCTAAATAATATATTGATTTAATCTTTCAACATACACAAAAAATTTATCATATTTCCAAATTCTACCCAATAAAATGTGACAACAATCCATAGGCATAATATCACACAAAACTTCATCAAAAAAATACCCAATCTTTAATTTCACAACACATTGTTGACTTACCAATATCTTATTCTCATCCCTGATCCATGAAACTATTGGAAATATAAGAGGAGTAACTAAGAGGGGAGGGGTGAATTAGTTACTACAAAAATAAATCCCAAATCCCTTAGATGTCAATACATAATAAACTCCAAAAATTGGATTCTGCTGATGCTTGCCAAATACACAAAAAATGTTGTAACTCAATAAATACTGAGAATGCTTGCCAAATGCTTAACATAAAAATCTTAAGATGTTATATTTTATTACTTATTACTTTAACTTAGTCTCAAACACATAAGAGAAATAGCTTGAACACATTTGACACCAAGATTTAACATGGAAACCCAATATGGGAAAAACCACCAATTGCAACTAGTTACTATTTTTCACTCTTCTAAAGTGAGCCTTGTTAGGAGCCAACCCTATTAAAGGTTACACAACACATTGTTAGGTGTGATTCTATTAGGGTATTTAATTACCCTATAGGGATGGTCTTGTTAGAGGTCTTTAGACAATTCAATAGAATTGTCATCTTATTAGAGGATTTACAAATAGTTGTTAAGCCAACTTTGTTAAGAAATTTAGATCACTGCTACAATGGTTAGAGAGTAACAATGACATGACCTGATTTGAATCCAACTAAGTTTTTTATTACAAATCTTAGTTTTGGCTTGTATAGTTGGTCCTTCCTGATCAAATACATCTTTCTAGCTTCTCAAAGATATTCTTCTTATCCTTCTAATTCGCTTCCTCTTAGCATCGTTAGATCTTCAAATGTCTTCCATGCTTCTTATTTTCTAACTCTCAATTTGACCTTTTATTTATATCTTTCATATTGTGAAGTCAGCTCAAATACAACTTAGAATAATTAATATTCATCTTCTTAGTCAGCTAGAACCAACAGATAAATTAAATTGAACTCAATATGCCAAAACAAGAAAATCCTTCATTAGTCAACCCTGCTCAGTAGACACTAACTTAGAAATTATTTTCTTGTGTTAACCAAGTGAACTTGGTAAATAGTGCATATTTGCATAGTTCCTTTGGTAACCAAGTGATCTCGATTAACACTGGTTCCATCCAATATTTCCTTCATTAATTGACTGACCTCGGTTAACATTCATTCTCTATAGACTTTCCTTTGGCACCTGAGTGAACTCAGTATACACTACCCTTTGAACTAGGAAAACTTTGGATCACTCAATAGACATAGAAAAATGTCTTCAATGCCTAAGTGATCTCAACATGCACTAATTGGTAATGATATGACATTTTGTGTAACATTAAAGACAATACACAATTAATCAATTGTTCCAATAGAAACATGGTAGGGATTATGCTATCTCAACCTCTGTAACTAAAACTTTGTAACCAACTCCTATAATTCCAAATTTGTTGAAATTCCACTGTCAATGATCACTTTACAATATTTCCCAACTATCTTATATTTGGTCTTGAAAAGACATCTCCTATGAATAGGTTCTTTGTTCTCAATTTTCTCACTACACAAAGTTCTTCTCACCATCAAGTTTTCTCTACCTCAGGATCACTCTGAGAGTGCATAGATTTAACTTGTATCACAACATTCCTACTATCTTTTTAATTTTCACTATAGTATATACATTCAAATGATCTATTCCATTCTTTGCCGCAGCTAAAACAATTACCATGAAAACCACCTCTAGAATAAGAATTACCACTTCCTCAACAAGAACTAGTAATTACTTGGTAAAAATTACCACCTCTCCACTCAATCTTTCTTTTATTATCATTTTTCTATTTAGATTTTCCTTTATCCTACATAGAATTATTAGATCTTCCACTTTCTCCATATGATCTACCTCTACATCTTTGAAATCTACCCTCGCAACCTCTTTATCTTTGTTCATGCTTCTTTGTCAAGATCTCAAATTTTAAGGCATATTGATATACTTCTTCATGCTCTCCAATTTCACAAAACTTATCTCATCTTGAATTCTAGATCTCAATCCATTTAGGTACCTACAAATTTCTCAACCTTGTCATCTATATGTCCAAACCTGATATCCAATCTATAGAATTCCTCAATATAATCCTTCACATCCATGTCCTTTTGTCTCAAATTTTGTATCTTTCTCAACAAGATAATGTGGTAATAAGTAGGAAGGAACTTCTTCTTTACTTTTTTCACCATTTTCAGTTAGGTCTTGAACTTCTCTTTTCCTCTTCTCTATCTATTAGCTTGTGAATGCTCCCACCATAGTGAGGCATGCCCTTTCAACCTAGTGACTATAATCTTCACCTTCCTATTATTAGGATTTCCTTCAAAGTCAAACAACTTCTCAATTTTAGAGATCCAATCTAATACAACATAGGTAACAACTTCCATAGTAGAATTTGAATCTTCCCTAGATAGCAATCTCAACAGTATTTCCTCATCTTGATCTTCTTTAGGTTCTTTATTAGGATTTGGTGTCATTTCTTCATCATCACTCACATCATCTAGATGCACTACTATCCTCTAGGATGTCTTCACAAAATCTAATTTGGCTGCAATTTGTCTCAACATGCCCATAATAGCAGTGCCAATATTTCCTCTATCTTGAACCACCTTGACAAATAGGTTCTTGCAAGATTGTAAATCTCTACAAAGTATAGGCTAAATCTATATATTTTCTACCCTATAACCAAATCCAATTTAGGGTTCTACATGATCCAATATCCTCAAGGAAAAACCTCAAATTTTGATACAATCTAACATAAGGAGGGATGAATAGCCCAAGCCAAGGGAACACCTAACTATCTAATCACCTTGGAGAGAAAACACAATGGAAATAAAAAACATAGAAGAAAAAAACACCAAGAAGGGAGAGAGAAAAAATACTTTATTTATTCATAAAATTATCAACATACATGCTTGGCTGTGAGGCCTTCCAAGTTTCAACCAGCAAGAATAACAAAATTCCAAACTTAGAATCCTCACATATCCTAATTTTAGACTTATATCTCTTCTACTCCATTCTCCCATTAGACTGTCTAAGTGATTCTCCTTTTTCCTAACCTAGCCTAAACACCCTTATTTATACTTGCCAAGATGGCTTACAAAAGATTCTAGATCTTTGCATAATAGATATTTGATGTAAAAAAGGTCTATGCACATCCCAATACAAGATCCTAACATTAAATTCATGATCCAAATTGAATACATAAGTCAGCTCAAAAAAAGAAAGAATCATAGAAAAATTGAGTCAAAGAAGGAATCAAGTATTAGAAAATATTAGGTTCACTCTATTAGTAATTGATAATATTAAGAAGGGTGGGGGGTGGTGAATCAATACTCTACAAACTTTTTTCCACAACTGTATATTGTTATTTACTTTATAACTTGCATATGAAAGTAAACCAACAATGTTGAATAGTAAATATAAATATACATGTAGAGAGCTCATAAGACCATTACTTGTTAGCTAGGGAAACCTTGGCCAAGGGAAAACCCTAGTGGGGATGATACCCACAAGATGATTCATCATGCATTAAGGATATTGACCCTGTTAGAAGTCCATCAAGTACATATAGTGTTTGGAGTCCTTGTTAGATGACTAGGCCTTATTAGAAGCCTCAATCTTGTTAGGATTTGCTTCAACCTTGTTAGGAGTAGGTAGAATAAATACAACAAATACAATAAGATTCCACTACCCTAACATGCAATTATACAATTTAGTTCTTCACAAGAGTAGGTATACATACACTATTTTCTTACTTTTGTAATTTGCACTTCCTTTGATCATACATTAGATCTTACACTACATAAGGCTCACATATCTTTCAAACTCTCTATATAATCATTCTCATCACATACAACTTCTCATCTAGCATGTATACGATACCCTTATCTTTGCAAGATAAGATATTTACTTATACCTTGCACATTCATAATTCACTACTTAGTCGACCTTCATGCTTGACATAATATGAAATCAATTATAGATTAATATCTACATTGTCAACTCATCACAACTTATTAATTATTTTTTTACCAAAATAATTCTTTAAGTCATACAATACAATTCTCTACTATACTCTATTATGCATTGCTTTTGTACTGGTATTTCAATCACATCTCACACTGTACTATTCATACACACATGTGCACTAGTACATGTCATCATGACATTGTCATAGAAATTTTCTTTAACTACACATAAGCTAACTAACAATGAGTCATTCGTCTACATCACATATGTTCTTTGTGCTACTACAAAATGTCTAACACTTAGATAGTTTTCTATCTCTAAATACATAAAAGAAATGTTGAATATATGTTGCCATAAATAATAACTCTCAAAATATATTTCTAACCATATTGTCAATAATCTCCCCCTTTGGCATTGATGGAAACATTTGAGATAAAAAAAACAAATAAAAGTAACTACACAAAATTGCCTTCAAAACATAACAATTTTATTCATGTTTTGATGGATCATTACATTCCCTATCAGTCCTTTACATTGATACATAAGTACATAAGTGTACTTGCCATTACATACACAATACAAAATTTCCTTAGAACATATAGACAATGTTCCTTTACATATTTCTCCCCCTTTGACATCAATGGAAAATGTATCAAAAATTGTATTCAAAAATGGTGTCGCTTGTTGCTAACAAACTTCTCATTCTAGAAAAATAGTATACATAAACAAGTTTTAGCCTATCCACTTCTTTCTTATAGTTTTCCTTCACTATATCAGAAATCCTAATTAGCATGCATAGTGCGCATGATGCTACTTCAACTACACTCAAGTTGATATATGCAAACTTGTCATAGGAAGTCTTTATTGCAAGACATTCCTCTAGCTGTATCTGCAAATTTCTTATCTTTGGTGACAAAATTTTTCTAAGAATAGAGAATCTATTTGGTGCCTTCTCCTTGTTATATTTCAAGCCTCTGATTATACCATGGATCTTCTCCACTTTTATTCCACAATCTTCAATGGTGGTCTTTGGGAGCTATAATTTCATAGTGAGTGTTTCAAGATCACTCAACTTACCCTTTATTTAACTCTCAAAGTCATTCAGGAACTTGTATGATAGTGTGCACTATCCATACAACTTCTTCCCTTCATCAATGTATTTCCTCATTTCTTTGATGCTTTCATCAAGTGCCTTCAATTCATTTCTCACATTGGCGCACACTGTATCAAATAGTGTTGCATCATGTTTTATCTATGCTTGTGCTAAAGATACTTTTGATTAAGTTGTGAAATATTTATCAAATATTTTCACCAACTCCTTGGCCTTTGACTATAAGTCTAGATTGGCTACAATTGTGGCGATTGTCTTTTGTATTCTATCTAGAACTTCAGTAAGAGTCTTTTCCAAAGACTTTATAGATTTTTTATTTTCAAACAATTTTCTAAGTGAGCTCATTAATCCCTTTTGATCATCATCATCTAGTGGTATTGCCTTTGTTGTTGTTGCTATTATTAGAGTTACTGTAGGAATAGGTGTAACTACTTCCATTTCTCTACTTTTTTCTCTTCTTCCAATCTCTTATTTGCTTTCTTTCTTGCATCTTCTTCTTTTCTTTTCTTCTTCTTCTTTCTTTCTCTTTTCTTCTTCTTCTTTCTTTTTCTTCTTTTCCTCTTTCCTTTTATTTTCTTCACCTCTAATTTCCTCTCCATTTCTTTCTTCTTCTCTTCTTCTCTCTTGTTTTCCTCAGCTTGTTTCATCTTCTTTTCTTCTTCATCATCATATGAGCTAGTCTAAGCTATAATATTGCTAATATTAACAACAATATTCTCTCCATAACCTAAAAAAGGGTTCTCCTTTGCATCTATAGCTATGTATGTATTGTTCACTTGAATGGATTCAATAGCAATAACAATGTGTGGTGGTGAGGGCCCTTGTTGTGACTCTTATGCTTCTCCCTCATTACTAGATGGTGATGAAAGAGCATCCTAGGTGTAAGAGAAATCTTATATCACCCAAAAATATTTTCTTTTCAATCTTTTCTATTCCAATAAGGACTAGAAAAGAGGGTGGTTACTATTTATGGGAACTTTATATTTTTAGTAAGTTCGTCATACAAGCTCATAATGTTCTCATTTTCTACATGAATGTTCATTTTAAAGTTATAAGCCTACCATAAAAATTTCATTGCTCTAGCTTAAGTATCAGAGAAGTTATTATGGATTTTTGGTAGAAAAATTTGTAGAAAAATCTTTTGGCTCACTGTTGGAGTCCTTAAAGTGCTCGAATGAGGTCTAAAAAATCAATAGAACAATGCTTGTGCATCTAAGCCTATAGATTAGAAGCTAGTGTTTCTAAAAACTGGTTATAATAGCCAATCAAAGTAATGGTTTGAGAGTTATGGCCTTTCAAAGTTGGCCTACTTGAAATTCCTAAAATAAATGTCAAAAATATATTTGGCCGACTCTATATGTAGTGTTAGAGTGTTTTAGCCCTAGATATTATGTTTGAGCATCTAGAACCTCCCTGAGTGACATAAAATTTCTTATTTAAGAAAGGCCTGAACATTGTCTAGGACAACTCTAGGTGATAGTTCACAACTTCTCATGTAGATTACTATAATGAAGGCACCCATGTGGGTTAGCATACTGTACTTGTGAATTCTATAATTCTGCATTTGTGACATAAATAAGAAGTCCATCTTTTATTCTCACAATTGTTATTGTTTCTTTTTTTCTCTTATGGTTTATGGTGTTAAGGGGACCACCTTTCATCTAGTGGTAGCAAAGCTAGAGTTCTTGAGTGTGTGGACATATCACTGACTATGAGGTAGTTCACACCAAGACTATGGTTTGGGTTTAGTGTATAGACAAATTGCTGATTGCGAGGCAGTTTACACTATGGTTTCAGCCAAAGCATGAAAATGCCTTTGCAAAGAGAGCATGGTAGAAGAGCTATAGGTGTTATACTTAAGGATTTCCAAGCCCTCCAAAGAAAAATGCAAGAATTAGAAGAACAAATGCACAGAGGAATAAATCTTCCTATAATAGATGAAAGTGAGGTTGAGGAAAAAGTAGAAGAAAATGCCAAATCAGAGGCAGTTCTAAACATAGAAGAAAAGAGGCTTTTTAGGGCCATCTCCAAGATTGGAAAATGACCTAACTTTGAGGTTCCAAAATTTTTAGAAAATCTTAACCCAGAGGAGCTGATTGATTGGATTAATAAACTAGAGGGGTACTTTGAGTATGAAGATCTTGATGATCTTGATAGGGTAAAGTTTGCAAAGGTGAAACTAAAGGGACATGCAATGATCTAGTGGAAAGAGGTTTTGTTAGAGAGAAATAGAAAGGGAAAGGATAAAAATCACTAGATGGGATTGAATGATAGCTAAATTGAAGTGAAAATTCATTCTCGTGGATTATGAGCTTGATTTGTTGAATAAAATACAATGGTTGAAGTAAGTAGGAAAATCTGTTCAAGAGTATACCAAAGAGTTCTACCAAGTTCTCACTAAAATTTTCCATGCAAAATTTGATAAGGAGAAAGTGGCCTATTATCTTAATGGGTTAGGACTAAGTATTGAGGATGAGCTGAGCCTAGTTCAAATGAATAGTATTGAGGAGGCATACTAGTTTGCTGTAAGAGTTAAGGAAAAATTGAGCAAGAAGTTTGACAACAAGAATAATGGAAGAGGTCATAGTGGAAGATTTGGCAAATGATCTTATGGAGGCCACAATGATGAACAAAAGAAAAAGGATGAGGCTAGAAGTAGTAGTCAAAACTAGAGGGGAAACAATTCCAAACATTTCCATGATCATGAAAATAGAGATTAGAGAGGAAGAGGTAGAGGAAAAGGATTTGGAAGAGGAGGCTTTTGTGGGAAATGTTTTCATTGTAGAGAAGAAGGGCATATAGCATTTGAATGTACCTAGAGCCAAGGAAGGATAGATCAAAGAACAAAAGGCTAGGCTAGAGTTGCACATGTTGATGAAGATGCCAGGTCATCACATTTTGAAGATGCTAAAGGAGGAGAAGTCCTAGTTAACAAAAGGGTCCTGTTGAGTGGTGAGAATGAACCTAATCAAAGAAGGAGCTTTTTCTGCACAAGGTTCAAATATGAAGATAAGTGTTATGATGTGATCATTAATGATGGAATTACTAACAATCTAGTTTCAGAAACAATGGTCTCAAAGTTGAAGCTAAAGAGACAAAAACACCAGTGTCCATACTATATTGCTTTTGTGCAAGATGACCACAAGGTCATGGTCAATGAGCAGTGCTTAGTGAAGTTCAAGATAGGAAGCTACAAGGATGAGGTACTATGTGATATTATACCTATGGACATATGTGATATGTTATTGGGTAGGCTATGGTAGTTTGATAGGATTGTTGTACATGATGGGCGAGCAAATACCTACACTCTAACCAAGGATAGAGTGAAACATAAGTTGAAGCCATTGAAGGAGAAAGAAGAAAAGGTATATAGTGCTACTAGAATATGTTTTGTTGATGAAAAAGAGTTTCTCAAAGGTATGAAGCATGAGAATATTTCTTTTTCTACAATTCCTAAAGATAGTGAAGGAGAAGAAGAGGAGGTACCTACAGAAGTTCCAAATATGTTGGGAGAGTTTTTGATAATGTATCAGATAATGTACCTAATGGATTGCCCCCAATGAGGAAGATTATGCACTAGATGGATTTGGTTCTAGCATCCAATTTTCTAAACAAGCTAGTGCACATAATGACACCAATAGAAAATGAAGAGTTGAATAGACAAGTTCATGAGTTGTTGTAGAAGGGGTTGATTTGTGATAGTCTAAGTCCATGTGTTCTACCAACTATATTAACATGAAAGAAGAATGGAGAATGGAGGATGTGCATAGATTCTCATGCTATCAAAAAGATCATGATCAAGTACAGATTTCCATTACGAATAATGGATAATATTATGGACTATTTGAGAGGAGATGAGTATTTCACAAAAGATAGATCTGAAGAGTGGGTACCATCAAATTCATATTAGAGTGGGTACCATCAAATTTGTATTAGATTGAGCTAACAAATGCACCAAGCACTTTCATGTAGCTCACAAATGAGGTACTAAAGGAGTTTCTGGGTAAGTTTGTTATTATTTACCTAGATGATATTTTGATCTTTACTAAGACATTGGAGGAGCACTTGATCCATATTGGCAAGTTGTTTGATAAGTTGAGGGAAGAAAAGTTGTTGATAAACCTAAAGAAGTGCAGTTTTGTAAAGAAGGAGCTCGTTTACCTAGGATTTGTAGTCTCAATAGAAGGTTTAAAAATGGACCCAGAGAAACTGAAGACTATCCTTGAATGGCCTACTCTAATAAATGTAATAGAGGTAAGATCTTTTCATGGATTGGCTAGTTTTTATAGAAATTTCATAAGAGGTTGCAGCAGTATTTGTGGACCTTGACCAAAACAATGAGAGGGGATAGGAAAGAATTTAAGTGGACTGTAGGAGTGGATAAGAGTTTTAATTTGTTGAAATAGAAAGTTATCAAGCAACATATTTTAGCACTTCCTAATTTTAAAAAGGTGTTTCAAGTATACTATGATGCTAGTGGTACTATAATAGGATCTTTTTGAGCCAAGAAGATAGACATGTTGCTTATTTCAGTGAGAAATTGAATGATGCAAAAAAAATTCTATTTATGATCAATTATTTTATGCTATAGTTCAAGAATTGAAGATGTGGAGATGCTATCTTCTTCCTAAGGAGCTTTTTTTGTATATTGATCATCAAGATTTGCAATATTTGAATAGTCAAGGAAAATTGAAGCAGAGACATTTGAAGTGGGTTGAGTTTTGAAGAGTTATACATTTGTTTTGAAACATAGGAGTGGGTATTCTAATAGATTTGTAGATTCTCTTATTAGAAGACAACTTTTGCTGACATAAATTCAGATAGAGGTGGTTGGGTTCAAGGAACTTTGCACTTTGTATCTAGATGATCCTAATTTTAGTGAAGCATGAAAGGCTTGTATAGAATCTATTACACTTGATAGGAAAAAGTGGTTGGATTTCATGATTTGGGATAGTATGTTGTTCAAAGGAAGCTAGTTTTGCATTCCTAGAAGTTTAATGAGAGAAAATCTCGTCAAGGAGAAGCATAATGGAGGATTGGTTGGACATTTTGGCAGAGATAAAACTATTGCTTTGGTTGCTAAGAATTATTTCTAGCCATAGTTACATCAATATGTGAAGAATTTTTTATAGAGTTACAAAGTATGTCATATGGAAAAAGGAGTAAAGTAGAATATAGGGTTATATCAATCATTACCTGTACCATAGAATCCGTGCAAGGATTTTAGCATGGATTTTGTTCTTAGATTACTGAGGACTTAGTGTGGGCATGATTCTATTTTTTTGGTGGTTGAAAAGTTTTCAAAGATGGCACATTTTATTCCTTGGAAGAAGACTAGTGATGTTGTTCATGTGGTAGAGTTGTTTTTCATAGAAGTGGTGAGACTACATGGTCTGCCAAAGAGTATAGTTTCAAATTGAGATACCAAATTTATTGGGTATTTCTGGCATATATTATGGAAGAATTTGAAGATATATTTGAATTTTAGTTCATCACATAATCTATAGATAGAAGTTGTGAATCACAGTTTGGGGAACTTGTTGATATGCTTGGTTGTAGATAAACCAAAAGGATGGGATATGATTTTACCATAGGAAAAAATTTCATATAATAATTTTGTCGATAGGAGCACTAGTAAATCACCATTCTAGATTGCATATGGGAGTAGTCCTAGAAATGCTTTTGAATTGAGGTAGTTGGGTAAAGGAGAGATAAGTAGTGCTAAAGTAGAAGAATTTGCTAAACATTTGAAGAAAATCCATGGGGAGGTGAGGAAGCACATCATAAAGATGAATACACAATATAAAGCTAAGATAAATGTGAGAAGGAGGTATAAGTAATTTTAGATTAGAGATGAAGTTATGGTTCATTTGAGAAAATAGTATTTTCCAGTGGATACATATAATAAGCTCAAGATGAAGAAGTTTGGACCATGCAAGATAGTGAAAGGCATGATTCTAGAAATGTTTATGAAGTTGAGTTTCCTAATGAATTGAATATTTCATCAGTATTTAATATTTTAGATTTGATAGAGTATAATGAATGAGGTGATGGAGATGAAGTTGTAGAAGTATAGTGGAGTATTCTAGTAACTAGTTTGGCTACAATGGAGATTGAGGAGATACTAGACAGTCATGTTGGAAAAAGCACAAGGATCAAAACTTATGAGAAATACCTATTCAAATGGAAATGGAGGCTAATAGAGGATTCATCATGGCTAGCAAGGGAGGAGTTTAATCATCTTGGTTTTCCTCTAAACACCTAAGACATGATAGAGTCACTTCTCAAATAACCCTGGGTGTCTAATTCAAGAACATCCTAGGTGTAAGAGAAATCTTGCATCACCCAAAAATATTTTCTTTTTAGTCTTTAGGGTCTATTGGTCCTAGGTATTAAGTTTGAGCATCTAGAACCTCCCTAGATGACATAAAATTGCTTATTTAAGAAAGATTTGAACATTATGTAGGATAGCTCTCGACAATAGTTTGTAGCTTGTCTTGTAGATTACTACAATGAAGGCACTCATGTGGGTTAGCATATTGTACTTTTGAATTTTATAATTCACCATTTGTGGCACAAATAAGAAGTCAATTTTTTTCTCACAATTGTTGTTGCTTCTTTGTTTTTGTTATGGTTTATGGTATTAAGGGACACCCTTTGTCAGATGGTGCTTTTGCTTCCACATAGACTGGGCTCTTAGGTTTGGATTGTGCACTCACCTTTGGTACTAAGGTCATGAATTTTACAATTTCCACCTCTCTCTCTCCTTCCTAACATCCTTATAATTCCCTCACATTAGAACAATTTCTCTTCTTTTGTTCCTTAGCAAGGGCTCAATTCCCTTCAAAATTTTGTTTAAGCCTTCTTTGGAGTCAAGCTTGCATAGTTTATTTGTCATTTTATCCTCAAATTTAAATCTTCTCCCACTACACTTTTCTTCCTATTAATTATCCTATTATAATGGTCTTCAAGTATCTTATTCTGAATATTTTCAAACTTCTTATATCTCAAAATCATGTTTCACACAATGGCATTTTCCAATTGCCTTCTATCCATATTATTGTACAAGCTATAATACTTATTTAATTATACAAAAATATCATCATTTATTATTTTCATGTTGAGGTTATGTACCTTAGGCTTCCATGCTCTCTTTCTAGCTAATGTTTTTCCTTCCTACGCATCTTGTTTAACTAGTCTATCTTTAGCTTCTCCTTTTGATTCTTCAAAATCACTTACTTGCATAGTTTTTCCTCTCTTTCTTAGTCCACTTGTGGTTTTCTTGACCCTTTTCTTGGATGATGGTGTATTTTTTTGATTTACCTTCACCAATCTCTCTAATATCCTTTGTGCAGTAGGTTCTTCCTTCTCTTGGCACCTCTTAGGATGATCACTTCTTGTCCTCACTAGTTGCACTTGCACAACTCTTGCATATGGTGCAATAGGGGCCTACACTCATGGTTCTACTATTGTTACACCTTCTAAAGGTCCTACAACAATAATAGGAGTTTCTTCTATCACTTCAAACTACCCACTAGCTCTCATCTTAAGTGTTATCCCTTTCACCTCATTGAATTCCTCTCAAGTCATTCCTAATTCCTTTAAGATGAAATCAATAGCCCTTTCCAATTTCTTCTTTCTTTCCTTGCTATGTAGTTTAGAATGAACTATTCTCATTTTCACCTCATAGGTTCCCTATTTAGGGAACTCTATGTCCTCTGATTGGAGTATGATCTACGCATACACTTATATGATCTCTTCACTTATATAATATCCCATGGGTTCAATGAGCTTAACCCATGGTACCACAACTTCCATACAAGTTTTATCTATCTCCATAATGAAGCATATTTCATCCTTATATTTCTCTACCATGGATGAAGGTATTATGTACCTTTATTTCATTTTAGACTAGAAACTCCTCATCATTATGTTAATGTCATCATCTCTAACATTCTCCAGATTAGATATGTAACATTAAGTCACCAATTTCATATTTCTATCCCAACTTTTCACTCCTAGGAACTTCTTTGTAACATAGAAAAACAAATGAGTGAGTAAGGACACAAATCTGAAGACTGTGCTCTTGGTCTTCTTCAACTTTGCAATGTTATACAATAATTACAGTCTAATAATATCACACAGATTAACTTTTCTTCCCTAAATTTCCATCACATAGGTTGCATGTAAAAATCTAGCTAGTATTGAGATAACCCTAGAGGAATGGCTAAAATTGTACCCTAATATCTTACTCAATAATTTTACTCTTTTTTCTTGGATGGAGTCTACCTTCATGTTCCTTCCATTGAATCTTGTATTCAGGTTTGTCTCAACCATCTTTCTTACATTCTTCTCATTTATGAGATTGCATTCCTTATTGCTCAAACTTGTGACCTTATAAATTATATCATTAACAATTTCTATTTTTGCATCACCTAACTAGAACATATCATCATGTACCCTACTCATAATGATTTAGGTCCATTCATGGTTTTCAAACTCTATATAAAATATATACTTTATTAGATTCAAGCCATCTAGGTGTGCATACTCAAACTTCAAGGATAGATCATTATTACACATAGTCCCCAAGTCCTTATGTATATCTTCATCACCAATACTCTCAAACTTATAATGTATATAGCTTCTAACATCATTGACATGATGCACATTCTCTAGAATGTGCAAATATGTGCCCAATAGGTCATATATCAGTGGAATAAATGGATGTTTCTTGAATACATATTGTGGCCTTTCACTCACATCATAAACGGTCTAACTAGCCATTGTAATTCAATTATATTCATTGAGAAATTTAGTTTTAGCTCCATAAAATACTTTAAAATCACATTTTAGGCTTTCTACAACTTCATGCTTCAAGAACTTATTTTCCTACTTTACTTCACCATCAAATCACTGTCCACTTTGCTTAAGATACCTCACATGAATAAATGGTAGACACAATCTCTTTATGATCCTTAAATTATTTCAAATCGCACTATGCATTAAATGTGTATCCACTACAAATTCAAATATTCTCTTTCTTCTCCAGTAAACTTATTTTTTGAATTCTTGCTTACTGTGATCATATCTAGACTTGTACACTTGACCATAGCTTCCTCTCTATGTCAAATAACTCATTTTAGTTGCGCAACTTCCAACTCACTCTCTAACATTAGTTCTAACTAACTGTTGTGTTGCCTCTTCTAGAATTTCTTAATTCATGTATAATGAGTCAAAATAATCTATGACTTCAATTTCTCATTAGGTGCATCAAAATATTATTCCACCAAAACTGTATAAGAGCTTTCTAGATCCTTAGCTATTAAAAATGCTTCTTTGAATTCATCAACATGTTCCTTAACTACTTCCTTTTGACTATTATGATTGTTGTTATCATTCCTTTTGTCATTTTTTTTGTTCTTCCTTTTGTAGTTGGGATTCCTATTGAAGTTTCTTCTATCTATTTTGCCATATCTCACTTTGTATCTGAAGTTATTACATAATTGACATACTGGTGCATTTCTTCTTTGATTTGTTTCATTCTAACTTTTAGATGCTTTGCAATTCCTTGCTTGTCCAAGTTTGTTATACTTATAACACACAAATTGATTCTTTTCTCTATTAGTTTTCTCTCCATCATTGGATCTGCTCTATGACATCCATCTTTCATTACCTACAAGGTTAGTGTTCCTAAACATTCTACTATTTGCATTATTACCATCAAACTTAGGTTTCTTACACTATATTTCTTTATGTCCATAACCATGACAATTATAATAATAGAAATTAGTAATAGGCTTAAAATATTTACCTCTTCAATCTATTTTCATATTTCCAACTTCATTACATATGAAACATCTACCTTTGAGCTCACATCTTACTTGCTTGGGTGATTCATCTTGCTTAGGTTTTTCAACTTGCTCTATTTTCTTAGGTTCATCATGTTTTTCTGAAAAATTAATTAGTTCAACTTCCTTCAATACTTCAGTAGATGTTCTTGATTCTACCTTACTTAGATTATATTCCTTAGGGGATTCAATAACTGGATCTAGTTCTCTTCTAATTTCAACTTTCCTAATTGATTTCTCTCCAATAAGATATCCAAGTCCTATCTTTTCATAAGGTCTCTAGTGAAATATATGTTCATCTATCTTCTCACTACTGGAATAAAGTTTCTCTAACTATTTCTTATCTTGTATTAATTCTCCTTTCACAATGATATTGTACTTTTCTAATTCTACATGCTTAATCTTGATAGTATCTAGTTTGAATACAACTTGACTTAACTGGGATCTTAGCTTTTTATTCTCAATTTTTAGTTTAGGTTCATTCTTGCCACCATTTTTCTTAAGACTCAACTTAAGTTCAATAAATTTCAGTTCATGTTTTAAAATTTCATTTTCTTTCTGGAGATTTCCTACTTCATCATTTTCACTAGTCTACGCAATTGATTCCTTGCTAGATTTTAGATCATCAATCTTGTCATTTAGTTTACCAATATAGACTTTTACATCTTCATATCTATCTTCTAGGTTATCTATTTCTTCAATAAGAAGGTCAATCTGTTCAAGAGCTTCTTCAAGGATATTTTTCTTCAATTGTTCTATATCTATAGGGATCTTACTTAAGTTGTTAAACTTCTTCAGAGTAGCTAGGCTCTGATACCAATTGTTATAAATAGATAATACTAAGAGGGGGTGGGGGGGGGGGGGGTCAGGGTGAATTAGTATTCTACAAAATTTTGCCCACAACTAAATATTGTTAATTAATTTATAACTTGCATATGAAAGTAAACCAACAAAGTTAAACAGTAAATATGACCATACACATAGAGAAATCATAACACCATTATTTGTTAACTAGGGAAACCCTTGCCAAGGGAAAACCCTGGTGGGATGATACCCACAAGAAGATTCACTAAACAAAGGATCGCATTAAGGATATTGACCCTGGTAGGAGTTTGTGATGTACATATAGTGTCTCAAGTCCATGTTAGAGGACTAGGCTTTGTTAGAAGCCTAAAACCTATTAGGAGTTGCTTCAACCTTATTAGTAGTTGGTAGAATAAATACAATGTATGCAAGAAGATCGCACTACCCTAAACATGCAATTATACAATTCAGTTCTTCATAAGAGTAGGTATACATATAATATTTGCTTACTACTATAATTTGCACTTCCTCTGATCATACATTAGATCTCACATTACCTAAGGTTCACATATATTTCAATATCTTTGTATAATAGTTATCATCACATAAAACTTCTCATCTAGCATGTATATGGCACCCTTATCTTTGCAAGTTAAGATCTTTACTTATACCTCACACATTCATAATTCACTACTTAGTAAGCCTTCATGCTTGCCATAATATGAAATGAATTATGGATTGATATTCACATTATCACCTCATCATGACTTAATAATTATTTTATTACCAAAATAATTCCTTAAGTCATACAATCCAGTTCTCTACCATACTTTATTCTCCACAATTTAATACCTGTATTGGTATTTCAGTCATATCTTGCATTGCTCTATCTATACAAACCTTTGCACTTATACAAATCATCATGACATTGTCATAGAACTTTCCTTAACTAGGCATAAGCCAAATCACAATGAGTCATCCATACACATAAAATATGTTCTATGTGCTATTGTAAACTATCTAATGCTTAAATAATTTTCTATCTCTAAATGCATAAATGAAATGTTGAATATATGCTTTCATAAATGACATCTCTCAAAACATTTTTTTGACAATATTACCAACACACTCAACATACAAATAAATTTTCAACCAATATTGAACAACTCAACACAAAAAATGCTTGGTCAACATTGGACATCTTAGCACATATAGGAACTTACCAATGACTACAACTTAGCTACCATTGGAACTCGATAATAACTTCAACTTAGCACTAATAGGAAAAATGAACAAAATGAGTTGGATCTCCAAGGTAACCTAGGATGCTCCTACATTATAAGGTGAGGGAAAAATTACAATGGGGATGACACCTACAAAATCTTTATTACTCTAGTAATAAAGTGTGCATGTTAGGGTTACAAAGTTTGATCACTACTGATGATCTTCCCTATGAGGGGTCTTCCCTATTAAGATCTTAGAAGAATATTAATTCTACCCTTCTAAAAGAAATTTTATATGATATTTAAATAGGTTTGTTAGGACCACTATATTAAGAGATTCACCCTAAAACACATACTAAAATATATCAATACTTTGATAGTTTGATTTTCTCTAGAATGCTAATGACACATCTTCTCTTTATAATCTAATATCACCACTCTATGATATATGTTCAATAACTGCTTGCTACACTACTTGGTCATGTTACTACTCCTTAACACTTAACTCCACTAAATTCAACTTCATCTTCATAGCCAAACTTCTAACTCGCAACCAAAAAAATTAGGTCTAAAACCTTAAATAAATGTTAGATAAAGCTTATAGATCTCAACCAATGATCCAAATTCATCCTTCTTTTTTCTTTGTCTTTTTAATTTTTTGATTGGTTGATCTCATTATATAAGGATTAATAATATGTAATTATAGGTATAATTACCTCTTTGACTCTCTCCATGATCATAAAAACATATTTCTTTACTCAAAAGAATAGTTTACATCAATGTTTGTGTCATTCCAAATATTTATACAAAACTATATTATTTGACCCATATAGAGTTTTGATGCTTGATGCATACTAATTATTCATGTTGTTACTCAACTTCAACTCTACTTGGCTTTAAATGAAATATTTGGATTCTATATCACTCAACTCATATGTTACCTTAAAAAAAAACAATATAGTTGATGACTCTTGATTTTCTTGGTAGTAACTAATTATATATACTTCTCCTTTACATAGCTCAATCTGCATAAAGTGGTTCAGCCATAGTGTTGACTAACAAACTATGACTAGTAAATTACTAAGTGGTTTTAACTAAATGACAATACAAAATTTCCATTAGGGTCAACAATATCCCCCTTTGGAACTAGTGGAAAGAAACTTTGTCATGATAAAAATTTGACATTCCAAAACTTCATAATATCTGCTCCCCCTTAGGATGTAATCTATACCTATATCTCAGTCTATACATATATGTTGTTTTACTTGTATTTTGAAAAATATTTTTTAAAAAAACTTTTCATTTCTCACATCTAACCATTAGATGAACTAACTCATTATTACTCTAAAATATACATAAAAAAGTTTCAAAATTTAACGCACATACATACATGATTAGCTAATTCCCTTGTATTTTACACATACACTTTCTTACTTACTTGATCATACATTATTCTCATTCCCCCTTATTTTTGTCGCTTATGACTCAAATAGATTTTCAATTGTGGTTCAAGGAGGGTCCAAAATTTGTTTAGAAATAGATGGTGCAATATGCTAATGATTGACATTGTGTTGTCCCAACTTGCCTTTGAATTGTGAAGTACATTTTTCTATCTCTATCTTGGCCACCAGATTCACCATATTGTCTATACTGGATAGGTGTTGGTCCTTCATAGGATCCTTAATAGTTTGTTTGTTCCTTTGCATTACTTCCATATGAGGTAGCAACATTTCTTGAATTGAATTCACTTCATTTCTTATATAGCACTCTTCTTGTAAAAGTTTTGACTACTTCCATTGTAAAAAATAAATCTTAGATAAATAAAGTGAGCTTGTGCTAGGATCCATGCTTAATGATTTTCTTCTAGTTTGTAGATCTACATCTATCTTATCCATCTTCTCCCTTATAGTCTTTTAGTAAGAAAGAATATCAACTCAAAACTTTACAAAAAATGTATTTGCATTTGTGGTTAACTATTCGAGCTCAATGACAAGAGTGGAAAGATCAACTTTCTTGATTGCTATCTCACTAGATGCTTTCCCCATCACTCTATTATTGTATTTCCTCTTTTCTCTTTGCATCAACTTTTCTTGCATATCTATATTAGGATCATTAACCTTCTCCATAATTTTGAGCAATTATTCAATAATTGGATCTTTTTCATCCAAGTCATCAAAAATCATTGTATTAAGAAATATATCCTTGATATCATACAATACCTACTTCTTTTGATGTTCTCTTCTCATCTTGGCTTGCTTGGCCTTTCTTGTTAATAAATCACTCATAATTACCATCTTCTCTCCAATAAGATATGTAGAATTCCAATTAGGAATTATGATATCTACATCTAGAGTAAATTTTTACCTTTGACTGCTTGAAGTGACTACTTCACCTTCTTTTTCAATCTCTTCCCTCTAGAGTCTAGTGTGCTAGTGCTTAGCACATTAGGTAATTACAAACTTTGGGTTTGTACACCTAGACTCAATCTCTATGGCTCAAGCCTTGTCTACTTGGTTCTTTGAGGTGCATCATCTATCTTCTTCACCTATATACTCATATATGTACAAATCTATTGTACATACTCATCTTGTTTATCATTTCCTTGATCAATTTTGAGTTCACTAGTGAAACTCATCTATCTTGTCTCCTTCATTCCCTCAATCTAAGGTTATGAGTAAATTGGTCTTTGACTTGTAGTAGATTCATCTACTCTATCATTTTTTCTCTCATATTTCTTCTCACCTTCTTCACTCATACCAACATTTTCCTCTTTGGCATGTTATCACTATTCATGCTCAAGTGTATTACTTGCTTCATTAGCCAACACATCCTATTGCTTGACATCACAATCTCTAACATGTAAACTCACTAAAATAGTTGGTATTGTACCCATTTTTTGACTAGAATCCTATGTATTGATCTTAGGATACTCTCTTATTTTCAATATCACAAGATTGGGGACCAACAATTTATCATGGGTTGACATTTGTACAAACTCCATCCATACAAGGTTTTCACTTTCCTTCCTTGGCTTAGCTATGACATTCCCTTCACTTAACACTTTTTTTCAAGGTTCAAGCCTTGTCCACTAGGTTCTATGAGGTGCATTATCTATCTTATTCACCTATATACTCATATATGTACCAATCTATTATACATACTCATCTTGTTTATCATTTCCTTGATCAATTTTGAGTTCACTAGTAAAACTCACCTATCTTGCCTCCTTCGTTCCATCAATCTAAGGTTATGAGGAAATTGGTCTTTGGATTGTAGTAGATTCATCTAATCTATCATTTTTTCTCTCATATTTCTTCTCACCTTATTCACTCATACCAACATTTCCCTCTTTGGCATGTTGTCACTATTCACACTCAAGTGTATTACTTGCTTCATTAGCCAACACATCCTATTTCTTGACATCACCATCTCTGACATGTAAACTAACTAAAATAGCTAGTATGTACTCATTTGTTGACTATAACCCTATGTATTGATCATAGGATACTCTCTTATTTTCAATATCACAAGATTGGGGGCCAATAATTTATCATGAGTTGACATCTATACAGACTCCATCCACATAGGTTTTTACTTTCCTTCCTTGGCTTAGCTATGACATTTCCTTCACTTAACACATTTTTTTCAAGGTTCTTTTCTAGCTCATCATTAATAACCATATTTTTAATCTTCCCTTCACTTAGTTGTACTAAATTGTTCAATGTATCAACAAGGTTATCTTGACTATCATAAATATCTTTAGCATTATCCAGCTCCACATTGACCAAGTCATTTTTTTCTTCCTTATTCTTTTGTTCATCACGAGGAGTTAAACCATATATTTTCTTCTAGATTAATTTTATTTCATTATGTTGCCCCACTTCTCATCCTATACCCATTGTGCAAAGTGGAAAATGATCTTGTGTCTTAATTACATTTAGGAATGTCTATGTCTATCTCTTTTCCCCCAAGTGAAAGTTTTCTCCATCGGGTTTTCATCTTTCTTCTTCTCCCACATTACATAGCTGGTTGGGTTTTCGTTGTTTTTGTGAGTTTTGTGGGTAGTATAGGATCCTTTTTGATGGAGATTCTTGGGTTATATCATGATTTTCACAAATTAATTTTCAAAAATGAATTTTCTTATGACTCATTATAGTTTTCACATAAAGAAAATGAAGTCTGCGAAAAACCTAGTATTGGCTTCTCCATGGTAGATTTTTGAATTATGAAGGTGATTTTTTGCAAAGGTCAACAAACAAGGAATACAAGCTAAAGAAAGGAAGAAATGAGTTGTTTTATGGATAGATTGTTCCTAAATTGTAGCATTCTACCTTGGGAGTCACTCAAAATTCATCAAAATGATCAGAATAGCATCTGTAAAAAAACTCTAAAGTAGCTTCTCCATGGCGGGTTTTCGACCCAGGAAGTCAATTTTTTGACAAAGGCATTTGTAAGGGAGAAAATAAAGTAAGTGGCTTTTGTAGCCCTTTTTAGATTTTTTGAAGATTTTAGACACATCAACTTAAATAGTTAAGTGAAAATAAAGACAAGGGTGGAAAAATAGAATTTGCCTTCTCCTCAAGAGGTTTTTAACCCTAGAAAATGATTTTTTGCATCTAGTGAAAGATCACTTCTGCAAGCATGCTAGGCTCATAGATCAATCATAGGATTCTTAAAAGGGATAATAGAAGCCAATTAATCACATTTGGGAAGGTATATTGAGCAAAATCTCACTAAGTAGATTTTACCCCACGGAGTACTCCATTCTTAAATTTTTGCAACTTGGCAAAAAATGGGAAAGTAAGTCTGTAATAAAGGAAAATTACCATTGGGCCAATGGGGATAGTGAAAATACATGGAAAAATATATTATAAACCCCCACATTTACTAATCTAATGGATTTATCCTTTAATTCACTTGTGTGGCATGAATCTTATAGATTCATAGGTGGATTGATGTTTCCATATAGAGATGAACATAATGGATTTTCAAACTACTACTTTCTTTATTGAACTGTTATGCTTTTGAATTGAATAGTGATTTCAAAATCCTCACAGTTGCAAAGTCCTACTCTCTATGCTATCTTTAGTTTTAAGATTTTCAATTCATCTCTATCTCAGATAAGATGGCAACAAGATTTGTTGGACTTGATGGACTGAATGGGATTAAGTCAACATTGCAAAATGTTATGGATACCTCACTCTATTTTTTTGACATGTAAGATTTCCAAAGAAGGTTGAGAACAAAGCCAATCCACCCAATAATAGAGAAACTTTATGGAAGCAGGCTAGTGGAAATAGCTGGATTTCTAGTGGCAATTTAAGCTCCTGAGCTGATTGTTGAATGTATTAACCATTACAATTTGAACACTAAACAAATTTTGTTGCCAGATCATTTAGTTTTGATCTCAATAGACTGGCAAAATGTAGTCAATTACCTCTGGATTCCAGAGCGAGAAGAATTTTTTGGATTAATAATAGGAGGAGCTATGTCTGAGTTCTCCTTGAAGAAGATGGTTTGGCGGAAGGAAATTATGAGGTCTTAGTTCTAAAAGCCACAAGGAGCTAAGAGTAAGCTTCCTAAGACCCTTTTTGGCATTGATCTCAAACCTGAAATCATGGACATTTTTAGTTATTTTGCATCAGTTGAAAGGTGAGGTAGAAGCACTCAATTTTATAGAAAATATTTCTTTTTAGTGCAAATCATCCATTCAGACACACATTATGTTGATTGGGTGTATGAGGTAAGTGAACATCTGTCTAGAGCTCTCAGTGCTGCAAAGTTCTACAATACCTTCTACATGTCCTCTTTCCTGATTTATATGTTGGATTCTCTACAATTGTGGTAGGGCCTTCCTAGAATAGAGGATTTTCCTGATGATGTAAAAAGTTATGAATTTTATCCATGCTTGTAGTTATAGAATAGCTATGCAGAGTATGTCAGAGTTAATAACTCTTTTACAATGAGGATTTGTAGGGAGCTACAAGGATGCCTAGAGATGAGGTTTAGCCCAAAAGTGATGGCAACCATTAGCTAGTTTAGTAGCTACTTTATTCAATTCTCATTCTTCTTGTATTTACATCTTGCAGCTTTTGATGAATTTCCTCTAAAGCTGCCCAAATACCCAAGCAACATGATCGTGTTCATAGACATTGTGAGACAAGCTATCCAAGTGAATGTGTTGAGCACCAATTTAAGGAAGAAGGAGTATGAGTTCCCCATGAAGGTCAGGGCTTACAGTTGTGATTCTTGATCTAATGCCAAAAAAATGCTCAAGGCATTCAAGAATAAGTACAAATTGGAGGAATATGAGGTTGTGAGGCCCATGTTTGACCCAAATGGATATGCAAGACAGGTGCTTTAAATCGAGAGTGTGATCAAGCATGTCACCACTCTAGAGGATTATTGGGCAGACTACAATGATAAGTTAGAAAGGCAAGATTGTGCATTCACCAAACTCATGGCAGAACAAATAAAGACATATGGCATTGATCTCAATGTAGAAGGATTGGAGGATAATGGTCAAAATATGTATAGCAATATATATTTGACTAAATTAAGGGGAATTCCTATCAGTTCTAATGCATATGTGGATGTGGAAGAGAATCTCAATATCATGATGGCTAGGATAATCAAGAGAACTAGAAAATGGGTAGAGTGGACAACTAGAGAGATCTAGAGTAAGGGTGCAGCCACTCAAGCTTCTCCAACAACTGCAATGGCTACTTCATCTTACAGTTCTATAGTGGGAGTGACCATAGCTTCCACCCAAGGACAAACTCAAACTATGGGTGGAGGTGATCAACCCCCAGAAAAGAATGTTCCTATAGCCCAAACATGTCATGATGGTTCCTTGCCAATTATGGGAACCTAGACTGGTACTAAATAGAAGAAAGTAGAAGAACCAAAGAACAATGCCCCTACTCCAATACCTTCCCCACATACTACTCTTGTTCCATCTCCTCACACCACCTCTATTCCTTCTTCGCATACCACTCCAATCCCATCTCCTCATCATAGCCCTTTGCCATCAGGAAGTGCTTCACTTTTGAAGCCAGGTGCTTCCCCTATATAGATAGTAGACCTAGGGGATGGAAAAAGTAGCAATAGTGAGTCCACTAAATCAAATGAAGGGACTAAGAAGACTTCAGAGATGGAGAAGAGCCAGGCTTCTTCTAGACTTATCTCCAAGGATTCAAAGAATTCTTTCTATTCAATTGTTGTAACCATGACTCCAGTAAAAAAGAAATTTTTTAGCGTTGAATCACTTGGAATAGCTTCTAAAGTGATAGGAACTGATTCTTGGTTAGTAGATACTTTGGAAAGGAAAAGAAAGAGAAATGATGAAAGACACTATATCCCTCATGGTTCATTCTGGGACTACATTAGCAAAAGTCAAGAAGCAAAAGACTTTGCCAATACTTGGGAAAGATCTAGAAATAGGGCACCTAACAATGGAAATAGCTAAGACAAAAAAAGGAGGGAGAATTGAAGATATGATGCCTAATGATTTTACTCTACTTTTGATCAATCTTGGAGAAGACAAGCATGATACAAAGGTTGGCTTGTGGAGATCGAGTAATGAAGTGATAGAAGGAAAATTGGAGAGTCTCAAATTGTCAAAGATCAAGATGAAAGTAGAGATAGAAGAATTGAACAAATTTATTAGGTAACTAGTCACTCCACTAGCAACTATTTCTTGTATGTTTGTAACTTAGACTCCTAGTGTAGCTAAAGTGCAAACTCTCATTTCCCAACTCTATGAAGATAGGCATTATGGCCAGATTGGTAGAAAATGGATTGAGAAACTTAAATCAGAAGGATTTTCCCTCATAGATCAAGTTGGAAATGTTATCCTCAAATTGGGGATAGAAAAGGATAATTTATTGTCCAATAGTAATACTCTAGCTGGAGAAAGGATCAGATGTGATGACTGCATCTCCCTCTTAAAGATGATCATCCAAATGAAAGCAAAGGAAGTAGTTGAATCAAAGCTTCAAAGTATGCAATTCAAGCTAGAAATGATCCAAGTGGCTAAGAAGGGACTCAAAGAAATAGAGAGTAAAGTAAAGATGACTCAAGATAGGGGATTTGAGCTTATGAGAGGGCTACACACTAATTCTCAAACTAGTGGTCAAGGAAAGGATCTCATTAGAGTGGAAGTGATGAAAAGTAACTTCTCTACTTTTTTGGATAATCTGTTTATAATAACTTCTAGTAGCTAGAATAGAACTACAAAACTCTAGACACTCAATGGATGGATACATGTGGCCGTGGAGGAGTTTCCAAATCAGTTGAATGTTGTAGAGGAGTTGGCAAGGGAACATGAAAAATGGATTTTGAGATTCACTAATATACACATGCCCAACCATGAAGAGCTAATCCTAATAATGGTTGCTGCTAAGGCATACAAGATAAAAACTTAAAAGGGGAAGAAGTCTAAGTGATTCATATTATGCCCCCTTTTTGTTTCTTTTGTAATTTTGTAATATGATAAATTGGCACCTTGCCATTTGTCATCCCCAAAAGATGAATCGATTAAACTTTCATTGTAACGATCATCTCAAAAACTCTATATGTATGAATTGAAAAGATTAATGAAAGGTTGACAAATTTTTGGTATGAAGTACTTCTTGTTGCAGAGATAATCGAATAGTATTTTATATCAAACATTTTTTTGTTCCAGTTAGCATTGTATTTAGTTTACATTTTCTTTTTTGTTTAAATTGGAACAAGGGAAGAATAGAATTCTACCTCCCTTATTTTGAGATAATAGTTGAATGTGATAAGTATTGTTATAGTTCATTTGAAGAGGAAATCCTTCTAGCATTTCTAATTTATTAGTCATAGTTTAGATTTGAATTAGCTTAGTTTGGCATTCGTTAATTATGTGGATGAAATTATGGATTCATACGATGTGTGGATGCATAAATATGTTTTAGTGCTGAGAAAATTAAATCTACTTGAGTTGGATTTTATTTAGGTCTAACTTAGTTATCCTTCTAATATTCTCGAGTTAAGAACATACCCCAAAGTAGTTTAGGAAGACAATAGAATTCATTGCAAATCTATTTCAGGGAGTTGTACCTACCAATTCAGAGGAAAGCTAAAACATGCATAAGGAGCTTTCCAATTGTTTGTGATCAGATGTTGTTCTAAATTGGGCATTAAAGAGTAATAATCTTAAAGAAAAAATCTATTTACCAACACCTTAACAATGGGTTCACTCTTGTTCTACAAAATTTGGAAAGCCCTCCTCTTAGATACAAATCTATTGTTGAACTCTTTCATTTATTTTGAAATTTTCTTCTTACTTAACTCAAGCATGATTTGGCTATGTGTACCCTCTCTGATTTTCCTCTCAGTTATTAATGCATATATCCATTTTCCATCAAATCTACCATAAATATCATTGGGTATCATATTCCCTAACTCTAATGGTGTGTGCTTAAAATTTCCCTTCATGTGTAACATTTCTTTCTCTAGTTTGTTCTTATCTTCTTCACTTAATTTATCATATTTTACAAATTGAAATCTAGACAACCTAACACTTCCCCTTATGTTTTTAAATACCTCATCAATAGATTGGGGATTTTTATGCATTTCTACATTAAATGGACTCAAATTGACCGAATCATTATTCTCCTCATCTTCTTCATCTTCCTTAAGCATTATGAGCTTTCTCCTTGGTTTCTTGACCAATTTTCTTGGCTCTGCCTCATCAAAGGCATCTGTTCTTTTTCTTGGGATTTTTCTTTGGATTGAATTTTCTTGACAACTATAGCTATGGTTGACCTTTTCCTTTTCCTAGTCATAATCTATGTGAAAAGTGAAGGCTCAAGTTCCTTCTTTCATTTTCTACCTTGACGCTTAGCACTAATAATCTCTTTTCCATTTTTCTTGGCTTCCCCTCCTTCATCTCCATGTTCCTCCTCATCTTCACTTGATAAGTCTTCACCTTTACCTTCAATAATTTGTAAAGGCATGTCTCACTCTGCTCCTCCCAAAACTTTCCCCAAGTTCTCAATCATAGCCCTTCTTTTCTTATTTAGTTCAGGAGCTTTAATTTGAACAATAATCTTTACCTTTTCCAACTCATACCAGTCAAATGGCTCAACATTCTTATCCAACAATCTTTGTTGTGACTTCATCAATTTTTACCTCATAAGGTACATGTCTCAACTATGAAACCCTAGATAAAACTACTTGTGCATAAGTGAAATCAATGTTTACCAAGAAATATATATCATCATAATATTGATCTAAAAGGGCTTGTGGTATCTTGAACCTATTATTTATTTTCATTTTAAATTATTCAAATTAACCATCCATAATGGTCTCAGAATTGTCACTCATTTGATTTATGAATTCACACTACAAAATTTGAGGTCAAATTGTAATAGTAATTTGTGATGGCATTGTAAGTTGTGATGATTTTAATCTTTTTTTTTTGCAATTTTCCCCAACGTCATTGTAATACTAATGTTGGCACTGTAATTGGGATGCTTGCATGAGTATAAACCAAAAAAAAATGTCATAAATCATTCCCATTTGTTTTGATTATGAAGAGTTATGCATGAAAGAGGATGGAGAGCTCTGAATAGTATCATACCCTTGTAATCTCTGCATTTTGTTTTCATTCCCTTTCTCTATGATTTTGTTCATGTGCCCTTGTGATCTCTACATTTCATTGTTGTACCCTTTCTCTATGATTTCATTGCCATGCCCTTGCTTTATGATTTTGTTGTTGTATCATGCCCTTGTAATATTCATGGCCTTCCTCTATAGTTTCATTTTCATGTTGTGTCCTTGTATTTCCATGCCATTCCCTTGCTCTATGATTTCATTTCTGTGTCTTTTCTCTATGATTTTATTCAAGGGCTATGTAAATGTTCTTTTGTTTTCCTTCTAAATAGGTATCTCTTTATATTTCCTTCTAAACATTTCAATATTAGAAATCTTTTTTAAGATTCTTATTTCATCTTAGCACAACAAAAAAATGATCCACCTGCATACATATTCCAAAATCCAAATAATAAAATAATAAAACTCACTCAACCTATGCTAAGTGACTTATCTCAAGATCCTACACAAAAATAATGTAGACTAGGAAAAATAAGCAAATTTCAGAAGAAATTTTACAAAAACATATCATAGCAAATATTTTTAGAAGGAAACTAGCCATAACCTAGTTAAATGGGTCTAGTTGTTGATTAGTTGGGTTGATCATTAATTCCTATAGAAATATCATCAAATTAGGTACAATAAAACAAATAGTTAGTTGTTCCCAACTAGTAGGATCAAATATAGTTTTCCAAGGTGATAAAATTGCATATGCAAATGCATCACTTGCATGTAGGCATGAAGATGATTCCCCAATTTATAATGAATGGTTTAATATAAAGGCTCCATACATTGGCCAAACAATGGAAGCCATGGATGTAACCATACATTTATTGGCACACTCTCCCTATGAGAATCCAAAGTATGTACAATTGCTATTAATTTAGGCATCACTATGTGATCTAGAATGTTATGAAGTACTAAAGCTAGTAGTAACTTATCCCGTGTGTCTAGAAAATGAAGCATAGGTTTAGGGTCCCTTGGCTCCCAAGAATTTGTAGTTGCTATTCTCACTATTGGAATAATAAATTTAGTCAATAGTTGAGTGTAAGGATGTTAGAAAAAATAGTCCAAAAAGATAAGTGAGAGGGGGGTAGAAGGGAAGGTTGATTGGTTATCCAAAAATTAAAACATTTATCTTCCTTAAACAAACTTAACCATTTAACCAAGGTAAATAGCAACCATAATAAAATGCACATAGACAATTACACCAAATATGTTGACTAGGGAAACTGTTGATCAAAGGGAAAAGCTTGGTGGAAATGATGCCCACAAGATGATGTACTAATATAAATATTCCTTTCTAGAGGATGGACCCTACTAGGATTCTATTACAACATTTCATACAATGAGTCCCTATTAGGATACTTTAAATCCTTTTTAGGAGATTCCAACCCTGTTAGGAGTTGTGGTACAATATATGCAAGAAGAGCCTACTACTTAAATAAGTAATTTACTATTATCTTCCTCTTTCCTTTTTTCTATCAACCAAACCAGTCACTATTATACCTTTTAGACCAAGTCATAAACCTCAAATCCAAATATCAAAGCTCGAATCACTTAGCAAAACCTTGGCAATGAAGTTTCCTTCACTTCTACACTACTTTGCTCAACTTTGCATTTTGCACTCTCTGCAACTTATCATTAATCATAAAACAATATCATTCATTTTCCATGATAAAAGAAAATATTATTCCTTTATACAAAGTCCTCAAAACATTTTCTTGAGTCAGATGTTAGACTTTCTTTATTAATTATTATATGACCACATTAAGAACATGTTACACTTAGTGATAACATTAATCTTTTGCCTTGCAACTTGAATGATTTTTCATACATGCAATGTTATGAATAGAAATCTTAGCCACATCCCACCAACATGTCTTCTTTATGTCCTCAACCTCAATTCTTAGAATATCAACTCTAATAAGAGATATAACAAGTTTACCAAAACATGCCTCTATAAACTCTATCTTAGAATAGACATCACCAAAACTCTCATAATTTTTTATATACTTATCCTTTCTTATTTTTATGTTAACTACACATACCAGATACTCAAAGTATCTCCTATAACCTTAAATGGTTAGAGTACTCAACTATCCATCTATAACAACTTGATCTTTCTGTTGATCTTCTATTAGCTACCACAGAAAAATTGTTATGTTGACATCAATGACAGACTCAGTCATGAATGTAACATATCATCATAGTAACATATATACAATACTCCCCCATAGGAATATCATTAAAATTCATACTTGCAACCAATCTTCTAATAATCTCCCCCTTTGGCTTTGATGGAAACATAGATGAAAAACATCTAGTTCCAAGAATACCAACAAAAGAATGTTAATCTTCTTTTCCAAATCCTCTTCATCAATCATTCTCCCCCTGATATATCTCAATATGCTTTCTATCAAACTATCATTCCATGTTATTTCTCATGTAATACTTCTCCCTCGACATAATTTTTTTCATACAATATTCTCCCCCATTGACATTAATGTCAAAGTTTTTCAACAACCAACATCTCTGCATCAAACTCTATAAAAACTGACACCTACTAGCTTGAGTGTCAAAAGAAACTATTCAAAACAACATTATTCAAGAGTCCTAAATGACTCTGTCCATCACAGATACTCCCCTATATAGGAAACATCAACATTTAGTCCAAACAAACTTTAAGAATTTGCCTAAGGGTAAAATTCACCCAAGAACTAAGAACTCAAACACAAGCACAACTATAGACCAAAAACGGAGAGAGTATGATCAAAATAATAATGTATTCAATAACTTGATGCATAAGAGTACACTAGGAGTGCCTGAATATAAAGGCCTCAAGAGAGCTTCTAGAATGCATAGAAGTTAGCACCATGAAGTGTCATACAACCAAGCACATGTCCACCAGATATGGATTATCCTCCATTAAGCATGAAAGTAAGTGCGGTGATGAGAGGATAAGCCTACAAGGGTGGGACACACAAAATAGTGTTGTAGACACCATGTGCTCAAATAGAGTTGCATACTCCTATGTTGTCTACATGACAACTCACAAGGTGTGCAAACTCCTAAGTGTCTCACGAATAAAAATAATAAAATAATGCAATATAATTAAATAATGCATTAACCTAGGTAAACTTAAGTAAGTGTAAATAGTAAAGTACTAATTTACACCAACACCCCCCCTTAAGTGCAACTTAGGGGAATGCCTTTAAGCTTAAAAACTAGGATGAAGATGCAAAATGGGTCCTAGCTACTAGGCCATGTTAGGTACCAATGTACATAATGAAATGTAATCTCCCATAAAGCGGGGAAAGAGGGAAAATGTCATGGGAAAAACCCTCCCCCAAAAAGAGAGATAAAAGAGGATGCATCGATGGATGGAGTAATCAAGACCCCCCCATTACGACATACATCCAATATATACAAAAGAGAATAAGAGAAGGAAGAGAGACAAAATAGGCTCCTCCTCAAAAAGAAGAATGCCAACAAGTGAAAACTCCTCTGATGAAGAAGCTAGTCCAAGAATGCAGAAAGGTGTTCCTCCCCTTAGGAAGAAACAATGCCCAAGGTACAGTCCTGAAGATGTATGCTGGCCCTAAAACATGCTCAAGTATCCCCGTACTGATGCTGAAGTTCACCCCTTCCAACTGTGCTAAAAAAAATGAATGCAAATTGGGCAAGGATGTCTGTTGAACCTATTCCACTGAACCATCTGTCTCCTCTACTGACAAGGAGCCCTCCACTAATTTTTGTTCATAAGGATTCACAATCATGCCAACCTATTTAGATTGATCATGTAGAGAATATACATGAGGGTTAGAGTGAGCCCTCGCAACAACTATAGAAGAATCATCATCAATGAGAAGATGTAAGTCCTCAAGTCTGTCTCCCAAGTCAAATGATGTTGGAGCTGGAAGATGAGATGTACCATGCTGAGATAGACCTTTCACTATGGCAATGTAAGCTCATGGACTGGATTGATGTGACCTCTCACTGCAACTGTCGATAGAACCCCACGTGTCTAAACTTGTTGAAGCATTATCACTGGTGTCACTATTAGTTTCTACTGTGTATGATGTGTGAAGAGGAGTAGAGGATAAGCTGGGAGAACTTTCCTCAAAGTGAACGTCCTTCTCCACAAAAATCTCATGAGTCTCTAGATCTAGAAGTCTATATGCCTTCACACCATCTTCATAACCAATGAAAGTACAAGTCTGAGATGTTTGTGCCTTGCGACCCCTGGAAGATCTCTTTGCCCATGTAGGACAACCAAAGACTCTGAAGTGTGTCACAATAGGTTTTTATCCTCACCATGCCTCAAAAGGAGTTTTTCCATCTAAGGTTGGATGAGGAGAATGATTAAGAATGTAAGTGGCAGTGGAGATTGCTTCGACTTCTAATGATGGATCGAGAGACTTGGCATGAATCATGCAACTTGTCATAGACTTTAGAGTTCTAATCCTCAATGCTGCAACATCTATCTTTTGTGGACTGGATGCTGAAGGAGTCTAAAGATCAATTCCCTCATGTCTACAAAGATCCTTAAGTCTTTTGTTCACATCCATGTTTCCATTGTCCATTCGGAGTACTATGATGGCCTTTCTGGATTTTCATTCTACATGAACCTTGAAGTCTAGAAATGCATCCAAAACTTCATTCTTACTATGCAAAAAGTAGACCCAAGTGAACCTTGAAAAGTCATCAATAAAAGTGAGTATGTAGCAACCTTGGCTGAATGCAAAAGGACCTACTAATACCATGTGAACCATTTGAAGAACACTTGTTGCTCTAGAAGAATTTCCTCTTTGGAACTTCCCCTCTAGATGCATATCCACTAAATCTAATGAACATTTACCCATAGAAAATTTGATTTGATGTAGACCTTTGACCATTTGGTATGTGCAAAGTTACTAAAGATAGCAGTAGTCAAGGTGACCAAATTGCTCATGCCTAAAGTTGATGTTTGAATTAGAGTGAGTTAACAAGGCTTGAGAAGAAATCTTAGGCACAAAATGGGAGAAGGAATAAAGCCTCCTATCATCATTGACTTTCCCAACTGCTACCAATGAATCATCTTTGAGACTTCACACCATCACTGAATCAGAAAGGAACTCAACCTTATGACCATCTCCAAGGTGAGTAATTTGGTAAACTGATAGGAGATTAGAGCTTAGATTTGGAACATAGAGAACATCTTTGAATTCCCCATCTTCCATTTCAACATGTCCTTTCCCTTCAACTTCCATTTTTGCATCATCTCCCATGAAGATGCATGGCACCTTTGACTGCTTCAATGAAGAAAAGTCTTCCCTTGAAGAACCCATGTGGTAAGAGGCACCTGAGTCAAGTATCCATTTTGAAGAAGAACTTGATTTTTCCATAAGTTCTTGACCTTTACCCTTCTAAGAGGTTGGAGTAGAATCCTTGGAAGTACCTGGCACTTGAATCATGTTCTTCTTGAGTAAATTTTCTAACTCATCGATTCTTTTTCTTTTGCAATGATGCTCGTCATGATTTGGCTTTTTGCAATATGCACAAAATATTTTTTCCTTCTTGTCATTACTTCCTTTCTTGTTTGAAGAAGAACCACCTTGTTGAGAGGAGTCGTGTTATGTCTCAGATTGTGTTTTCTACTTCCATTGCTTCTTCTTGTTGTTGCTTTTCCCCCCTTGACTAGATGTATGATCATCACGAGCTACTAAGGCTTTGGTCTTAGATGACTTGAGAAGTCCAAAATCCACCAAGTGAGATTGTTGAACAATCGACATGTCTACAAATCCATCAAAGGAAGGTTTTTGGTAAGTAGATCCCATGGTCAACTTGTGAGTATTAAAACTTGAAACAAGGTTGGTGTAGTCAAAAGGTAGCCACTTCAGAATGTGATGTATTAACCTATCATCCTTCATGGGATTTCCACAATCTTTTAGAAGTTCCCTATACTCATTGACTTTGATGATATAATCTTGAATTGTGTCATAATTTTTAGGATCTAAGAGAAGTAGATCATCCTCAATCTAAAATCCCTTTTCTTCATCCACTTTACCATACAACTATTCAAGTTTGTCCCAAGCTTCTTTAGAGTTAGAATAGTTTTTAATGTGGAAGAGAAGATCACTATGTACACAACTTCTAATTACACCTAAAGCTTGTTGGTCTTGTCTTTTCCAATCAATGAGTTCTTTAGCATCATTAGGTTGGGTAATTGTACCATCAACATATAAACTATATCATTTTTCCATTAATCTACTCCATGCAATATCTTTCCAAGTAGCATAGTTGCATGAAGTTAGAGGAGGACATTTAAAACCCATGATGCAGAAATGAAAGAGCACAAAATAGAGACACAAGAACACTATACACCCCCCCCCCCCACTTTTCACTCAATCAAAAGACCCCCCCAAAAAAGATGCTTTGGCACTTTATAAGTAGTGTGTTTACAATGAGCCACTTGTCAAAATGAACAAAGTGGACTTTCTAATTTTTCTGTTACAACTGCCTTATAAGGCTTAAATCTATCACTTAAGCACTGTAGCTTATTTTTACAACAATTCTGAAAAAGAATCAAAGCTTTACAATGCCAAAGAAGGCCTAATTCTGAAAGTGAGAAATTGGTCCACACAACCCTAGAATCTAACTTCAGATCTAGAAAGTAGATTAAAAAAATATGCACTTTCAAAAAAAATGGAACCTAAAAAAGTGACCAGATGTGCCCATACGGAGCTTCTGAAATTGTAAAATGTAGGATTATGTAGGTACAATCACCAAAAAATGCAATTTCTGCAAAATTTGTGCACCAAAACTAGAAAACAACACCACCACTAGAAAATTTAGGAAATTCTACCTAATTTCAAAAAAATTGCATCTGAATCAAAGTTCAGATGTCCAAGTTATGAGCTCACAAAGTCAGACTGCCAAACTGAAAAGCAATCTGAAGAGGGGTCTATAGGAGAAACTGAGAGTTTAAATTTGGAGATCAAACAGCTGTTAATGTAGTTTAAAAATGCTTGGGAATGATGTTCAAATAGGCGTCAAATTTAACCAGGAAAAAAGATGACATCATGCAAGAAAAATGCATTGGATGACGTGGTAGCTGGTTGTGATTTATGTACCATATGGATTGTATGGAAAAAATGATGGGTAATGCCAAATTAGATGCTGACATGTTTGGTTGATGCAGATCACTGTGTTGTCAGGTGACCGTGTCTGCGACGTATGTGGATTTGCTGCGTGGCCATTGGGAATGTGACTGGGCTGTCACAGTTTGTAGCAGTAGCCAGAATGGTAGTTTGAGACACCGTTGACTGTCAGAGATGTGGCATTTAGTCCCACATTGGTGGGAGCAGGTAAGTCTATATAATTTATAATGAGCTACCATAGACTTTAAAATAGAGCACTGTGCTGGAATCGTTGTTTCCACCACCGGTAGATCAAGCCGGTGGATGGAGAGGTCACCGGTGGATTAGGGACCGCCAGTTATTTTTTGGCCGGTGTGGGCAATGTGATTGCTGGTCGATCCTCCTGTCAAAAAATTTGTGTAGGGCATTGGTCACGGTGTTATTGTCAAATTTTGAGCACTATCCACCGGTAGTAATTTTGATGTCAAAATTAGATGGTAATGCTCGATTAAATAAAGGTCCGTAGAACAATTAAATAAGCCCTGCAAAATATTATAAAATGCCACCAACAATAACAAAGCTGAGCTGGGATGTGATGACCCGGTTTGACAATTTTTTTCCCTCTATCTGAACAATTTAAAATATTCCAAAAATTCCAAAAATATTGAATTCAAAAAATTAATATAGAGAAAAATAAATGCAGACCTGAGAAAAAAATTAATCAGATCAATTAATTAGATCATACCCGATTGCAAATTAGTGCCTTCAGGTGTTGATTTGCAAAAAAAAATTTCTTCATGGTCAACTTTGAGCCAAAGTAGGCGTGCTTATAGTCAATTTTCATCGATTTAGCATTTCAGATGCAATGGAGAGGGCAGATTTGATGTTGGATGCTCCCAATTTCTGCAACACTCTAGATTCAAGCTAAGGTGATGAAGCAAGAGGTCTTGAATGACTTGTGATGAGAAAATCTCCAAGCTCTGATACCATGTAAGAATTTTCCTAAGGGAAAAATTCACCCAAGAACTAAGAACTCAAACACAAGCACAACTGTAGACCAAAAATGGAGAGAGTATGATCAGAATAACAATGTATTCAATAACTTGATGCATAAGAGTACACTAGGAGTGCCTAAATATAAAGGCCTCAGGAGAGCTTCTAGAATGCATAGAAGTTAGCACCATGAAGTGTCATACAACCAAGAACATGTCCACCAGATATGGATTATCTTCCATTAAGCACGAAAGTAAGTACGGTGATGAGAGGATAAGCCTACAAGGGTGGGACATGCAAAACAGTGTTGTAGACACCATGTGCTCAAATAGAGTTGCATACTCTTGTGTTGTCTACATGAAAACTCACAAGGTGTGCAAACTCCTAAGTGTCTCACAAATAAAAATAATAAAATAATGCAATATAATTAAATAATGCATTAACCTAAGTAAACTTAAGTAAGTGTAAATAGTAAAGTACTAATTTACACCAACACAAACAATGGTGCTCTGTTACCCTGGACTGATGCACTTTTATATCTTCTACTCTAATGGAGGAAGGGGCATAACCCCAAGCATACCTTGCAAATACTCAAAAGTCTCTTTAGGAAGAGGCTTACTAAATATATGTGCAGTCTTCTCTTTAGTGCTCATATACTCCAATCTGGTTTCCTTTTCTATGTACAACTTTCCCTATAGAAATGTACTTGGTCTTAGAATGCAATACTAGATTCTTAGATAGATTTACCATGCTTTTTTCATCGCAATATATGGCAATAGGTTGACTGATTTTTATCCTTATATCCTTTAGCATTTTCTTCATCCAAATAAGTTGATTGCAATTTTTTGTTATTGCAACATACTCTACTTCAGCTATACTTTGAAATGTAAAATCTTGCTTCTTGCTTAACCAATAAACCAATCTTCCTGCAAGAAAAAAATCTCCACCACTAGTGCTCTTTTTGTCATCCATACTACCTGCCCAGTCTACATTAGTATAAGAACTTAGAGTAAAATCATTAGATCTATCATACCATAATCAAAACTCTGATGTTCCTTTTAGATATCTAAATATCCTATTTATTGTCACGTAATGTACTTCTCTAGGATCATCCTAGAGTCTTGCAACAATTCCAACTACATTTTCTATATCTGGCCTTGTATGAGTCAGATGTTGCAATTCTCCAATCATAGATCTGTACTTTTTCTACTTAATAGTAGGTATCTCATCCTTTGTAGATAACTTGTGTCTAGCTACCATAGGTGTTCCAATGGGTTTACATGCTTCCAATCCAAACCTTTATAGTAAATCCTTCAAGTAATTAGTCTAAGAAATAAAGATTCCTTCTTTATTTTGTATAATATGCAATCTTAGAAAATATTTCATCTCTCCTATCATACTCATTTCAAATTTTTTCTTCATTTCTTTAGAATTTTTATTGATTTCCTCATAATTTCCTCCAAATATGATATGATCAAATTTTTTTACCAAAATCATTAAACCATCATCAATTTCTTTCCAACATAGATTACTATTTGCCATACCTTTTCTATATCTAAGTTTTGTCAAATGTTTGTCCAACCTTGCATACTAGGTTTTGGGTGCTTGCTTCAATCCATACAATGCTTTCCTTAGTCGACATACTATGTCCTTGTCATCTATCAAAGGACATCCTTCAAGCTATTCAATGTATACCTCTTCTTCAAGTTCTCAATTTAGAAATGTTGACTTGACATCCATCTAATATACTTTGAATTTATTCTATGTTGCATAGGCTAAGAATAGTCTTACTGCTTCTCTAGCCATTGGAGCATAGGTCTCCTCATAATCTATTCCTTCTTTCTATGAGTAACCTTTACATACCAATCTTGATATGTTCCTTAAAAATTCTCCTTGCTCATTCATCTTATTTCTAAATACCCATTTAGTTCCTATCACATTCTTGTTTGCTAGTCTAGGAACCAATACCCACATCTCATTCTTTACTATCTAATCCAATTCCTCTTTCATAGCTTGTTTCTAATGATCATCTATATTCTTAGGCTCAACTTGAGATATCAAGCATAGTTCTTCATTGACTCTACTTCTTGTCATCACTCTTTCATCTTCACTTTCGATGATCTATTTAGATGGGTGATTCTTTATCATATTCTTTCCTAAAGTAGGAGTTGCTATCTCAACTCTTGGCTCTGCTAAAGGTTTTGAGTTGTGTTTCTTCCTTGGCTCTCCTTCATTCTTCACATCATTGTTAGTCTCAAGAAATACTTCATCATTTAAATTGTAATCAACTATGCTCTATTGTATTTTGAATTTATCATCAATTCACACATTTGTACTTTCCATAATAGTCTTAGTTCTCTAATTATAACATATATAAGCCTTTCTTTTAAATGAATAACCAAGAAACATACATTAATCACTTCTAGCATCAAACTTACCAATATCATCATCTCCTTTGATATAACATTTACTCCCAAAAATTATGAAATACTTAATTGTAGGTGAGTGACCAAATCATAGTTCATAAGGGGTCTTGTTTGTGTCCTTTCTATCTTGCACTCTATTCATAGTGTAGACTAGTATATTCATATCTTCTCTCCAAAATGTCTTGGATACATCATTCTCCACTAACATAGCTCTTGCAACTTCTATAACTGACTTGTTCCTTCTCTTTGCAATGTCATTCTATTCAGGGGTCTTCAACTCATCTCTTTCTTCTACTGATCTTTATTCTTCAATCTTATTCCCATTCTATGAATCATTTCTAATGATAACTTCCACATTTTCATGGTTATCCTTTGAATCTACCAAAGCTATCTCTTCTAATACTTTCTTTTCCTTCACCAATTCAAGCTCATTAACATCACAATCATTCAAGAATCTTTCCATACTTGCTTTGAATTCTACATCTTCGTTAGAAAGAAAACACTTTCTATATTTTCTTACTCTATTAGGGCATGTTGATGCATAATGAACAAACTCATTACATATCCAACAAGAAAAAATTTCCATGACTTCTTTTTCTCTTCTCATAAACAAATCAATACCTTCTATGATCTGCATGTCTTCATTAGATCTGAACTTATCTTTTCTTGTTCCTCTATCCATAAACTCAATGCTCAAATCAATACACAATTCTGATCTCTTACTAAGAAGCTCCATCTTCTAGGTGTCAAAATTTCCTCCATTAGATTTAGGACTATCTTTCTTGAACATATTCACCATGGATCTCCTTAAGTTGTTAAACTTTATCTTCAAGGACCTAATGCTCTGATACCAATTATTAGAAACAATAGTTCACCAAGATAACTGGGAGGGGGTGGGTGGGTGTGGAGGGTGTGTGAATCAATTACCCAAAAATTAAAACATTTATCTTCCTTAAAAAAACTTAACCATTCAACTAAAATAAACGACAACCATTGTAAAATGCACATAGACAATTACACTAGATATGTTGACTAGGGAAACCCTTGATTAGAGGGAAAACCCCAAGGGGAATGGTGCCCACAAGATGATGTACTAATATAAATATTGCTTGTTAGAGGATGGAACCTATTAGGATTCTAATACAATATTTAGTAAAATTAGTCCCTACGAGGAGACTTTGAGTCTTTTTTAGGAGATTCCAACCCTGTTAGGAGTTGTGGTATAGTATATGAAGAAGAGACCACTGTCCAAACATGTAATTTCAATTACAACAAGAGCTCACTACTCAAACAATTAATTTATTGTTATCTTCCTCTTTCCTTTGTTCTATTAACTAAACCAATCATTGTTAGACCTCTTAGACTAGGTCACAAATCTCAAATTTAAATGCCAAACCTTAGATCACTCAGCAAAACCTCAACAATGAATTTTCCTTCACTTCTACACTACTCTTCTCAACTTCACATTCCACACACTCTACTACTTATCATTTATCATAAAACCATATCATTCCTTTTCCATGATAAAGGAAAATTTCCTTTCTTTATACCAAGTCCTCAAAATAATTTCCTAAGTTGGGTGTTAGACCTTCTCAATTAATTATTATATGACCACATTAAGAACACGTTACACTTAACGACAACATTAATCTTCCACCTCAAAAATTTAATAACTTTCCATACACATAATACTATGATGAGAAAGCTTAGACACATCATCACTAACACATCTTCTTCATGTCCTCAACCTTGATTCTCAAAATATCAACTCTACTAAGAGATATAACAAGTTTACCAAAACATGCCTCTGTAAACTCTATCTTAGAATAGACATCACCAAAAATCTTAGAGCTTCTTCTATACTTATACTTTCTTCTTCCAACATTAACTACATCTACTAGATACTCAAAAGTATCTCCCATAACCTTGAGTGGTTAGAGTGCTCAGCTATTTGTCCATACCAACTTGATCTTTCCATTGATCTTCTATCAGATACCATAGAAAATTGCTATATTGACATCAATGACAAACTTAGTCATGAATGTAACATATCATCATAGTAACATATCTAGAATACCCCCCCATAGGAATATCATTAGCATTTATTCTTGCAACCAATCTTCTAACAAGGAGTTGAAGAAGCAAGTTTTTCTTCTATGTAAATACCATGATCACAAGGCTCATTTCCTTTGTAAAAGTGTCTACCAACATTACCTCTAAACTTGCCAACCTAGAGACACTCTTATAAGAAATTGATACTTTGGATCATCATAGGGAAACAAACACTCTTATAAGAAAATGCAGATGCAATACATGAAAAATTACACAACTTGTAGTTCTCTTGATATTTGGATTGTAAATTCTCAAAGACACTTGTAAGTGATTCCAATGGCATAGTACCTACTGCAACACTTTCCTAGATTCTATCCTATAGCTACCATAATATCCTTTATGTTGTCTAGTTTTTGTTTGTGCCATACAATCTCTTTCTAAAATTGTTCCTTTTGATTCTCTTTATAAAACCACTCCTTCACCTTCTCTCTCATGCCTTAAATTTTGATTATAAAACTTCTAAATATCTACCTCTACCATATCTAAACCAACTTCACATTGTTTTGTAACTCTGGCATAGGTTTTTTTATCATTGGTAGCTTTCATTTCAACATTCAATTTTTCAAGATTGGTCAACATCCTCACTTGCAGACCTCTCATGTCAAGCACTTTCTGTACTATTTCAACACCATGTTCTTGCTTCTAAGCTAACAATTTTTTAGGTACATTTTCTTGTAAAACATTAATTTTGTTGAACAATTGTAAACTCTTAGAAATTGTATTGTTGTTTTCATGTATGTATGTATGTATATATGTATGTGTATATATATATCTATGTATATATATGTACAAATGTATATATATGTATGTATGTATGTATATATACATGAGTATACATACAAACACATATATGTGTGTCTATGTATATATGTATGTATATATACAAAGATATCTTGTGGATTATGGATTGCAGATTATGGATTATAAACAAAAAAACCACGACATTAATTATTCCCCATTTTTTTTGATTGATTATGGAGAGTTGTACATGAAAGAGGGTGGAGAGCTCTAAACATTGGTGGAGATCAACAGATATTTAGGATTTTGTTGTCATTCCCTTTTGATCATTACATTTTGTTGTCGTGTCATGCCCTTTCTCTACAATTTTCTTCAAGGGGAGAAGAGGTACCTATGAAAATGTTCTTTTTTGTTTTCCCTTGTAAACATGTATCTCTTGTTGAAATATAATAGCTTTAGTCAAATTCAATGATAACTGATTATGATTATTATATACATATGTGCATATATGTATGTATATCAATTCACTATGTGAATTTCTTTACATGCATACACACTTGCATAGTACTTGTGCTAAATTAAATCAATCATTCATGTCTTGAATTTACACAAGAAATTATCCTTGCATTCAATTGAAACTATTCATACCAAATTAAGTACATGTAGAAATATTTACTTACAAATTATATTATCTCTAGGTCATTGAGTAAAGATCACATGCATAATATCATCTAGGTAATGATCAAATGCATTCACATTAACTCATAATAGGATCGAGTAGACGATCCATTTATGTTTATACAGATCAATGACTTAATATAAATCATGCTTGATTACATTGACTAAACTAATTACTACAAGGTTAATAATTATTTATATGAACAATCATGTCATGAATGGTGGTGTAGAGTACTAGGGCACTATTTTCAATTTTGGTTTAATGTTTTGGTTGTTCACCTAATCAGGCTAGGATAAATAGATCTTGGATGAAAAATCCATGGTTGTAATGAAAAGACACCTTCATGTATGCCTAGGTCACTTTGGGAAAAATTGGGTCTTTTTGAGTTTTCAGTAAAGATAGCCTAGGATTAGGGGTTTTTAGTTGTTTTTGAATAAGTTGGAACATTTTCCAAGTCTTAGAATTCAAAAATTGTGAAAATTGCAAAAGTTGCACTTTTTGTGTAAAATTACTAATTTGCAAAATTATATAAGTTGCTTAAAAATGCAACTTAGTTGAAAAGGAGTTGTAACTATTCTAAAAATAGTGGATTTGGTTTGGATGGATGTAGGAATGATATATACCTCATCTGTGAGGTCACAAAGGGAAGATTGTACAGATTGGGAGAAGTTGCAATAAGAGGTTTTTTAGTTTTGAAGCAATATTACTGGTTTCTTGTAATTTGTCCATATTGTACAGATTGGAAGGCATGATCAGATGATTGTTTGAGGAATTTTTTTTTTCATCTTTCTATTTCTTTTGGTTTCATAATTTTTTGTGGAGTTTCGTTCAAGTTATTCTATTTTTTGTACAGGAGGGTTTGTAGGACAACAATTTTGTGCAAGCTTCAAAGATGGGCCCATAGCTATGACTCTAGTAGTTGGTTTTTAATGGCCTCCTAGGGAATGAAAATTAGATGGGTCCTCTTAGTGATTCTATGGTTTCAATACTAGGTAATGTGTTTTTTCTATTTTTTCTAACTAGCCCTAGGTCAAGTGCCTATGAGGATTTGACCTTGTGAGAGTGTTGTTTGGAGTATAACAAGAGAAGGAGACCTATTGCAAGGCTAAGTGTTTGGAAGGAAATTGGAGGAATGTGAATAGACATTCTTGAGTGTTGGATGTGTTTCCATGACCCCACTTTCTCATAGCTTCTTTGTAATCCAATCTGAATTAGGTCAATTACAACTACATTGTTTACTAAAGGAAAGGGAGTCTTGGAGTGGAACTAAGTCTTGGCTTTGGGATTGGATATAGATCTAAAAAGGGTATCTGGAACCCTTTTTTTTTTTAAGGTTTGTTTGGGACTTTTGGAAGTTAGACACCAAAAACCTCTTAAAGAGGCCTAATAGGGCTACTAGGTGAATTTGGGTTTGATACATTGTGGAAGTGTGGGGATCAAACTAGTGATGTATTTTTTGTTATGTGGATGCCCAAAGTCCATTTCATGCCCTAGAACCATTGGAGAAAACCATTTTTTTGTTTTCATCATGTTGGCCTAGTTATGGGGATTAGGTCCTAAAGCCATAATTTTGATGAATTTGATCCTTAGATCATGGATTCTTGAAGAAGTTGGTAGTCTTGCTTTCTTCAGCACTTGGAGGATTTGAACTAGTTATAACCTTGTAAAAAGGTTTTGGATTTGGTAACTTTTTAATTTGGTGTTAGAGTGGGAAAGCCCATTTACACCTTTCTAGTTGTGCACTCTACATCAAATGGACATCAGACGTGTCCTCTTGTGACATGCTTTTTGGCTTTTTATTTTTTGAAACAATACTTATACCCAATTGAACAACCAAGAGAGGTATCAAAATAAATAAATGTCTTGCCCTTTGGTGTTAAGTTACTTCAAATATAAAGAGAAGACATTACTAATAATTATGTTCTGAAAATAGAAAAGACATTCATAGTCAAACCTATAAGAAATCTAACCACCTTCAACATCTCTTTATATTTCCCTTAGTGGGTGAATAGAGAAGATTTTCTTTATGTATATATATTTGTATATATATACATACACACATGCGCACACACATATAAAATAATAAAGCTCACTTGACCAAAAAAATAAAACTCACTCAACCCATGCTAAGTGAGTTACCTTAAAATCTTGCACATAAATAATGCAGACCAGGGAAAATGGGTTCAATTCGGAATAAATTTTACAAAAACATATCATAGCATATATTTTTAAAAAGAAAAAATCCATAACCTAGTTAAATGGGTCTAGTTGTTGATTAGCTGGGTTGATTACAAATTCTTGTAGAACTATCATTAGATTAGGTACAATAAAATGAACGATCAATTGCTATTAGCTAGTAGGATAAAATATTATTTTGCAAGGTGATAAAATTGCATTAGTAGATGTATGTATGTATGTATGTGTATATGTATATATGTATGTATGTATATGTATGTATTTATGTATGTATATACATATATACATATGTATATGTATATATATTCATATATACACACATACATGTGTGTGTCTATGTATGTATATATACAGAGAGATCCCTTGGATTATGGAGATTAGTGGAGATCTAGAATTTTTTTGTCATGCCCTTGTGATCTCTATATCTCATTGTCATGCCTTTGTGATCTTTGTATATGTATGTATGTACATATACACATATGTGTGTATGTATGTATATATACACATACATGTACATAAAGAGAACCTTCTTTAAATACTTTTTTTGGGGAAATATAAAGTGATACATGTTTAGAAGGAAAAGAAAAGAACATTTACATAGGTACCTCTTCTCCCCTTGAAGAAAATTGTAGAGCAAGGGCACAAAGATCACAAGGGCATGACATGACAATAAAATTGTAGAACAAGGATAGGGAGATCACAAGGGAACAACAAAAAAATGAAGAGATCACAAGGGAATAAAAATGAAATGTGGTGATCACAAGGGCATGACAACAAAATCCTAGATCTCCATGGATCTCCACCAATGACATAGAAATGAAATGTAGAGATCATAAAGAAATGACAAAAAAATGCAGTGATCACAAGGGCACAACAATGAAATATCCACCAACATTCAGAGCTCTCCACCTTGTTTCACACATATCTCTCCACAATCAATCAAAACAAATGGGTAATGATTTATGTCATTTTTTTCTTTTCTAATACACATGTAGGCATTACAATTGTGATACAAATGTTAGTATTGCAAAAATGTTGAGGAGAATTGAAAAAAAAACATGAAAATTCACAAATTACCCTACCATCATAATTTGACACTAAATGTTGTAGTGTTGTGTTAATTCTTTTTAAGAATTTCAGTTTGAAGATAGAAAAATCTATGGTTGAGCTTCCCACTATTGAAAGATAGTTATTAGATCTTGTGATTAAGTGAAAAGGAATAAGAAAGAAAATTTCTAATCAGATGAAGGATTGCAACAAGTATGATTCATTTGATCTTGGTAGTTGTATTAGCAAGAGAAGAGAAGATATTTCTAATGATATGTTTGGTTGTAGTAGTAAGTATCTACTAATACTATTAATTTGGTCATCACTATATGATCCAAAATGTTATGAAGTAGTGAATTTGGTAATAACTTCTTCCATGTCTCCATAAAATATAGCATAAGTTTAGGGTCCCTTGGTTTCTAAGAATTTTTAGTACCTATTCTCATTGCTAACAAGTGTTGACAAGTGTTGATAAGTGTTAGAACATCACCTAAGTGGTCTTTAGAACTTGAGTTACAATAGTGAGCCAACTTTGTGAAGATTGTTTGAATTTGGTATTGTAGCTAACTCTAGAAGGTAAATTATTGGATTGGTATACATATGAAATACATCATTTCATATCTAAGGAGAATAGATTGAATCATATCAAGAAATAAGTAGATGAGTGCAAATTAAGAAGGTTATGATCAGTATAAGGAAAACCAGAGACTTATCTATCATATCAAGGTGATCATTTTTATTCAAAGGTATCTTATTCAAAAATTTGAGTTGTAGATCAGAGATTAGCCAATGTTTCATCCTAACAAGTGCATTAGTCAAATCCTTTAACAAGGTGGGCTTAACAGTCTCTTTCCAAATTTCCTATCAGAGTGCATACTTCATTATATGTTGTAAATCCTTTCACAAGGTGGACCTAATAATCCTTATAATTTCTCCTAATAGGGTAGATCATGAGGAGTGATCAATTGTAAGCTTTAACAAGATAACTTTATACTGCAGTAATAAAGCTTGTGGGTATCATCCCCACCCTATTTCTAATTTCTATTTTGGAAGGTTTCTAGGTTACCAAATATTGTGTCAAGTGTTGTGAATGTTATATTTCTTTTAGTATTTAATTTATGCAATTAGATCATATTAAATGGTGAATGGTTAATTGGTGCATTAAAGTATAAGTTTTAATTGTTCTTGATTCACCCCCACCCCCACTCTCAGTCACCCATCCTATACTATATTTTCAATAATTGGTATCAGAGCATTGGTTCTCACATCAAAAATTTAGTAGATTGAGAAAAGATTGGAGGCAATAGAAGTATATAGATTGGAGAAAGCCATTGAAAATGAAAATTTGGATCTACAATTGGCCATAGATTAATTCAAGAGAATGAAGGAGCAACTCTCTAAATCCTAAAAAGAAGAAAATATCTTGTAGCACAGATGACTAATGATCTCTATATTGAAGACATTTATCAAGAAAGAACTTTAGATGAAGCTGATGCAACAATCAAAGATCTACTTGAAAAGAATCTTACCCTTTAGGAAAAAGTTAGAAAGTTGAAAAGAGAACAAGAAATTCAATCAACTAGGTTGTGTGAAGTCATGGAACAAAAGGACAAAGCCAAAGAAGAAATATAAGAAAAGGAAAATGAAATTAAGTAACTATCTCTTTAGCAAACAAATATGATTGATCAAATCAATGATGAAAAGCAAGAGCTTATCAACTTAAGGATAGAGAATGGAAGATTGCATAATGATCTTAGCATAGAGAAGTGAACCAATGAGATGATGATGAAATCTCAAGGAAGCATGAATCAGTTGAATGAGAAAAATCATTTTAGCCACAAAGGTAAAGAAGGATTAGGATACACAGAACAAGGTGAATCATCTTAGCAAGGAGCTCAAAAGAACAAAATGCCTACATATAAGAATTGTCGAAAGATAGGACATACATCAAACAAGTGTTGGAGAAATGATAAATCAAAGTTTAGTGGAAAGTGTTGCAATTGCAACAAACTAGGATATAGAGAAAGTGAATGCATAAAGAAACCTATGTTTGAAGGAAAGTATCATAATTGCAACAAAAAAGGGCACAAATATTTAGAATGCAAGACCAAGAAATGGAATCCTTCAAAACAAATTGTCAAAGCTATATTTGGTTGGGATTACAATATATGGTGTAGATGTCACTACAATAGTGAGTTTTGACACACTGGAGAAAATTGCATAAAACTCACACAAGGAAGATAGACACTACAAAGAGATGTTTTGTATGTATAAAACTTGGACATCTTGCCAAGAACTGTATCAACCAAGGAAGAGTTAAAGATGAAAAGAAAGTAAGGTCTGGAAATATTAGAAGTTAGATGAAAAAAAAATGGGTAAGGAAATATCCTAAGGATGAATATTAGAGTGATGAAAGTGTTGACACCCAAGTCAATGAGTTGGGTGACTCAACTATTTCAAACTAGTTACCCATAGAGATTAATAGAACTATGATTTAGAAGGAAATATCTCACATTAGTTCTAATGAGCAAGAAGAATATTATATCAGCATTCTAGATGCACAAGGATCACCAAGTTATGATGACAACTGAAGTGATGTCTTAGATACTACCAAGCATGGTTGAGTTACACAACCTTACTAAGTTTGGATACAGATACTGAGTTTATGACCCTATTAAGTTTTGATTTTAAACTGATACATCATAGTTCCTACCAGGTTCAAAGTTCCTTTCATTGAACTTCCTACTAAGTTAAGAGACCTTACCAAGTTGAAGGTGTCCTGTGAGTAGTGAAGACTTAGCCAAGTGGAGGAAATTCTATCACCAAGTGAAATATTGTATGATGCATTAATGGTGACTTTAAAATTGAATTTTGTTAAAAAGGGAAATCAAAGGTTATTATTTCATCACAACTTTTAATGCATAGAGAGTGAAAAGAATTTTAGAGCCCCCGAGCAATTCAAAGAAATTTTATCAAAGTTCTTTCCAACATTTGAAGTTTTACCAAGTTGTATGTCATCTTCTAGCAACAAAGTGAAGAAAGGTACGGAGATGATAGTTCAAGGAGTCGATTATAAAGCATTGACATTCAAACTAAGTTTGGTGATTTCTAAAGAAAGTGATCCAACTAAGGCACAATCTCAAATTGCTCCTAATGTACTCCTCATTCATGATATTTAGTCATATTATCATTTTTCAATTCAAGAGCTAGGAACCCTATAAATGAACAAGGCATTCAATGAGTTATGTGCAAATGGGAGCTTGAAAACTGACCACAAGCATTTGGAGACAAAAGCTTTAACACATATCATGTACATGCTAAAATATTTCTAAGGGAAATGGATTAGGTTAATCCTTAGTCAATTCTATGACATGTATTTTTGGTTGGACCAACCTATTCAGATCACCAAGAAGATGATACACACAATTATAGGGTTGTCATTGCTAAACAAGGCAAAAATCACCAAAACCCTAGGCCAGGTAGAACTAAGAAAGAGGACTCTTATTGAGTGGGATGGTAGAGGTGTGAATCTGAGTGGCGTAACTAACATGGAGATAAAGTTTGATGTCTATGTCATTGCCCACAAGATCTACAACTTGAGTATATTGAACAATGTTTCATATGAAGTTGTTGACCTAATGTTCAAAGTTGTGAAGAACAACTTATCTTTTGACCTTGTTGAGGTACAACTCAATCAACTCAACAAAAACATGGAGAGAATTTGGTCATAAAAGAATAATCCATGTAAGTTTGGATCTCTATTGACTTGTTTATTATTTTATATACAAAAGTTCTTTCCTTCTAAAGGAATTGTGGTTTAGAATAAGGATACACCAGTTTTCTATCAGATTAATGAATTCATAGCATAGATGGGTGATAATTTTTAAAGTGTAATGGATGCATATTTTGAAACTTTCAAAGAGAAAATGAAAAGAAAATATAGAATCCCTAAGAAACTTGGGGAAAATTATGAGAAATATATTTTTTTTTTGTGGATTCTGATAAAGTGCACATCCATGTAGTAAAGCCTAGAGTGCCATGGGTTAAGCCTCTTGGGTATGAGGTTAAGATAGATGACACAAGGGATATAATTGAGGCTCTTATGAATGAACTAGTAGACCCCCAAGGCACCATATTTTTGTGCCTATGAGGAAGTGAAGGCTAGGATCTCATCTTAGATCAAAATTCATCGAGCCATGAAGAAAGAAAGGAAATAAGTTGAGAAGATTCTCAAAGAAACCAATCTAGCTCTCCTCTTTTGTTGATAGAAGGTAAAGGAGATAGCATAGAGGATGAGGAAGTAGATGAAGAAATTATAGAGGGAGAAGAACCTGACGAGGAGGAACCACCTAAGAAGAAAGGAAAGGTTATCATAACCAGACCTTCAAATTCCTCCCCTATTGTATTCACTCAGAGACTTGATAAGTATAGGAAGAAACTAAAATTAGGTGAAGAAGAAGAAGATGAAGTAGTCTTTAAGAGGTCTTCCCCTACCTTCAAAGAAAGGCTATCAAGACTAGAAAGTGGAGGAGGCATGGGAGACTTCAAATTTCTTAAGTATGAGACAAGGAATAAGGAGGAGAAAATTTTTATTAAGGAAGCCCTAGTGGCTAAAATGGAAAAATGGAAGTACTCCCCAAAGGAACTGACAAAGCAAGTTCTTGATATCATACTAAAAATAGTAACACATAATTGGGATAATGCATTAATAATTTCCAAGGATGTTAGACAACCAACTCTCAGACAACTTATGTCGAGTCTATTTGATAAAGAAGTGGGAATGAAGGAAAGCTGACCCCTAGGTTCAATGCATTCATGATCCTATCAAAAAAAATTTAAGTAGTTGTAAAGTCTAACATAGTTGCATGGAAGAATATCTATGGGCTATGCAAACCTAGTAAACAAGTTGTGCAAATTGATGATGAAGAAGGTGTTGAGAAAGATGATGAAGAAATAAATGATGATGAAATTGATGATATTGACAATGTAGAAGGAGATGATGTATAGGATGAAGAGGGTCAAAAAGTAGTAGGAGGTGATCTTCCTAAAATTTAGAGTATTAAAAACTCAGACCCATATAAGATAGAAATAGATGTAATAGCTTCCCTCCCTCTCTCTAAGAAAATCCTTAGTGCCATGTAGCTTAGAGAAGGCTACTACCAAGTTAGTTGAGGTAAACACTCCTTCACTAAGCACCCAACTAACCATTGGAGCAATACTATCAAGCGTAATGATGAGTGAAGTTTTCATCACTTCATCTATCAAGCAACAGGTTCAAATCATCTCACCATTAGTGTCACAACAAGCACTAGTAAGTCTTACTATCATATCTGATGTCGATACTATTTCTACTATTGTTACTTCATCTATTATTTCTACTATGGCAAGAGCAATGATATTTTAGGATAAGCCTCAACCGAGCACTAAAGTTTTGAAGAATGAAAAGGAAATTATTCCTTTAGTTATTCATAAGGAAAAGGATTAAGAGGTAGAAGCCTCTATTGAAAAAATTGATCTATAGGAAGATATTGTAATACTAGATTGGGATCTTTCCAATTTGACTCCTGATAAAATGAATACTCTTGGTGAATTGTGGAAGAAGAGGGCAAAATAGAAAAAGCTTAGAGAGGAGAAGAAAAAGAAGAATCAGGTGCTTGTAGACATCAAGAATATATTTGTTGATGCACTAAACATTGGGGTTGATGATATACAACCAATTTTGGACCAACTTGTTGAAATTTTTCACAAGTATAATGTAGAAATGGATGGACAAGAAAAACTTCTATAGAGGGAAGAAAGAAAGTTTGAAAATGAAGGTACTACAAAGGATAGTTATTGATCAAGTAAAATTATCTACAATTCTTGCTACATTTGAAATTTCTATAAATAATGTTTTTGCTTTATTTGTAAAGTTAAGTGATACATATAACCTTGCTAAGGAAATAAAGGAGAAACTATTTAAGATAGATTCTAGCATGAAGGATAGTGCACATTAATTGTCGCTTGATCGTAACTACAATTTTGAATATTTTGTAAAAATCAAATATGTAATAGATCTCCAAGTAGAATTATTAAGGAAAGAAGCCAAGATAAGGGCTATGTTAACATAAATATAGGACATGATACTTCCCAAAATGGATGCAATGTAAAAACATATTGAATATGCAAAAACATTGATTCATGACAACAATTTCTCTATAGTAGATCACATGATGGAATTATCAATAAAGGTGCAAATGCACCCCAAGGTGGCTTTATTAGTCAAAGCAGAGCTAGAGAATTTGTTGGAGGCCAAAATAATTTGGCCAATAGATTATTCTGAATGGATTTCTAATATGGTACCTGTTACCAAGCCCTCTAGTGATATCAAAATTTACACCGATTTTCAGGATCTTAATAAAGCTTGTCCAAAGGATGACTTTCCATTTCCAAATATCGACATGATTGTGGATCTCACTGCATGTCATGAACTCTTGTCACTAATGGATGGTTTATCTAGATATAATCAGATTCATCTAGTAGAAGAAGATCAGCATAAGACAACATTTACTACACCTTGGGGTACATTTTGCTACAATATGATGTCCTTTGGGTTAAAAAATTTTAGGGCGACCTACCAGTGTGTGATGACAATAATCTTCCATGACCTAATCCATAAGATACTTGAGGATTATGTGGATGATATTCTAGTCAAATTTCTCAATGATTTAGACCACTTATCTCACCTTGAGGAAGTGTTCAACCGACTGGTAGAATATCATCTCATGCTAAATCTGAAGAAGTGTGTGTTTAGTGTTACTTCAAGAAAGCTCCTAGGCTTCATTGTGTCACAATGCGATATTGAGATTGACCCTAAGAAGGTCAAAGCAATCATGGATATGGCTCCTCCTAAGATACTCAAGCACCTTCATTCTTTGCAAGGAAAACTCCAATTAGTTTGGTGATTCATTTCTCGGCTTGCTGATAAGTGTCAACCTTTCACTCACTTGATTAAGAAAGATCAAAATTTCAAATGGGACCCAACTTGACAGTGCAATTTTGAGCTCATCAAACAATACTTAGCTAATCCACCTATTTTGGTTCCTCTAGTTGTAGGGTGCCCACTCATATTGTACATCACAGCTACTCCTACAGCATTAGGTGCTCTGCTAGCACAACTTGATGATGTAGGGAAGGAATGAGCTATTTATTACATCAGTCAAACATTAGTGGGATATGAGCTCAACTACACACCAATGGAGAAGGCATGCTTAGCAATAGTGTTTGCCACCCAGAACCTATGTCACTACATTTTGAGTCATACTGTACAATTGATATCAAAGATTGATCCATTAAAATATATGCTCTCTTCTACAGTACTCATCGGATGCCTGGCAAAATGGGTTATGCTTCTCAGTGAGTTTGACATTCAATATGTTGATAGAAAGGCTATCAAAGGCTAGGCTATTGTAGATCATTTGGTTGATGCCCCCTTAGTTGTAGATAACCCACTCATCATGGAATTTCTAGATGAATACCTTTGTTTGATAGAAAAGCAATCACTCTGGAAGCTATATTTTGATGGCTCCTATACATCTCATGGTTCCAGTGTGGGCATACTCTTGGTTACACCTCAAGGCAATTATATCCTTAAATCTTTCAAGCTACAATTTTAGTGTACCAATAACATTGCAGAGTATGAGGCCCTTGTTGTAGGACTCAAAATTGCCATTGAATGCAATATCACAGAGCTTCAGGTCTATCGTGATTTTCAGCTTATCATTAAACAAGCTTTGGATGAATATCAAACCAAGGATGACAAGTTACTACCTTACAAAGACCTAGTTGACCAACTAAAGGAGAATTTCACTCAGATCCAGTTCATATAGATACCTCGACTCTAGAATAAAGCAGCTGATGCTATGGCTACTATTGGTTCTCTCTTAGAAATACCACACGAAGCTACGTAGTATGAATTCTTCATTGAGCAGCTGCATGAACCCACATATGAGAATGATGAATCAAAACGGGTATGTATCTTGGTTGGTCCCCAATCTCCATGGTAACACAAATTTCATGCCTACCTACTAAATGGTATCATATCTTCTCACCTCACACAAACCCAATGCCAAAACCTTATTCACAAAGCTTCCCATTACACTATCATTGCACAAACCCTATATCATTGTGCTTATCATGATACTCTCTCTCGATGTTTAGATCAAAATGAGGTTGTGATGGCTCTCAAAGAGATACACGCTAGACTTTGTGGTGCTCAAACGAGCAGGATGGTGCTCACAAAGTAGATCCTTCAGGCTGGATATTATTGGCCTACTCTAGAACAAGATGCCTATGAATTTGTGAAATGATGTTTACCTTGTCAACAACATGATAATTTAATCCATGCTCCAGCACAAGACTTGCAACCCATTGCACCACCATGGCCTTTTTCCTGTTGGGGATTTGATCTTATTGGTCTTATTGAGCCACTTTCTTTGGAAGGGAAAAAGTGGATAATCACCACCATTGATTATTTCACTAAGTGGGTTGAGGTAGTCCCCCTTGTTACGGCCATGGGAGTTCCAGTGTCCAAGTTTATATTGTATCATATCATATGTCACTTTGGCATCCCATCTACCATATTCACAGACCACGGAGGTAATTTTGAAAACCTAAATATGGAGGAATTAGACACTTCCCTCTGCATCCACCACTGCTTCTCAAGCCCATATTTCTCATAGGGTTGATTTTAACGTAAGTCATTCATCATTAGATTATAGTTCATTTTAGCATTATCATTCATCATTAGATTATAGTTCATTTTAGCATTAGATTATGATTCATTTTAGCATTGTTGACATTTACCATTAGGATAGGTTTTATTTTAGCATTGTAGTTCATCATTAAGTCATACTCCATTTTCTTTTAGTTTGTAATTCATTTAGATCTTTCATCCATCTTTAGTTTGTGTTAAAAGTGTCATTATATTCATTTTTCCATATCATAAATCTATTGATTATCCTTTAGTTGGTGATTCATTTTACATTTGTCACTTGTTTTTATAGCTTGTACTTATACAACATCATACCAAATAACTCTCCAAAGAAATCAATTCTTCGAGATCGCCTCACATCTATCATAAAGCAACATCACATCATCAGGATCATATCAAAAACCTATCATACTACATGACATCTATCATATAGAAAATCTCATCATCATCACATCTACAACATCATAAGGAAAATCATGTCATCAAGAATCACATCAAAATGTGTCACATTTGTGAATATCATAAATCAAAATCACATCACATCATATCTACACTATCATAGCTGAAATCATATCAAAATAATATTATATCGTGTATACAATGTCATCAAAAACCACATCCTGAATCACAAACTATCAACACAATCATAAAATCATAGCACATGTTGCATCCTGCATCACCAATCATCAACAATACCATCGAAACATTCCTATCAATCACTATACATCACATCATCAGTCCATAAACAAAAATATCACCAGAGTCATCCAATCTATATATCAATGAAAGAATAAAAGTCCATCAGTGTATAATGTCCATATAGTACAAAAGGGTCTAAGCTCACACAAAATGTGTCTTGAAAAGTCGATATATACATGATACTTAGTATCCCTAACAAAAGATGCCTACTCATTGATGGTCAACCCATCATCCCTACATCATCAGTCTCCTCCTGTGCCCCTCTCTTCACCCCTAGTGATGGTGGTGGTGGAGGTGGTGGACCCATCAGTCCTCCCCCTGTCATAGAGCTCTCTGCATCCTCTCCCATCCCACACTGCTGGCTCGACCCTGCCCTCTAACTATGCCCTGTGCATTGAGACCCACCTGCACTCTCTCCCCCAATGCTCCATCCACTCTCCCCTCCTCCCTGCATCTTTGTGTGGGTACCTGCTATGCCTGACTGAGTCATCTGATTGTAATGCTCAATCTGTGATGTTGGCACTGTAGCATGGTACCTCCCTTGGTAGAACCTAGCCCTCTCCCTCAACTCCTCCATCTCTGCCACAATCTTCGTAGCTCCTCCAAACCCCCTCCCACTGCCACCTATTCCCATAAGGTCACCACCTCCACCACCAACATATCTCTCTCCTGCTGGAGGGTGTCTAGTCTAGCCTACACACCCTCTTGCTCCGTAGTCACAACATCCAATCTCCCCTCCATCTGGCCCACCTCTATCTGTAGCCTCCACACCTGCCTTGTCTGCCTACCCCTAGGTTGTATTTCGCTCTTGTATAAACTGATCTCACTCTACCTGGAGCTGGTCTCTCTCTTACTGAGTATCCCAAAGTAGCTGGCTTGTCACTATGTGTGCCTACTCTAGCAAGGCATATCGGCCTACCAACCAGTCATCTCCTCCCCCAGCAAATGATCCTCCTACCTCTCTGCCTGCTGCCCTCTATCATCCCTGTACCTCCTCTCCTACTCTCTCTAGCTGGGCTCCCCTCTCCTTCACTCTCCTCTCTAGCTTAGCTCTCCTCTCCATCGCCACCACCATCCTCCTCTAACGAGTAGGCTTCTCCCAATGTACAATCGCTATTGCATGTTGTTGCAACCCCCTCACCACATATCGCCCCTGTCAGGTTGCTCGGGCTAGCTTCCCTACCACTGCCATTGCCCCTGTGCTCTATGCCCTCCCCACTAGTCTCAACTACACAAAAGTATCTTAGTACTCTTGTGTGGAGCTTGCATCTGCTACCCCACCGAACCAATCCCACTGCTATGGCTCCAACTCTCGTCATGCCCTCAACAACCCATCCCTTCACAAGGATGGCTCGTACATCAACATCGGCTCATGTGCAACCCACTTATAATAGTGTGGATCTCCCACTACCATCTACTACCACCCAAATTGATGCATTGCCCTGTCCAACCTGTATTGCTTTGTAATGTGCTCTCATCTCCCAAACACAAAGCATGGAGAAATGGTGTAGGGGAGCTGTTCTCCCTCCTCTGTCCATGGCCCCAGGCTCATGTATGGCCTCCACACCACTGCTACTATCTCATTAATCCACACTCTCCAATAATCCATTAAATCTGTATGATGATATGTCAAAGGCTCAACCTAGCTGTATACCACTAGCTCCTCTAGCTGCCTATCCCTACATCCCAATGGCTTGAGCACTATAATATGCTCCTATGCCCACACTTGTAACAGTCTTGGGAACCCAATACTCCTCCCTTGTCAGCCACCTTGGTACACTATCTAATGAAGGTCCTGGTATAGCTCGACCAACATCAAAGAACCCCATGCCGCTAGGCATCTTGCATCCACAATCTGCATCACCACTGGAACCAACACCAACATCACACTTGTACCACCTGTATCTGGGGCAATATACCCTGAAACCAACCTCAAAACATAGAAGTAGATTTACCTCTCTATCATCACATGATCCAGATGCTCGTCCAATGCAAACTATCCTCACCAGATCTTGCGCTCCACTCTGGGCCCCATCAATCTCTGCATAGCCACCTTTGTTGTCATCTCTCTGGTCACCATGAGTGGCATCCCCCGCACTGGCAGTCTGAATATCTAGTACACATCCTCCAGCATCACCGTTATCTCCCCCATCGGTAGGTGAAATGTCACTGTCTCACTATGCCATCTCTTACACAACATTGTAACCATCATCATATAAGTATGGATTTGGGGCAGCCTTGCCAGGTGGCCTAGCCCAATCACCTTGAACCGCGCCCAGTCAACCGGTGTCAACATCTCTCTCACATGCAACACTACTGCTCGCTGCTCCCATGACACTAATGCATCTAGTGACCACTGCACACAACCAAAACCAATCTAGCCGTTAGTTTTCTATCTCCTTGTTTGTCCTACACCCTCCCTTCCCTCAACCCTAGCTTTTTCTAACTTTATTTTGCCAAAAATCATGTTCCCGCAGAAACAACATTCCTGTGAAGCCTATCCTCTCATGTTCCTATGGAATAATATTCCAACGGGATCGCAATGTTGACTTTTCTCTGAATCCCTTGACCTTTTCCCCCGATCTAGCTAGCATGTTCTTGTGATCTCTCTAGCTGGCGATCCCGCCAACCCTTTCTCCCACAGGATCATGTTCCTACACTATCCCCTTTTAAACCCCTTTCCCACTATACAATGACCTTAACCTGTGGGGATGCATTCCCGCTACATGAATCACATTCCACTTTATAGAGACATGATCCTGCTGACTCTATCTCATTCTCGCATGACATCCCATCCCAGGATCACTTTCCTGCAAAATACTATTTAAATCCCCCACATCCTCCCACCCGATGCTATGTTTCACAGGATCGTGATCTCGTTGATCTCACTCGTGTTCCCCATGGACCCATCCCTACAGGATCATGTTTTTGGTTTCACGAGAATGATATAACACATGCATAAACAAAAATCATGAAGAGGTTTTAGACCCTATCAATTGATCGGGTGTCCCTCGTACTCGTACTCATCACACTATGTCTGCTCAGTGCTCTGGTCGCCCAATACCTGCCATCGTAATCTCCACTACAGAGCTCCTACTCAACAATATCTCCTCCTCAATCTGACTACAAATGACCCCTTCTAGCCCCCTCTTCACCCCTTATAGCCCACCCTAGTGCCCTGGCTACCCCTCTTGGTCATCCCACCCTTCCAAAACATATTCTCATCCTACAAAACCACCACCAAACAACTTTGTACACTTGTAACACATCTTGATTAATTATTGTGTTGCATCCTTTAGCTCGATCTCCTGTCCCCAAAGTGTTATCCCTTAGCTTAGGTACTCTCCAATGGATCCTTGTAGGAGATAGCTTTCCTCCTATCTGATCCTTGTCCATTAGTAGCTCATCCTGCCCATCTCGTTGGCAAATGGTTCTCTTTTAAATTTTTTCTTTATTTTTAATTTGGCTTCTTCCCTTTTGGGTCATCATGTATCTTTTCCAAACACTCTCCTTGTTCCCTCCTCATGTTTGCCATGATCTTCCCTATCATGGTATGCTGTGCATGGGGCAATCTGAGCATAAGGTCTTGATCTAGTCTTTTGTTTGTTTTTCTTTTCTGCTTATGAGTTACCCAGTATCAGTTCTACGCTACTTCCTCTCGGATTCATGTGTGATGCTAGGGCAATCCTTGTGTGTTTGTTTTGCATCCATTTGTACATCCTCTAGAAAGTTGGTAAAAAGGCCATGTTGTTCTTAGTAACCTTGGCCATTAACCAAAATTTTTATATTAAATCTTGTGCTAAACTACATGGTAATACTTCCTTTCATCTCCATTATCCCCCATCCAAACAACTTTCTCTTCTCATCATCCATCCCTTCCTCCTCATCTCCTTTTCTCATGCTCCACCCCTTCCCTCCTCCCCCCAAATCCTAAATCATCCTATGCTTGCTTCCTCTTGTGCATCTGACCTCCCTTGATCATTCTCTTGTCATGAGAGTTTGAGCTAATTTTGCCCCTTCTCTTTGCCAATCTATGTCTCTGCTCGTCTCACTTTCTTCTACTTTTCAAGAAGTCATCGAGCCTTGTCTTCTCTACCCATCGCCTTCTTGAGGAGACATTTTTAAGTCTAGTCTCTCCTCTTCTTATATGAGATTGGGGCAACCTTGTTGCTAAAACATCTTCCTCGTGTCATGTCCGTTCGAACTTGTTTGAAATAGTGTTGTCTCAACACTATGTCAAAGAGGGGCAAAATGTAGACACCTAAATTTGATTACACCGCTTTGATAATCCTATTTAGCAATCTCTAAAGGCATCATTAATTAAATTCCTATTTAATTAAATCCTCTACCATCCCCTAGTTGATTAATTTAATTAATCATCTATAGTCCTAATTGATAAATAAAATAACCCACTATTTGTCAATTAATCCTATTCTCCTATCTAATTCCAAAACCCACATTTATTAAATAAATCTATTTGATAAATAAAGCCCTCAAAACTAATAACCCCTAAACTATCTTAAATCCTCCATTTAGCCTAATCCACCCCATCCACCCATACTAACTAAGCTTAGCCACTAACTCACCCACCCCCATGAATGCCATCCACTTGCACATCTCTAACATCCCTAATCTAATCCTAACCCAAGCCTAACCCATCCCCTAATCATTTGCACATTCCTAAGCAAGCTTAAGACTTTCCTAAATCAAACCAAAGTCTCCCCTCAAAATATCCCAAACACTAAGCCATAAGTGCTCTTACAAAGCCATGAATGACTCTTACAAGTTCATTCATTGCTCTTACAAGCACTTATTAGGGCCATTTAAAGCCTTGAGCCTCCTTTGTTGATTCATCCTTGCCCTTTTCTCCACCCACTCTCCCTGTGACATGTGTCACTCTCTAATTGGTGCTAAACAAGTGAAATCCATGTGCTCCCCTTTGAGTGCATCCTAGCCCTCCCTCACCATCTTGCCATCCTTGCATCTTACCCCTTCATCCCTCAAGCCCTTAGCCTATAAATTGGATCCCCTCCCAAGCCATTTTATCACAATCCTTAAGCTAAAGTTACCATGTCAATTTGAGAAGCCAAGTTCATACCATTTTCACATATCCACACCAAAAATCCCAAATCCATCTCCATTGAAGCATTTTGAAGCTTGAGCATACATCCCAAATCCATATCAATGGCCACATCTACTAATCAAGTGATCATCCTCACTAAGAGAGCCTATCCATGGCTCATATTCTCATTTGAGGACCTCACTTTGTCTCATCTAAAGTTTATACTAGTTTTGTTTTTAAATAGATTAGTATTTTTTGCTAACATATTAGTATACACATTTTGGCATGCCTGGTGGGACCCCATAAGGGTCATTTTAATCTTCATTTATGCTAGTTTTACATGCTTATTTCTCATTTTCATGTTTTGGTTAACCATGCAAAGCTAACATTAATGGAAATATCTTTTGTTTGTGTTACCTTTTGATTTTGCTTATAGAACCACTTTGAATGCCTCAAGAATGTGCTCCCAACCCTGTCCTTGATTTTCACCTAGTGAATGGTCAAAAACACAAAACTTTTTGCATCCCTGCAACCACAAAAACTTGATCCTGCGATGCGAGAATGCTACTATTCTCTGGTGTGAACGTGAACCTGCGACTGCGAGTTTGCACTTCATCAACACACAACCTCTGCCACGTATCATCAAAAAAGCCTCTTCATCCCCATTAACAAATCTTCTAGTAGGAACATGCCTCAAAAATAGCAGGATCATCATTCCCACCTTACCATTTCCTATCTTAAACTTCTTGGGACTGTAATAAATTTTTGTCAATGGGATCGTCATTCTCACTTGCGAGAACATTGTAAGGGCATAAACCTACGAGATAGCTCTATCAAAAAGAGCTCTCAAATTTTTGGCTCGCTACTTTAATTCTTTTTAATAGTCTTTCCTATCATTCCCATGATCTAGATTCATGGTGAGATTATCATTCCCGTGAATAGGAACTCCAGCGAGATCGTGAACCCACTTGTGGGAACACAGGTACCCTAGCGAGAACACTGTTTCTCGCATTTTCTCTATGAAAATGCTCCCTTTCTTTTTTTGGTCTTGTCAAATTCATTGTCATTTGTCTTTGTAAATTGGAAAAATGAACTTGTATGTTTAAAAACCCACAAATCAAACACTTCATTTTGGTGCGTTAAAAAGAACAAACAAATATCTCTTTTGCATGAAACTTAGGCAAGTTTGATTTTTGAACATTTACTAAATTGGTTAAGTTAAACACAAATCAACAAGAGTCAAATTGAGTAGTTTTTTATTGGACTCACCCTCTTTAATCACCCATCATTCTAACCATTGGTTGCAATATCAGTGCCATATATGAGGATGGGTCTACCTAAGAGAGTGTTAAGTGTTCCATGATCAAATTTTACTCAATTATTTTTTGAGGGTTTGTCCTAACTTATAAAATTTCTTGAATGTCCAAAAATCTAGATTAAATCAATCACACTTCAAGTTTGGGCTTTAAAACTGAACAAGAATCAATTGATGTGGAGGGCCTTCGGGCACGTGCTTGAAATCAAATTTTACCCACATCTTTATTTTGGTCTTAAAAAAAAATCACACTCAATCTTGGATGCCTTAAAGAAAATCAATCAATACTTGATGTGGAGGGCCTCCGGGCACGCGCATTTACTTTCTTGTTGACCCTAACTCTCCTTTGTGTATTCGTTCTTTGATCACATTTAATTTTGTTGACACATCTCAAAGTTGGAATTGAACATTTGCATCCTAAACATGTGTGCTTGCAAAGTCTAGATCAGAAAATGTAAGCATCAGTTGGAAAAGAACTCTATCTTTTTACCCAAGATCATCCAAGTCTTCTCTCCCCTTGTCATCTTTTGAGGCCATCTTGAGTGCATAAGATTAGGATCCAAAATCTTGTTTAAATTTTAGGAGGCTTGCTTGGGGATTTCATCACCCCTTGGGACAACCTCAACTCCAGCATTCCGGTGGAGTATAAAGATAGGGAGTTGAATCTAAAGACACCTCTCTTGGGATCAAGATTTTGTCGCTCGGGCTAAGCCCCAAGGAACTTTATACCCTTGAGAAGTGAAAGAGGAGAAGTGGGTTACTGCTCCTCTCGGTTGTGTGACATCTTTTTGATTTCATCTATGGATTTGGGCCTCACGTATTGTGCATATATCAAGGACTCCCCAGATAAACCAACTATTAGCTTTGTAGCCAACCATCTAGGATGTTCATGTGCTTGAAGTGATTGTTCAAAAAATTTGTAAAAACATACACACTCCTTGGAACAAGTATCAAATTCTAGGAATCAAAACTTCTATTTGGTTTTTCTTATCTATTGCTTGATCTTTTACTTGTTGAATGAATGGTTGCCAAAATTGGTCAATCTTAGCATAGGGCATACTTAGCATAGTCACTACCTCCAAAGAACCCCATGGTTGTGATTCTTAATCCTTGGAAGTATCTCATGTCAAGCCATCCTAAGACTAAGTTTAAAAAGGCTAAGCTTCCTCAAATACCAGCCTATAAGGAAATCGAAGCAGAACATAAGAAGCATACCCCAAACCCTAGGATTGCTAAATTGGATCAAATTGAGAAAGATGAAGCTGAAGTAGCATTACAAGCTAGAGTAGCATTACAAACTGAATGGAACTACAAAATCCAAAACCTAACCCTTCGACATGGTGTTAATACAAGCCTTATCGACAACTCTACTATTACTCATTCTGATTAGGTCCTTCCTTTTTTCCGCACACACTTACACACTTATAGGTTTCGTCTCTCATCTAGTAATTGCAGTATCCCATTCAAGCATTTGAAGTTAGACCATCTCCTCTCATCTTAGGTTGTTGAAGAAGAATCTTCCATCTACATTGTTAAAATCTCAGCATTATTTCCTCACTCACTTAGAAAATCTTTGCATCACATCTCTCATCATCCTGAGTATCCTTGAAACACAAAAATTTTCTAGGAATAGGTTGCTTTTGGTGTCCCACATCACCTTGAGCCAAAGGTTAGGGTCACACCTTTTACATCACCATCACATTTCCCACATTCATATTTTAGGAACACACAAGCTTCTTGCACTTAGCATCACATACTTTTAACACCCTTAGTATCATCCCTCGCTGCATTTAGGAGAAGCATCCTTTTATGCCACCCACCACACATTTTGGTAGGCATACATGGAAAAAAGACATGGATCCTAGTCATAGTGGTAACACATCCTGAGCTCAGCCATACTCTGTGGTATCCATGACACCATCAGACCAACCACCGCAAATCCTAGAAGAACCAGGATCATCCATAGATATTGAGGCTTTCATGAACCAACCTAGTCATGCTACTATCATAAATGCCATCATAGATCACAACAACAAAACTATCATGACAAATTTCTTATGAGACAATGTTGGTGTCTTTGAGTTTGGACATCCACCACCTATCAACATAACAGATCCTACTCACCCATTGTTTGGATGGCAACCACCTTAGGTAGAACCAGCAGACCCAAATATCCCCTCAACCCAGGTGCTAGTTCCCATTCCACATAACACTCATCCCACTCTCACTCAACCATTAGTGCATACTTAATCTCAACCAACCTCAAGTATACCATTTGCATCTGCTTCCACCACCCATTTTTTCACTCCACCAAATCCTCCATTTACATCTTGCAGCACTACCTTTTCGTTTCCACCCCATATTGCATCTAGTCCATTTGCCACTCAAATACCACCATTAGGGTCCAATACCTCATCCTCCATCCCACCAAACATCACTATCAACCCCTTTGTAACTAGCCAAAGCTCTTCAGCTGCTTTTCCTTTGGGACCTTGGAATTTTGCTGTGATACAGGCACCTATCATTAGTCTTCCCCATAGCACTGCAGTCGCGTTCACACCTTTGACACTGTCATCCACCACTTTACATAGCTATTCACTCCCACTCCTCACCAACTATTTCTCCATGCCACCTCTAGGCAATAGCCCAAATCCACTACCACTGCAATTCTCTACAGTAAACACTTTGCCGCAAATTAACTACCTTGCACCTACTCCAAATCAATCCTACTTTCAAGTAGGTGCACAACCCACATATATTGGGCATGGTATATATTCCTAGAGCATAGCACAGGCATCATTTGCATTACCACCATTCCATCCACAATCTTCACATCAGCAGTATGCCCAAGCACCCACACAAAACCACCTCATAGGGCAACAACCTCATAGTTATCTACCACACCTACCTTAGCAAATGCAACAGTATGCACAACCCACATCCCAACAAACCAGAGCATCCACTCCACCGGCTATGCAAACCATTTTTCCACAGATGCCATATGGTCATCAGAGTTCTCCATATCACACGCTAGGCTCTCGCATGTATCCTACACCAGGGGCACCTGGATCAGGGGCACCCACTCTTCCACTTGTAAAATCTGAATGGGAAGAGATGAAAGATGCTCTCAAAGCCCTTAAGGATGGGATAGACACCAAAACTTTCAAATTTGAAAATGATTTCCCATACCCTTTTGACAAGACTGTCACATTGACTCCATTTCCTAAACATTTTGAGACCCCCAAGTTTGACAAATTTAGGGGGAAGAGTGATCCAGTCACTCATGTTAAGGAATTATATATGCATTATCATGAGGTAGCTTATAATGATGTGTTCCTCATGCAATTCTTTCCCAAAAGCCTAGCAGGACCAGCCTTGGAATGGTTCTGTCGTATCCCTCAAGGTACTTTTAAAACTTTTACAAAACTTTTTGAGGCCTTTTTTGTTCAATATACCCATCTCGTTGAGATTGAATTATCTATAGTGGACCTTGTCCACACTAAACAAAAAGGAGGGGAAAGCCTCACAGAGTATTTACAATGCTAGCAGATCCTCACAACAAGGATCTCTTGTACCATCCCTGAACACCACCTTGTCAAGATGTTCATAAACAACGCACACCCTAGCCTTGCTCATCATATTTGCAAAAATACAAGGACATCAAAGAAAAAGGAATGGGCCTCGAGCAAGGCCTCATTAAGTATGATGTCATTAGATTGTACAAAAAAAATACCCAAGACTATGGGTCAAGCAATGACAAAATCTGATATTGGAAAAAAAACAAGAATACAGTAATAGATGGTGCCACTAACACTCAATAGGTCCATATTGTTGGGGTGGCTACCAATGTTCCCACCACATTTTTCCAACAACAACCTCCTACATATCGCCAGCCACCCATGCAAACTCATCAGCAAATATAAGTTCCTCATAATCAGACTAATGCTATCACATTGTCAGTAGGTAGTAAACCTCGTGTTCAGAGGCAACCACAAACATACACCCCATTGGGGGAACCTCTTGATACAATTTTTGAAAAATTGGCCAAAGACAACCTTGTTCAGTATCCAAAAATGCAACCCTTGGAACCCAATCAGTCTAGAGCATCTTGGTACAAAGATAACGAATATTGCAAATTCCATCGTGTCAAAGGGCACACTACCCTTAAAAGCATGCAACTTAAGGATTATGTACAGGACCTCATTGACTGAAAAGAGATCACAATGGGGGCACAACCCTCACCTAATGCAGGATTAATGATGTATCAAAATTATTTCCCTCCTCATAACACCAACCCGATAAAGGCACCTACAAACCCTCCTATCAACAAACCTAACAATGCTTTGGGTAAACAAGGTGACAACTGAGACACATCTCAAAATTATACCTCAGCATACTTAGACTATGGTAGCTTAATTCGTTGCATATCCCAAGTTGAACCATCTATTAATGTCATCAATATCAAAGGTCTAGACACTCAGTGTGTAGTTGCTACCTGTTAGACATGACTCAATATAGTTGGTCCACCTATGTCCACACAAATCAGACCACCATTAGCATGACCACCTCCATCTCGAGCATCTCCATTAGAATCACCTTCACTAGGGCCATAGTATAACATCTTGGAACACCTTGGAAACATGCCAGCCCAAATCTCCATCCTAGATCTCTTATGGACAAGCCCACTTTATCAAGAGATCCTTGACAACACTCTACTTGAGTCATGCATCCCATCCAACATTTAATACCACTGAGTTTCGCAGCTTGGTTGGCCATCTTTTAGCCTCTTGTGCCCTATCCTTCAAAACCATTGATATCCTAGTAGTTGAACCCAATCACATCCTCCCACTTTGCATCACTGTTATGGTTTCTAACTTTGCAGTTAAGCGTGTCATGATAGATAATGGATTGGCCCTAAACCTATGTACTCTAAAGTTCATCAAACAGGTAGGATATACTGAAGAAAATATCATCAATGAGGTGATCACCGTCAAGGCATATGACAACTTGGAGCATACTATTGAAGGAACCATCTTGCTCCCTATCAGAGTCGGCATAGCCACTCAAGAAACACGTTTTCATGTAGTTGATCTTAATCTTCTATATAATATCCTCCTCGATCATCCATGGATTCATGCCATGAAGGCTATTCCATCCACATATCATCAGTGCGCCAAATTTCCACATAATGGCACTGAGATAACCATCCACGTAGATCTTGAACCCTTTGCTTATTGCAATGTAGTTGAAGCTTCATACACCAATCACTGTCCTAGGATTGAAATTGGCAACACTATGGCTAGCTCCTCTGGCACCTGCCATGATTCAGACACCATTTTAGCCTCCACTCTCTCCATAGTTAAGATCAACTACCAAGGTTGTGGCGAGTATAGTCTCACGGATTCTTTTGCTATTGGCACTCTACCACTTGACCCACATACTCAAGGATGCCCAATACATCAAGGGCCTATACCAGAAACCACCTCTTGACTTCACCAGTTGGGCCCTGCCACATTTTTCACCAAGGGTATCCTTGATGGAGCAGAAAATACACTAGACACTAACACATGGCTATACAAGGAGCCACCTCCTAAAAGTGAAGCACTTCTTGATCACTTTAAATAGAAATATCCCTAGTCACATCACTTGACCATGGAGCAATGGGATTATCAAGGAGGTGGTTTAGGCTACTAGGAATCAGGTATGAGATAGCCTATAGAAGCACACCAAGGGTAGAAAACCAAAGGCTTGGGCTATGGACTCCCTACATTTGGGGGCACTACAACAAATGGAAATGCCTTTATAAACATCCAAAACACTCTCATTGAGGTTGAAGACATCCATAAGGAAGTTGAAAAGAAAGCTTACGATGATATTTTCCTTGACAAAATAATCCTTAGAGCCTTCGTGCTCTACCAGTTATCCTTGAATCTCATAGATCTCCCCCTCACTCACCCCAAACTCATAGATTGGGACCAACCAAGTGTCATGCATGTTGACAAGTTCTCTATTGAGAATGCACTCTTTAAACTCATGGGGGCAAAAATGCCACATAAAGGGCCACCTCTACCATTGGCATATGTCTACAAGCTGGATCCTGCAGGTTACTACGGGGAGGAGGAAATCTCTAGTTGCAAAAATGAAATCCCAAAAGAAAAAGAAAAAGCAAAAAGATAAAAGAAAATTATCCCATGGTGAAAACTCCTTTGGAGCACTCACATAAATTCATTTCTCTCTCTTAGGGTTCATTTTAACATAAGTCATTCATCATTAGATTATAGTTCATTTTAGAATTATCATTCATCATTAGATTATAGTTCATTTTAGCATTAGATTATGATTCATTTTAGCATTGTTTACATTTATCATTAGGATAGGTTTTATTTTAGCATTGTAGTTCATCATTAAGTCATACTCCATTTTCTTTTAGTTTGTAATTCATTTAGATCTTTCATCCATCTTTAGTTTGTGTTAAAAGTGTCATTATATTCATTTTTCCATATCATAAATCTGTTGATTATCCTTTAGTTGGTGATTCATTTTACATTTGTCACTTGTTTTTATAGCTTCTACTTATACAACATCATACCAAATAACTCTCCAAAGAAATCAATTCTCTAGGATCACCTCACATCTATCATAAAGCAACATCACATCATTAGGATCATATCAAAAACCTATCATACTACATGACATCTATCATACATAAAATCTCATCATCATCACATCTACAACATCATAAAGAAAATCATGTCATCAAGAATCACATCAAAACATATCACATCTGTGATATCATAGATCAAAATCACATCACATCATATCTACACTATCACAACTGAAATCATATCAAAATCATATTATATCATGTATACAATGTCATCAAAAATCACATCCTACATCACAAACTGTCAACACAATCATAAAATCATAGCACATGTCGCATCCTACATCACCAATTGTCAGTAATACTATCAAAACATTCCTATCAATCACTATACATCACATCATCAGTTCATAAACACAAATATCACCAAAGTCATCCAATATATATATCAATGAAAGAATGAAAGAATAAAAGTCCATCAGTGTATAATGTCCATATAATACAAATGGGTCTGAGCCTACACAAAATGTGTCTCAAAAAGTTGATATATACATGATATTAGTATCCCAAACAAAAGATGCCTGCTCGTCAATGGTCAACCCATCATCCCTACATCATCACTCTCCTCCTATGCCCCTCTCCTGGCCCTTGGTGGTGGTGGTGGTGGAGATGGTAGCCCCATTAGTCCTCCCCCTATTCCAGAGATCTCTGCCTCCTCTCCCATCCCAGTCACTGGCTCGACCCTGCCCTCTGACTATGCCCTGTGTACCGAGACCCACTTGCACTCTCTCCCCCAGTGCTCCATCCACTCTCCACTCCTCCTTGCATCCCTATGTGGGTACCTGCTATGCTTGACTAAGTCAGCCACTTGTAATGCTCAATCTGTGATGCTGGCACTATAGCATGGTACCTCCCCCAGTAGAACCCAACCCTCTCCCTCAACTCCTCCATCTCTACCCAATGTCTCTATAGCTCCTCCAAATCCCCTCCCACTACCACCTATGCTTGTAAGGTCACCACCTCCACCACCAACCTATCTCACTCCTATTGGAGGATGTCTAGTCTAGCCTGCACCCCCTTTTGCCATAGCATCCAATCTCCCCTCCATCTAGCCCACCTCCACACCTACCCTATCTGCTTGCCCCTAGGTTGTATCTTGCTCTTGTCTAAACTAGTCTTGCTCTACCTAGAGGTGATCTCTCTCCTATTGAGTATCTCAGAGTAGCTAGCTTGTCACTGCATGTGCCTACTCTACCGAAGCATACCAGCCTGCCAACCTATCATCTTCTCCCTCGATAGATGATCCTCCTGCCTCTCCCCCTACCCCCCTCTATCACCCCTATGCCTCCTCTCCTCCTCTCTCTGGTTGGGCTCCCCTCTCTTTTGCTCTCCTCTTTGGCTTAGCTCTCCTCTCCTCCCCCACCACCCTCCTCCTCTGATGGGTAGGGTCCTCCTCCTGTACAACCACTGCTGCACACTGCCGCAACCCCCTCACCACATATTGCCCCTGTCAGGCTGCTCGGGCTAGCTCCCCTACCATCGCCATTTCCCTCATGTCGTGTGCCCTCCCCACTAGTCTTAGCCTCACAAAAGTATCTCGGTACTCATGTGTGGAGCCCGCATCTACTACCAGACTAAACCAATCCCATTGCTATGGCTCCAACTCTCACCATGCCCTCAATAGCCCATCCCTCTACAAGGATGGCTCATACATCAACACTAGCTCACATGTAACCCACTGATACCAGTGCAGATCTCCCACTACCACCTATTGCCACCCAAACTATCACAGTGCCCTGTCAAGCCTGTATAGCTCTATAATGTGCTCCCATCTCTCAAACATGAAGCATGGAGAAATGGCGTAGGGGAGATGCTCTCCCTCCTCTACCCATAGTCCTAGTCCCATGTATGGCCTCCACACCACTGCTACTATCTCATCAATCCACACTCTCCAATAATCCACTAAATTTGTATGATGATATGTCAAAGGCTTAGCCCAGCTGTATGCCAGTGCAGATCTCCCACTACCACCTATTGCCACCCAAACTATCACAGTGCCCTGTCAAGCCTGTATAGCTCTACAATGTGCTCCCATCTCTCAAACATGAAGCATGGAGAAATGGCGTAGGGGAGATGCTCTCCCTCCTCTACCCATAGTCCTAGGCCCATGTATGGCCTCCACACCACTGCTACTATCTCATCAATCCACACTCTCCAATAATCCACTAAATTTATATGATGATATGTCAAAGGCTCAGCCCACCTGTATGCCACTGGCTCCTCTGGCTGACTATCCCTGCATCCCAATAGCTTGAGCACTCTAATGTGCTCCCATGCCCACACTTGTAACAATGTCAAGAACCTAATACTCCTCCCCTATCAGCTGCCACCCTGGTACACTATCTGATGAAGGTCCTGGTATAGCTCGGCCAACATCAAAGAACCCCATGTTGTTGGGCATCCCAAATCCACAATCTGCATCACCACTAGAATCAACGCCAACATCACACCTGTACCACCTGTATCTGAGGCAATATACCCCAATACTAGCCCCAAAACATAGAATTAGTTCCACCTCTCTACCATCACGCGATCCAGATGCTTGTCCAATGCAAACTATCCTTGTCAGATGCTGTACTCCACTCCTAGCCCCATCAGTCTCTGCACAGTTGCCTTTGCTATCATCTCTCTGGTCACCATGACTAGTGTCCCTCACACTGGCGGTCTAAATATCTGGTATACATCCTCCAGTGTCACCATCATCTCCCTCGTTGGTAAGTGAAACATCACTATCTCACTGTGTCATCTCTCGCACAGCGCTGTAACCATCATCATATAAGTACAGGTATGGGCAGCCTCGCCAAGTGGCCTAGCCTGATCACCTCAACTTGTGCCCAGTCAGCCGGCGTCAACATCTCTCCCACGTGCAACACTGCTACTCATCACTCTCATGACACTAATGCATCCAACGACCGCTGCACATAACCAAAACTAATTTAACCATCAGTTTTCTATCTCCTTGTTTATCCTACACCATCTCTTCCCTCAACCTCAACTTTTTCTGACTTTATTTTTCCAAAAATCAAGTTCCCAGAGAAATAGCATTCCTACGAAGCCTATCCTCCTGTGTTCCTACAGAACAATATTCCAGTGGGATTGTGATGTTGACTCTACTCTAAATCCCTTGACCTTTTCCCCCGATCTCACTAGCACATTCCCATGATCTCTCTAGCTAGTGATCTCGTTGACCCTTTCTCTCGTGGGATCATGTTCCTACACTATCCTCTTTTAAACCCCTTTCCCATTGTACAACCACCTTAACCCATGGGGATGCATTCCCGCTACATGAATCGCATTCCACTTTGCAGGGACATGATCTCACTGACTCTATCTCATTCTCGCATGACTTCCCATCCTAGGATCACTTTCCCACCAAATATTGTTTAAACCCCCCACATCCTCCCACCTAATGCTATGTTTCATGGGATCGTGATCTCATTGATCTCACTCACGTTCCCACTAGACCCGTGCCTACGAGATCACATTTTTGCTTTTGTAGGAATGATATAACACATGCATAAACAATAATCACGAAGAGGTTTTAGACCCTATCAATCGATCGGGTGTCTCTCATACTTGTACTTGTCACACTATGTCTGCTTGGTGCTCTGGTCACCTAATACCTACCATCATAATCTCCATTGTAGAGCTCCTACTCAACAATATATCCTCCTCAATCTAATTGCAAATGACCCCTTCTAGCCCCCTCTTTGCCCCTTATAGCCCACCCCAGTGCCCTACCTACCCCTCTTGGTCATCCCACCCTTCCAAAACACATTCTCATCCCACAAAACTACCACCAAACAACTTTGTACACTTGTAACACATCTTGATTAGCTATTCCCTTGCATCCTTTAGCTCGATCTCCTATCCCCAAAGTGTTATCCCTCAGCTTAGGTACTCTCTAATGGATCCTTGTAGGATATAGCTTTCCTTTTGTCTGATCTTGGTCCATTAGTACCTCATCCTGCCCATCTCATTGGCAAACGGTTCTCTTTTAAATTTTTGCTTTATTTTTAATTTGGCTTCTTCCCTTTTGGGTCTTCACGTATCTTTTCCAAACACTCTCCTTGTTCCCTCTTCACAGTTGCCATTATCTTCCCTATCATGGTATGTTGTGCATGGGGCAATCTATGAGTAAGGTCTTGATCCAGTCTTTTTTTTTTTTTTTTTTTTGCTTATGAGTTACCTAGTATCGGTTCCACGCTACTTCCTCTCAGATTCATGTGCGATGTTGGGGCAATCCTTGCATGTTTGTTTTGCGTCCATTCATACATCCTTTGGAAAGTTGGTAAAAAGCCATGTTGTTCTTAGTAACCTTCCTCCTCATCTCCTTTTCTTGCACTCCACCCCTTCCCTCCTCCACCCCAATCTTGGATTTTCCTACGCTTGCTTCCTCTTGTGCATCTAGCCTCCCTTTATCATTCTCCCATCGTGAGAGTTTGAGCTAATTTTGCCCCTTCTCTTTTTGAATCTATGTCTCTACTTGTCTCACTTTATTTTGCTTTTCAAGAAGCCACCGAGCCGCGTCTTCTCTCCCTGCCACCTTCTTGAGGAGGCATCTTTAAGTCTAGTCTCTCCTCTTCTTATATGAGACTGGGGCAACCTTTTTGTTAAAACATCTTCCTCGTGTCATTTCCATTTGAACTTGTTTGAAATAGTGTTGTCTCAACACTATGTCAAAGAGGGGCAAAACGTAGACACCTAAATTTGATTATACCACTTTGATAATCCTATTTAGCTATCTCTAAAGGCATCATTAATTAAATTCCTATTTAATTAAATCCTTTTCCATCCCCTATTTGATTAATTTAATTAATCATCTATAGTCCTTATTGATAAATAAAATGACCCACTATTTGTCAATTAATCCTATTCTCCTATCTAATTCCAAAACCCACATTTATTAAATAAATCTATTTGATAAATAAAGCCCTCAAAACTAATAACCCCTAAACTATATTAAATCCTCCATTTAGCCTAATCCACCCTATCCACCCATACTAACTAAGCTTAGCCACTAATTGACCCACCCTCATGAATTCCATCCACTTGCACATCTCTAACATCCCTAATCTAATCCTAACCCAAGCCTAACCCATCACCTAATCATTTGCACATTCCTAAGCAAGCTTAAGACTTTTCTAAACCAAACCAAAGTCTCCTCTCAAAATATCCCAACCACCAAGCCATAAGTGCTCTTAAAAATCCATGAATGACTCTTACAAGCTCATTCATTTCTCTTACAAGCACTTATGAGGGTCATTTAAAGCCTTGAGCCTCCTCTGTTGACTCATCCTTGCCCTTTCCTCCACACACTCTCCTTGTGACATGTGTTACTCTCTGATTGGTGCTAAACAAGCACAATCCATGCACTCCCCTTTGAGTGCATCCTAGCCCTCCCTCACCATCTTGTCATCCTTGCATCTTACCCCTCCATCCCTCAAGCCCTTAGCCTATAAATTGGATCCCCTCCCAAGCCATTTTATCACAATCCTTAAGCTAAAGTTACCATGTCAGTTTGAGAAGCCAAGTTCATACCATTTTCACATATCCACACCAAAAATCCCAAATCCATCTCCATTGAAGCATTTTGAAGCTTGAGCATACATCCCAAATCCATATCAAAGGACACATATACTAATCAAGTGATCATCCTCATTGAGAGATCCTATGCATGGCTCATATTCTCATTTGAGGACCTCACTTTGTCTCATCTAAAGTTTATACTAGTTTTGTTAGTTAATGCTTTTTTTAAAAAATATATTATTGTTTTTTGCTAACATATTAGTATATATAATTTTGAGTGAGGAAAATTGTAGAAAATCCTTGGGTGGATCTACATCAGGAAGTGCTTTGAATGTACAAAGCAAAGGTAGAATGACATAGAGAGGAAATAATTCTAAAAGTCATGGGAAATCAAGAGCAAAGTCAAAGGGGAAGTAATCTCAATCCAAAGGACAAGAGATTTCTAGTACTAAGGTAAAATAGGGCATAAGAAGAAAAATTGTTGGACCTGAAAGAATAATGAAGGAGATAAACTAATAGGAAACAAGGAGACAAATGTGGTAAGTAAGAAATCTAAAGAGGATTCTTTGCTTCTATCTTTAGAAAGTGTTGATGATTCATGGGTTTATATTTTTGTGCTTCATTTCATGCTACACCTCATAGAGGTTATTTCATTGATTATGTCTAAGGGGATTTTGGGCTTGTTTATTTGGGGGATCATGAACCCTATTAGATTTTTGAAAATGGAAACATTAAGATTAAGTTATAGAATGGGAATCATTGGCTACTACATGAGGTAAGACATGTTCCAAGGTTGAGTAGGAATTTAATTTTAGCAGGGCAACTTAGTGATGAGGGATGTGTAGTTACATTTAATGATAAAAATTGGAAGATTTCAAAAGGTTACCTTGTAGTAGCAGAAGGTGTGAAAGTAGGCACCTTATATCTTTGTGCACATTATATTGTTCCTTATACTTTGATTATTTCAGAGAAAAATGAATATTCAGGAATAGCTGGTACAGTTGAGCAGGGAGAACACATAGTTACTATAGATTCTCATACAACATTGTCACACAATAGACTTGGCACATGAGTGAGAAAGGTATGAAAGTACTTCATTCAAAGAAAGTTTTACCAAGTCAAAAATGTGTCAATATGGATTTTTGTGAAAGTTGTGTGCATAGAAAACAAAAGAGAGTGAGTTTTGTAAAGATTGGGAAGAAAAAAGAGAAGTGAAAGATTAGAGCTTGTGCATACAAATGTATGGGGATTGGCTCAGTTATCTTCCCTTGGTGGCTCTCATTATTATGTTAGATTTATTCATGATGCAACTAGAAAAGTATAGGTTTATTTCCTTAGACAAAAATATGATGTATTTTAAACATTTAAGAAATGGAAATGCTTGGTTACAAAATGAGACTCGAAAGAAATTAAGATGTCTCAAATCTAATAATGGTTGTGAGTATTTCAATCATAAATTTGAAGATTATTACTCCGCTAATGGTATTCTTAGATAGAAAACTATTCCAAGGACTCCATAGGAAAATGGAGTGGCTAAATGCATGAACAAGACTATAATGGAGCATGCAAGAAGCATGAGGTTGCATGTAGGGTTTCCCTTAAATATGTGGGTCTACCAGTACTACTATATATTTGATTAATAGAGGTCCCTCTACTCCTTTGGGTTGTGGTATTCTAGAGGAAGCATGGACTGGTAAGAAGACAAGTTATTCTTTTCTCAAAACGTTCGATTGTGAAGTATTTTCTCTTATAGATTCTGAAAATAGAACCAAGTTGGAAGCTTAGTCAAAGAAATGTGTATTTGTTGGATATGGCATTAATGAATTTGGTTATAGGCTTTGGGACTTGAAAACCATAAAATTCTAAGAAGTAGGGATGTTGTATTCAATGAGAAAATGTTCTACAAAGATCTGTTGCAGCAACATGAGAAGAAAGAAGATGATTATGTAGTGTTGGATGATGCTCCAAAAGTTGGTGTTCCAGTAGTTCCTCATGATGTGCAACAACTACAAAAAAAATACCACACACCCTAGTGAATGTTAGATAGTCAACAAGGATTAGTAGACCTCCAAAAATATTTTCTTCTTCCTTATATTCTATTTTACTTACTGATGCTAGTGAACCTAAATGTTACGATGAAGTTGTGTAGGTGCATACAAAGATTCAGTGGGAGTCTCGAATGGAAGAAGAAATGGAATATTTACTAAAAAATAAGACATGAGATTTATGCAAGTTACCTGTAGGTAAAAAGTATTTTCAAAATAATTGGGTTTGTACGTTAAAAGAAGAGGATGGAGGTAAGAAATGATTTAAAGCTAGGTTAGTTGTAAAAGGATTTGCATAGATTTTTTTTTTTGATTTTGATGAGATATTCTATCATGTTGTTAAAATAACTTTTATTTGCACTATTTTAAGTATTGTGACTACTGAAGATTTTCATTTAGAGTAGCTAGATGTTAAAATAGCCTTCCTTCATGGTGATTTTGATGAAGAGATATATATGGAACAACCACATGGATTTGAGGTCAAAGATAAAGAGAACTTAATGTGCATATTGAAGAAATGTTTATATGGCTTGAAGCAAGCTCCTTGGCAATGGTATCTAAAATTTGATAGGTTTATGCATGAGCATGGATATAGAAAGTTTCATTTAGATCATTGTGTTTATTTTAAGAGGTTGGATGTGTTGGCGCTCAAAATTGCAGCCCTGATTTTGCACACTATTGAGAAAAACAAGCCCTATAAATGCTTTTAGTGCATATGTACCCGATTGTCAGTCTAAGGCCTAAGAGGTGTTTAATGCTTCTAGCACCTTTCATTTAGTGCATCTACTTATTCCATAGTGATAAATTTCCATTCCGAGCTATTTTGTAAGATCCCATTTTGAGAAATTGTTAAATCTACATTTTTACCCTAAGTCTCAAACAACGATAGGAGGCTACATTTTCCATTGAATATCTTGCACCAGAAATGTTTTGTCATTCACCACTTTGGGAGTGTCTAATGTCCATATCCAATAACCTATGTTTTATATTTTGAGTTGTTCCAAGTTTGTTTGATTAGGTTTTGAATCCCTCAAAGTTGGCAAGTTACTATTTTCATATTTTCTCAATTAATTCTGAATTCTGGGAAGCCCTATTTGACATGCTATAACTTCTGACCAATTGACCAAAATGTTGCATTTCCTTTTGTGTTGCATTATAGATGTCAAGGACTTGTTATTTTTCAAGTTTGACCTCATGAAGAATCTGTTTGATCAATTTTCAAACGTGATTCCAAACGCAATTTCTAAAGTTTTACTAGTGTAAGCATTTGCAGATTGATTAGTACCCCTATTCATGATATCATAACTCAAAATCCATGATTGGATAGATAGAATGGATTGTACCATTGTGTAGTACCCTAAAAATACTTTAAGTGTGCCAGTTTGCAAGTCATGACGAATCCATATGCACACTTTTCTAGGTCAATTCCATTTGCAAAAATCGTTATCTTGTCAATGCTTCCAGTTTGCAAAATCCAAGTAGCCTACTTTGACCGCTTGCCAAATGCACCTAGTTATTCATCATGAGCCCAAATCCTAGATCCATAATGTCCTCATGACAAAGAACCAATGCCCTAGTTTTTGTTTCCCCATATGCTCTTTGCCTAGTTCTCAAAACCAAATCTGAACTTAGTTTATTATTTTCTGACATGTTTATCTGAAGGTGTTTTTAAGTGGTCAGCTTTGACATCGAATATTTTTTGACCTTGAATTCATCATGAGATGAGATTTGATAGGGTGTAAGTGTGCAGAATAGAGAATCAATGTACCAATTTTCAAAGCCTAGTTAGAGGTTTGGGCCAGTTTTTAAGGCCAGTCAAAGGACCTCTTGACATGAAATTCACAGTTTGCAGATAAGTGGTAAAATGAGTTTTAAAGGTCTCTCCAGTGGTCAAATTTGATCAAATCAAGTTCAAAAGATTAATAGGGTATTCCCAACACCCATATACCACTTGAGATTAAAGTAGCACTCATGCTATTGTTTGCATAACCCTAATTCAAAACAAGGATGCCCAACATCATATAGTTGATTTTTAAATCGCCTTAGGATAACTATTAAATGAGTGGGTTTGTCTATTGTTATTTACATTATTATTTTCAAACTTCATTGAAAATGATTGAGTAGGTATAGATTGGGAGCATATGGTTCAAATAATTAATGAGCAAGGTGTTGGAATATGTTGACACTAGTAGTTAGCAGGGGAAATTTGTGATTGAAATAATGACTTTAACATCAATGATAAGTCCATCATGGATACCAAAATGGAGAACAAAATTGTTGGAGGATTCCATGTGTTCAAGCATGAATAATTCAAAATTTATGTGCTATCTTGTCAAGATGGGAATAGTAACCATGAAGCAACAATAGGGACCCGTCCAAACACCCTAGAAGCAAACACAAGCACATGGCCTTCTAAAATATGGTGTTAATGTGAAGTTTTTGGATGGAATAAAGCTTCCCATCAAGGGATCTAGAAAAAACTTTGATTTAATGAATGATTTAACTTTGAAGGGCAATAAGGAGAAACTCAAGAAACATGATATGCTTGGAAACAATTTTACAAGCACTCTATTAGATTACCTTAGAATCAAATTCCCTAAACCATTTTGGAAAAGGACTATGCAAACAAGGATCTCTCTATGAATTTCAATGGAACAACACTCACCAATCTACTTCTCAAAATTATTTTTGATAAAAAGGCTGAAGAATTGCCTATGCTTGTAGAATCTATGTTGACTAAAGTCATGGAGGAGTTTGAGCAATGATTTGCCACTCAAGGGGAGTAGTTAAGCATGGTTCTGAAGGACCCTCTAAAATGTGATGACGATCCACTACTAAAGTCATATTTTTTGGGAGCAAAACAAGGCATTCATGAAGATGCTAGAGTACAAAATGCAAAATAATTTTCTTATCTGTCAAGTGAAGTCAATAATTATACAAATGCTAACCCAAAGCAACAACTACAACATGACATTGCAAGATCAATCGAGGAACTTAAGTACACAGTCTACACCAAAAAGAAACACATGTTAAAGAAAAATTTTGCATTGAAAGAATGAAAGGAAATCATTTGCAAATAGGGGCAGCATTTGAAAAAGGCAGTCAGCGCATAAATAGATTGCAATCATCCAAGGACTGCAGCTAGATTGTTGGATGCTCCACTATTTGAGTCACCAAAGGTAAAACAACCAAAGTTTATTAGTGGGTCTACTTTAGTAGCAATTGTTTCCAACACTACACCACTAGGGGACAGGACTGCAAGTTCATGCAAGTACAAGAAAATTGGTGGTCCACTGTAAATTTAAGTGACTTCTTTGTATGAATCGAAGAAAAAGGAAAATGCATAAAAGAATTTAAAGAGACCATCCTATAGTTTTTTAAAGAAGATGCCACACCTCATGATAGACACGCCACATGATTCAAAGTTCCCACATATATAAAAGACACACACAAGGAATAGGAGCAGCATAAAAAGAGAATGCACACGTCAAAAGAGGCAACTCATGATAAAAAGCTACAGGTTAGGATGAGGAAAGGGAAATGACATCATAAAAAGAGAGCCCACACATGAGAAAGAGCCAGAGTATTCATGCTAGAGAAGAGGACAGCTTAAGTAGGTAGTCACTGCCATGGTCCAGCAAGCAATGTAGTATGTTGATAAAACTCCAGACTTGGATTTGTGAATTGAGTTCACCAAAACATTGAATAATGCTTCTACTAGGAAGATTTATGTTGAAATAGAAAGGGCCCGATTGGTCAAAAACCTTGTACAAATAAAAGAGAAACATTTGAATTTCATATTCAATTTATTATGTGCTTGAATGCAACTATACCTCAAGTTTTTGGACAAGTTTGAATGCAAGTTTGTCACACAAGGAGCTTATGATACCCGTGACATTTATCAATCTTTGGATGTGGCATGGACACTTATGTATCTTCCCTCAGGAGCTACTTCATCATATACTTGCAAAGACTTTAGATCTATTCTACAATGGGGATTCTACTCATTAAGTCTTGGTGTCACAAAATTCTCTAAGAATCCTATGTAAAAAGGAGAGAAGACAGCTTGTAAGGAGGCATCAGAATGGAGGGAACAACATAGCACATGAAGTAAACCACAACGGAAGCCACCATAATAGAATGTCAAAGCGCATAGTAGACAGGAATACGTCCAAAGCCTTTATCCCACATTGTCAGTGTGGGAAGACTTTTATGGATTTAAATACAAAATTACCCACACAATGACTTGTCTTAAAAGACAAGCTCTTTTGTGAAGCCAAGTTTGCGGAGGTGGGTCCCAGATGATGAAATATGGATGCTGACAAAGGCTAAGTTTTGAACAAATACGCAATCCAACCATGATGACATTAGCAAGTTGGATGTCACCAGCAAATTAAAAATCCAGCTAGTCACTATGTCACTAGCCAGAATATCCAAGGATTCCTGGCTAGCAAGGTAGCGAGTTGCCAAAAAAATTCAAAAATCTAGCAAAAGACAAAAGATGGTCATGGGTCATGCTTCTAAAGAATCGAGTAGTTCCAAGTGGTAGTCAGTCATGGGTCCTACTTCTGACGAATTGAGCAGTGCTAAGTGGCAGCCAGATAGTGAATACAGTGATAAGATGATGACATGGCAAGTAAAATGGAGATGGAAGGAGATCGTAACATGTGGCAAATCATGTAGATGTCGCTATGTCGCCAAGCGAAGATGCTCATGAGTTAACCATAGCAACATAGCGAGGATTGATATGGTGATGACATGTGGTGGATGATGTAGATCATGTGGGCCAATCATAGAGTGACACATGGTGAGCTCGATCAATAGAAGTTTGACCCTAGATTCAAAGGATTGGAGAAAATTTGAAGAATATAAAAAAAATTAATTATTTTCTCAAAAAGGGTTTGCACATCAGAAGTTTTAAAATTCAAAAGAGCATTTAATATTAAGTCTGAACTTTAGGTTGATTTAAATTTTGAAAAATTTAAATTTTAAATGAGTTTTAGATCAGACATTTCATGGGGATATATTTTCAAACTAATATTCTGGGGGTTTCTGAGAAGTAAAATATGCATTCCAATATATCGTTGGAACTGGGAGAATCTAAATTTTCCAAATATGAAGTTAGATTGTACATAGGTGCTCATTGGTTCATGCTATAGGTCAATTTGTAAAATTTGGGGCATTGGCAATAGAACAGGTAAATTTGATCATTAATCATCAGAGTTTGTTAGAGGGTAGATTTGACAACTTTTTGGAGCTTGAATGTGGTAAAAATAAGCGGGGAAAGATTATATTACATTAGGAAGGCCATATTCAACTTATTTTTCACTTTTACCTTGTGAATTCATTTTAACATCAGAAATTAATTGCATCCTTTCATCATTACGTTTTGAGATAATTTATGCCTCTTAGAGCCAAAATGAAAGGATTTGATAGGCAATTACAGAGAGAGGGTAGAAAGAGGTTTTTCATCTTCTTGGGAAGAAATTCTGAGGGTACACATGTCAATTACAAATTCAATCCAAGAATTTTTTCCTTCCTATATCTTCCTTCCTTCTTCTCTTTTGTGGGGGTTGGCAATTTTCTCTGGGTAATACCAATAGGGTTCTAGTTTTATTGTGAAAACCAAGATTGTAGATGGTTTTTCTTCTTGACTATTGAGCTAAGCTCTAGCAATGAAGGCCACACATCCACCCTATGCAGATTTTCATTTTCATGTCATGTGTTGTTATTCAGATGTACTAAAATCTGAAGCTAGATCATGTGAATTGTTTAGAGTTTCATTATGTGTTACCAGTTAGTTTATTTACTCTTTCCAAGGATAAATACAAAAGGGGATTTACATGACTTATCTGAGTTCTCTTGTTCTATCTCCTAATTCTTCATGTATCATTAACTTTGTGATTAAATGGATAATGTTCATTTGAGTTAAGGCAGCTTGGATGAGCTGTATGTCAGATCTTTGTTGCTTTTGACTCAAGCCGTCAAGTAAATGCTTCATCGTTCTAGTAGGGTTTCTAGATGTATGAAAGGGATATTGCATAAGTATGGGATTAGGGGATTTTAGTTGATAAACTTGATTGCAATGCAATCTAGTTAGGTCATCCTGTTGGTATTGAATTTATGTTTCAATGGATAAGACACTGGTCACTAAATCAAATGCAAGCTGATATGAATGGCATTTGCACAAAATCTTTTATTCAAATAAATTCATTTTTTCATATCTTGTAGTGGGCTGAAAAGAAATTAACCCTCACTCATCTTCTGAGATTCATAGATCTGCATTTAGCTATTGTAGATTGATGTTATTTCATGAGTTACTAGGAGATATAAGGGTTTTCATCTGCTTAATAGATTCAAGGATATGTTTTGCATTGGTACGGTATCAATTGAATCTGAGGTCTACCCACCTAGATTTAGCAGAACCTGAAGTAGAAGAAGGCTCATGCCTTATAGTTGGCCCTGTGTTTGAAATGATATGTTGAGAATGGGAGTTAGCTACCCCTAGATATGTCATATTCTCACGGGGATAATTGAAAACCCTCCAACGTTTTCAAACATCAACAAGATGATGAAAGCTACATTATTTTATGTTTATATGTTGATGATATGCTTGTAGTTGGGTCTAACATGGATCATATTAAGGGGTTGAAATGCTAGTTAGCACATTTATTTTCTATGAAGAATTTGAGGGAAGTAAAAAAAAATCCTTGGTATGAAGATTTCTAGAGATAGGAAGAATGAAAAATTAACATTATCTTAGGCTGATTATATTGAGAAGGTGTTGCAATGTTTCTCTGTGGAGAATGCTAAAGTCGTCAATACACCTTTACCTAGTCATTTAAAGTTTAATACGAAGATGTATCCCAAGACATAAGGATAGGAGGACAAGATGTCTAAGATACCCTATGCTTCAGTTGTAGGAAGCTTAATGTATGCTATGGTATGTACTAGGCTAGATATTGCACATGTAGTGGAGTTGTTAGTAGGTATATGAGTCATCTAGGACCTAAGCATCGAACTGTATTTAAGTGGATTCTTAGATATTTGAGAGGAACATCTAGTAAGTGTTTGCATTTTGGGGGCTCTACTACTACTTTACAATGATATGTTGCCTTAGATTTAACAGGGTATATTAATACTAGGTGAAGTATTACAAGTTATGTATTTACTGTTGGTGGGGTAGTAATGAGCTGGGTTTCTCAATTATAGTTGGTTAATTCTTTATCCACTATAGAGGTAGAGTATGTTCCTGCTAAAAGGTAGCCAAGGAGATGATGTGGATTCAGTTCTTCATGGAAGAATTGGGACACTCATAAAAAGATAATTATTTGTTTATAAATAGCTAGAGTGGCATTCGTCTTGGAAAGAATTCAGCTCTGTAATCAAAGATAAAACACATATAGTTGTGGTACCATTTCATTCAGTCAATTTTGGATGATGAACAATTAAAGTTGGAGAAGATACATATTGTAGGAACTAGAAAATGGGCTAAATGCATAACATACTATGAGAGAATCACAAACTCAATAATCATACATTAGCACCCAGTAGTCTACCATGAAAGCCAAAATAATCAAAAGAAGCAAACACAAAGTTAGAAACTCCCTCTTTCATTTGTAGCTCCCATGTCCTTCTTTCTTCTCCAAATGATGTAGCTCAAATTTTCCTATAGTGCACACAAAATTGAAGCAAAATTCTATGATATGGATGATGCCATGAGAATACAAGAAGTGTGATTTTAGTGTGAGAGCAAAAATGCAAAATGCAAAGAAGCTAGGGACTCAAAGACTCAAGAATTAGAACCTTCAAGACTCAAGAATTAAGACCTAAGGACTTTCAAGAATGGAAATGAGAGGAAGAATGCTCATTTTATAATTTGCATGGAGAATGCCTTGGATTTGTCACCCATAGATATGCGATATGGCAAGAGATTCCTTTGGGAATCCATGATGCATATGACAAAATATGCTAATTGTAAGATTCTATGATGCATGAAAGTAAAACTTGGCTAAATGTGGAAGAGAATCTATGAGGCATCATAAGACACCTCAACTCACTTAAAGCCAAGAATCTATGAAAAATGAGCCAAATAAGGATGCGTAAGAGAATAAGAATATTTGATTATGACATATCTTATCCAAATGTCAAAGGAGAATCCATGAGGTGTCATATCCAAGTGTCACTATGATGCAATATTTTATGGAATATTTGAATTAAAAATCCTTTTATTCCACAAAATAAGAATTAGTAGAGAATGGAATTAAGGATGGAAAATGGAACTTAGAAAATTAATAATTTCCATGGTTTACAGATAATGAATCAATTAACTAATAAAATTAATTAATTGAGGATGACAATTAGGAAGAATAATTAGACAGAATAATAGGATTAAATTATGGGTTATTTAATCCTATAGGGAAAATTAGTAGATGATTGGCCAAATTGATTAAATGAATGCAACCATATCCTTTGATGAAAATGTGATGACGATAGATATCGAATAAGATGATGACAAGTAGACCAAAGCCATGGTCAGATTAATTGATTGATTGAAATTGATAACATGCCAAGGACACATGACATGAATTGATTGGTACGTAACATTTAACTAACATTGCAAATGCTATAGGATCAAGGTTGATTGAAAATGTTGATCATAATAATATTGATGGAAATTGTCAATATTATTAAAATGGTTGATAATGCCATGATTTGACATTGAAAGCCTCAAAAATATCAAAGATTAGATGACATGAATGATAGTTTGACCTAGCACTGAGAGTCATGATAATACTAAGGTTGGATTGAAAATATTGATAGGTTGATAGGTTTCCAAGGCACTGAAAGCCATAAAAATACCTAAGATCAGATAAATGATGATTGATTTGGGATGTTTGATATGTTCCAGGTTGATTAGGACTGATTTTGAGTGATTCTTAGTTGATTTGGGGTGATTCCAAGTTGATATGAAATGGTTTTGAGTTTATATGAAATGATTTTGAATTGATATGAAATTGATGTGAAAAAGGATACAAATGATAAAGTATGATCAATTTTGGCCAAAAGATCAAAGTTAGTAGAATGAGAAAATGGGACAAATTAGTATGAATAAGTGATGATACTGTAGATGCAAACCATTTTTGAGCATCTACACATACAAATGACAATCTAGCAAATATGTTGACAAAGGTAGTGAGAAGGGAGAAGTTGAACTCATCTTTAGCTATGGTTAGTCATCTAAATTAAACAAACTAAAAGAACAACATAGTCTAGGGTGGTTTAATATTCTAGTGAGAGGTACAAATTTAGTAGTGCTATGATCAGTCTCCAAGTGGAAGGTTATCATTGTGGAGTTTGATTAGTCTCCATGTCGGAGATTGTTGTAATGTGGAGCCTAATCAGACTCAAAGGCTTATTCAGCACAGTTTCCCTCCAAATTATTTCTATAGGGGTTTGGGGGCAATGCCCCCAAGATGGGATCAAGGGACAACATCCCTACAGGGTCCTCGGTGTAATCCTTATAACAGTATAGGGTGGGGTCGAGGGGCAACACACTTGCAGGGGTTTTTTGAGGCAGCACCCCTAAAGCCAAAAATGGCCTTATATTGGCATTGGCTACTATTTTCCTATCATTCTGGCCCTAATTTTGTAAGTGGAAAAAAGCTTGTATAAAAAGGCTTAGGATTAGGGATTTTCATAATGTGTGATGCAAAAATTGGTTCTTGTAGGGGTATTAAGTTGTAAGGGATTATAGATTGTAATCAAGTTGTAATCATTGGATCATAATAATATTCAACTTGTTGTTGGTGGATGTAGCCAAGGGATTGGGTGAACCATGTTAAATATTGGTGTCTTGTGTTCTCTTATGTGTGATCTACTATTTTCTAATATTGGTTATATTTTCATCTAACTGTTATTCCTATCTAAGGTTAATCCTAACACTATGTATGTATGTGCCCTTGTGATCTTCAAATATGTATATACATATGTATGTATATACATATATATACATATATACATATGTATATGTATATATATGTTTATACACATACATACAAACATATGTGTGTGTCTATGTTTGTATGTATGTATGTATGCATATAAATAAAGAGACCTTGGCACAACAGAAAAATAATAAAACTCACTCAACACGTAGCATTGCCACAAATGCAGTGGCAATGCCTATTGGTAAGTAGATTCCTCTTTTTCTCTCTCATTTTTCATGTATTTATTTTACTTGAACTATTATTTCTTAGGGGCATTTTTTAATATTGGATTCATTTTATGCAAGGCATAATGAGGACATTCCTGGATGTACCCATGTTATACGTATGAGAATCACTAAAGAATTGTGATGAATTGCTCATGGGCAATGAAGATGGACTTCCCCTGAGAGTAGTAGGAGGTGATGAGGGTATTCTAGGTACTCTAAAGATTGATCCTTTCTTAAATGTTTTAGATGTTAATGGAGAATTTAGATGTTGGGGGGTGGGAAAAAATGAGCTTCCACCTTCATTTGGTTGACCCTAATTAGTAGAGAATATTTAAGTATTCTCAAAACCAAATGAAGCTCAACATTAACCTATGCTTGCATGAAAACTAACTATGTGAATCTCTTGGTTTTAGGAAATGCAGAAGGATGTCATAGTTCAATATGCAATCTCAATTCATATACATATGACATTAGGTGGAGTTGGAAAAACCCAACAGGTTTGCATTTTTGTTAGAGGTTTGCATAGACCTATTAAATAAATGTAAACATGATGGTTTTTACATCTCTTCCTATTTTCCATGCATATAGAATGTAGTTACACATGCATTCTTGATTCAAAGTGGCATTCACAAGTTTATCAAATCAATGGTATAACACTAACAAGGAATTTATTAATGAAATAAATAAAATTTATTAATGAATGAATGAATTTAAGATGTTAACAGGGAATTTAGGTGTTGTGGGGGGTGGGGGTGGGGCCAAATGAGCTTCCATCTTCATGTGGTTGGCCTTGATTAGTAGAGAATATTAAAATATTCTTGAAACCAAGTGAATCTCAACATTAACCTATGATTGCATGACAACTAACTATGTGAATCTCTTGGTTTTAGGTAATGCAAAAGGATGCCATAGTTCAATATGAAATATCAATTCATATGCATATGACATTAGGTGGTCTTGGAAAAACCCAACAAGTTTGCATTTTTGTTAGAGGTTTACATAGACCTATTAAATAAATGTAAACATGGTGGATTTTTTCAGCTTTATCTATTGTCCATGCATATAGAACATAGTTGCATGTGCATTCTCAATTCAGAGTTGCATTCACAAGTTTATTAAATCAATGTTATGATGTTAATGTGGAATTTATTAATGGAATAAATGAATTTTATTAATAAATGAACAAATCTTAGATGTTAATGGGGAATTTAGATGTTGGGGGATGAGGCCAAATAAGCTTCTACCTTCACATGGTTGGCCTTGATTAATAGAGAATATTAAACTATTCTTGAAACCAAGTGAAGCTCAACATTAACCTATGATTGCATAACAACTAACTATGTGAATTTATTGTTATTCCTCATACTCGTATTGCTCCTTAAATTGTCAAAGTAAACATAAGAAATATTTTAGAACTCATTGTCACTAGAAAAGATAGGCATGCTATCCATGATTATTAAAGCCATAAAAAGAAGGCATTGACTTCACCTATTTAGTAGGAATATCTTGAGACCAAAAGTGAAACTATGCCATGACTAATAAATCCATACAAGAAGGCATTGACTTCACCTTGATAACCTACTTTGGAGATCAAATGTGGTATGATAGTTTTCCATATGCAATGTCCCTCCCTATGTCCCTCAATTGATTGCACATTCTTATCTGGCCATCTTTGTCCTCCTCAACAAGACATCTATTGAAAAGAGTTCCCTAACCAATTGTTCTACAAAACTTAGTGTGCCATTCTGCAATGATTGTACTTCTTCTTTCTTCAATGAAGAAACATGTTGCATCCAAGAGCATATCCTTCTCTTGCTTCCTTAGAGAATCATAGCTAACGTTGAGCCTCTTTGTGATGTCCTCCTGGGGAATTTGGGAGTACCTATTCAATGTTTTCTACCAATTTGTTTTAAATAATTTAGCATGTCATTGTAATTATAATGACTTGTTTTGATGGATAGTCATCGCTTCTACATTATTGTTATCACATACCTATCACAATTGTGGTGTATAGTTTCAATGGATAGTCATCACTCCCATAACACCATTGTCACACAATCATCACAATTAGGAAAATAGATAGAAAGCCTAAGTCATCATATTGGTGACAATTGACTATTGCAATTATGATGGTGTGAAGATGAACTCTTTCTCTTTCCTTCTTCCAAGTTATGATAGATTCATCTATTGCAATTATGACAAACATCCTTGATATCACAATTTTCAATAGAAAAAGTATAGCGCCTATCTGAATGGAGCCAATTCATGGTACTATCACTTGAGCAATGGGTGGCTATCATAATTGCAATGACATATCATCACAATTTTGGCCCAAAGGTAGTAGTGTCATTGATATGTTGATTCACTAGTTTCTTCTTATCCCATACTACATTTCCAATGGTAGGGAATGAGTTTTTCACATAAAATAAAATACAAAAACTTAGGGATCCAAACTTACATATACTATTCTTTTTTTTCCTTATACTTCCCAAATTCTGATCTACTAGCTATGTGAGTTGAAGATCTTCTACGTCATAACTATGATCCCTTTTTACAATCTTCCATCCCAAATCTGCTGCAACACATGGAACACTATCACCTCATCTTGACTGATAAATTTTGTGGGTGATGACTTTAACAATTAATTCAATCTTTGCATGCTTAATGGTAGATATTTTAATTCCACTTTTCCAGTGTGTTGGATTCAATCACATTGCATCCTTGGTAGTGAATGATCCTAACCATTTCTATGATAAGGTAAACTATATAATGATGATCTACTTTATAATGTTTACTAGTCCATTATCCAACCATAATTTAATGTCATGAATTCTTCTTAGAACAACCTTAATCCATTATATTATGAAGTGCCTTGGGAAGTTTAGGGCATTATTCAACCCTTTCTTGGAAACATTCACATGTTCTTCCTTCAACTGTTCCTTCTCAATAACTTATCATATGTCACTTTCAACTCAAAGTCTCCAACTTCTCCTATCTTCCACATGTGACATGATCCCACATAATGAATAATGATTACCCTTTGTGGAATAGATGACATGAAACCTAAAGAATCACCCTTCATCATCATTTTGGAATAAGATTTGAATTTAGGTAGGGAAAAAATATCATTTTTGACTAATTAAGTGTTACTAACCTCTAGTTCCATTTTATTCTTAGTTGTGGATGAACTTGATGTCATTTCTTCAATGTAGGGTTTGAATATACACTCCTATGTAACTTAGCCTTAATATAACTGCTCATACTTTACTTCCAACACTAACAACATTGGTAAACATTAGCATGAGTATTCTTAGCGTTGTGTGTGAAGAAATATAGAGAACCATACGAGGAAACATAAAGTGATAGTGGTAAAGGTGTTTTCTCATGCCAAATTTTTTAGGACTGTAGACAAGAAAAGGAAAAAACTGATAGGTTTGAACTATACTTGGTGAGATTTTTGACGATTTTGGTAATTTCCAAATATTAACTAATAGTATTGGTAAGTCTCAGGTAGATATGGACATTGTTTTTAGATTTTGGACATCATGCTAGTTTGTAAGTAAACAATTGTTCTTCACATAATAGATGCAAGCAGTAGTCATAAATAATCTAACAAAGGAAAAAGAAACTCAAAAGACTGGGGGAGTCTTGACCTTTTTTTGTTTGGATGATTTGGATAGTTTTTAGGCTTGAAAAATACACTTTTTAATCCCTATAACTAAAAATAGTAGAGGAAGCAAAATCTTTGTCTCACAACTTATGTGCATGTGTTCACCTCACATAGCTGTGTCACCCCACTAGAGGGTGCCCATGTTTTTGGTGTATTCCAAGAACTCAATAATAAATACACTCAATGAGTACCCTTGTAGTAGGGGTAAGGTTGTATATCACCTTCCGACATCTAGGTACATGCCTATGGTGAGGATCTACAAGAGAGATTCTTCCCCCTCCTTGCACAAATATTATGCCCCCTTTCGAAAGTGAACCGAGTAGCAACTATCTAAAAAAAATTTACTTGGCTTCATGAATGAAGTTGAGGCCAGCAACCCACACTAGCATTTGTAAGTGCACACACTTGACTAGCAAGCTTGGGGGCATCACCATATGGTGCAATAGAAAAAACATCTTCTTGATATGGGAAATCAAAATGAAGAAGAGGAAATTAACATGGCTTTGGAGTATTTTTCTCTACAAACCTTTTTTATTATAGTGAGTTGGAATCACCAGAGAAAGGTGTGTGCTCACTTGGGGAATTCCCAGAGGTTGGATCACTCTAGTAGACCCTTTAAAGGTTGACTTAGACCATAGCTCAGATTCAAGGGTCAAAGTTTCTAATTTTCCCAAAGGTAAAGAGCATACTCCTCTATCTTGTCACCTTAGCCAAACATAGAGAACATGTTCATAACTAATTTAGTTTACCAATCCCAATGTGTCTTTTTTCCAAGATTTTGATTTTCCTAAAAGGAAGTCATCATTTCTTCATACAAATTTTTGTTTGGGAGAACTGCTAACTTTCTTGCCTGCCTCAGGTACCATCTTCCAAAGGCATCTAGGTTTCTAGTTTACTCTTGGGCATCACTTCAAAGTAGTAAGAGCATACTCCTCTATTCCTTTGTCTAGAGTCCTATGAAGTTCACAAGCCTTATTAAACTATGTGTGTAAGAAAGCATTAAAATAGACACATTGTTTGAGTGGGTTTGAATATATTCTTTGACAAGTGAATCTTTGACTAAACATCTTGCAATCAAACCATTAGTATTGTTTGTATGTTCATGATATGGTATCTTCGACAAATGATTTGCACACCATAATTAAGTTGTCTCAAAAATCATTAATGAAAAACAAATGCTTTAGAAACAAGTGTTAGATCAATCAATATTATAAAAAACATAATATTAAAATTGCAATTTTCCTTTACTAATGTTGAGTTTCATGCAAGCTTCTGAATAGTCCCGCATGATAATATGATGTGTACCATGTGAGAAATTGGTCAAGAATACACTTTTTCATGTGAGAAAGTACATAAATATAGGGAAATATTATGTTTCTTTGCATGAAAATTGATCTTATCACATGATAATTCACTAAATCTTATGGATAGAAATATCAGAATATCAAAAATGATCAAAAGTTGAGGCTAGAAAATTGATTTTTCTACCCCACGGTGGGTGCAAGAAATTTATGTGTTAATTAAGGGCCTCTAATTTACACACACTTCAACATGATCTTTACATGTCAGAAACATCCTAAAATGAACATGGGATTATCCATTTGGCATGACCTAATAAAGTGATGTATTGCCTTCTAACTAGATAGGATTTTTCTATTCACTCTTAGAATTGAGAGATTAGCAGCTAGACCAACTCGTATGAATGATTTTGAAAGTGATGCAAATTCAATATAATATAAATGGAAATGAAACTAATCTAAGAATAATAAAAAACAAGAACTAGATAAATACATTTTAATCTAAAGAATGAATTTATGAGAGAAAAAGTAAATTTGAATGCAAGATAATTGAGTAATCAAATTTCCATTAATTTGATACTATTCATGCACATCTCACAAAATGAGAGGTTGAAGGTTTCTTATATAGAATCATGGAATTTGATCAAAGGTTGAAATCAAACTGAATGAATGGTTGAGATTTCAAGAAGATTCAGTTAGAATAGAAAGTTCCCTTATGAAAAGGAAGTTAACTGATTGTTTTTCAGTGGAATAAGGAGTTAACCAATTTAATTCCTTTTCTGACTTCAATCAACTCAATGTTTCCAATTCTAAACAAAAGAGAGAATATTAGAGAAGATATTTTATTTAAAAAGGTGACATATGACCTCCTTGTTGAATAGTCTAATTAATTGATTAATTAAATTTAATAATTAGAATGAGGGTGTTTAATTAAATCAACTATATTTAATTCCTCATGTATATTAGCTAAAGAGGTTAATTTATTTTAATGAAAGTACTAGGACTTATAATTAAATTAATAGGTTTGATTTGGCTAATTTAATTAATATTTAGGAATTAAATAAAGTATGTGATTAATACAGATTAGGGATTTTTGTATTTGACACTTAGATCGAGTGGAGATTATCAAAATTAGAATTTCCTAGTACAATAGGACTTTAAGCAAGATTGATAGACTGAAATTGGTTCAAAATGCCAATGTGCCAATTTAGGGGTATTACATGAAGCATTGATGAAACCCTAAAATTGAAGTTTTTAAGATATATAGTGAATTGTGTAAGTCATTTTATGCACCTTTAATTTAAGTTTTCATACAAAGAACCAAGAAGAATTATTTTGTGAGAATTTGAGTGAGTTTAAGTTGGATCATAGTGTTTTCAAAAAATTTGAGTCAAATCATGTCTCTGCTCTTAGTTTGTCCTTTCGTTGTGCAGTTCTGTCTAAATTCTCACACAAGAAAATAATTTTAAAATTGTTGTTCTAAATTCTTTCCTAGTTCATTGTACTTCTTCACATGGGTATGTGTGAATCTTCACACAATATTTGGTCCTAAAATTATTAAAATTTCTTTACCAGAGGTCTTTCCTCATCTAGTTGTCTGTATTTCCTCACTTGAGAGTCATTTCCTCACATAAGTTTGTCCAAAAATAGTGCACTATTTTGACTTCCCTCTTCAAAACTCGATCCAAATCTAATTTGTATCTAAAAATATTCAATCATTCCTCTACCTATAATAATATCAAACTCGTATTTCTCTCTTAGTTGATCATTGTGATTTGCACATGAACTAGTCTCCTTACTTAGTTATCCTATTTTTTTCTCTTGTTCTTGTTATACCTTGCGTTATTATAGTCACAACTCTTGGTTGTTCTATCCATTTCTTAGACTATTCATACCTAGATATACAACACACTTACTCACTCTAAGATAGTGTTCTAGTGTGATCTTTGTTCAAACTTATTTTTAAGTCATTGTCTATCACTATTGCCACAAGGAGTGGAAACTTGTTTTCTCCCTATCAACCATGACATAGTAGAGCTAGAGGTATAAATCATGGTAGAGGTCACTCCTAGGTTTACATAAAGTCTAAATTTAGTGAAGGATCCTCATGATCTCTTTCACGTGTTAGTCCACCTAGTACTTAAGGAATATTTTCCATAAACTTCCAACAAACTAGGTGTTGGTAATCTGATTAAAAATGATCATTTTTAAACAAGAGAGACTGTTGCAAAGAAGGAGACTATTGATAGAGAATATTTTCAATCATTTTTTGTCATTGATGTCAAACTTTCTATTTGATGGAATGACAATTGCTTATAAAATCCAAGTACTATCACTTAGTTGATTGTTGAAGAGGATTTAATCAACAAGATGTAACAAAAGCACCCAAGGGAAAGGTTGAGTTATGATTTTGTAATGAAGTACAAGGATCAGTTAAGGCAATGGAAAAATGATGTATTGATAGTATACTTGAAGATATAGATGTTGGCCACACTTAGAAACACTAGAAGAATAAGTTGTAATAAAGTTGTTTGCAAAGCTTAACTAATTTCATTAGTAAATGTTGAGCAAGCTAGTTCATGCTGAGAAAGTTTTTAGTTAGTGTTGAGTAAATGAAAATCAAGTGTGTGTTGAGTGATAAAAAAGGAGTTGAGCATGTTTAGGTGCTGAGTAAACTTTAGGTGCTAAGCATCAAAAAAACTTAGTGGATGACGAGTGAATCCACAATAGGTGTTGAGCATCATTAAAACATAGTTGGTGCCGAGTAACACAGTATGTGTTGAGCACTAGAACTTCAATAGTGCCAAGCTACTACATTATTTGAAAAGTCAAAGATTTTCCAAATCTGAGCCGATAAGGTTGTCACCTTGAATTTCATAAACTAGATGGAGGATAAGGATGACAAGCTGGAGGCACAAAATTTTAGATAAACCATTTTTGTGCGAATTCAAGAGGATTCTTCAAGATGTTTCTAGAAGGAACAAGATATGGGTTAGATTCATTGAATCCTATCTAATCCATTCGAACTAAAAGTAAAGGAGGAAATAATCGAGTAGGAAAAGCATTTTTCCAGACTTTTATTTAAGGAGTCATAAGCCAAGAAGCAAGAGTAGTTGGTGTGCCAAATTGTGAAGTTGTTGAAAGGTGTCAAGGAAAACACATCAAGAGGAGGAGAAGAATAGAGCACAAAGGCTCTACTTCAACAAGTGGTTATATAGGAGATTGTACTGGTATATCAAGGATGGAAACTAAAGGAGACAAAGTTTGAGAGGAGGACAAGCTGTTAGAACTAAAGAGATTGAAAGCCAAGCAATGTTATGAGTTGAACAAAGATTTGAAATCTGAAAGATAAGTTGTGAATTGTAATCAGGTCAAAAACCCCTTATTGTTACTCTCTAGCAATTGTATCAGTCAAGGTAAAAATTCTATGGACTGAGGTTGGTTTAACAATCATTTGTAAATCCTTTAACAAGGTGGCATTCCAAGTGAATGTTCTAAAGTCCTCTAACTAGGCCCACTTCTAATAAGGTGGTTAAATCCTCTAACCAAGTCACATTTAACAATGTGTTGTAGCCATTAATAGGGTAGGTCATTCATAAGGCATCACTTCAGAAGAGTGAGAATTGAGTAGCATGCCATTGGTGGTTTTTTCCAAATTGGGTTTCTATGTAAATCATTGTGTTATGTGTTGATCTTTCATGTGTTATGCTTGCATGTTGATTCATAGTAATTTGCTAAGTAGAAAAGTTTAAACTTAGATGAATGAATAGTTTGATGGGATCACTTTACTTGATGAAAAACTTTTATTAGGAAATTTAGACCTTGAATAACTGATCCACCCCCCCTCTCAATTATTCTAAACCATTTCTAACAATTGGTATCAAAGCCATCTACTGATTTAGTTTAAAGGTACTAGAAGCAGGAACATCAAGATGTCCAAGAGAAAATTTCTCAAGCTCAATAGAGATAACTTCACTGCATGGCAAAGCCTAATGAAACTACACCTTGGATCAATAGGTGACTATGCAAAAACCTCAATTGGAGTGGAACATGTAGATCTAGCTAGTGCCCTTACTATAGATGATTTGAAAAAAAGGTAGGAGCATAATTAGGCAATGTTGGAGATTGCCTCTGCCCTTAGCTATGTTGAATTTGATGACATCAAGGGATTTGACTCTACATTAAAGATGTGGAAAGCCTTGTTAGATATCTATGGAGGAGATCAAAATGTTCAAAGAGCAAAAAGAGAAAACCTCAAAGGAAAATGTGATGACATGAAAATGGAGGAAGGTGAGAATGTTGCTCAATATGCCTCTAGAATGAAAGAAGTGGTAAGTGCAATAAGTAATTTGGGTGGTCATTTAGAAGATGATACTGTTAACAATAAATACTTGAGAACCCTACTCCCCATCTATGCTATTAGAGTTTCAGCCATCCAAGAATTAAGGTGTGTACTAGGAAACACACTAACCTTTGAAGGTATAGTGGAAAGACTCATTGCATTTGAATTGTCCAACTTTGATAACTATAGACCTGAGAATCTTGAATCTACTTTCAAGGCCAAGCTAACATTGAAAGACATTGAGGAGGTGAAATCAAAGAAGAAGAGTAGAAAAGGAAAACATGCATCTAGTGACAACAACACAAATGAGGAAGATGTGGAACAATTGGAAGCACTATTGGCTAGAAAATTTTATAGAGACAAAGGTAAATTCAAAGGTAAGTTGCCTATCATTTTTTTTAATTACAATGAAGTAGGACATATTGCTGCAAGGTGTACATAGAAGAAGAACTTCAAAGAAGGAAATAAGTACCAAAAAAAAGAGAGAAGACGATAGTAGAGATTACAAGGACAAAAGAAAAAGATGCTACATTGTTGAAGAGGATTCTGATGAGAATGATGATGAAGTAGTCTATGTAGCCATGAAGGATGAGTCAGATGAAGATGAAGTGACAACATTGGTAACCTATGTGAACAAAAATGACAAATGGATCACAGGCAGTGGATGCTCACATCTAATGAAAGGAGATAATAAGTTTATTACCTTTACTCAGTATGATGGAAATAGTGTTAGATTTGGAAATGATGCTCCATGTCAAATCAAAGGAAAAGGTTCTATTAAACTTGCAGAGAAAATTGCATGTGATAATGCATACTATGTTGAAGGATTGAAATACAATTTGTTGAGTGTATCATAGTTAGGGAATATAGGTTGCAAAATAGAATTTGGAAATAAAATTTCCAAAATATATGATACTAATGGAAATCTGATAGGAAAAGGTGAACAATCTAGAATTAATTTTTTTTACCTAGATATGGAAGATGCAACTTGTGTTATGGTAAAATTTGATGATGTTTGGTTATGGCACAAAAGACTATGTCATGTTAACTTTGATAATCTGATTAGCATCAGCAAAAAAAAAATTTAGAGGTTTTCCTAAGTTAAAGAAGCCTAAAAATACAATGTGCAAACAATGTCAACTAGGAAAGATGACTAAGTCAAATTTCAAAAGTAAAACCTACACTTCCAAAGAAGTATTAGAGCTAGTCCATATAGACTTATGTGGTCTAATAGAAATACAAAGCTACCAAGGAGATAGATATATAATGTTGTTTGTGGATGACTACTCTAGGATGGTGACTATCATGTTCTTGAAGCAAAAATTTGATGCATTTCAAATGTTTAAGTGGTATTTTGATAGGGTTGAGAAGGAAATAGGAAAGAGTCTGAAGTGCTTAAGATTAGACAAAGGAGGATAGTTTACATCAAAAGTATTTGAGACATTTTGTAATGATAAAGGAATCAAGAGACAAACATTAGTACCAAGAACTCCACCCCAAAATGGCATTGCAGAAAGGAGGAATAGATTAGTAATAGACTATGCCAGAACATTGATGATGGAGAAAAATGTTGCACTTAAGTACTAGAGAGAAGTTGTAAGTACTGTTGTCTACACATTGAATTGAGTATAAGTCAAGAAAGGTACAAATGCAACACTTTTTGAATTATGGTATGGTCACTCAACCAATGTAAAACATTTCAAAGTATTTGGTTGTAAATGTTATATTCTTAAAGATAATAGGAATGGAAAGTTTGATGCAAAGAGTGATGAAGGCATATTCTTTGGATACTCCACTAGAAGCAAAGTATATAAGTGTTTGAATACTAACACTAACAAGATTGTGGAGAGTGTAAATGTAAATTTTGATGAGCATGTAGAAGTCCAAGTTGATGAATCCAAGAAACCAGAAGATTATAGATCTTTTGTATAATTTTATGAAGGAATGCTTACTGAATATGAAGCTACCAACAAAGTTGGGAATCAAAAAAAAGTTACAATATCAGTTGAGTCACAACCAGTGAATGCCAAGATGCATTCAAAATCCAAATTATAGAATGAAGAAAATGCAAACTTTGATACTAAAATTAGTACACTAAATCTGAAAGATCAAACATGGAAACAAGAATAGAACCAAGATTGTCCAAGTATGTGAGAAGACATCATCCTATAAAACAAATCATTGGTGACAAGGATGCAAGACCAATGACAAAGAATAGACTAAGGAATGAATCATGCTTGCTAAGCAAGATTGAGCCCAAAATAGTGAAATATGCACTACAAGATGATAATTGGCATAAAGCTATGGAAGAGGAGATAGATTAGATTGAGAAGAACAAAACCTAGACCCTAGTTCCTAAACCAACTGATAAGAATGTGATTGGTACAAAGTGGGTATTTAGAAACAAACTTGATGAGAATGGTGAGATCAAAAAAAATAAGGTTATACTAGTCTACAAATGTTATGCACAAGAAGAAGGATTGGACTATGGGGAAACATTTTCCCCTATTGCAAGAATGGAAGGAGTGAGAACATTACTTGCATATGCTACCTACAAAGGTTTCAAAGTCTAGCAGATGGATGTAAAGTCTACTTTTCTAAATGGTATATTGGAAGAGGAAGTTTACATAGAACAACCAAAGGGGTTTGTTTATGCCAACAACAAGGATATGGTCTACAAATTGCATAAAGAACTTTATGGTTTGAAGCAAGCACATAGAACATGGTATGAGAGACTGCACAAATATCTCGTGAAAATAGGATTTGAGAGAATAGATGACAAAAATAACCTGTATATTCTTATATCTGAAATCTTTGTTGGTGATATAATATTTGGAGGAAAAGATGTTCTATGCAAAGATTTTGTTGACCAAATAAAACATGAGTTTGAAATGTCAATGTTTGGAGAAATTAAATTCTTTGTTGGATTGCAAGTACATCAACTAAAGCATGGCATATTTGTGACCCAATCAAAATATATCAAGGAGATACTCAAGACATTTGGTCTAAAAGATTCAAAACTAGTTAGTACACCAATGGTAATGAGACATAAGTTATCCAAGAATGATGAGTCAGCTGAAGTAAATCAGACAATGTATAGATCAATGATTGAAATGTTGTAATATGTTGTGCATAGTAGAATAGACATTGCATTAGAAGTTGAAATAGTGGCAAGATTTTGTGCTAATTCAAGAGAAAATTATCTTATGGTAGTGAAAAGAATATTGAGGTACTTAAAAGGAACTGATGACTTTGGCTTGTATTACAAGAGAAGTGAAAAGTTTGAGTTGAAAGCCTACACTGATGTAGATTGAGGAGGTAATATTGATGAAAGAAAGAGCACCAGTGGAAGAGCAGTTTTCTTAGGAAAAATATCGGTTACTTGGACCAGCAAAGAGCAAAGTTGTACCACATAGTCCATAGTAGAAGCCAAGTATGTTGCTACTACTATTAACTACACCAATATTGTATGGATCAAACATCTGTTGCAAGGTATGAAGGAAGAGGTAATTGAACCTATGATACTCTATTGTGATAACACAAGTTCCATCAACATGTCAAAAAATCCTACAAAGCATATTGTAATTAACTATCACTATGTAAGAGAATTGGTGGAAGACAAGCAAGTGAGAATGGAATATGTCAGTTCAAAGGAACAAATTGTTGACATCTTCACAAAAGCATTACCTTAAGATGCATTTGAATATCTTAGAGGTAAGTTAGGGGTGATACCCCTAGTCAAGGCTACTTAAGTAACAACAAAGATTGTCCTGCATCAAATGAGTTGATTGTTGAAATGTTAAGAATTGATGTAGAGGATACTTATTTTAGGATTTTTTCCTAAAGTAATCAAAGTGTTGAAGTTCCAAATCAATCACAAAGCAAGGTGATAGAGGGAGAAATTGGAGTACCTACAAATGCTACACTTGTGTGTTAAGATGTTGGAGTGATAAATCTTTGGCATAGTTATCAAAAGAGGGAGAAGTAGCAAGAAATTGATCAATAATATTCAATTGGATAAAGGGAGAAGTAGCAAGAAATGATCAAATCTATAGGATCAAATGGACAGAGGGAGAAGTAGTTGATACTAGAATAGTAGAACATGATCAATGCATACAAAGGGATAAATAATGTAAGAAGGAGTTAGGAGCAATACAAGATCAAAGTGAATAGCGGTAAGCCACAAAAAAGAGGGAGAAAAAGGATGTTCAGGAAGATATAGCAGAAAGGAAAGAAAAAGGAAACATCAGCTAAGATGGAGAAGCAGAAGTAAAGTAATCAGGATAATAGATCAGAGAGTGAGATGTGAAAACTGATGGTAACCCATTTTTCTTTTTAGCATTTGATTTATTGTTTTAACCTAGTTAGTATTTTTGATAACTTGGTTGATCAGTTTGGTTTTCTATCAATGCCAAAGAGGGAGATTGTTGGTAATCTGATTGAAACAGATCATTATTGAAGAAGAGAGACTATTGCAAAGAAGGAGATTGTTGATAGAGAATTTTTTCAATCATTATTTTGTCATTGATGTAAAACCTATTATTTGATGGAATGACAATTGCTTATAAGATTCAAGTACTATTACTTAGTTGATTGATGAAGAGGATTTAATCAACAAGATGTAACAAAAGCACCTAAGAGAAAGGTTGAATTATGATTTTGTAATAAAGTACAAGTATTAGTTAAGATAATGGTAAAATGATTTTTTGATAGTATACTTGAAGATACAGATGTTGGCCACAGTTAGAAACATTGGAAGAATAAGTTGTAACAAGGTTGTCTATAAATCCTAACTAAGTTCACCAGTAAGTGCCAAGCAAGCTAGTTTATGCTGAGCAATTTTTTAGTTAGTGTTGAGTAACTGCAAATCTAGTGTGTGTCAAGTGATAGAAAAGGAGCCAAGCATGTTCAGGTGCTGAGTAAACTTTAGGTGTTGAGCATCAGAAAAACCTAGTGGATGCTGAGTGAATCTAGAGTAGGTGTTGAGCATTACTAAAATATAGTTGATGCCAAGTAACTCAGTATGTGCCGAGCACCAGAACTTCAATAGTGCCAAGCTATTATATTATTTGAAAAGTCAAAGATTTTCCAAATCTGAGCTGACAAGGTTGTTATCTTGAATTTTCTAAACCAAATGGAGGATAAGGATGATGATTTGGAGGCACAAAATTTTAGATAAACCATTTTAGTGTGAATTCAAGAGGATTCCTCAAGACTTTTCTAGAAGGAACAAGATATGGGTTAGACTCATTGAATCCTACCTAATCTATTCGAACTAAAAGTAAAGGAGGAAAGAATTGAGTGGGAAAAGCATTTTTCCAGACTTCTATTTAAGGAGTCATAGGCCAAGAAGCAAGAGTAGCTAGTATGCAAAATTGTGAAGTGGTTGAAAGTTTTCAAGGAGAAGACGTCAAGAGGAGAAGAAGAACATAGCATAGATATTCTACTTTGACCAGTAGTTATATAGGAGATTGCACTGGTATATCAAGCATGGAGACTCAAGGAGACAAAGCTTGAGAGGAGGACAAGTTAGAATTGAAGAGATTAAAAGCCAGGCAATATTATGAGCTGAACAAAGATCTAAAATCTACAAGATAAGTTGTGAATTATAATTAGGTCAAAAACCCCTTATTGTTACTCTCTAGCAATTGTATCAATTAGGGTAAAAGTCCTATGGACTTAGGTTGGTTTAATAGCCATTTGTAAATCCTTTAACAAGGTGGCATTCCAAGTAAATGTTCTAAAGTCCTCTAACCATGCCCACTTCTAATAGGGTGGTTAAATCCTCTAACCAAGTCACATTTAATAGTGTGTTGAAGCCTTTAATAGGGCAGGCCTTTCATAGGGCATCACTTCAAAAGAGTGAGAATTGAGTAGCATGTTACTGGTGGTTTTTCCCAAATTAGGTTCCCACATAAATCATTGTGTTATGTATTAATCTTTCATGTTTTATGCTTGCATGTTGATTCAAAAAGTTTAAGCTTAGATGAATAAATAGTTTGATGGGATCACTTTACTTGATGAAAAACTTTTGATAGAACACCTACATCTTTGAATGAAACAACTAAATTCTATTTCAAAACACCTTTACAACAAACACATACTGAAATCTTCTACACTCCTAAAATGGCTAATCAAGATCAAGAAGGAGACAATATCACCAAGATTACCAAAGAAATGAAATACTAAAATAACCTTACAACTACATCAATGAGTATAGGGATACTAAAGAGATACCCCTAGAAGACATAGAGAAATATCGTAAGGATAAAATTTTTTAGAAAGCGATGGAGATCTTTCTCCATGATGAGAAAGGGAAATATATTCTCAACCTCTCTCAAGAAGGAGAAAAACTACCTCAACATTTTGATGTTAAAACAATTATCACACAAGAAGAAGATAAAAACATCCAAGTTACAAAAACAACTTCAGGCCATGCAAGAACCATTAGCCCAAATGATGCATGACAAGAATAAACCAACAAAACCATACACTTTAGACACCATTTGTCCATTTCCTTTTGAAAAGGGTTTGGATATGCTTCCCTTTCCAAGAGGAGTTGAGTTACCCAAATATGACAAATACTTAAGAACATCCAATCCCCAAGATCATTTGAGGAAATTTGATGCTTTGTCTATGGAATTCATGCACAATCAGACATATCTTATGCATTTATTCCACAAAGTCTAGGTGGTAAAGTCATGGAATGTTTTTTAGGGTTACATATTAGTATTTAAATATTTTATAAGATTAATAACATGTTTATTAAGAAATACTCACATAATATACAACATCCAGTCAACATACGTGATTTGTGTAACCTTAAACAAAATATTGGAGAACCTTTCCTCATATTTCTTCAAAGGTGTCGATAGTTGTATGCCAAATATTCATGAAAAATTATTGAAACATAAAAACTCAACATCTTCATGGATAATATTTTGCCCAATTTTGAAAATAAAATATAACTTCAAGGTCCACACACCTTTGAAGATATGATTATATAAGCTATCCAATATAGGAGTTTATGGTCAAAAAGGGAAAAATAACACTTCAAAGGGACATTAAGAAAGGATCTATTTATAGTAAGGATAAATCCAAGTATGTAAACAAGAATTGAGAGGTAGTACATGACAGAGTAGTTGATAACATTACTCCCAAACCTTCTAAAAGGAATCTCAATCTCACAGATAATATTAATGCATCTAAAAGTGCTGACAAATCTACTCCCAATAACAAGACATTTAGGAACAAAACAAAGAACTCATCTTGGGTTACATAACCAAAATGAGAGTACAAATCTCTTTGTGAACCTCTAGATGTGGTCTATAAAAAAATTGCTTCAAAATCAGATCATTACTCCATTGGATAATACTCGTCCTTATGATCCATAGCCATGACCCACATGGTGGAATGAGAATGCATTTGTGAATACCATCAGAACAAGGGTAAAAAATAAGCAATTGTATCAACCTACATCATAAAGTTCAAACTTAATTGACGATTGAGAAATTGTTGCAGATGGACATAATGAGAAGTCAAACCACAAAATCTTTTAAAGAGCCATTTCCATTTTATGAAAAAGGAGAAAACTCTAAATAGAAAATCAATAACAAGGTCAATTATACATACACCAATGACAATGATGTGATCAACATGATTGAACCTGTGGAATTTTAACATTGTGATGTTATGATGATTAAAGGAAAACATGACAATATGAAACTGAAAACAAAATTTTTCTTAAGAGGTGCTACATCACTTACAACTCATAAAGAAAAGTCACAATCTTGTGTTAATGTTGTTATGTGTTTTAGTGCCAAGATAGTAGTTAAAGGCCCTATGCCTTATGCTCCTAAGGTAGATCAACATAAATACAACCCTATTGCTGGTCCATCTAGAAAAGGTATTAAAATTGCAACATCCTCCCATGGTTACCAACTATAGTATCCTTGACCAATTGCAATGGACGAATGCTCAAATAACAATCTTTGAATTATCTAAAATCTTGCCTGCTCATAGGGAGATTCTTGATAAAGCCCTCAGTGAGGAAAACATACCTCAAGATCTTGAACTTGATAGGTTTCAAGCAATGGTAGTGTTGGAGTTCTTACTGGTAAGAAAAATACAAGATTGTTTTGAGCCTAATACCAGAATGCATAGGACAAAGATCAAGCCTAAGGAATAGCTAAAACTTATAAATAGCTAGGTTTATCCTAGCTCTAGGCCAACATCAACAAAATCACTATGACTTCCTTCACTTTAGGCTCTATAGGGCCAAGGTGGGAAAACCTCAGGGATTGATACGACTACTTCTATGATATTCTTTTCTTCAAGACAACCCACTATAGTAGAAAGTGGTCAAAGTTCTTCCATAATTTAATAATAACTGCTCCATCATAGTAGCTAACTATAACTAAGAAGATGTTGTAAATAAATAATGACCAAAAAATTTAGTTCTTCATTACATGATATGGTAAATTGATTGTTTGTAATTTGTGTATTCAACAACTATATGAATCATCAGTTTGCAACTTAAAAATTATTGACCAGTGTCTTATCCATTGTTATATAGAGTCAAAATCAATATCTCAAACCTATTTAATCAACTTCTAACTAAATCTAGCAATAATGAGCTCTGAGTTTTATTCTTACAATATCCTTCTCAAAAACCCTAAACCCTATCACATAAAAAAAAAAATTACTTATTTCTTTGAATTAACAACAATTACTAAGAGATATACAATTCATTCAAATTGAATTAAAATGAAAGGAAATTGTTCATTTTTAATCGCAAGATCAAAGAAATATAAAGGAGACAAAACTCAAAGACACAGATATATATAAGTATGTATGTATGTATGTATGTATGTAAAATTTCCTATTCTTTTGTATTTATTTCCCTTTGAAAATTCTTACAATACTGACAGAGACTCAAAAAATAACATAAAACATAAAACATGAAAATTCTACATATTACACCCACTCCCCCCCCCCCCGGTCTTTTTTACTCCTCATCTTGGGAACCCTTATATAAAGGATTGTAACAAGTTTCAGATGGAAGTGCAGGTTGTCAAAACTATCTAGTCAAAAACAAAATGGAAAACCCTTTGAAGGTTACATTAATTCATTCTTTGTAGTTGGAGAACATACATGAAAGTGGGTGTATAAAGTAGATGTGATTTATGGAAAGATCCTTAGCTTTAACTATTTTATCTTCTTCCATCTCCTTATATCTTCTCATAGCAACTTTATAGTTATTTTTGTCTAATCAACCTCTTGGGATGGTAGAGCCTTGATGTCTACAATTAGTTCCCATATGGTGATGTCTTTTTCAATGTCAGGCCAGGTGGAACTTCTGATTGTTTCTAAATCCAAGCACTTGGTCCACTTGGCATCAGTTATGGCCTTGACTTCAGCAATTACCTTGGACATCACTACCTCTATCTTAAAGAGTATATCAATCATATTATAGACGGAAGTAAGACTTGCTTCATTTTTATAAAAGGAAAAAAATCTAGGATGGTCAAGAATATTCTCAAAAAATGATGACTGTTCTACCCAGTCCTTCATTTTACCTTCATTATCTAGAATTGTAGGTATAAAGTTTGGTACCCTTGTAGAAATTTTTTTCAATTTGTTCTAAACTAGTTGCATCTTACCTCCAAAGAAACTATTTAAATCCTTACTTTATGAATTACCTTTCTAGGGTTCACAATGGTTATCTTTGGTAGGTCTTTCTTCAATGGAAGCATAGTAACTAGATTATCAAAGAATTCCATACATGCCCCCCACGTACTAAAAAGTGGAGATAAGAGGGCAATTTCCTTTGAACATTTTTACTCTACTCCTTCCAATTCAAGGTATCTACTATGCACATGTTGAGAAACTATCTTTAGTGCAATGATCTTATGAATCAATAAACTTTTTATAGCTCTGATCTCCACATCCTTGCTAACTTCTAGATTTTCTTCATCAATCTCCATAGCATGGTCTGATTTTTCTCCTATATCATGTGGTTTTCCCTCTATTTGCATATCCTTGTCATGGATCATTGTAGCATTTTTGACATTATTTTTCAAATCAACTATTTTCATTTCAAGTTTGATGGTGTATGCACCCAAAAATGGTCGCCTAGACTATGGGCCCCCATTATTCAATTTATCAATTTATCAAATTTTCTGAATCAATGGTTTGTAATATTTTATTAAATCAATTTCCTTGATCAAATTTGATTTATTTCATTTCTAAGATTGATCATTTTATTCCAAGTCTTATTTAATTAAAAAAAAATCTTCTCTTTTAATTAAATAAAATAAAATCCCCATTTAATTAAAAGAAAACCTCTCTTTTAATTAAACAGTTCATCCACATTTAATTAATTAAGAGAAAAACCTCTCTTTTAATTTAATTAAATATCTTCTATTTAATTAAAAAGAACTTGCTCCCTTTTAATTAAATAAAAATCCCACTTAAATATCTCTTTTGATGAAAAAAGGAAATAAAATAAATTCTTTTTATTTAATTTCTTTATACTTAAAAATGTGATCTAAGTGGGATTTATCTTTCCACTTTCTCCTCAACCACTCCTCTTTTCTAATTGGTGGAATCTTGTCTCACATAGATCACCACTTTCTTCTCAACCACTCCTCTTTTCTCATTGGTGGAATTTTGTCTCACATGGATCAAGCTCTATTATCCCATATTGGTTGTGAGAAGCCTCTCAACTCCATAATTTCTTTTATAAGGGAGAGCCCTCTCCTCATGTTAGACACCCATGATTATGCTATCGTTATGCTGCAGGTTTGAAGACCAATTTTTGAAGGAGTTTGAATACAAAAGCTTTTTGTGGAGAACTTCTATTTTCTTGTATTTTTCTCTCTTGCACCCATCATGGGCTTTTAGCTTAGATCTTGCATTTATAGATTAAATTTTGCTTTCATAGATTAGATCTTATTTTCATGCATATTTGAAGATCATGAAGACTAGCATTCTTGCTTTTCCTTTTTAAATCTCTCATCTCATGGTGTACTTGCATGGGCACAAAAATAGGTCAAACTGAGGGCCTCCATTGTAAACCCTTGCACTCTATGAGTAGAGAGCTATGGATCGATTTGTGAGGGCTCATTCTTGAGTTTTCTTACATGTAATGATTCATAAAAGTGTGACAACATTTTAGCACACATTTTTGGCGCCCACCGTGGAGCTTGAATCAAGTTTCTAGCTCCATTTGCTTTTATTTTTTCATCTCTCATTTTTTACAGCAGCATATTGGATCTAATCAAGTGTTTTTTGTAAATTTTTCACTTTGGTTTTAAGGCCAACCCATATATAGATTGGTTTGCAGGCAAAAAATCTAGTTGGTTAAAAGATTCAATCATATATTTTAAACCAGTTAGAGTTTGGTTTTGAAATTTTTTTTGTGAGTTGTTTATGCACCCAAAATGTCCCAGTTCGATTTTTAGAGCATTTTGACAAGATTTGCGTGAGTTATGAATTTCTCTTTAATTTTCATAAAAAGCCATTTTTGATCGCAAATAATTGTATTTTTCAGAAAACTTTACATTTTCAGAAATCTCTTTGAATTCTATGGGGAGTTCTTTCTTTGTGTTTTGAATTTTGAGGCCGTATTAAAGATCAAAAACTCGATTTGATGAATCTAGCCTATTTTAAAAAATTGGGTCCCTAGGGCACAAATGAAGAAATTTTTTTGAATTTTTTACATTTTTGGAAAGCTCTTTAGTTTTTAGTAGGGGTCTCTTCTTTTCATTTCTATTTTTGGATTCAAAATCATAGCAAAAAAAAGGTCTAATCATGTTGACTAGGTTATTCGTATTTTTTTTGGAGGGATTTTTGTGTTTTTCTGGTTTTTTCTGCTAACTGCTCATTGTTTTGGGTTTTTCTGTGTTTTTTTATTTTTTTGGAACAACATAGCAGCAAGTTGTGATTTCATTGGAAAAACGTACTAAAGTTGTTAAAAATAGGTAAGATCTACTAAGCGCATTGCGAGGACTTCAAGTATTCTTCTTTGGCTGATAACACTTTGATTTGGAACCTTAAAATGAACCTCTCATGTGTCTAGCTTGTGTGTTTTGCTTATGCTTTTATTTTTCAAAAACATGCATAATTGATACTAGGTTGTAATCTCCACTAATTTTTATTTAGCAAGCTTGATTATTAGTGATAGATTTAGATAGCTATATTGGGTTATTGGACTCGTTGAATCCGCCAGCCCCTCATTCCACCCCGTGGTTGCAAGATCAGCACCACATTAAAGGGGAGTGGTCTACAGGATAGAAGCATTAAGTGCTCCACTTGGCAACCCTCTTGTGCTTTCTAGAACTCACTAATCTTTGATTTGTGGACTCATTTTGGCTTGTGTGAGGGGTTAAGTGTTCCACATCTTTGGACTCTCCTTGCATTAGTTAAAGCGTTAAGTGTACCACCTTGTGCTTTTTGATTATTCTTGGATAGATTTTCTTTTGGGGAATTAACATCTGTACACAAATAGTAATTAGGCCCCATGAATACTATTCATGGATCTTGAGGGAGTGAGTTCCTAGTGAAACTCCTCTCAAAGACGGATTCCTTGTAGGTGGGGAGGATACTTTGAGAATCTCTTAGATAGATGGATCTTCAACTTGGTGATTAAGGCATCCTTTCTCCGAAAAGGTTGATAGATCACTAGGGGTTGATATCATAGATCTTGAGATAATCTTAGTTAGCGTGTCAGATTAATCTGCTTGCTTTAATTGGGCTAAAAGTGAAAAGGTGTCAAAACCTTGGATCTGAAAGCTAAGTCCCCTTGTGGTCCACTATTGTGAGTCAGTCACCTTTAGAGAGGGTTAACCATAGCAGACAATCCCTATATAGGGAAAACTGCGGACGGAACCTCAAGCAGTAATAGCCACTTCTGTCGTGGTTGCAACAATCGCTATATAAATGTCCTCGTGGAAGAAATCTCCATGGGGTATGGTTCATTGTGGGTTGTCAGATCTCCCTACCAGCTCTTGAAGATTAACTTCTCAGACTGTGTCAAAACCTCGGTGCACCGGGATTGGAGGTCACCCCTGTGAATCATAAAAGTTGCAGAGTCAAACCATTACTAAAAACCTTAGAGAGGCCAACTTTTATTTTATAGGGATGTATGCACATCTTTGAGAACATACACAATTAGCTCTCCTAGGGATTAGCATAAACTAAGTCACTTGATTGCTCATGCGCAAGGTTGCTTTTGCCCTTGCTCATTGTTTGAAGACTGCTTGCTTGAACTCCTTGATTGTTGTCTTATGTGCCTATTCAATGATGAAAAACCTATTGATGTGCTTACTTGATATTTTAAAACAAATATGGGTTCTTGAGTTGAGACTTCACGATCAAATAACTTTGTTGTCCCATTATTTTGAGTCTCCCTAGGTTGATCCTATTTGGATTAGGCTACTTAACCCATTGTTAGAAGCTTTTTTTGCACCTTAGGTTATTGTTCTTTGACCTCTTGAATTAGTAGTCATTGATTTCACAAGAGACCTTGTTTGGAGTTGGTAAGATAGAAATTGTCCTTATTGAGAAAGATATACACTTGGATCCTTTGATATTACACTTGGAGAGTTTTAGTAATTTCTTGTCCACACTTTCATAAAAAAAAAAAAAAAAAATCAATTTTAATTATTTATAATTTGGGTAAATCATCCTCCTGGTCCATATGTGCTAGGGTATTCACCCAAAGTTGTGGGCACCTCTGTGGCAGTGTTGGTTTATGCCTATTGCAAAATTCTATCTCATCACATCTCTTTTGGACAAGTTAGTGCTTTTACTATCCTAGTTTGATACCAATGTTTCTTAGGGTTATCCTATCAACTAGTACATTTTCTTTCATGTTGATTACAAGTGCTATTACATGTTGCTCAACATTCAAATGATCTCAAATGGTATCAAATTTCCCAAAATGACTCTTGGTCTTCTTTCTTCTTCATCTTCCATGTCTTTCTAGTCTCTCATTTCCATTATTCCTCTTCTTCATGTCTTCTTTATTCTTTTCCTCCTATTATCATATAGTGTACCTTCTTCTATTCATTCTTTCTCTTCTTCCATACTTGATTCTTCTTCTTCTAGAACCATGGATCTTGGATATCTTTTTAGGGATCCTCATTTGAGCTCAGATGAAATCCACCTCCTTCTTGAATTTGAAAAGTGTTGTCACTCCAATAGATGCATGGATGCTAACGTTGCAACAAAAATGATTAAAAAAATGGATAAATCAAACACCTTTGCTAGGATCATGTGCAAGATCAAATCACAATATCCTTCTTCCAAATATTTCCCATCTTCCAAGTCTTATCATGATTATTCTAAATATCATACAGATTTTCCATCTTCCAAATCTTATCATGATTCTTCTAAATATCATACAAATTCTTCATCCTCCAAGTCTTATCATTATTCTTCTAAATATCTTTCAAATTCCTTATCTTCCAAGTCTTATCATGATTCTTCTAAATATCCTTCATATTCTTCATCTTTTAAGTCTTACGATAATTCTTCTAAATATCATTCACATACTTCATCTTCTAAATCTTACCATGACTCTTCTAGATATCATCCATCTAGGTCTTCACCTACCTCTTCCTCACGATATCATTCTTCTTCTACTTCTACCAAGAGTCTTATTCCTCTTATTAAAACATATGATAATGAACAACATGAAAAGTCTTGTGATATGCCTATCTATAATTCTTCTAGTGACAATGATTATGATGGTGATGATTATTACATTCCAACAGTTCCTAAAAGTCCTCCTAGTCCTATGCTTGTGCTTAAAGGGGATGAGTCACGAAAAGATATTGATGGTAATTCACATGAATCAAATCTTGAAAACAACATTGATAAATTTTGTGAACAATACCTAAATGATAAATCTACATTTTTTGACGAAGAGAAAGCATTTTTTTGTGCTGAAATACAACATCAATGGGATAAGAGTTCCTCTTCTAAGAACCCTCATGCTGAAAATAAAGATTACACTCTTGAGCAAGATCATGTTAATGTTGAACCTTTGTCTTCTAATGCTCCCCTTCCATCTTCTACTTCCTCCACTATCCATACATCTCTTAAAGATTCAGAGTCTTTCAAATCTCCTACCAATCCTTCATCCAACAAAGATTCTAATGCTTTTCATGCAGTTCCCTATAGTTATCCTCAAGGGCTACCTCTTAAAGAAACTCAAGCTGCAAATACTTTTGATAATGCTAAATCTAAAGATCCTAAGCCTTCATGTGCTATAATGCCTACTTCAGCTAGTCCTTCATCATCTATTCCAAAGTCTTCCATACAATTCCAACATGCTTCCTTCTCCTTAGGAGTGGTTTCATGTCAAGAGGACTCTAAAAATGATAAAGAAAAGAATATAAAAAAAGATCAAGATCAAGAACCTTCCATGTCATCCAATCTTTTTCACAATGTTTCTGATACATTTCATGGTTCTTTTGATCCCTTACACCCTTTCTCATTCATTCCACCATGTCTTAAGCCTTCTCCTAAGCAATATCAAGATACTGTTTGCACCACTGAGCTTATTGACAATAAAAATGGCCTTAGTAAACTTTCTCCTTCCAAAGATGATACTTCCATTAAGGTTATTAAAAATGATGCTATTACTTCCAATGCTAAGCCTATTGAAAATCAAGAGAACAATTATATGCTTATGTTATCCAAAGATCCTTGTCAAGATCAAAGTCTTCCATCTTCTTGTTCTACCACTCCATGTTCCCTTCCACTTTCTACTCTTCCTAAGTCTTCTCAAGCTATAAGTTCTCCTATCAAAGAAGTTGATTCTATTAAAGATTTTTATGTTCCTATTGAAAATCCTGATGCTCACTCTAAAGATGCTGATGTCCTTGATTGTCATATAGATGTTAATGAACTTATTGATTATCCTTTTGCATCTTCCACATCCATCCTTGGACCTCCCCCACCAATACTAAATCCTTCACATTTTCCTTCCATCTTGGGTCCTTATGTCCCTTCACTTTCCCCTCCCAACTCTCCTAATTCATCATCCATCTTGGGTCCTTACGTCTCTCCCTCTCCTATCTTTCCTCAAGATCAACATAGATGCATATCCTTGAATCCTTTTCATCCACCCACTCACCTAAACCAGTCATATCATCCTTCTTCTTCCACAAGTCCCAAGTCTTTTGGAAGTAACTTGAATGTTCAATACAAGAAAAATAAGCAATTCAAGAATCCATATAAAAAAGAAGACCACCATGTCTCATCTAATCGACATGGGGGCATAAAGTCAAAAGAGATATCTAAGAAAAAAATTATAAGACAAGTATGGGTTCCAAAATCCATCATTGAAGATATTATCTCTACATCATCAAAAAGAAATGAAAAGAGGCCTATGGCTATATGGATTCCAAAATCTCTCTTGAGAGAGTCTAATGTTGAACAACAATTAAATTTGACATTCAAGCTTCCAAAGAATTCCGCTTCATCTTCTTCCAAAAGCATTCTTCCATTCCATGTGCCTAAATTGCAACCTTTTATATCCACTCACCATATTCCTTCACATATTCCTTCATTCACATTTTCTCCATCCTTTTGCCACCCTTCAAGGTGTGTGTTGACATTGATCTTGCCTTCATTTCCATTTTTCAATCTCACTCACTTCGTATAAAGCCATATCCTCCATTTTTGTCTCCCATCTTCCTTTCCCTATTAGCATCTTTGAGCATATCATTTGAATTCCTTTGTATATCATGGTTTAAACATTCAAAGAGCATTATCTCAAAAGCTTGACTTCTTCCAAAAAAAAATTTGGAAAAGATTTTAAAAGAAAAGAAAGAAAAAAAATGAAAAATTTGAAAATGTGCCTTGGTGAAAACCTGGTAATCAAGCACCTTGGTAGCAAAAGTAAAGAGACATAAATTCATCCTATGGTGAAAACCACTCCCTTGTGGTGCCTTGGATAATTACCATGATGAAAACCTAACAATTAGTCATCGTGCGTAGTTCTTCTACATCTTTCATTCATTTCGTCTTCTCTCTTTGATCTTGACAATGTTGACCTATAGACAAACATTTGGCTATCTTGTGAGATATCTTATGATGATCTTGTTTTCATTCCTTTCATGTTTAGCCTTCATATCTATTTTCCTCCATTCATTCTAGTCTTTTTCTCCCCTTTTCCTATTTACCCCTTTGGTCTTGATCTAATAAAATAGAGTAAAATATGATGCTATAAAGTCTCTTGACATGTCTACTTCTTTGGATTGCATCTTTCCCACTTTTACATTATGCTTTCTTGAATTATCCTATACTGGCCTTTCATTTCTTGTCCAAATGTTCTTTACATGAAAAATTTTCCCTAGCTTGGGTACTCTTGAGGAGTCAACCTTTGAAGATCACTTTCACTTGCTTCATACACTCCTTGCTTATCCATAATATCCATTAGCTTATTGCTTCATCATGTCCTCCACCTTGTTAGACATTGGGACTGCGCGATGTGATCTTGCTTAAGAGTTTTGTTGGTCTGACTTTTTCTGCAGTAAAATTTTTTCAGTTAAACCATAGAAAGGTCAGGTGATCTATGTCTAAATGAAGTATAAGGTTTTGGATAAACCATCTGTGAGAAATATTCGCCTTGTAAGCCTTACATTCATCTCTATTTATAAAAGGTCGGGCGCAAAAATTTTCAAAATTCAAAAGAAGCGAATATGCTTCTGTATTCCTTTTCCTCTCTCCCGGGTTACCTTTCTTACTGTTTGTCCCAACCGTCAGATCTGATTAGAGCTACCGCTGGCGTTATCTCGCTATTGAAAGTTGCATGCTCATTAAGTATAGCGAGATAGCGAGTGTCAAGTTTTTTAAGCGGTGGGACCATGAAGTGAACGTGCGACGATCGAAGATTTGCTATTTAATTGCTTTATTGTGCAGGTACACTTAGCAATTCGCCGTAAAAAGGGGGAAAAGGACCCACTAGAATATCTGACATCAGAGCCGGAATGTTGATATTTTTCCGAAAGTACCGCCACCTCGCTATCGGAAAATTCAGGCACTTCACCGTTAGCGAAGTAGCGAGGCCACGTGAAAATCTTAAAATGATGACATTGCATCTTGCTTGTGTCATAATTACACCAGGTGGCATGACCTGTCGTAAATACTGTTGTCAGAATCAGTTTTAATTAAACAGAAGTAATTACCGGGTACCCCCTTGCTTTTTCCGGCACAGAATCCTTTAAAGTGCCGAAGCTCGCTACCTCGCTATCGGAAAATTGAGGTTCTTCACCGTTAGCGAGTTAGCGAGGCCCCGTAAAGTGGTAAAAGATCGGCAAGATCTATGATGACGTGTAATGACAGGTGACTGATAAAATTTGACATGTGCTAGCTATGCAGAGATCCGATTCTCATTAATGCCTACCTGACTAAATGTACAAGAAATTTGGAACGTCAGTTTGAAGTGAATCAACGGAGCTCGCTATCTCGTTATGAAGAGTAGCAAGGAAGATAATTATAGCGACATAGCGAGATGGGCCCACCGCCTTCTTTCTTAAGAAGCCCTGTAGCGTATCTTTCGATCATTTCTTGATCCGATCAACGGTTGTCGCCGCCTCGTTATGGAAAGGTGCTTGTTCTTTATGCATAACGAAGTAGCGACATGCTGACACGTGTTCTCCATCGTCAGTGGGTTTAAAGGTAAGCGCCATCAAAAGAAAGAATTATGTACATGGCAAGCTCTCATTGGGTAATATGACTGACATGGCAAGTGTAACTCCTAGTTGTTCTCTTTGTACCGCATGATCGTAGGATCTTTGAAGATCAACGGCGCAGTTTTAAATTAAAAATGTAGTGCCACTCTCTGTATTAATTAGACAAGAAAGCTTCGTCCGTGAGAAAAAATAGAGTATAATACAGAGAGATTGCATCAGTTTCATTTCACGCGAGAAAAGATTTGAAGCCATTCCTGTGCAGAAGCTATTACTGAAAGAAAAGCGTGCCAAGGTTGATAAGAAATTGTCAAGTTATCTGTTCGCTGAAATTTTGCAGGAATTCAAAGGAAAATTGAGACAGAATTCAAGTAAGTAAAACTGCCATCATCTTTGTGAGCTTTTAAGTTTTAAAGAGGATAGCTCAAGATGCCTCCTAAGAAGGGATTTACAGGAGCAGTAAACTACCTGGATAGAAATGTGCATGATGATTTGCTTGAGTTACTTCCTGAGTCCACTGTAGAAACGGTGCAAGTCAAGAGGTTGACCTCACTCAATCCTAGGCTTAGGGTAGCTGATGGATTGTATGATAAGGGTAATTGGGTCCGGGATGCTCAAACTGCTCAGACTGGTTTGAGTTTATTCAAGAAATGGTTTGCAGAGAGAAAGTTATATGCCCCTCATGCCAACATTTGGAATTTTGATCTTGGGAAGCTTGTTGTTCCCAGCGTGTTCATGGATTTTGACCTACTTGAAGCCATAGCAAAAAACTATGACCAAGCCACTAAGGTAGTGAGGAGAATAGATGGTGAGGCTTTAGTTACCATCAGTCCCGAGGAGATTAGGAAGGTATTCAGTCTGGGACCCCTCACCATGTATCATGTGCCCATTAATCTGACAGATTTAGAAAAGGAATATATATCCAAGAGGGATGTAGTTAGATAGGGTGCACTGAAAGCCCACATAGGCCGAATTGGAGGCCTCCCAACCATAACATCATCTTCTAAAGAGCCCTTCAAGAAATCATGTTTTAATGCCAGGGCAGTCGAGATATATAGAACCCTGTGCAAAGTCTTCGGAGAGGGCGAAGAAGATTTTATTCCGGTGAGCTTCATGTATATGATCACCCAAATCTCTTCTTTTGGTGTGGAAATAATTTTTGATTTTGCATCTTACTTGGCAAATGAGATCCATCATGGATTGGTGGGGATTGCACAGGGCAAGGTGGAAAAGGTTTGGGGTCAGTATTCCTTACTGATGCATATGTTTCTTTTTAAAGGGGCCACTTATTTTGGTAAAGAAATGGTTTTAAATAGAGAACAAGAAGGGGAAGCACTACCAGTCCAATTATGGAGTGCAGACATGACCTGGGAAGCAGAAAATGCTAGCTTCGTCAGATTTGATAGGCACTTTGCCTCCAAACTAAGGTGCCTCTTATTGAGTGATAATCCCAGAATCCCTAAGGCATTAATGCACCTTATCAGGCCTATGGAAAAAACCCACAATCTAAAGGTTTCACATAATTGGGGAGATATTATCCCATATTCAGTCTCAACGGTCATCAGGGTCTATGGTTTCAAAGGAACACCCCATGTGTTACCCTATCAGGTACCCTTGAAGGTAGGGATAGCTGAATTTTTGTGGCAGTTAGGAGGAGTGGAGGAGGCCTTTTTGCACAAAAGGGGGACAGGATCAATTTTTCCTACTTGTACTATAGCCCACCAATTTGTGATAACTAAAGAAGGGTGGGCCTTTCTCCATAAATTTTTGGATCAATACAAAATGGCAGTGTCTCACTCTCGTTTTTGTGATACAGAAGGTTTCTTTAACTCTGCCCTTAGATTGAGAATCAAGCTGCGACCAGTTCAGCATGAATTCTATTTTCCAGAAGATGTAATAAGAAATGAATATTCTCTCCATGAGCAAGAAATAAAGAAAGAAAAATGGAGAGTCTATTCAAAAGTTTTGGAATTCATTAATTGTTTTGATAAAAATTTCAGTCCTCTTAGTAATGCTGCAAACAATGCAGATAAAGTACATAAGCTCATGAGTAATTTCTCTGAGATAATGGAGGTAATGAATGAGAAGAAACAGCATTTTATTAATTCTTTTCCAGATAAAGCCAGAGAAATTATGAGAAAATTGGGTTTCACTCCCAATATTGGAGTAGGTCCACTGGTGGTACGGAAGAAAACAGGATATACTATTGTCCGACAGCAGGTGCCCGTTGTGCATAAAGAAAAACAGATTGTTGGATCTTCTAGCACTGTCCTAGAAGAAAGACCCCCTGAACCTTCCCCCAAAAGAAGAAGAATAATAAGGGAGGAAGAATCCTCTGATGAAAGTGGCTCACCTTCTCAAACCCCAATGAGAGTGGAGGAAGAACAACTCACCAGTGAGCAATTTGAACAAATGGGGTCACAAGGAGAAATTTTTGTTACACAAGCAGAGATTGATGAAGGCAACCCTCAGGAAACCCCTGTACCAAGTTTTGAATTAACTACTGTAGATTTCAGAGGAAGGGAATTGGACCCTGTTTTGGAACAAGCCAGTCAGCATTTTTTGTCTGATAACAATTTTGTAAGATCTAGAGCTTTCCATCAGTTTGCGTGGAGAGTAAACATGCACATTTTTGAGCAAAGGTGCAATAATATGAGAACAGAACATCCAGAAATGGATGAGACCTCCATTCAAAATACAATAAAGGAACAAATGGTTCAAGAGTTCCAAAATATAACCCCTGATGAGGGAAGACAGATGGTAAAAAATGCTAATGTTTTATTATTGCCCAATTGGGACATTGCTGACACATTAGTTTTTAATTCTGTTTCAAATAATTTAGGACTCCAGGATCCGAATAAAGAGGAATTCTTGGGTACAGCATTCAGCAATGATCAAGCTGCCCTTGTTATGTGGTCCCTGAGAAGAGGATCCAGAGTTACTTCATCACAGCCTGATGACTCAGGATTGACAGGGAGTATCATTGTAAGAAGAGTTGCTGACACTTCAAATGTACAGGCAGCCCACATGAATGTGGATTATTCTAAATTTGCCCTGGCTACTATGGAAAGAGAACAGAGGGAAATGATGGATATGCATAATAAATATGAAGTAGTGGTGGAAGCATATAATCAAGAGGTGAAGAGGAGAATTGAGTTAGAAAACAAGATATCTCAACTGGAAAAGGTACTTGGAAAGAGAAAAGTGGGAGAATCCAGTACATTGAGAATTGCATATCCCCCACAGTCATCTGTGGGATTAACCCCTATTATTGAGATACCTGACACCCCTGAAAGACCCCAATTCTATACTGCAGAGGAATTTGAAGCAGAAAAAACCAAATTACATGAGTGGCAGATAGAATTTAGAAATCAGCAGGAAGAAAAATGGAAGCAGGGTGTGACATACTTGAGGGATAAAATACAATGGTCAGATTTTTATGACCAGCTGACCAGGATTGTAACCCTCATAGATGAGTTAAATAAAGGAAAGAATGGACTAGACTCCCTTGCACAGAAGTGGAGATAGAGGAATAATGATGTCACGATTGTTTGTATCTCTGCAGTTCAAATGCCTTACCATCAGGTTGAAAGAATTTTTGATTTATTAAATCAATTAGATAACTTTGAAAATAAAAGAGATTCTTTACAGAGGAAATTGACACTCCGTTTTTCAAGATATCTTGCTAAAAAATTCACCCTATTCCCTTGTGCCTTAGAAACTGTTGATACAGTAAAAGAAAAGGACAAATGGAAAAAGGAAATGGATGAATTATTTGATAACAGAATAACAAACATCATCAGTGAGACTGGCTGTTGGTTTTGGGCGAAGACAAATGAAGAGCTGGTAAAGATACAATTGTATTATGCTGATATAAGAAAAGAATTCGATGAATTAGAAGATAATGCCAATTCTTTAATAAAGATACAAAGAGAAACCCTAAGTTTTGATTGGCCAGATGATGATACTTTCAACAGATGGAAAGATCAGTTTAGTGAACAGATGTCAGGAGAAGATGACAATGAAGATGTAAGAGTAATAGTTACTCTTGTAGTCAGCAATGATGACATAGAAAATCCCTAGGTTAAAGTGATTTTGCATGCAACAGAAGATGATACATCACTTGCAGACCTTATGGATATGTACTCTAAAGATGAGGAATGATTACGAGAACAGACCATAACAACCAAGAAGCATAACAGAAAGGGACCCGCCAAGAAATGCTGTTGTAATCAACCTTTTTGTTATTCTTGTTTTTTGTTTTTCAAAAGAAGGACACCTGTCACCTACTGTAGCCTGAAGCTTGTTGCATCTCACATTATTTAAGTGAGATCCCAAGGCTAAAGAGTGGTCCGAATTTGGTTTTCACTAAGTGTTGTGCTTAGTTCCTTTTTGGTCCAAACATTTTTGGAAAGAAATTTATAGTATGCTTTTTCTGTCAAAATCTCTGAGAGATGGATGAATGTAAAAAGGACTGTGCTTCTTCTCTGAAGGTTTTTCTGGGTTTTTTGTAAAGGATATATCATTTTCAAAGGAAATGAATACAAGTTATGAATTGTCCCCATATCTGTTCTTCTCTGAATTTTGTCTCCTTTTTAATACTGAGTTACCTTGATGTTGTGTGAGTAAAAGCTTATGCAATTGATTGCAATTTAGTAAGACTGTACATCCATTTGTTATTGCTATTAATTCAATGAATTAAGTAAAGGCTTTGATAAATGTGATGAGGTTGCTTGGGTGTTAATAAGGATTCTTGAATGATAAATTCTGGTAAGAATTGCTGATGAAAATTCGTTGCAAGGCAACAAATTAGATCTAAGAATTTACTTGACTCTGAATTCCCAATGGATTAGGCACTGATCGAGAGTATTTCAGCCAAAAGAGAAGTATATTATAACTAGCTTTTTCAAAATACATCATAAAATCAATTTTCATTTATCTTTCCTGTAAGATTTTCAAAGTTGGCCAGCACTTGCCTGCCTAGATTGTTTTAGCTTCATTTAGCCATTGTTGTTGGAAACATCTGCAGAGCTATAGAAGATTTCTTGGCCATATCTGTTCAAGGGATGTGTTTATCAGTTATTTACTTATATGTTTAAGGATTTAGAGATGAAAATCAAAATGAAACTAAGGATAATTCTCATACAATTATTCCATCTTTGAACCATCCTCGGGTGCACCCGCCCTGGTTTTACAGAGCCAAAAGAGTAGAAAACCGTCTAAGGTTTTATTGAAGTTGGGTCCTAATACTTTGCATATGCAAGTGATAATGAGAATTGGCTATTCTTTAGGTTGTGTATGTACTGATATCTAGGTACTAAGCCTTTTGTCGCCTAGTAGTTTTAGTACTGTTAACATCAAAATAAAACACCAACAAGTTTAATGCCCATTCTATCTAGGGGCATCTTTTTACATATTTATTGATCCTGAAAAAAAAAAAAAAATCAAAAAAATTGATATATTTCAAAAATCCAAAAAAATGATATATTGTAAAAATTCTAAAAATTGAAAAATGTCCTGAAAAAATGATCATCTTAGTGACAACCTAGCAAAAGGCACTTTGATGTATCTTCAAAAAAATAATATATTCCAAAAATACAAAAAAATAAATAAATAATTCAAAAATTCAAAAAAATAGAAAAAGTGCCTTGGCGATAACCTGGAAACAGGTGCCATGGTAGCAAAAATACAAAAAAAATTATAAAAAGTCCTGAAAAAAAATAAAAAAATAAAAAAATCCAAGTGGTGACAACTTGGAAATGGGCGCTACTTGAGGCCTTTGCACCCCTATTTCTTAGCACATGTCCTCAACACTTAGCCTTTCTCCACCTTGCCTTGTCCTTGTTACCTTGCTTTGGAATTGGTCTTTGTCTAGGGGGCATAACTATGTTAGCTTTGGTTTCTTAGATGTGTGAGTCTTTAGGACACCTCACAAATGGTGTTTTTCAACACCCATTGACATCGAGTGTTTTTCAACACTTATTGGTTTGGTCTTACCCAGTATCATCATGTGATCTTACCTTCCTGCAAGCATTTGATCCTTGTCCTCAGAACTCAGTATCAGTTAACACACTTAAATTTTTAAACGCAACACTTAATGCTTGACTTATGTCATGATCTTTTCTTTATGTGCTGACTGTTATTGATTTTTGTTGAGTGTCTTTGTCTGATAAGTCTCTCCGAGATGCATTGCTAGAGGACTTGGGGCATGGGACATGTTTTTATTTTTATTTTTTGCTTGTGGGTGTGGTCTTGAACTCTAGAGTGTCTTTTTGTCCCCTTGAAACACTTAGGAGATTTGAGACATCATCCTTGATTGTTTTTGAACAACCATTCTTATAGTCATCTTGGCATCGATGCCTTGATGCGAGCATAGTTTTTCTATATTAAATTGGGTAAGCTAACATCGAAGTCATCTTGACCTTTATGTCTTTGATGCTTATGTTAGAATCTTTCCACATTTCAATCCAATATAAATCGCATTCATATCTTCATAGTTACATTTGTAACTAGTGATGATTATGTGATTTTTCGATGTCCATTAATAATGGCCCAATGATGAAAATAAGTTCTTTTACATTCTCTAATGAATGATGAACACAAAATCTTATGTTACAGTTGCTCTTTTGCAAGTACACCATTGCATTTCATGTAGCTTGCATTATTAGACTTCATGTTAGTTTGTATTTTTAGGCTGCATTATGAGTTTGAGAGGGTTCTCCTTTCATCTTTATTGTGGACATTTAATCAATTGTGGTCACATTTTGATCTTCATTTCCTTATTTTCTTTCGTGATCTCAATCAAAATTTCTATCTTAAACAGTTGATTGATTTTTTGGAGCATTTTCTTTTCTTATTTCTATTTCTTTCCATATCTTTCAAACTTCTATCTTCCATTTTCTTTTTCCCCACTTCTTTTCTTCTAAATCACCTTTGGGGCATAATATTTCATGCTTGATGATCTACCTTGGTTTTATGATTCTTATATCTTTCATCTTACATCAAGAACCTTATCTTTTGTTCGATTTGATCAAATTTATCAATTTGTTGTTTCTCCTCTATCTCATTTTGATTTCGATCACGAGGGGGCAGTAATTATCAATTTCAATCCTTGATTCAGTTTTATCAATTTTATCCTCGACTTTTTCAAGTTAAAATTTATTTGTATTCTTTGTCTTGATGTGTTCCCGAGTCGACCACACATCTAAGTTGTTTTGTGATCCCAAATTGACCTCACACTTCAATTTCTTTCTTTGACTACATGTGTTCCCGAATTGATCACACATTAGTCAAAGAGGGGCAAATGTATGCACCCAAAAATGGTCGCCTAGACTATGGGCCCCCATTATTCAATTTATCAATTTATCAAATTTTCTGAATCAATGGTTTGTAATATTTTATTAAATCAATTTCCTTGATCAAATTTGATTTATTTCATTTCTAAGATTGATCATTTTATTCCAAGTCTTATTTAATTAAAAGAAAATCTTCTCTTTTAATTAAATAAAATAAAATCTCCATTTAATTAAAAGAAAACCTCTCTTTTAATTAAACAGTTCATCCACATTTAATTAATTAAGAGAAAAACCTCTCTTTTAATTTAATTAAATATCTTCTATTTAATTAAAAAGAACTTGCTCCCTTTTAATTAAATAAAAATCCCACTTAAATATCTCTTTTGATGAAAAAAGGAAATAAAATAAATTCTTTTTATTTAATTTCTTTACACTTAAAAATGTGATCTAAGTGGGATTTATCTTTCCACTTTCTCCTCAACCACTCCTCTTTTCTAATTGGTGGAATCTTGTCTCACATGGATCACCACTTTCTTCTCAACCACTCCTCTTTTCTCATTGGTGGAATTTTGTCTCACATGGATCAAGCTCTATTATCCCATATTGGTTGTGAGAAGCCTCTCACCTCCATAATTTCATTTATAAGGGAGAGCCCTCTCCTCATGTTAGACACCCATGATTATGCTATCGTTATGCTGCAGGTTTGAAGACCAATTTTTGAAGGAGTTTGAATACAAAAGCTTTTTGTGGAGAACTTCTATTTTCTTGTCTTTTTCTCTCTTGCACCCTTCATGGGCTTTTAGCTTAGATCTTGCATTTATAGATTAGATTTTGCTTTCATAGATTAGATCTTATTTTCATGCATATTTGAAGATCATGGAGACTAGCATTCTTGCTTTTCCTCTTTAAATCTCTCATCTCATGGTGTACTTGCATGGGCACAAAAATAGGTCAAACTGAGGGCCTCCATTGCAAACCTTTGCACTCTATGAGTAGAGAGCTATGGATCGATTTGTGAGGGCTCATTCTTGAGTTTTCTTACATGTAATGATTCATAGAAGTGTGACAACATTTTAGCACACAGATGGCTCTGTATTCTAGAACATATATTTTCTTGATCTCCTCTACATGGCTCCTCTTTGTTCTCAGATATCTCTAATATGTTTGTTCTCAGATATCTCTAATATGTTTGTTCTAATTAATCTTTAAGAGTATCCATCTTGTTTTTTCTCATTGGTCCAACTAAAGTATGCAATCCAAATAAACTCCAAATTGTCATTGTTTAAGCATCTATATTGTAGCCTAACCCTCTCAATTTTCCATACTGATTCTCATCTTCAAATTAGATTGTTTTTTCCTTTCATGTCATCTAATCTAGCAAAAAGGATGAACTAAGATCCCATCTTGGAAAGACAATCATGCCACTCCTCATTACTAGTTCCCTTGCCTCCTCCATAGTGAGGCTCTCACTTATAGGGTCATATTCTTGAAGCCTTTTTACTAGTGTAGTAGCTACCTCATCATAATGTCCTAGCTTCATTTTTAGGACAAGTTCATTTTGTTTTACCTTAAATAGAAAAATCTTGAACTTATCAGTCTTTATAAAATTAATATCTTTCATGAATGTACGAACCTCTATGATTGTATCATCTATCATTTGAGCTTTTAGCTACAAATTCTTTTCTCTTTTCTCATCCTTGGAAGATTGAGATGTTAAATATCTCCTCCTTATGTCCTCAAAATACTTACTCCCTCTTGGTAGAATTTGAAGGGCCTTTTGTTGGGCCTTTTCAGGTAATTCAATCATTTTTTTCTTCTTATGTCTCTGTTCTGCCAACTCAAAACTCTTAGGAATATCTTCTTCAGCTTCTTCTTCATCATTAGAGACTTTAATAACAATCTCATCATTTGAGTACTCAAGGTCAACCTTTTTTCTTATTGCTTCTAGAATGTGGGCTACTAATTCATCAAAATTTGTCACACATTTGTCCAATTTTGACCAGTAATCCTCATCAAGAAAAAAACCATTAAAATTTTTATCTTCCTTTTTCATCTCATACTAAAAATTGACAATATCCCTATGCTTAATCATTCTTTCTCAGCATTCACCCTCATTTATCCTATCATCAATGACATCCTCTTCCCACATGGGTTTTGTAGGAGGTAGGGTATATCCTCTCATATTTTTCAAAGCATGTCTAATCACATTTCAAGGATCATAAGTCCTAGTTGGCACAGTTGGTATTTTATATTTCCTTAAAAATTTATTTTTTTTGTCAATGGCATTCTTGCCAATTACAAAGTCTCCCACTTTGGTACATCTACAAAGGAAAGTTCCTTTCTTAACACCTTTTCCTAAGTATTCTCTGTTTAGAGAAATCAATTGCCAAGAATGTCATGCCCTAAATTTAACAAGGAAAAACACAACCAATTTTTTTTTTTAAAGGTGAGCTAATGATAATATATATAGATCTATTCTTGTTATGAATATTCTATCGAATTGTAGAGTGTGAAGACAACAACTCATGTTAGAAGATACCAATCTAATCATTATGTTTGGAGATGGTAAAGTTAATTGGTGGAAAGGAATTTATTTTCATTTGAATTCATGTACATCGAGTTCTCATGGGGAGTTGATCATTAATTGAATTAATAGGTAAAAAATACTAGTTAGGCAATGTTATCATATTGGAATTCACCTCCTAACCTTGAAGTGACACCTATGTAGATATGAACACCAATTCTGCATCAATGTTTCTATAATGGTTTGATAGTCACTTTTGATGAAGATTGATAATTTCCCTATGTAAATGACCTTCACTCATTTAATTTCATTCTATGTCACATTTTGACCCTAAATTATTATGGTAGGACTATTTCAATGAAGGTCTTACACTATGTCCTCTAACCACTCCAATCAACTAGATGTTTCACCACTAAGTATTTTAAATCTCTTAGCATTGATGCATTTTCCAATTTCTATGATGTGTTTATGATTTACCAATCCCATTTCATTTTATTTTATTTATTTTTATCATCTTATTTTATTTAGGTATACCAAATTTGATGATCATCTTGCACATGGTCATTTTTGTAACTCCTAATTTATTAACCTAATCCTATGCCATTACTTGACCATGAAAGCATATATATATGTACTATTCATTTTAGCTCTACTACCTCTAAAACCCTTATTATTAAATAACACTTTTAAGCATTGATTAACATCTAAATTAGATTATGAGAATACGATCATCAAGTTTACAACTACTCTTGTACCATTAATCCAACTGTTGAACACGTATTTATATACATACTATTCTTTTATTTTAATATTTTCTAAGATCTTGTTATTGGTTATCATTGACCAACATCGATTGACACCCACATTGAATTATATGAGGATCGATACATTAGACTTGTATCCTAACTATCAATTAATGGGTTTAAATAAATGAGGAAAATATAAGAGTTTCAAATAAAAGATTAAATTACAAGATTGATTTCTAGTTTACTCCTTACATACAACCTTACCACTCTCTTATAAAGATAAATAAAGAACTTGCATAATAATTTAAATCCTATATTTATTTAACATATAATTTTCTATATCCCCAACTAATCTTACCATTACTAAAGACCTACATATCACTTAGTGTGTCCCTTATAATATACATGTAATGAGGACATTATATAGATTATTTATTTGAGTATTTGTTACCAAAAATATTTAATATACATATTGCACTTTTATTTATTTTTATTTATTATTTATTATTACTTTAAAATTATATTACACATACCACTCTATATTTATTAGTACTACTTAACTATGATTCTAACTCACTGTCTAGTTAATATTAAGTTTAACTATAAACTGAATCCTTATTACATTTTAATAAAAGAAAACCCTCTAAATAACCAAACACATTCCTTCCCCTACACATAACATGAAATAACAAAATAATTTAAAAAAAGTGTAAACTTACTTTAGTGTCCTAATAACTACCTCTTCCAATATTACTAACTATCCTATCTAATCACCAACCTAACTCCTTAACTCACTTGTTAAATATTATTAACACATGACTCATACAAAATCTAACTCTAATATTAACACATAGTTTCCCCAAAAATACTTTACTAGCACCCCCACCCCCTCTGCCTTTCATTCAACTACATCCTATGCCCAAAATACCAAAAAAATCATACTAAACAATCCCCAAACTTACAACTCCCTAAACTGGCACCTAGTTCTCTTTTTCCAAAGCTCCCAACTTACTTTCCCATCTCCAATGTGGCCCACCTCCTTCCTAGGTCCATGTGACATGGGAAGGTTTAAAGAAAAACTTTTCTGCAATACACTTCCCCCTAAGTACTTGGGTTTGGGAAATGAATCATTTTAAGACAAGACTTTTGTCCTATTTCTTTGCAAACACTTTTTGTTTAAACAAAACCTAGTGACAACCCTTTGATGCCTAGGTGATTGGTCTCTTACATGTGAGGAAGGAAGTTTCGGGGAGGCTTCCAAGGTGGTCGGCCTTGGGAAGTCTCCCAAGTTTTTTCATTATTTTTATTTTGTTAAGTACCATGGGTAATGTGAATTATTGGTTCATAATTTATTTTATTTATTTGAAAGTTCTTTTTTTTATCTCATGGGAATTTTTCATTGAGTACTTCCTAGTTGTAAAAGGTAGGTGTCTAGACTTCTTAATATCATAGTCCTAGTTATTAAATATGATTTTTCTTTTGCATTGTTTCTAGAATAGTGACACAAGGGTCACGGGACTAATGGGAGTACTCTCTTATGAATGATTTAGGACTAGATAATTTATTATTGTTTGAGGCTTCCTCTAAGTCAAGATATTCTCCTATTATTATCCTATGCACAAGATTCTAAGAATATTCCTTTTATTATTTTATTGCTCTATATTTTGGGGAAGGATTTATCTTCTCCCCCATACATTTTCCAGAGGCATAATAAGCACCTACATGATTGTTTCCTTTTGCATTTGGACTATGTATTCTTTTCTCAAGCTAATTTATTTTACCATGGAATTTATAGTACATATGTTTGATGGTGTCACCCAAAATTTTTATTAGAACTTGAAATCCAAGTGAATTAATTTTTCATACACATGAATGAACTATCAAAATATGGTAACTTTCTTCCATCATATTGAATGCATAACACATATATTTACAATACAACCATGTATGTATTGAATTAAATCAACTATATCAAAAGGATGTAACCACTATGAAATATTTACACTAATTGAATGGTAATAAGGAGTGTTTTATTTACATGATTCTCCATTTTGCATCAATTTACATAATGTAAAGATTCATAATGAATTTTTCCTTACAAGTGAACTATTTTTTTTTTCAATCTTTCTTACACATTTTCAACAAGATACAATAATAAGAATATCCCTCTTTACATTACAATGAAATGAACAAGGAGACTTAACATCCTAAAACATTTACAATGACATGGAGGATTTGTATCTCCACACACACTTGGTTTCCAACATTTGCCAAGAAAAAACCCTAATATCTCCAAGGAATCCATCTTCACAAAAGCTGCAACATAACACAAAAATTGGAACCATGGAGGCTCACCTCCCATCCTAGGCTTCTATGAAGCCACCCACCGAGCATGGGAAATAAGATCCAAATGGGATATGCACATACAACATATGATAATGTATAAGAAACTTACAAGACAACACATAATACTCCCTTCCAAGGTTTACACATTGATTCACCATTCGGACTATTGAACATAGGGTGAAGGTGTGCTTTCAAAAAGGAGACTTGCCATATAATCACATATCTACAATAAATAACTTTCATGCCCTTTTGAAGCTTTCACAATTCAACAATTTCATGCCCTTTTGGGGCTTTCACAAAAAATCCACCAAAAAATTACCATTAACCATAGCACCCTTGAATATCCATACTCCATAATCTTCCTTTCTAGATTATCATTTCCCTTATCACCCCCAAAGTAAGATATGAATGAATATGGCATACAATGGAGCCCTTACTCCAAGCTTATCAACTATATTTGAAGCCCAACTAAGCCCTTCACCTTGGACTTCTCTTCCCTTCCCAAAGGGTGAGTGAAGCCCTCACACCTATAAAAACACTTGACATTCAAATCAAAACCAAAAGGGATCAAGAAAGAAATACCAAGAAATTTCATGAAACACAATGCACATTCATACCACCACAACACAATAGAAGGATTCACAATGGCACAACACAATACCAAAATCTAACATCCAAAGATTCAAAATGCAATGAAAGATTTGGTAACAAATGCTCTATGCTTGCAGATTTAGTATGCAATACTAAAAGGAAGAAAATGTATATGGTTTGTAACACCAACCTAGAGCTCCCTTAGTCATTCCAAAACATAACTATCTCTAAACTTAGAGATTCAGTGAACACCTCACTAACTTGTCCAACACTCTCTAATAAGGTCTCCCCACTATCTTTTTTTTAGCAAAAACACTAAGCCACCCCCTCTTACAACTTGTCTCCCTCCAAATTTTCTATATTTGACTTACTGGGAACATGGAAGAGAACACATGTGACATGTCCATTTTCGAATTGGTGGAAGAATACATTGGTAAAGGGGGCCCCTAGGTTATCTAATCACTATCATGGTCAAAATTAGGTCCCTAACATGTTATACTATCACAAGGGAAGCTCATTTTCACATAAAAGACACTTTGGGACCACCTAATGACCCCTCAAAACCCTAGTCAAGTTCAAATTCGAATTCCCTTTGATTGTGACCCATCCTACCCCTTTTCAAGAGGGTTATTTACTTATTAACAAGGTAATTAGTTTTAGGGTAAAATTCCACCATGACCAAAACCCTAAATGACATACACAAAATCCATAAGTGTCAAGTGACACATAAAAGCACACTCCACATCACCACAACATGTTCCTAATGGATCTTTATGATTAAACATTTCCACATACAAGAAAACTTGCATTTACGAAATAAAATATATCACAATGAGGCTTTTCAAATATTTCAAAGATCCACCTTGGTTAAACTATGTTCACATAGGTTTAGAATTTTTTCCCCCAAAATTTCCATGGTTCCACTTCTTGCACATTGAACTCGAGCATCAATAGTCTAAGGAAGTCATAAAAATATATATCATAAATGCATATAATTTCAAATGTTTCAAAATATTATTAACATAATTCAATTAAATTTCCTTTCCTAATCATTTCAAATAAGTCATTCAAAATGTTAAGATATTAATATCTACATATCATAAACCATCATAATCAAATTAACATTTATCTACACATCACATTAAATTATAAACCATCATGATCAAATTAACATTTATTTGCATATCACATCAAATCATAATTTAATTCTATCATGTAATAAAGTTGCATCCATATCTATTCGATCATTCTATTCACAATATTAGGTTCATAGTTCATATCATAGATGTAGAACAGTACTGTAATTGTCAAAATCAATAGTTAAAATAAGCCATTGTCCTACTAAGTCTTGAGTAATGTCAAAATATCCAAAATCCTGAATATCAAAAAGAAAGTAACATACCCCCACTTATACATTACAAGTACTTTTGCAATTCAACTTCTACAAAATCATTAATTATATCATTTAGGTCTTAATGTGTAGACATAAGTGTGTATCATCAAAATGCAGATATTAAAATAACATAACCCTATGGTCTTGAAAGTATATCAAAAAATCAAATTAGAAGTATCTTAATGAAAATATGACATCTATACTATGACTAACCTCTCAGGTACATATTTAGGTAGAAAATGGGGTGGTTAAGGGCATCCAAAAACCCTAATAATAGTATATACTTCAAATAAAAAGACAATACCCCAATCATGAGTTAACTGCTTCCCAACGTCAAAACACAACTTAGGTTTAACAACCTTTCTTATACTCCTAGGGTTTCTTTCAATTATCAACCTTGTCATCTTTAATACTAGATGAAAAAATCATTGTAAAAAGAAATTACATTAGAATAAGGATAGAACATTTTCCATACCATTGTCCATCTTTACATTAGCAATCTCTCTCCCCATTCTTGAGTAGACTTGAAGAAACTTTGATCAAATATATCAAAATTCTTGAACAAGATTAGGTGCATGAGTAGAGAATAATGGTAGAATTTTAAATTCACCAAGTCTCCTTCCTGAGTAGTTGTGATCTCTTTATGAATACTCTCAATGATGTAATCCACAAAATCATAACCTATATTATGATTTGGGTCTTGAATATTCAAGGCCATAATATAATGTCCTCCTAGTGCTTCCATAGCTCCATCTGAACCTAGTACCATGTTGATTCCAAACACAGTGTTCTAAAAATATCTTTGGAAGAATTCTAAAGGCATACATTTATCCAAATCCTTCCTCTTTGGAATATCTCCCACATTCTTCTTTGTAAATGGAATACTCCTAGTTATATTCTAGCCCATATAGAAATTCTTGTGATTACTAAAATTATCAATTAATTTCTCCACTTCTATGGACATTGACAAAGGTCCCCATAAGTTAAAAACCTCTATAAATGTCTCTTTGTCTAAGGATATGAAAATACTTCTATCCTTATTATAAAATGTTTTGTTGATAGGATTATAACATTTGATTAGGGCTTTCACCAAGTCAACATCTATAAATACATTAGGCATAATTAAGTTTCCTAAGTTTCTTACCCATGGGTTATAAATTGGAACCTTTAATGCTTTTTTTATATAGAAGAACTTGTTGGCACTCAAAATTATAGCCCTGATTTTGAGTACCATTGAGAAATTAAGCCCTAAAAAATCTTTTAAATGTGCATGTACCCGGCTATCCATTTGAGGCCTAACAAGTGTTTAATGCTTCTAGAACCTTTAATTCAGTGTGTCTATGTGTTCTATGAAGTTAAATTGACATTCCAAGGTATCCCGTGAAGTTTTGTTTTGAGCATTTATCAAACTTGCAATTCTACCAATGTCAAATAGTGATAGGAGCCCATGTTTGCAATTGAATATCTCACACCTAGTAGTTTTTCATGACTCATTGCTTTGGGATTATTTAGTGTCCATAAAAAAAAGCCTATATTTTAGATTTTGAGTCATTTCAAATCCATTTGACTAGTTTTGAATCCCTCAAAATCAGTCATTTATTGTTGTCATGCTAATGCAATTTGTTATAAATTATGGGAAGCCCTATTTGATGTGTTATAACTTTGATCCAGTTGACCAAAATGCTAAATTTCTTTTTTTACTACATTTTAGAGGTTAGAGACATGCTATATTTCAAGTTTGAGCTTATGAAAAATCTGTTTGGTCAATTTTCAAATGTGATTTCAAATGCAATTTCTAACTTTTTACTACTGTCAAAAGGAGCAGATTTGTCGGGACCACTATTCAAGATGTTATAACTTGAGATCTATGTTAGGTGAGATCAAATGGATTATACCATTGTGTTTTACTCCAAAAATACTTCAAGTGTGCAAATTTTCAAGTCTTAACGAATCTATCTGCACACTTTCCTAGGTTCATTCCATTTGCAAAAATTGCTTTTATGCCATTGTTTCAATCTGCAAAATTTGAGTAGCCCACTTTGACCGCTCACCATTTTTACCCAGTTATTCTTTATGAGCCCAAATTGTAGATTTACATTTTTCTCATGAAAGTGAACCAATGCCCTAGTTTTCATTTTCCCAAGTGTCAGCTTGCTTAGCTTTAAAACCCAAATCCAAACACAATTTACTATTTTCTGACATGTTTTCTTGCAAGCAATTTTGAAAGGGTAACTTTGATGGTCAATATCTTTCAACCCCAAATTCATCATGAGATGAGATTCAACAGGATAGGAGCATGCAGAAAAGAGTCAATGTGCCAATTTTTAGAGCCTAGTCAGATGTTTGGTCAGTTTTTAAGGCCAATCAAAGGACCTCCTAGCACAAAGTTGACAATTTGTAAGAGAGTGATAAAATGACTTGTAAATGATAATTCAATGATTGAATTCAATTTTTTTCAATATTAGATGATGAATAGATCAATTTAAATAATCAGATGTTTGAAATTTTTTTTTAAAAAATAGCCATACCCACCTTGGGGCCCGGCTAAATTCATTAGAGTTGTGACAGCCGATAAGGATTTGAGATGTTTTGAAAGTAGTGATCATAATGATTTTGATTGTTATAAACTTTCAATATATGGATATAGTGCATGAGGTAACTTTGAAGAATGTCATGTTTCCAAATAATTCAAATTTGGAGCGTGACTTTGTACACAATGTGCCTGTTATAGTTTTCACAACTAGAGTTTGAATGTCAAAAATGAAGTTGGGAAAGAAAAGATATCCAAATGGGGATTGTTATGAAATTTCATGGAGTCAAGGAGTGCCAAAGGGGCCTAGAAGGTATATTTGGGAAAATGGAAATGTTTACTTGGGGGATTGGAAAGGAGCAATTTTATGTAATAGTGAAGGTGAGAGATTTATGGAGAGATATGCTCCAACTACTAAGGATCTGGCTTCAGAGACATTGTGTGTAGATCTATGACCCTGCAAATTTGTGAAGGCTATCGAGTTGGACCCTTGAAGGACCACCTATGTCTCCATTTGAGTCACCTACCTCCAAAGGTTTTTTATAGAGAGGCTTCTCGACATCTTAGAAATTTTGGCAATCTTTGTCGGGGTAGAATGTTATAAAGGAGCCAATACCTATCTTGCTAACTATCCAATATATATATGGGTTGCTTTCCAACAAATCACCTTGCTGAGCTATTGGATATCAAAGGAGATAACCTAGATTTTGTGGTACCTAGACTGATGGCTACTTGAGAATCAACATGTGCATCAATTCATGGTGCTAATCAGCTTGGTGTGAATTCCTTTCTCGACATTGTTGTCTTCAGTCAAGCTTGTGCCAAAAGAGTTGTTGATCTATATAAACCTGGTGCCTTTTAAGGGGTGCTTTCTCTAAACACAGAAGATGGCACAATCCATGTTTTTTGTGCCTTTTCACAATTTTAACCATGACATCTTGAACAAGGAGAACTCCAAAACAAGGAACTGTAACCAAGAAAGAGAAGCCTTTATTGCACAGATGAGGGAGGGAGGTCCACGTTGGAAACATATTAAGACAAAGTGGTAGATGATATTTCTTTCTTTCTTTTTGAATTGAACAATTCTATATAGTTGATGCCAACACAGCTTAGGTATATGTGTGATTTAATGAACTAAGATAGGTTTCCAAATACATAAACTAGAATGTTGGGAAGGCATGAGTAGAAAATTTTAAAAGGTAGAGCTGGCTAGTAAAGAAGCCGTGGGCTAAAGAATAATTGTACACAAAGGAAAAAATGCAACATTGGAGACCATGTAGCAGCAACAAAAGAAAGAAGTTGCTATTGAAGACACAGTAAAGCATAATAGAGCAATGCAAGGGAGATTTTACACAAGAAGAACTTGTGGCATAGGAAGCAGGGTAAACCCACAACATGAAAGAAAAAGGAAGCCATAGAAGTCCACACATCAATAAAGGCAGCATGTGGAAGAAAAGACCCACGCATGAATAGGGGAACCACACGTAATTGAGAAGAAGATGTATGTTGAAGAAGAAGCCACTAAAAAGGTTAGGCAGCCCAAGACAGTAGTCAATGCCATGTCCACGCATAGAAAAAAGACAACACTCACTGGAGAGGTCCACGTGAGGGTAAACAGAAAAGCCGCAAGCCAAGTAGAAGGCACAAAAGAAAGCTTGCGTATTTGAATAATAAAAAACAAGATGAAAATGGCATAGAAAAAATAGTTTATTCAAAATGGTAGCATCACTATATAAGGCCACAGGAAAATAAGGGAAGTTGTTGGCTAGTAAAAAAGGATGTCCACGCAGTTAAAAGGTAAGAGAAGCCCATGAAAAAAAGACAACAACACTAGATTTGAAAGTGTAGGGCAGAGAAAGGGGATTTCTTATAAACCATAATCCCACATGCCTTATGTTGAAGAAACTTTCGGTGTTTAAATAGCACTACACTCATATTACATTGTGTCAACAAGACACAAGTATTTTGAAAACCAAGCTTGCGTCGTGAGTCTAACCCACACAGTTGGAGGCTAGTAAATTTTGATGTGGCATGCAAGTTGAGGTCACCAGAAAAGTGAGTTGAGGTCATTAGAAAAGTGAGAAATGGTGCCAAAAAAAGTGAAGTTTTTGGTGGTTGCCATGTTGCCACCAAAAAATGGTGAGAAATTTTGGCAAGCAACATGGCGACTTGCCAAAAAATCAAATAATCCAGCCCAAAAAACCAAAATTTTGGCAAAGTTTGAAGTGCAGCGATCATGATGAAATGGTAATGATGTGGCAATGATGTGGTGTTCCAAACCAACCACAAGGTACCATGTGGCATAGATTTCAAGGTAGGCTGTGACATGGCCATTAGATTGTAATGATGAATAGGATGGTGATACATGGCTGATCCAACAGATGTCACTATGTTGCTAAGGAAAATTTGCACACCAGTTAACATAATGACATAGCAACCATGATGTGGCATCCATGTGGTGTGCTGACATAGCAGTGAGCTAGACCAATGAGATGATGCCACATGACACCTAGGTGGCAGGGATGGATGATTGTATAGGTTTGAGCCAATCACGTATCAAAATGTGTCAATAGGGTTGGTCAAAAGGGCTGACCCAAAATTGAAGATAAGGCAAAAAATAAAATGATTTTAAAATATTATTTTAAATATCTTCCTGAATCACGTGCAGTTCCTTTTTAATAAATTTGGAGTTATAATATAGTCCAAAATATAGGGAAGGATTAATTTTTTGTAAAATGTTGTGCAAAGCCATGAGATGGAAATTTTTGCTCAAAATAGGAGCTCCAATATACCATTAGAACTAGGAAAATCTGAATTTTCTATATATGAAGTCAACTTTTGTACAACTATTCACCTTTTCGAGTTATAAGCCAATTTGTGATTCCTGAGGCATTCTCAGTAGAACAAGAAAAATTCATAATTGATCATTAGAATTGGTTAGAGGGTAGATATGAAGACTTATTGAAGCCTAAAAATGGAAAAACAATTTGGAAAAGATTATTTTGCATTCTAAGAGGCCATTTAACTAATTTTTGGTTTTGCCTTGTTTTGAGATCTAGCATCAAAACCGGTTATTTTTCCATCAAGTTTTTGAGATATTTTATGCTTTTAAGAGGTAAAATGATAAAGGATTTGATTCAATCATATTAGAGAGAGATTAAAGAGAGTTTTTTCATTGCTAGGAGAGGGAATTTCAAGTGGACACATGTCAAATGAAAAGCAAATCTATGAATTCCTTCCTCCTATATCATTCTCTTTCTCATTCTTTGTACAGGTTCCAATTTTTGGAAAGAAAAAGTTTCACTACTGTGATACCATTAGGGGTTCTAGTTTCTCACTATGAGACCATTGGTTCCAGTTTTTGATATGTTTCCATGGTTGTGACACCACATTCTTCAGCATAATTCTCTTATATGAATAGCAGTAGTGGAGATTATAGAATAAGTTAAGATCTATTTAGGTGTTTTTTGTTTTGATTTCATGCATTTGAATGTATTGTTTCAAAGAAATTAATATGAACGAGCCAGAGTTTCCTTAGTTTCATTCTGATTATTGTCTCTTATCTTAGTAATCTGTAGCCTTATGTAGTCTAGGACAAAGAATGTTGTATGTCAGATTTGTTTTTCTATTGGAATAAAGGACCAAGTAAATGTGTAATGTATTTAACATGGTTGCTAATTATTGTGACAAGGATACTTCATAAGAGTGAGGTCTTTATGAACACCGATCTCTGATTCACAATGTGATTAGACATATTTGATACTTTGGTGTATGGAATACATCATTTATATCACAGATGCATGCATTTGATTCATGAAATTTCCCAATGGTTAAGGCATTGATCAGTTGTAGGATCATTCATTATTACTGCTGCATATTTGAGGTTTTTTCGAATTCAACATTATTAATCAAACATTTTTCCCTTTTCTATTGAAGAGCTGAAAATTCTAACCCTCACTCAACTTATGAATTTCATAGATTTGATTTTAGCTACTGTAGGTCTATGTTATTACATGAGTTATTAGGAAATATGAGGGTTAAATCTTCTTTGATAGATTTAGGAGTATATTTTTGTACTAGTACCATATTAATTGAATTTGAGGTCCACCCACCTAGGTTTTGTAGATCCTAAAGTAGAAGAAGGGTCTAGCCTTATAGTTGGCTCAGTGTCTAAAATGATATGTTAAAGATGGGAGTTAGCTACCCCTAGATGTGTCATATTCTCATTGAAGTAATTTAAAACCTATAACATTTTAAAACACCAACAAAATGGTGACTCTGTTGGGGAGTTGCATACAGAAAGAACCAAAATCTCTAGCATGAAATAGATTAGATCTAGAAAATCTTTAGTAAGATATGTTTTCATTTTCCTAGCTGAAGTTTCATGTTCCCTAGTGTTCTTATTCATTGACAGTAGAAGTTTGACTGAATTAAATAAATTATAGTATCAAAGTTATTTGGCATTTTGATAAGTTGTCAGAATTCAGAGTTAATATCACGTTCTTTCACTTTGTCAAGAATGTCAAGTTCCCATGTTGTTGAATAAAGTTTTCAAATACTAGTTGTAAGTTCTAGACCAGCTTGTTATGTTTTGCAAGTTTGGTAAATCATTTCTCACTAAGTGAGTGGTAACTCAAAGTCATATCTCTACACCAATGCTTCATGAATGTGAAGGTATTTTTATGGAAACAATAGTCAAAAAGCAAATTTGAAGAATTCATCTCAAATTCTTGACAATGGGTGAAAGAATTAGGTGTGGTGCAGTGCAAGTGTTACTAAATCTAGATAAGATCTAAATCTACTATTATTTTTAGCATTGAAGTAGTTTTAGGCATTCGTATTAAAATGTATTTTCCACTTTCATGTGATTTAATTTCCATGAAAGTAAGCTTTACAAAATATTCTTCGTCAAATGGTGTAACACATCTCGACATACTTTGCAAAGAATAGATTCAGTGAAAGAGTTTTTATATTTTGAAGTATGTTTGAAGTTGAAATTGGTACAAGGTATTCTTAGATCTGCTGCAAGTTGTGAATCTAAGTATTAATGGTGAATAAGTTATAACTTTTAAGAGTGTCAAATTTCCCTTCATCAAGTATGCAGCCAATTAGTGAGAATTATAGATTTATGAATATTAAAGGATATGTTCCATTTTGTTATGATGGCATACTTAGTTTTCCAAATGAGATCCCTAATGGAATCGGAGGGTACTTGCCAAAGTTTGATAGCAACTAGTCCTAGTCAGCAAAGAAGCATGTCCAAGATTTTTTTGACTCGATGTATGACTTTGATGTGTGCCATGAAGATCTATGGATGAGGTTGTTTGTGTAGACCCTAAAAGGATATGAAAGAAATTGGTTCTCATGCTTACCTACAACTTCAATTTCTTCATGGGATGAGTTAATTTCATCCTTCATTGAACAATTTGATGGGTGGGTAGATGTAAAATTAATGTTGGATAGATTGATGGAAATTCAGATTTAACAAGATGAGTTGATCCCAAGATTTAATGGTAGATTTTCTAAAACATTAATGGATATCCCTAAAAATTGTAGGCCCCATGATCAAATTTGTTTAGTTATTTATTTTGGTGTGTTGGGCTAGAATATGGGTTCCTCACTGAGGGATAAACAACCACAAAGTCTATATCAAGCTTTTGAAATTGCAATGGATGTTGAATGCAATCTAAAATATGGAGTTATGAAAAGGTGTATCTTTTTTGTTGTAAAAAACCTTTCTAAAATTTCAGAATTACAAACATGTATAGATGAAGACTCTTTGTTTCAAAGAGGAGTTGATTCTTTCCTTGCTAAAAATAGTGCATGTGTTTATAATATCACAATAGTAGATGATAAAATTACTTCACTTGATCAATTAAATATGCAAGAAATAAATTTAGTTTTTTCTTCTTCTACTAATAATATACTTCTTGTTGGGAATGTTTTAAACTTTGAAGAGGAATGACACTCATCTCAGTATGAGGATGAAGAATTCGGAAGTGGTATTTCAATTGATGAAGATAAATTTGTTGATCTGAAAAATTGTGAAGAAGCATCATGTGAAGAAAATGATTAGAGGTGTTACTCAAGTCAAGGAGAGGATAGTGATAATACATATTCATCTTCATATGAATTAGATGCAAATTGGGAAGAATAAAGTAAGGATGGAAGTGAGTACTCTTTTGCTAGTAAAGGTAAGCATATTATTTCTAAATCTAAAAGTGAAATTCTAGTTCAGAATTATGCAAATCAGCTTGAGGTTGAAAGGGGTGAAGAAGAGTTGTCTACAGAATATGAAGATAAAGGGATTGTTTATAAAGATGGATTCCCTAATTGTGTAGATGAGTGTCTTGAAGATGCATGTAGTAGTAACCAATAGTATACAAATGATTTTGAGGTTAATGCATCAGTACTTAATGATGATTGGTTTGCAAGACATTTGAATTGCCTTGATGGAGACACTGAGAAAAACATGGATCTAATTTTTACATGCTTCATTGATGGAATGGATGTTGAGTTTTCATATGGTTATAATTTTTCTTCACATGCTGAAAGTCTTCATGAAGATGAAATGGGTAATGATTTTAAAATGTATACTAAATCTTTATATGATGAAAATCCTGATGATGATTAGCCCATTTTTTGTCAAAATGCTCAAAGAGGATCACAACATGGAATTATCAACTTGTTGTTTGAAGAAGACATGGAAGGTTCAAATTTAGTTGAGGATTATATTAATGATGATAGATTATCCTACTATAGTAAGAGGTCAGATGTTTCTTCTTTTTGATGTGATGGTGAAAGTATTGATGAGGTTGCATCTTATGAGATTGATAATAAGGTGTTTGATGAAGTTGTTGAAAATCAACATGCACCTTATAGAAATTTTTACGATGAATACTTTAATGTGACAACTAATCTATTTACTAATTGTGAAGAATCATTGAAGGAATCTAGATTAGTTTTAGATTTTGACATTGATGACATGTGTGAGTACAAATTAGAGTGTTCATTTGAGTATAATTTGGATATGCATAAGGAAACACAATTTCAAGGTATGTGTGATCCTATTCCCCAAGTTGAGTATGAAACCTTTCAAAGTTGACAGCATGCACAATTCACTAAATGAAGGAAAGTTTCAGTTTAAGTTTGATATGTTTGAGCATGCTGATCAATACTTTCATAATGAGCAAGTGGTTGAGAATAAAGCGAGTTTTTATATGCGTTATGGAAGTAAGGATGTAGATTCAGTTTTGCTAAGTGGTGAGTTTCAATATGTTGATGAAATTTCTAAAATTGATATGAATGATATTTTCAACTTACCTCATGAAAGTTCAGATGAGAATCAGGTTTATGATAGAGGTAAAGGTTTTTGTTGAAGTTTGGTGGCCCGGGGTCATCACTTGTACATAATAGAGGTAGTTGTTTCTTGCTTTCAATAAAGCTATTTAGGAGAGAGATTTTTGTTGTTTTAGGAATGATCTACTTATTCAATAGATCTAAATCCTTTCCCTGCCCACAAGGGACATGCATCCCCAGACAAAGCCATTGTTGGCGCTCAAAATTGTATCCCCAATTTTGAGTGCCATTGAGAAATTAAGCCCTATAAAAGCTTTTAAATGTGCATGTACCTGACTATCCATTTGAGGCCTAATAGGTATTTAATGCTTCTAGCACCTTTCATTCAGTGCATCTATTTGTTCCATGAAGTTAAATTGACATTTCAAGCTATCTCGTGAAGTCTTATTTTGAGCATTTGTCAAACAATGATAGGAGCCCATGTTTGCAATTGAATATCTCACACCAAGTAATTTTTCATGACTTACTACTTTGGGAGTATTTAGTGTCCATACCAAAGAGCCTATCTTTCAGATATTGAGTTATTTTGAATTCATTTGACTAGGTTTTGAATCCCTCAAAGTTGGTCAGTTATTGTTGTCATGCTGACGCAATTTGTTCTAAATTTTGGGAAGCCCTATTTGACATGTTATAACCTTGACTCAATTGACCAAAATGATAAATTTCCTTTTTCACTACATTTTAGAGGTTAGAGACATGCTATGTTTAAAATTTGAGCTTATGAAAAATCCATTTGGTCAATTTTCAAATGTAATTTCTAATGCAATTTCTAACTTTTTACTGGTGTCAAAAGAAGCAGATTTGTCGGGACCGTTGTTTGGGATGTTATAACTTGAGATTCATGATAGGTGAGATAAAATGGATTGTACCATTTTTTTTACAACAAAAATAATTCAAGTGTGCCAATTTTCAATTCTTGACGAATCTGTCTGCACACTTCCTCAGGTCCATTCCATTTGCAAAAATTACTTTTCTGTCATTGTTTCAATCTGCAAAATTTGAGTAGTCCAATTTAATCGCTCACCATTTTCACCTAGTTATTCATCATGAGACCAAATCAAAAATTTATGTTGTCCTCATGATATTGAACCAATGCCCCATTTTTCATTTTCCCAAGTGTCAATTTGCCTAGTTTTTAAAGCCAAATCCAAATACAATTTACTATTTTCTGACATATTTTCTTGCAGGCAATTCTGAAAGGGTAACTTTGATAGTCAATCTCTTTTGACCTCAAATTCATCATGAGACAAGATTTGACAAGATAGGATTATGAAAAACAAAGAATCAGTGTCCCAGTTTTTAGAGCTCGATCAAATGTTCAGGTCAATTTTTAAGGCCAATCAAAGGACCTCCTAGCACAAAGTTGAAAAGTTGCAAGAGAGTGATAAAATGACTTGTAAATGATAGTTCAATGACCAAATATTATTTTGATCAATATAAAATGATGAATGGATCAATTTAAATGATCAAGTATTTGAAAAAAAAATTTATTTTTAGCCGGACCCACGTTGGGGCCCGACTAAATTCATCAGAGTTGTGGCAGTTGGTAAGGATTCGAGATGTTTTGAAAGTAGTGATCATAATGACTTTGATTTTTATAAACTTTCAATATATGGATATTGTGTATGAGGTAACTCTGAAGAATGTCATGTTTCCAAATAATTCAAATCTAGAGCATGACTTTGTACACAATGTGCCTGTTATAGTTTTCACAACTAGAGTTTGAATGTCAAAAATGAAGTGGGGAAAGAAAATATATCCAAATGGGGATTGTTATGAAAGTTCATTGAGTCAAGGAGTGCTAAAGGGGCCTAGGAGGTATATTTGGGAAAATGGAAATGTTTACTTGGGGAATCGGAAAGGAGGAAATTTATGTAATAATGAAGGTGAGAGATTTATGGAGAGATATGCTCCAATTGCTAAGGATCTGGCTTCTAGAGACATTGTGTGTAGATCTATGACCCTGGAAATTTGTGAAGGTCGTGGAGTTGGACCCTTGAAGGGCCATCTATATCTCTATTTGAGTCACCTATGTTTTTTATGGAGAGGCTTCTTGGAATCTTAGAAACTATGGCAATGTTTGTTGGGGTAGATGTTACAAAGGAGCCAATACCTATCTTGCCAATTGTCCACTATAATATGGGTGGCTTTCCAAAAAATCACCTTGCTGAGATGTTGGATATCAAAGGATATAACCTAGACTTTGTGGTACCAAGACTAATGGTTTCTTGAGAATCAACATGTGCATCAATTCATGGTGCTAGTCAACTTGGTACAAATTCCTTTCTTGACATTGTTGCCTTTGGTTGAGCTTGTGCCAACGGAGTTGCTAATCTATATAAACCTGGTGCCTATCAAGGGGTGCTTTCTCTAAACATGGAAGATGGCATAATCCATTGCTTTTGTGTCTTTTCCACAATTTTAGCTAGGACATCTTGAACAAGGAGAACTCCAAAACAAGGAACTGTAACCAAGAAAGAGAGGCCTTTGTTGCATAGATGAGGGAGAGAGGTCCACATTGGCAACATATTAAGACAAAGTGGCAGATGATATTTTTTTCATTCTTTTTGAATTGAACAATTCTATATAGCTGATGCCAATGCAAGTCAGGTGTATGTGTGATTTAATGAACTAAGATAGGTTTCTAGATCCATAAACTAGAATGTTGGGAAGGTGTGAACAGAAAATTTTAAAAGGCAGAGCCGGTTAGGAAACAAGTTGTAGGCTAAAGAATAATTTCACACAAAGGAAACAATGCAGTGTTGGAGACCACATAGTAGCAACAAAAGAAAGAAGCTTCTATTAAAGACACGACAAAGCATACTAGAGCAATGCAAGGGAGATTTTACACAAGAACTCATGGCATAGGAAGTAGCAAAAACCCATGACATGAAAGAAAAAGGAAGCCATAGAAGTCCATGCATCAATAAAGGTAGCGTGTGGAAGAAAAGATGCACACATGAATAGGGGAACCACATGCAATTGAGAAGAGGACATATGTTGAAGAAGAAGCTGATAAAAAGGTCAAGTAGCCCAAGATAGTAGTCAATGTCATGTCCACACTTAGAAAAAAGACAACACTCACTATAGAGGTCCACGTGAGGGTAAATAGAAGAGCCACCAGCCAAGTAGAAGGCACAAAATAAAGCTTGCATATTTGAATAATCTAAAACAAGATGAAAATGGTGTAGAACAAAAAAATTTATTCAAAATGATAGCATCACTATATAAGGCTACAGACAAATAGGAGAATCCACTGGCCAATAAAAAAGGATGTCCATGAAGTTAAAAGGTAAGAGAAGCCCATGAAAAGAAGGCAGCAACACTAGATTTGAAAGTGTAGGGCAGAGAAAGGGGATTTCTTATAAACCATAACCCACATGCCATGTTTTGAAGAAACTTCTGGTGTTTAAATAGAACTACACTCATATTACATTGTGTTAACAAGACACAAGGATTTTCAAAGCCAATTTCACATGGTGGGTCCAACCCCGATAGCTAGAGGTGAGTAAATTTTGACATGGCACACAAGTTGAGGTCATCAAAAAAGTAAGTTGAGGTCATCAGAAAAGTGTGAAATGGCACTAGAAAAAGTGAAGTTTTCATTGGTTACCATGTTGCCACCAAAAAATGGTGAGGAATTTTGGCAAGTGACATGGCAACTTGCCAGAAAATCAAATAATCTGACCTAGAAAGCCAAAATTTTGGCAAACTTTGAAGTGCAATGATCATGATGAAATGGTAATGACATGGAAATGATGTGAAGTTCCAGACCAACCACGAGGTCCCACTTGGCATAGATTTCAAGGCAAGTTGTGACATGGCCATCAAATTGCAATGATGAATGGGATGGTGACATTTGTCTGATCCAACATATGTTGCTATGTCGTTAAGGTGAAGTTGTACACTAGTTAATATAGTGACATAGCGACCATGAAATGGCATCTAGGTGGCATGATAACGTGGTGATGAGCTAGGCAAATGAGATGATGCCACATGCTATCCAAGTGGTAGGGATGGATGACTGTGTAGGTCCAAGCCAATCAGGTATCGACATGTGTCACCAGGGTTGGTCAACAAGGTTGACCCAAAATGGAAGGAAAGGCAAAAAATAAAATGATTTTAAAATATTATTTTTAATATCTTCCTAAATCATGTCTAGTTCCTTTTTAATAAATTTGGAGTTATAATATAGTCCAAATTATAAGAAAGGATTAAATTTTTGCAAAATGTTGTGCAAAGCCATGAGATGGAAGCCTAAACTTCAAATGGGCATAATAGGGGCAATTTTTGCTCAAAATAGGTACTCCAATATACCATCAAAACCATAACAATCTAAAGTTTCCATATATGAAGTTAATTTTGCATAGTTATTCACCTTTTCAAGTTATAAGCCAATTTGTGATTCCCATGACATTCTTAGCAAAATAGGAAAAATTCTTCATTGATCATCATAATTAGTAAGAGGGTAGATATGAAGACTTATTAAAGCTTGAATGTGGAAATTTTTTTTTGGAAAAGATTAGTTTGCATTCTAAGAGGCCATTTAACTAATTTTTGGCTTTGCTTTGTTTTGAGATCTGGCATCAAAAGTAGCTATTCTTCAAATAAGTTTTTGAGATATTTTATGACTTTTAGAGGTAAAATGATAAAGGATTTGATTCACCCATTTTAGAAAGAGATTAGAGAGAGTAGTTTCATTGCTAGGAGAGGGAATTTCTAGTGGACACATGTTAGATGTAGAGAAAATTTGGGAATTCCTTCCTCCTATATCATTCTCTTTCTCATTCTTTGTAGAAGTTCTAGTTTTTGGAAAGAAAAAGTTTCATTGTTGTGATACCATTTAAGGGTTCCAATTTCTCACTATGTGACCATTGGTTCTAGTTTTTGATATGTTTCCTTAGCTGTGACACCACATTCTTTAGCATAATTCTCTTATATAAATAGTAGTAGTGCATATTATAGAATAATTTCATATCTATTTAGATGTTATATGTTTTGATTTCATGCATTTGAATGTATTATTTCAAAGAAATTAACACAAATGAGCTAGAATTTCCTTTGTCTCCTTCTGATTCTCATCTCCTATCTTAGTAATCTATAGTCTTATGTAGTCTAGGACAAAGAACTAAGACTCATTTGCATCCCTTTAAGGTTGTATGTTAGATTTTCTTTGTTTTTGGAATAAAGGACCGTGTAAATGCTTAATGTGTTTGACAGGGTTGCTGATTATTGTGACAAAGATACTTCATAAGAATGAGGTCTTTATGAACATCGATCTATGATTCACAAGGTGATTAGATAGATATGATACTTTGGTATATGGAATACATTATTGATATCATAGATTCATGCATTTGATTCATGAAATTGCCCAATGGTTAAGGCACTAATCAAGTGCAGAATCATTCATTATTACTATTGCATATTTGAGGTTTTTTTGAATTCAACATTATTAATCAAACATTTTTCCCTTTCATGTTAAAGAGCTGAAAAGTCTAACCTTCACTCAGCTTCTGAATTTCATAGATTTGCTTTTACCTATTGTAGGTCTATGTTATTACATGAGTTATTACGAGATATAAGGGTTAAATCTACTTTGATAGATTCAAGAGTATGTTTTTGCACTAGTAGCATATTAATTGAATATGAGGTCCACTGGCCTAGGTTTTGTAGAGCCTGAAGTAGAAGAAGGGTCTAGCCTTACAGTTGGCCTAGTGTCTGATATGATGTGTTACAGATGGAATTTAGCTACCCCTAGATGTGTCATATTATAATCGAGGTAATTTAAAACTTATTACATTTTAAAACACCAACAAAACCAAAATAGCTCATACCCATTTCAATTAGGGACTTTTGAATCTCTGCACAGTGCATATGGGTGTTTGAATACCAAATCATCTGCTTTCTAAGTTTTAGTTGAACTAGGAAAAATGTGAATCCTCTCCTCTACAAATGTGCTTGGGACTTTTGGTGGTGTATTTAGTTTCTCAATTACTACTGGTGCAATTAGCTATCCCTTCCTCTAAGCCATTTCTACAAGAAAATTGGTTAATTATGTATACTAAGAGCTAAAAAAATTCCCTTGGATATCACTCTGCACTTGAAATTTTCTCAGAAGTAGAAAACTAAAAAAATGGTAATGAAAATCTCCCACTCTTTAGACTTTATCAATTTCAATAATGAGGCCCTAGCTTTTATTGGAAATTAAGAGTGACACACTCAAAAACCTATCAATCTCTCAAAGAACTTGCCAAATCCACACTTTTTTAGATTTTTGTACATCCAACTCATCAAATCCTAATCTAGCTTAGACTTTTCCATTCAAATTCTATTTTATGCTTTTAGAAATAACAGATGTGACTATGCGATGAGAGCCTTATTGCTTAGTACTTCACAACAATTTCGAAAAACACTTACATTAACCGTGTGATTTCATACTCACTATTTTATCTAGCCATTGTTCCTTATTTGTAGAATCATTACCAAAATCTTATCTCCTACACAAATCCTTGTGAATATGTGATGCCTTACATCTTTAACCATTTGATTCTACTTTCACTTGTTTGCAACCTCAACTTGCTAACTAGGGTTCGAACCTATGACAAAGTGATGAATTGCATTCACTACTTCACTACCTTCTCCATTAGTTAAGCACTAAATCTAGTGATGGTGTGAAGGTATAAAATTTGACTACATGATGACCTTGATCACTTCATCACAACTTGAAACCTCAACTATATTTAAACCTTTGTGAACCAAGAATGAACATTTCTTTTGATTGCCATACATCCTTCATGACTTCATAGCTTGAAAATTATCCTGGCCACTTAACTATGCAATCATGCACTCATTTCAGATTCTTCTACCATGTCTCCTAGACCAACCCATGTGTCTTTAATTTGGGCTTACCATCTGGTCATACTTGGATACGTGTCTTCCTTACACTATTTTGCAACTTTAGAAGATTACACTTGAATTTCACATATAAATATAAAATTTAACCTTTATATTAACTACTTTTCTTTATTCACATGCTCACCACATTTAAATTTCTAAAGTCAAAAACACCTGCAATCTTGTGTTTATACTCTTTTTTCCTATTTAGAACTTAGTGATATGAACCGTTGCACCACATGGTATGAACTATTGCACCAAAACCCTGAGGTGCTAGTGAAGGTCACATACTAGGATCATAACACTTAGAAATGAAAGTCACCATTGACTATTGTGAAGCTACATAGTGCTTAGAACAAACCATTTCACTTCCTCACCACCCTTTGAATGGTTAGTGATCCAAGAGTGTGATGTTGCAGGAAAGAAGATTTCACAACATCGTGACTTAAACACATAAAAGGCCATGACAAAATAATATGAAAGTATGTTGTAAAACATTAGGTTACAAGATATATCAATGAATTTTTTACATCCTTATGTTGGACCTTTCAAATTGATTTTTTAAAAGGGCTTTCTACTGATATCAAAGATGGAATGCTTTGGCCTAGGATTTTATATAGGTTAATATGAAATTTAGGAACACTATGTATGGTAATTGAAAATTATTTCATGATTTTCACTTATAATATTTTTTGTTAACCTTTTGCAAGTGGAAAATCAAACCAGCAAGTAGGTCACTTGACATCACCTTACTATTTATCCTTTTCTAAAGAGGATGATAATTCATTGAGTCATCCTCATAACCAACCATTGCACATTGAAGCTATGATACATCAAAAACATGTCCTTTGCATGCTCATTAATAATGGAGCTAGTCCAAACATTTGTTCTACTACTTTGCTCAAGAAATTGGGTTATTCTAAAGAGTCTATTGATCCTCATCACAAAATAACCATTAAGGCATATGATGAAGTCAAGCATAAATCCCTAGGTCTTATTGTGTTGCCGCTTTGAGTTGGTATGGTAGAAAGAGATGTTACTTGTCAATTCCTTAGCATTCCATTAGCATACAATATCTTGTTAGGGAGACCATGGATACATGAAATACAAGTTGTGCCTTCAACATACCACCAATGTTTCAAGTTTCCATTCCAAGGACCTGGAGTTATTATACCAACTTATACTAGTTACACCTATAACATGCAAAAATTTGTTGAAAGCTTTGTACTTGCTAATAGAGAATCTATGGATCATCATGCAAATAAGATAAAAGAAATGGAGAAGTCATTCATTAATGGAAATTGGGATGGACAATTATCACATTGAACCTGTTCTATCTTTGATATGTCTTTCTAATTCTACCTATCATTATGGGAGACCATTTGAAGTGAAGAGACATTTTGTTCTATCACCTTAGAATAAGTTTAGTGGTGCCTTTTTTAAAGCTACTATACCTTTGGAAGAGGAAGATGAAAATAAAGCCATCACTGCATGGTTATATAAAGAGGAAATTGCAACAAATCACATAGAACAATCTCATGAGATTACTTTTGAAAAGTATGTTCCATGTCTTAAGCTCATGATACATTTTGGTTACAAAGGAAATGGTCCAATTGGATGTAATAATAAAGGCTTGATCGATCATATCAAAGCAATAACTAGAAGGTCTTGGGATACAATAGGTCTAGGTTTCAAGAAGATTCCCTTTCATCTAGGGGTTAATAAATTCATACTAGAATCTGAAAGTTCATTTGAATGTGAGTTACAAACTAAGTCAGATAATCATGATGATAGTTTTAATGATGAGGATACTTTTCCTTATCTAATTCCTTTAGATCTTGCCAAGTTCTTTATAGAACCATATGAATTCATACCACATGTTAGTACTATGGATGTTGATAGTGATTATTATGAAAACACTACTAATCCTCCCTATATTCAATAGGAACAAGGAGAGTTTGGTCATATTATAGTTATTGAATTAATTTGCAAAAATCAAGATGATAACAAAAGTGGAGAATGGGTTCCCATCACTATTAGGGAATTCTATAGTTTGACTCCATGTAGCACAAATACTTGAGAGTATGAATTTGATTATCTCACAAAGAAAACTTCAAATAAGGATGTAGATCAAGTTCATATATGTGAAAATCATCTTGAAATAGGTTAACAGTCTAGGGTTTGATCAGATAAGTCTCATCCTACTAGTGTCAATGAATCTTCAATTAATGTCATTAACTCAAAGGCATTCCAATACACCTTTCAACAAAATCATTTTAGGTCTTGAATTAATTGTCCAAGAATTTGATGACTATATCATGAACACCATCAAACCCACCACTTCTTTCTCACTCAATTATCCCAATATCATGGACTAGGCTACCAATACATCTTGAAGTGAAACTATGGTAGCTATAAGTCAGACGATGATAGAGTCCAAGATGACATCTTTACTGGCACCCAAAACCTCACAAGTGTCAATAAGTGGTGACACAATGCAGGTAGATTAGACCAATGTTACCATTAACATTGATGATACTAACTTGTTTGAGAGTTCTAAATAGAATGGACCTCATACCAAGGATATTGAGGAAAATTAAAATGAATTAAAGAGGAAAAGAGGTTATTAGAGGAAGGGAAGAAGAAAATAGAAGAGACCAAGCATAAATTTCTTGAAGATGAGATGAAAAAAAAAAGTAAAGGAAGAAAAAAAAATTGTTTGAAGAAGAAATCAAAAGGAAATTAGAGGAAGAAAAGAAGAAGAGATTAGGGGAGAAAGAAAAGAGAGAGAAATAAAGAAAGGAAAGAAAAGAGAAAGAGGAAAAAGAGAGAAGAGTCAAAGAGGTAGCTAAAAATAAGAAAAGGGAAGATGACACTAAACCATCTAGTTCATCTACTCCACATTCACTTGCTAGCCTGACAACTAATGATGATGATTAAACTAACTTGATCTCATATTTGTCAAAACTCATTGAAAATAATAGAATAGTGAAGAGCTTGCGAAGAACCTTGATGGAGATTATTGACAAATTGCATAGCACTCTAGCAATCCAACATACAAAAGAAATCCTAAATAAAGTGCACAGGCAGTGCTAAAGTATTTTGATGAAGAATTCATGAATTTGTTGAGTGTTGTAGAAACAAAGGCACATATCTCACACCATGCTAACTTTTTTAGCACTATTTTTCAAAATATTAAGAATGATTTGATAATTCATATACTTGTATCAAGGAACTTTGGAAGTGTCAATAGGATGGAATTTTTTTGTACATTAAGCGTACTCTATCTCACAAAATGACTAAGGATATTGATAGTCAAATTGAAAGAAAGATGAGTGAACTAGAGGCTCTATCTAGCCAGTTATAGCATCCTTCTAGTAAAATTGATGATTTTGAAGGACAAATTGCTAGTATTCATAATGGTATTAGGAGACTAGAACTTTGGAAGGAACAAATTTTGAAGAGAGTGTCAGATTTTAGAGATCCTATTGCTCTCAAAATATCTATTGTTGAGAAACAATTGGAGGAATGTGTCAAGGCCAAGGACACTTATTCCAACTTTTTATACTCTGATCTTAATGTAGTTGAGATTGCATCATATGCCTTATGTGCAATTCGCACCTCTTTTGAATCAACCAAGGATACATGGACTAAATGTATGAACAATCTTAAGAGAAGTTGTGATGATTGCATGAAGATACTATTAGCTTAAGGCAGAAGAACAACATTTTTTACAATAGTTATGGGCTTCTATAATCAATAGTTGGATCATCAAACTAAGCAATTGGATTATAAGTTATCAAGTCATGACAAGGGTCACCAGGATTTCAGTCTAGAAGGGAACATCTTCATCAACAAAACAAGGGCATGCTACAAGAAATTGATTCTAATTTCTCTAAAATCTCTTGTATTTTCTCCAGTACACCAATAGTACAACCAGCTTAGGATCACGACTTCACTCATTTTTTTTCATCAACCCCAGTGGTTTAGCCAGTCAAATCTACCTAGGTTGATCTACCTTTCTAGAAATGTTCTTTTAGAAATGTAAATTTTGAAGGATCACAGACTGGCAATGATAAATCAATTTTCAAGGGTAAGGCAATTGTTCAACCATCAAAACCTTTTTTCCTTAACCCATGCTTTCATGATCGATGATTGGATTCAAAATTTCAATTTTGAGATAATAATCATTCTACAACATCCAAGTCATGGATAGAACCATCAACTTTTGAAAAAGGCGAGTCTTCACATCAATCTTAGATTCAAAAAAACTTTGAGCAGAAAATGTGGTTCAAAATAAGTTTGCACGAGAAACTTTTACTTCTCAAAAATTAGTTTGTGATTCATTGAAGCCAGTTGATAGGGAGTTTAAATCCAAAAGAAATAATCAAACTAGGGCATAGAGAAAAGTTAGTCACAAGCCTATTCATAAGTAGCCCATTTTTTATATTTGTGAGGGGGATCCTCTTGGTTCACTGACACATTTGCAAGATAGTTTGTTACCTACTCAAAACAAGATGGGTAAAACTAGGTCTAAGGTTCTACCAAATGTTTCTACATGAGCCCCCTTCATTCCAAAATTGATTTGGCAAAAGAAAGTTCAGAGCAATGTTACCTAGTCTCCAAAAAATATTAAGCATGATCTAAATCAATTGCATGTCAATTTCCCTTGTCACATGTTACAGTATTCAATTGATATTCTTTGACAATTGGCTCTCATTGGTAAGTTTTCTTCTTCTTCCTTATTGTTTTTAGACATTAAGAATTGGGCATTTGCTTCTTGGTCTAGACTCAAGGATATTTTCTACACTGGTTTGGAATCTAAGTTTTGTATTGTCCTATTTACCACTAAGAAAGAGAGAGATATTGTTCATAAATAGAAATGTTGGTTTTTTCATGGAGTTGGTTTATATACTATGATGTGGGTTTCAAATTTTAATCCATGTGATACATCTATTTAGTTTTTCCCATATTGGATCTCTTTTCCCCATTTGTTGCTTGAATACCATGATGTTGAGATAATTGAAATTATAGCTAACAAACTAGGCATTTTCCTAAAAACATGACCTTATTCCTTTTGAATGCCCACATTTGGAAGTTAGAGTTTGTCTACTGATTGATATGTGCAAATCGTTTCCCTCTTCTATATCTCTCATATCTCAATGGGGTAATTGGTCATAGTCAATTAAGCTTCAGGATGCAAGTGTAGTTAATAAATATCAAGATAATCTTGGTCATTTCAACAACATGTGCCAAATAGGTGATATGGATGATATAGCAGTATGTTTAGATCATTGTTCTAATCCAAAGAATTGTTCCCAGAAAGCTTATAAATAGGATGTTCAATTTATCTCAGAAACTCTACCCAAGGACATACAATTAAATTTAGGAGATCAATACAATATGATTAATGGTCTAGATAAGCAAGACTACTTTGCATCTAGCCAAAAGAAAATGATTAATTTTGTGCATCTTCTTTATTGGATTATGGATTTTTTTCAACAGATCTTTAATTTCTCAAAAGTATTTATGTTGGATGCATCAGCTTCTGCTTTGGATTCCTTTTCAAATGTGATCCCAAGATTCTTTGTCTTACCTGAATTTCATAATATTTTGGGTTTCAAATTCATTCCAATATGTTATTTTTCAAAATAGAAGTTTCTCCCTATCTATATGGCCTATTCGGCATTTATCTTTTCAACCTTCTTTTGGAATATTGAACCTTATTGGTGATCAAATTATATCTAAAATTGCCACATCAATCATTTTTGGAATTGCAAGAGAAGAACGTATACTTGATGAGGAATACATTTTGCCTATGATTGATAATCTACTCAGAGAATTTTAGTTTTGGAATAGATTGGTTCTGGCTCATACTTATGATATTTAAAGAAATGTTCTCCAAGGTTGTCAGTTTAATAGTGTTGTTTAGGGTGAAGTCTTAACCCTACAAGACTCAATGGGATTGGAAACCAGTATCTATCAGCAAGTTTAGAAATCTACTTGATTGATTCCTCAAGTTCCCTATTGTCAGCATGAGCTATTAAAAACTTCATAGGATTGTGTATCTATTAATGGAAGTCAAGACACTTTTAAGATTCAGCCCTTATCAATCTTGCAAACTCTATCTAAAGCAGTCTTCAATTCAAAAACTCCTAAGTCTAGAGGTAGGCCAAAGGGTTCTAAGACTAGGACTGAAATTGCAGTTGGAACACAAACCACATTGGATAGTAGTTTTATTTTTTCCAAAAGATTGGCAAGGAGAAAAAGGTGTTCTCCTTTTCCACAATGAAAATCAAATCATGGAATGTTAGAGGTATCAATGCCTCTGACAAAAGACATAGAATTAAACAAGTGGTTGATTCTATGCAAGCAGATATTATTTTGCTTCAGCAAACCAAGTTATCTCAAGACAATTTTGGCAAAACTATTGCAAAATGGAAAAAATGGAAGTCTTTTCATGTTCTTGGAATAGGCACTTCTAGGGGTCTTGCAACACTTTGGAATCATCTTGCAGTTATTGCACAACTCATCCATCAAGATAATAATCGGTAGATGCTGCATATTTCTACATTTGACATCTCTTTTATCTTGATTAATGTCTATGGGCCTTCTTCATCACAGGATAAAGTATGTTTGTGGAAAAATATCACTCATTCTATTCAGGTTCAAGATCCACAACAAGTTATTACTTGTAGAATTTTGGAAAACAAATGACTATGTGACTAAAATGTTTAGTCAGAAGACTAAATTTTTTATTCACGTGACTAAAAGTGATCAAATTCTAGTAATGCTTTGCAATTTGTAAGTCTAAGTGACTAAATAAATGACTAGTTTGATCATCAAGTAAAATTACAAGGTTAGAAAAAGATAAGTAACCAAATAAATGAATAAACAATTGGTCACAATGATCAGTTACAAAAATAACTTACTAAGTGAATGATCAATGATTTATTTTTATCATATTAGTACATTCCTTAACTTTATTATACCTTTTATTACTCACCAATGGAATTGTTGTCCTATGAATATATCATTATTAGTCAACTTCCTCGAATGTCCTCTCAACTAATATTAAACTAGAAATGAACTCAATATCACCAAGTTTTGCACTCAAAATCTTGAAAATATATCTATTAACTACCGAAGAAAATAAAAATACTCCATGCAATCAAACCAAAACTCCAAGTCCATCTTTTCATATCAAAAATATTAAGTATAGACCACAAACCATATTTATAAAATTAACCTTTACATGAGATGATTGATTAGAGAGAAAAATTAAACTTTATATGCAATGATTGATTAGAGGGAAGACATGATATTAAAGTTTTCCATTTATAATCTACAAACTATAGTTATGGTATGTCTCTGATTTATTTTCACATTTATATGTATTCCATTTCATTGAAATTTTCTTATTTGGGTTGAGTTTTTATAGATATTTTCTAATAAATTATAAATGTTCTATCAGAAAAATGAATGTTTTTTCTTTAATTCTTGTTGCTCAAGTCTCTCACAATGAGGCAAGATATTCAAATTTCTATTTTATTTTATTAAATCAATTTTGTGCACGATCTCTAATTATCTTATTAAATGTTATATACTACCAAGATTATTAGGATTAATTTAATTATTAATTATTTTAGTAATATTTTAACACATTTATATTAAATATATAATTTATAAAATTTATCTAAAAGTTAAAGAAAATCATTAGAAATGTGTGCAAGCATGTGTGTGTGAGAGAGAGAGAGAGAGGAAGAGGGGGGGGGGGATGGGGGGTACTACAATACACATAATTTTTTTTTTTTTTTTTTTAATGGTAAGAGATGTAAAGGTCATTGATCTAGTTGAGAATGAAAAAAAAAAGTAAATGGCAAAAAACATTTTCTTTCTTCGTGAGGACCCCAAATCAAACATTTCATTCTTCTAATTTTGCATCTTTTTATAGTAAGAGCTATAAGGGTCATTGATCTAGTTGAGAATGAAAAACATAGAAAATGGCAAAAAACATTTTCTTTCTTTGCAAGGACGCCAAATCAAACATTTCATTCTTCTAATTTTTCATCTTTGTGGAAGCTAGGCAAAACTAGGATTTTGAAGGTAATATGAAGGTTTATGTAATGCTCTTGTTGTTTTTGTTAGTGTTCTAAGTCTTGTTATAATCATTGATTACAAATAACAAATCACTTCACTTATATCAATGTTTCCTCTCAAGATCCTATGACATGATATCACAACTAGAGTCTTTAGATAGCTACTTTATAAGAACATCTAGTAATACTTAGGACCTTGTTTGACTTTTTGACTTGGATTTGACTTAGATTAATATGTTGACATGATATTTTGGCTTAATAATTAGAATAAATCCCTGATATTTTATCTTATGAGGAGATATTTGCTTGAATATTTTTTTTCTTTCATAAAAGTTTCTTATTATAATGATGCTTATTTTTTATTAAGATAATGATGTGTTAATACAAATGAATTATGATCATATATTTTCTCATGTAAATTAAAAATGTAATTTGATATTAATTACATTCAATATTGGAGACATTGACTTAATAATAAATTTTTTTATTAGTAGTTTAGGCTAAAACACCAGAGTGTGGTTGAGGTGGTCATGTAATTTCTCATGAAAATTAATCAGAAAAATCTTTATATCTCTATTATCATAGTAAAGCTAGAAATTTAGAAACAACTTAAATATTAATTCAATTTACAACAATAATATTATGATATATATATATATATATATATATATATATATATCAATTAAAAAGAAATATTATTATAAATGATATATATATATACTCCTTACCTTCATAACTCAAAAAAAGTTATGAAATCTTGCAATGTTTAATAACCATTACATTACAATTTACCCAAAATTTATCATCTATCCAATGAATGCCAAAAAAAGATGAGGTTGGGGAATAATCTTTAGAAAAATCATGAAATCAACACAGAAGAGGAGAGTGGACAACATCAGAGTTAAGGAGGAGAACACACACAATATGCAGAGAGTAGAAGCAAGGGCACTGAGAAGTGAGATTCAAAAGGGAAATATTTTCCACGAGTCGAATCTTCTACAGGTGCCCTCATTTTCATTTTAATATTTTTACTCTACTATCAAACCCTTTTTTTTTGTACTCTTCTAATGCATGTAAAATTCATTCTTCTTGTGGAGGTCGAACTCTACTACTATTCAGCTACAACAATTTATAATAAATGTGTCTTTAAATGGCCACATTCACCATCCCAAAGCAAGATAGATAAAAGAGTGAAAGAACACCATCACAATTCTTTTTTCTTAAACCTAGGCTCTCACTTCACTATCTACACATAATTACTGTTAATTAAAAGAATTAAGGAATCCCTTGTCATTTTAATAAATTTTCTCTTCTTAGAAAATCTCTAAAACTGTGATCATATTTCTAATACCTAAATTTATCAAATCAAGAACCAAGAATTTGAGGCAACATTCCTTAAAATATTTCAATAAAATATTCAAGGTGACCAATTGACAATCAAACCCATTTGTTAAGAAGTAGGTTTTGCGCCATGACACAAAAACTTTTCACCAAAAAATTATTAGGGATTACTACCATGTTTGGTGACCAGATCTCCCAATGACTATTATTTTCATTATTTCTCTTGTGGCATCCATTTTGTTCCTAGATAATTTAGGAGGATGGAATATTTACCACCACATTCTTTGAGCGAGTATCTTATCACAATAACAATAATACATGGGTTGCAAATTTCTATTCCCAAAGAGACCAATAACAGTGAGTACTAAGTAGTGTCTCAACACAATCACTACCTCTGCCTTATTATCCCTTTCTCAAAACTCCACTGGGCTTGAGAGTATGCAACACTTTTGAAAAAATAGTAAATGTCTGGTAATTATTAGGGATTCTTTCAATCTATTTTCTATCATGGTTTGTTGAGTAGGCTCTATTCCATATTTCTTTTTGGTTAGATTTAGGTTTACAAGTTTTTCTTGTCCAGTTGTAGCATGAGTCTTAAGTAACAATGGAATATTTGATGCATATGCAATATTGAGAAATTTTGAGATTAGTGTTTATTAGATACAGAAGATAATAACAATTTTGACAGTGGATACAATATTTTTAAGAAACATACTTCAGGATGTGGAATGCTTTGTAGTATTTCATTATCATTGATTCAAAAAGTTCAAGAATGGTGTGATTGGATAGAACTTGTCATAAATTTCTAATGTAGTCATAGTTCACTTATCAACTAATGGAAGTCAATCTTGGGAGTCAGGAAAGAAACCAAGGAATACATCTAAAATACAAATAGGGAGAAGGAACATGGTAGTTAGTTATATACATAGACATCACATCACATCTACACTTGTTCTGACATTTGTCAATGTTAATTCCATTTATAGAATTTTCAGGTAAATGAAGAATGGTTTTAGCATAGACACCAAATAAAGCTCCTAATTCCAAATGTTAAGTAGGAATTTCAATTATGTCTTTTAATTATCATTTATGCTACCACATTTAGTTGTGATCTTATGCTTGTTAACTGTTGGTCATTTTTCCTTCCTACCAAAATCACCACTTTTGAATTCAACGTAGTAACATTTACAAGTTTTAAATATTCAAATATTCAAAAGGGCACAAAATACTTATTGCTAACCTCATATATTTCTTTCCCTATGCATTTTTATGTTTCTTCAGGCCTGTAGGTCCCCATTTTTGGATCAAGATAGATCAACAGTTGGCACTATCTCGCTATGGGAAGTTGCACGTTCTTTTACCATAGAAACATAGCACCTTTTGGCCATGTGGCTGGTGATTCCTTCCTTTTCCTTATTTTTTCTTCAGTACCATGTTTTGCTAGATCCATGGTGGGCGCTATCGCGCTATTGGAAAATTTGTGTTCCTCATCATTAGCGACATAGCACCCAGATAAAAAATGATACTGTGATGACATCATAAGGAAGGTGGGTCCCATGTATGCCCCATTAGATATTAGTGATGAAATGTGGCACACATGGTGAGACCTCAGGCAATGTGGAAGGATGATTGTGCTTTGAAAGAGGCTTTGATTCATCGCCAACTAGGCAGTTCGTTGATGTCAGTAGTTACCTAGACCCACGCCCCTTTCAAACACATGAAAATTTCCTCACCCTTGGATCAGTCTAGATCAACGGTAGGTGCTATCTTGCTATGGAAATTTGTGAGGATATTATCCATAGTGACATAGCACCTCGGCGATGCATGGCACAGATGACATAATGGGCCCACCCTTCTCCAAAGTGATATTATGGCTCATCATCGATGGCAGTTGTCAAGTGGGTCATAGTATAGTGGTGATATTTCATTGGTCCATTCAGCCAACTTGGTGTGCAATTGTACAATTTTCTTGATCACCATAGATCTAAGAAAAATCAATGGTGGGCACTATCTTGCTATGGAAAATTGCAAGGATATTACCCATAGCAACATAGTGTCATTGTGCCATGTGGATCAGTGGAGCCAAGTCATGCCGAAATGAAGATGCTAGGTTGTGCTAGGTGGTTGCCAAGTGTTTTGTGGGCCCATAATTTTGAGGAGGCAAGTGCAGTATTATGAGGATCTTCCATGATCATTGATCTCATGGAGATCAATAATTGGCACTTTCCCATGAGATAAAACTACAAGGACTTGTCAGATAGGTTGGCACGTGGCTAGTTTCTTATTGGTTGGTAGACTGATAGGTTAGATCCATCTTGCTCACCACAAGATCTTGAAAAATAAATGGTGGGCGCTATCTCGCTATGGAAAGCTACAAGGATATTACCCATAGTGACATAGCACCTTGGTGATGCGTGGAAGGGTGGGGCCAGGTGTTATGGAACTAAAGGGATGGTACTAGATTGGGCCAAGTCGGATGCCAATTGTGTTGATATTGGTTCATGGGCCTAGAAGTTTTAAGGGCAGAGCGCAGTAATACGACAAGTCTTCACGATTGTCAGATTAGTCTGGATCCATGGTGGGCACTATCTTGCTATGGGAAACTACTCAAAGGATATGCATAGTGACATATCACCTTAGTGACACATGTCCCAGTGGGTCCAGTGGAGGTAGTAATGGTTAGATGCACTGGCAGTTAATGTGACCATTGCAGTTGGAGTTTGAGGAAGTAGCATAGTTAGAGATTGGTCAACTTCATGAAGACCTTGTGGGGTGGAAAAGTGAAAAGAGATCATTGATCCACATGGCTCATTCTGATGCCAGGGTTATGTTGACCTGCTAACCTTGCTGGTTTGTGAACTAGGAACAGGGGAAATCGAGGTTTTTTGCATAATCTGATCTTATGATTGATTCCAACCACCCTGGAGTAAATATGAAACAAAGAGGAACACTCTACCCCCTGATCCAACCTATATACTTGGTCAAAGCATAGTTATGGCACTGTTTCTATCTTTTTGAGGCCCTATTTTAGTTAAAAATCAAATTTCATGGTACCAAAAAAACTATATTCAGATTGGATTTTCTTCTGGATCCCCATGATTGTTCTCTGTAGGACTTCAATGTAGTGGTTGGGGAGTAACTTTAGTTGGAGGACATCCTAGTTATGGCTGAGCTATAAAGGCAAGATTTTAGGAAATTTTGTGGGTCAACCTTTCTCTATTTTCTCTATTACTACTCTGCAGATTCTCAGTGTAAATTCCCCTGTGCCTCTGAACTACATGATTTTCTATCTTATCTCTTTTAGCCATTGGTATGAAAGTGCAAGAACTCTTTGCCTCTTACTGGTGTTTTTTAGAGACCTATGATCTACATGATTGTATCTCCTTGGCCTATGAATGATAATATAAGTGAATCTCTTTTTCCTTGTGTCATTCATCTTGGTCTTCTAATCTGCATGTGATTATTAGATTAAAGCAAGTTTGAATGTGTATAACCTTTGTTTCATTCTGGTTCAATAGTGAATATATGGGTAGAGATTGGTCTGAACACTCTATTTTGGTCCATCACCTCTTTAGATTAGGTTAGGTAGATTTTCTTTCATGCTCTCCTTCTCCCTTTTCCTCTCCAAGAGTAGTTAGGTGCATCCTAATAGTAAGAGGAAGCAGGCCTTCTCTGGAGACTCAACCTCATAGTTCAAGTCCCATAGCTTGGAGGTTGTTTCCATGTTTCACTAGGTTGTCCTCATGCATAGGCTTTGGACAAGGGTGCAAACTTAAGTGACAACAGTTTTTGGCAATGCCTGGTGGGACAAATTTTTCAAAAAATTTCAAGCCTACTAGTGTCAAAAGGGAAGATTTCAAGATCAATACTGAGGAGATAGTACTAGCTTCAGTGTTTAAGCCTTCAAGAGGCTCATTCTTCAAAGTACTTGGCAACTTTGAGCTTCAAATATATATCTAGTTCCAGACCAAAGTTGCAGTGATTCATGCCCAGAACTAAAACAAGGGCATCTTCTAGAGGTAAGTTTCAATATCAAAAGCTTTCATTTTCAAACCCTAGAAGAAGGAAGACTAGAATATCTTTATCACTGGTTAGGAGTGCAATAGTAACAAATACACCTACAAGATCTATCTCTACTCCTCCTACTATTAGATCTAAGCCTAGACTACCATCAATACATATCAATAGATCACTCGTCTATATGGTGTTGCCTAGAGCTCATACTTTTGCCACCTTTAATGGTAGGAGCCATCTCTTATTAGCCCAAAGGCATGACATACTAGTAGCTGCCCCCAAAAGTATACCAGAGTTTACTGGTGAAACTTCTATCTCTCCCTCAGAACACATTCAAGAGGTTGCAAATGTCTACAATATCCATGGTATTATAGAGGATGATGTTGTAGTTAGGCCCCTAGCCTCATCCTTGAAAGGAAAAACACTATAATGCTATAGAGATTTAGCTCATGGTTCTATAATAGATTGGGATGGATTAGGAGCAGGATTGTGCAAACATTTTAAGAATAAAAGTGACTATTTGTCACTTTTAGAGTAGTTGACTACTATAAAAAGAGCCCCCCATGAATGTATGACTGATTTTAATTATAAATTTCAAAATACATGGGATAGAATACCTACTTTAGTGAAGCCTACCCCTCGTAATACCTTCTTGCATTACCTTAGAGCTTTTAATAGTGATATTGCCACTACAATCCAAACTATGGGAGGAGATACCTTGCCTAATGCTAATGACATAGCAATAAAATCATAGAACATCCTAATACAAGGAGGTAAGCTAGCTCCAAGGCCTCCTATGCCTTTCTTCCCTGATGTTCCAAATCATCAACCAGCAATGGCTCCTCTTCCCACTCTTCAAATGGGATAGATGAAATCAAAGAGATGATGCAATCTCTAATGTAGAATATGGATAAAAGAGAAAAGAACCTAGAGAAAAGATTGCAAGATTATGGGAAGAAGCTAGAGGATAACTCCTCTATGATGCAAAAAGTAAGCAACAAGGTGGTGACTTTAGAAAGATAGCAAGCTCAAGGTAGTAAGCCTCATCAATTGCAATATCAAACTCCAAGTAGTGGCAGGCCTCCAAATCCTAATCATTGGAACAATTCTTTTGATTAGAGTAGATAGGGTGGCCATGCTTCAACCTCAAATGTAAACCAAAGTAGGGCCATAGTCCCTCAAAACAATATGGCTCAAGATCAAGATTTTTGTCCCTCCTGTAACTACTCCTATGCCTATTGTATGTGTCAGAAGGCTGAATCTTTTATGGCTTTGATAGTCCAAGAGCCTGCAATACAACCATCATACAAGGAGGACCAATTTAAAGATGCCTCAGATATGCAAAGATAGGGTGATTTCTCTTTTATGAATCATCAGATGGAGGAGCATTGTAATGTAAACTAGGATTCCATTTCTCATAACACTAGAAGCAAAAGAAGAGCTATGGAAGATGTTGTCCCCCCTCCTCCCAATTAGGCCTCAACTTCAAATGCAATATCTCATGAGCAAGAAACAAATAATCAATCAAGTACCTTTCAGAAGGAAAGGCAAAATCATGGCAGAAAGGATGCAAGTGATCCTCAAGTTATTCCATCTCAACCTCATACAATTGCAGCTCCCAAAGCTTCTACCAAAGCACCTGCTATGCCATTCAATGCGGTAGAGAAAATGAAGAAGACAAATGTGAATATATCTATGTGGGATGCTATTGCTACTATACCCATGCAAAAGAGGTTGTTGCAGCGAGAATTGGAAAGAATTGAACCAAAGGATCAAACACTCAGCATGGAAAGTGCCACAAGTCTAGTACAACCATCAAGGTAGGTAGAAACAATTAAAAAGGTTAGACCTCCTCCATTATATGTTTCTCTAACTGTAGGGGGCAAACTAGTGCATAATTGTGTGATTGATTCAGGGGCTAGTAGTTCAGTGATGCCTAGGTGTGTTGCTGATGCTTTGGGAATGAAATATGAGCCCATTGTTAAGGATGTATTATAGTTGGATGGTAGTACTGTCAAGACTATAGGGATCCTTAAGAATGTGGAGATGGCCTTACATGCATGCCTCGATTGTACTATAACACAAGATATCTCTATTGTTGAGGTCAAACCATATTTTGCCATCTGTTTGTCAAGAGACTTCATTGCCCAAATAGGTGGTTTCATATCTTCTAATTGGTCATATATGTCTTTCAAGACAAGATATGGAGCCAATGCTTCAATTAGAGTGGAGCCTCAAGCCCTCCATCATACTGAAACTTACACCCCTAATTCCATCAACATGAATTTCCCTATTCTAGAGATGGATGAGAATGACATAGTGAATGAGCCCACCACTCCCCTAGCAGAGATACCTAATTTTTTCTTGGATGAATGGGATAATGCGTATCAATTTGATCTTATGTCAGAAACCCTTGAGACAGGTTTTAGTACATGTTGTATATTGGAGAAAGATGCTCTAGTTCCCAATCTTGTGGGTACTAAAGAAGGTATGAGTGGGATATGGAGTATGTACTTTGATGGATCAAAGAATAAAAATGGACCAGGGGCTGGTGTGATGTTGATTTCTCCCGCACAAGTAAGGTACTACTTCTCCTTTAGGCTCTAATTTAGTTGTACTAATAATGTAGCCGAGTATGAATCCTTGATTCAAGGTCTCCTACTTGCTCAAAAAAGTGGAATCCAAGCCTTAAGGGTGTGTGGAGATAGTGAGTTGGTGGTCAATCAAGTGAGAAATCATCATATCGCCAAGAATGGTTTGCTCAAGTCTTATAAACAGAGGGTATGGGATTTTCTTGAGGGTTTTAATGCATTTAATATTCAAAGCATCCCTAGAAAAGAAAATAGACATGTTGATAGACTTGCAGCAATAGGTGCATCTTATGATGTGCCAGGGAATCTTGAGGAGGAGAAGAAGCAACAAATCAGAGTGGTAGTAAGGCCTGCTATCCCTGATAACAACATCCATTGGCAAGTGTTTGAGTCTGATGAGAAAATTGTGAGCTTCTTGTAGAATGAGGCAGAATTTTTAGAGAGAAATCAGTCAAGACTGTAGGATTAGTATGGTGATTAGATTATTAATCTTGGCTCCAACAAGCTACCTAAAGGTCTCATTACTCTAGAGAGTTTTTTTAATCCTAATGATCAAGCAAGAGGTAGGGCCATGAACCTAGCTATTGATGAAGGTGACTACACTCCCATCATGATTGCCGATGGAAAATCCTTAAACATGGGGAAGGTATGTTCTGAAATTGAACAAGAAAATTTTATTCATCTATGTCATGAATTTAATGATGTATTTTCTTGGGAATATGATGATTTAAAGGGTTTTGACCCAAGGTTATTTCAGCATACTATAGATTTAGTTGATAATGGAAAACTAGTAAGACAAAAGTAGAGGCCAGTGAATCCCAAGATTGAACCCCTAATGAGAAAAGAGCTATCAAAGGTGATTAAGGCCAATATAATTTTCCCATCAAACACTCATCATGGGTAGCAAACCTTGTCCCTATTAGGAAGAAGAGTGAAGAAAATAGATTGTGTGTGGACTTTAGGGACCTTAACCAAGCTTCCCTTAAAGATCACCATCCTCTCCCTTCTATGTAGTATATTTTGTCCAAGGTCAATGATTCAAAGAGATTTTCATTTCTTGATGGATTTTCTAGCTACAATCAAGTGCTAGTTAAAGAGTTTGATAGATACAAGACAGCATTTACCACTAAATGGGGTACCTATGCTTATTGTAAGATGTCATTTGGGCTAACCAATGTAGGTGCTACATTTTAGAAGGCAATGGAGATGGCCTTCAAAAGATTGATTGAAAAGCTTGTCTTAGTTTACCTTGATGATATTACAGTGTATTCTAAGAATGCAGAGGATCATTTTGATCATCTAAGAAAGGTATTCCTAAGATACAGAGAGTGTGGGGTTTCCCTTAACCCAAGCAAGTGTGTCTTTGCTACTAACCAAGGAAAATTATTGGGACATATTGTATCTAAGGATGGCTTAACCATTGATCCAAAGAGGATACTTGCCCTCCCTCTTCCTAAACACAAGAAAGGGCTGCAAAGTTTCATTGGTCCATTTAGCCAACTTGGTGTGCAATTGTACAATTTTGTTGATAACCATAGATCTAAAGAAAATCAATGGTGGGTGCTATCTTGCTATGGAAACTATGAGGATATTACCCATAGTGACATAGTGCCATTGTGCCATGTGGATCGGTGGAGCTAGGTCACACCAAGATGAAGATGCCAAGTTGTGCTAGGTGGTTGCCAAGTGTTTCGTGGGCCCAAAATTTTGAGGAGGCAAGCACAATATTATGAGGATCTTCCATGATCGTTGATCTCATGGAGATCAATGATAGACCCTTTCCCATGAGATGAAACTATGAGAACTTTTTGGACAAGTTGGCACGTGGCTAGTTTCTTGTTGGTTGGTATACTGATAGGTCAAATCCATCTTGCTCGCCACCAAATCTCAAAAAATCAACGGTGGGTGATATCTTGCTATGGAAAGCTACGAGGATATTACCCATAGTGACATAGCACCTTGGTGATGCATGGTAGGGTGGGGCCAGGTGTTATGGAACTATAGGGATGGTACTAGATTGAGCTGAGTCAGATGCCAAGTGTGCTAATGTTGGTTCATGGGCCTAGAAGTTTTAAGGACAGAGCGCAATAATATGGCGAGTCTTCACGATCGTTAGATTAGTCTAGATCCATGGTGGGCACTATCTCACTATGGTAAATTTCTTAGAGGATACGCATAGTGACATAATACCTTGGTGACATGTGTCCTAGTGGGTTCGATGGAGGTAGTAACGATTAGATGCACTGGCAGTTAATGTGACTGTCACAGTTGGAGTTTGAGGAATTGGCGCAGTTAGTAAAGAAAGATTGGTCAACCTTGGGAAGACCTTGTGGGGTGGAAAAGTTAAAAGAGATTTTTGGTCCACATGGCTCATTCTAATGCTAGGGTTATGTTGACCTGCTGACCATAGTGGTTCATGAACTAGGAATAGGGGATACTGATGTTTTTTGCATAATTCGATGTTATGATCGATTCTAACCACCCTGGAGTAAATATAAAATAAAGAGAACACTCTACTCCCCGATCCAACCTATCTACCTAGTCAAAGCATAGTTATGGCATCATTTCTATCTTTTCAAGGCCTTATTTTAGTTAAAAATTAGATTTCATGGTACCAAAAAAGCTATATTCAGATCGAATTTTCTTTTGATCCCCATGATTGTTCTCTGTAGGACTTCAATGTAGTGGTTGGTGAGTAACTTTAGTTGGAGGACATCCCAGTTATGCCTGAGCTATAAAGGCAAGATTTTAGGAATTTTTGCGGGTCGACCTTTCTCTATTTTCTCTGTTACTGCTCTGCAGATTCTCAGTGTAAATTCCCCTATGCCTTTGAACTACATGATTTTTTGTCTTATCTTTTTTAGCCATTGGTATGAAAGTGCAAGAACTCTTTGCCTCTTACTAGTGTTTTGTAGAGACCTATGATCTACATGACTGTATCTCCTTGGCCTATGAATGATAATATAAGTGAATCTCTTTTTCCTTGTGTCAGTCATCTTGGTCTTCTGATCTGCATGTGATTATTAGATTAAAGCAAGTCTGAATGTGTATATCCTTAGTTTCATTCTTATTCAATAGTGCATATATGGGTAGAGATTGGTTTGAACACTCTATTTTGGTGCATCACCTCTTTAGATTAGGTTAGGTATATTTTCTTTCATGCTCTCCTTCTCCCTTTTCCTCTCCAAGTGCAGTTAGGTACATCCTAATAGTAAGAGGAAATTGGCCTTCTCGGGAGACTCAACCTCACAGTTCAAGTCCCATAGCTTAGAGGTTGTTTCCATGTTTCACTAGTTTGTCCTCATGCATAGGCTTTGGAGAAGGTTGCAAACCTAAGTGACAAAATTAACATTGATGTTATCAGTAAGGAAAATTAATCAAATTCTAATGAAGATCAAAGCACATTATTCTTTTATGAATAATTGTTGATGGTCTAACCTAGATGATGCCAACCTATATGTGACTCATCAAGCACACATTTTCTAATCCAAGATGACAACCATTTGTACTATCAATTTTATATTTAGTGCACTTCCCAAGATAAGAATAGTAAATGAGACACACAACATTATTTTGATACCAGCTCTAATTGTCACTTGATTCTGATCAAATTCCAATTTTCCTCTACTATTAAGTGTGTTAATATAATTTCTAAAGTGAATTATAGTACCATATTGATTTTTTCTTTCAGCATTTTAATTATGCTCTGATATTGACTTTTTATATAATAGCTTTGACCAATGATGAGTTGGTTGTTAGTGACTATCAAAAAGAAATATTAATTTACAAATTGTGATTGTGGTCAAATTCAAAAACTGTGCTAGCCAACTTGACTTTTATATGGTTTAATTTGCAATATCTATACCATAATTTTCAATTTTATAGATCAAACCATATGCAACACATTTATGGTATAGAATCATGCATTCAAACTAATTAGTTCAAGATAGATTGAAGGCACTAACCAACTAGAGACAAAAATCCCAGAAACTTAGCTCCAAATTAGTAATAGATCTAATCTCTTTGACATCATTTTCTAGAAGAATTATAAGTCTTTTAGGATATTGAATAAGGATAAGATAGGACTAAATGGAAAATTCAAAATACAACCTAAGGATTTTGTATTGTTTTAACATTCTATTTTTTTTGAAGTATTGATCAAGACTGCCTTATACAATCATAGTGGCAATTGTTTATAATATTTTGTATTATTGATACCTTTGGATAGGATGTAAAAAAATTAAATGATCCCTCAAAGTTGTATGATACATATTCTTTGGTTGCTCTGATTCACTATTTTTTTGAAAATTGTGTCAAACTGCTCTTTAACAGTGACCATATAGTCAAGAAATTTTCTTTTGTTTAATTCCATTATCTTTCACCTTGTTATTAGAATTGGAAGCCTAATAAGGTTATATTAAGAGTACATTACAATATTGCATTGTCATAATGTTGGTAGATGAAAAAGGCTCTTGTTATTTGAAATGCTCGGATAAAGATCTAATGGAATTTTAAAAAACGTGCCTTCAAACCCTTAGTGATAGAGGCATATGCAAATGTCTCAAAATATATTATCTTCTAAATGTTTAGAAGTTAATTTCTTTGGTTATTTTATTATGAACTTACATGTATATTGACTGAAATTGGTTTTATATTGAAAGAGTTTGTTTTGGATGAGATTATGATGCCCTAGACAGACTGCAGTTGGATTATTTTTTCTGTTTATGATAGTTAAAATGGTACAGAGGTCATAAAATTCAATTAAACCATTAGATGTGTCTGAATTTTGGATTTTTTTTTTCAATACTAATTATAGGCAACCTCACTTAAGTGATTGGCCAAGTTTGATCTATGTTGAAAGTTATTGATGACTGAGTGGAAGTCTAGAAAATCTGCAGTCAATAACTGAAAATCCATTTTATTTTGTTTGATCTCTAACAATCATTAGATGGATTTGATCAAAGTATGCCTAGAGCATATTATGATTTTAATTTATAATTTGAGTGTAGAAAATACAATGTAAACAAAAATAAGTAAAGCTAGGTGGATAAGGGGTAATGAACTAAGGATATGTATTTTATTCTTTAACTATGTATTATATATCCTTACATATAAATTCCAACCAAAAGGATGAGGTTGAAGAAGAAGATTCACAAAAGATTCAAATCTAAATTTTAAAACCTAAGAATGAAGATTCCAACAATATAAAGGTACACAAGCATAAACTATGGATATCCTTCTTGATTATTATCCTCATTGAGTGGATGGAACTTGAACCCTAGGAAAAAGTTCTTAACCCAAAAAATTCATTCTAGAGGCAACTTATTGATCAAGTTGTATCAACTACTTTACCTGAAAGAAAAAATCTAGATTAGTTGTCTACAGTAGTGAAAGCATTTATGATTGATGATATGCCACATTAGTTGATTGAACTTCTAGAGAAGATTTTTCTACCAAATTTTACTTTTAGCAGAAATCCTAATATGCAAAATCTTCTCATTCTAATAGCCATTAAGGCTGATAAGTCTTGTGTAATGGATTACATTAATAGGCTACACAACTTTGATGGCCCTACAGTCAAAGAAATTACTGTTGGAGTAGAGTTGTATGAGGAAGCTTTTTCCATCTTTAAGAAGTTTAATTTAAATGTACAAGTTGTCAATGTTCTCTTAGAAAATATTTGAAGCATTGAGAAGGTTGTGGAGTCTGCATAAGTGTTGAGGAGGATATAGTTTGGAGTCAAGTTGTGAAGGCACAACTCAGGGAGGGAATGGTCAGTAAAGCTATTGAATCATTCATTCATGGTGAGGATGCTACAGAGTTCCTTCATGTAATTTGGATAGTAGAGCTAGCTAGTGTGTATCATGACTTGGTTAAATATTTGCTAATGGTAAGGAAAAAGATTAAAGAGGCAAAAGTTGATAGTGAGCTTATCTATGCATATGCTAAGATTGACAAACTTGGTGAAATTGAAGAATTTATCTTGACACCAAATGTTGCTAATCTTCAAAGTGTGGGAGATTGTCTATTTGATGAAGCTCTATATGAGGCTGCTAACATAATTTTGACTTTCATTTCAAACTAGGAAAACATTGACAACACTCTTGTCAAACTTGGTCAATTCCAAAGAGTAGTTGATGCTTCTCAAAAGGCTTCTCAAAAGGGAAACAATTCAAAGACATGGAAGGAAGTATGTTTTTCGTATGTTGATGCTGAGGAGTTTAGATTGGCTCAAATCTATGGTTTGAATATCATTATATAGGTAACTAGTTTGTTAGCATAAGCACTTTTCTATATGGTTCATTCATTGGAAATAAGAATTCTGACATAAAGATGGAATATTTTGGATATTGATGGTTTTATTCTAAATCACTTTTTTCTTTTTATCATAATTTGGGAAAGTTAATCATCAATGTTTATTTGTAACTATGAAGTTGAAAGATTGATGTTGTTGGTGTTTCAACATTTATTTTACTTCAAGTGGATAACTTGGAAGATATTTTTGATTACTATCAAAACATGGGTTTCTTTGATGAACTCATATCTCTCAAAGAAAGTGGCTTAGGGTTGGAGCATGCACATACAGGCATCTTTATGGAGTTGGCCATCCTTTATGCTATATATCACCCATACAAGCTTATGGAACTTATTAAATTATTTTCAACATGACTCAATATACCCAGGCTTATCCGTGTTTGTGATGAATAGTGGCATTGGAAGGAACTTACATATTTATTTATTCGAGATGATGAATATGATAATGCCACTACTAATATCATGAGCCATTATCTAGAAGCATGGGATCATATGCAATTCAAAGATATTGTAGTTAAAGTGGCCAATGTTTAATTATACTTCAAGGCTATCCACTTTTATTTTCAAGATCACCTAGATCTTATTCATGACCTCTTAAATGTACTTGTCCTTAGGGTAGACCCAACATGAGTGGTTGGCATCATGCATAAGGTATGCCTCTCCACTATTTTTAACTGTTTTTATTTCTTAGGATTACTAAAATACCTTTAAGTCGGATATTAAGTTTTGCTAGATGTCTCCCTTAGTAGCTATTTGGTTTGAAGTAATTTCACATGAATTTCTTTTGTTCTATTGTATTTTTAATGCAAGCTGGACATCTCCATCTTGTGAAGTTGTACATGGTTGTGGTATAGAGCAACAATGTGGCTAATGTTTGTGAGGCTTTGAATGAGATTTATGTAGAAGAGGAAGATTATGATAGGCTTTGTACCATGACATTATTTTTTATGTACGGGTGGGTGCTTTTAGCTTTAACAATATTGAAAATGTATGCATTGTTGTAAATGTCTTTTATTACTATACCAGTTGTTGCTTGAAAGACAAATTGTGGAGGAGATATTATTGATTCTGGGCACCTAAGTTTATGATATAGAGGAAATTTATCTAATATTGTGATTTACTAGCATTGGCAACAATTGGTGTTTGGAAGGAAACGTCTACACATTAGTGATGATCACTTGCATTGTTGAGGCCTAACCACCTAATTGTGGAGTTGGTGATTACTTGCTATTGGATGCTGCATATTTATTATTTGGCATTTATAATCATTTCTATTGGCATCTTATTTATTTTTTGTAGGTGCCAATATAATACATCCAAGTTAATAAGTCTACAAATAAAATAGAAGGTTTGCATTCACTCATACATGTGTTGTGGTTGCAAAAGAAGACCAACAATTGCATTGTAGAAGGCTTGTGTACATTTCCACGACATGTGCTTCAATTTCATATGCCTATGGCATTCTAATCTAAAGTTGCGTCATATTTTTGCGAGCTCAAGTTGCATATATTAAGGTTTGTGTTCAGTTTATAGACCCTGTGATTAGCTATTGGGGGCTTTGATTTCAATACCAAGGCCAATGTCTAAGTTATTTGGTGGAGGAAAATTCATTTAAAATATACAATCTTTCTAGGCATGTTGTAATTTGTACTAGATGTTGATTATTGATCTAAAGCTCATTATGTTAGAATAAATGGTTTTGTATAGTGTAACAACTGAATAGCATTTGCAATTTTTCATATTAAGGGTTGACATTGTTTAGAACTACAATTATACATCATTTGCAGTAAGCTCCTCATAGATTATGTGTGTTCACAATCTTTTCTTGTAATTAGATTCACTTTGGCCATATTCATTAGTATTCAGAACATTACCCTTTTCCTTAATTATTTTGGTTTGGTAATTATAATTGAGGAAATTACATTAGAATATTATCTCAGTGATATTAGTATTGCACACCACATATTTGATGAAATGTCAATCTATTGAATTGTGAAATCAAATTGATGTTTTTCAAGCTATAACCATTGAGGGTTATTACACTCACATGAGTTCTTTTCCATTACATTGTTTATGTTATTTTCTATTTTCTTTTGTTGATAGAAATTCTTGGGAATTAAGCCTACAAACATAGGGTTTCTGTTATTTTCAGCATTGAAGGACCATAATTCCTCATTGTTATTGTAGTTTTGAGGTTGTGAGAGATCAAAAAAATTATTTCTTAAGGAAAGGCTTCATTGAAAGGTCTTCATTGTGTAGATTTGTGAAAGATAAATCAAGGGTTTGTGCATATATTTGATGTTTATTCATTGATGACTTCTGGATCATGATTGGAAGCCAATAAAGACTAGATTGCAAGTTTTAATCTTGCTACTACATTGACACTATAGTACTCATGCTATAGTATTTCATGAATGGTAAATTGCTATAATGTTTCAAAGTTTCAATTTAAAGGTGCAAGTGTTTTGAGTGCATATTTTTATGATAGGGTAGATCATACATGAATGGTGGACACAATGCATAAGGTATTCCTCTTCGTGCTTTTTAACTTTTTTTGTTTTCAAGATTACTAAGATACCTTTTAGTTAGATAGTAAGTTTTTCTAGATGTCTCCCTTAGCAGCTATTTTGCTTGAAGTAATTTCACATGAATTTCTTTTGTTCTATTGTATTTGTTATGCAGGTTGGACATCTTCATCTTGTGAAGTTGTACATGGTTTTAGTACAAAGAAACAATGTAGTTGATGTTTGTGAGGCTTTGGATGAGATTTATGTAGAAGAGGAAGATTATGACAGGCTCTATACTACTTCTGCATGATAGGCTTTGTAACTATTGTTATTGTCATGTGTATACTACAATATGATATAGCTAGGATTTTGTAGATGTTGAGAAGTGGAAAATAGGTGGAGTCAAATTTGCATTTTAGTTCAGAAAAACACAACTTGCTTTATTTCAAAGGTTTTTTTGCAAAAGAGGGTTGAAGAATTAGCAACTAGAAAGTGTTATGACATGGGGAGATGCCAAAAAATAAAAATATTTTGAAGAAGTATTTAAGTAGATCTTAGGCTATTTTGTCAAGCAATCTATTCTTAAAGGTAACTTGGTGCAATTTTACTATCAACTAGGAGTTTTACATTAGCATAGATTAAATAGAGTACAAAACAAATAGAATAGATGGATAGTAGAAATTCAAAGATAATACTTTCTATATTGTTCATGCACAAATTTTACAAGATGAAGCACCTCCATATTTTAAAAGGTGAGTATTTCAATTGATTGTGTTTCATAGTTTTTAATAGACGTGATTTTTAATGGGATTTGATGTTTTTATTTAATGCAAAGGTATATTTTAGTATAATAAATTGCATAATCATTTGTATATTTTTCTAAGAAGTTAGCACAAGAAACAATACTTGTGTGTTATCAAAGTGCTCCAAATTTTATTTTATAAGAGTCTATCCCTACAATAATTTAGAGAAGTGTAATTGACATGAAATATAATTATAAAATGCTTGAACAAAAGAATTTTAAATTGTTGAATTGTTATTGATAAATATTTAGATTATTATTTTTCATAATAACTAAAATTTGTGTTCTTTGAGAAGAGCGTATCATGTTACAATGACCATGATCATGGTAGATATACTGTTGGGAAGACAAATTTGTCAATTTTTTGTATTATTCTTTAAAGGGTACTAGCTTAATGGAAGAGCACCTACTTGATAAGTAGGAGGATGGTGGTTCAATTCCATCATGCCCTAATATGACGAAATTAATGATTAAATAAACTACCAAATAAAATACCAAATATATTACCCAATATACTACCATATATACTACCAAATAAATTACCATATATACTACCCGAAAAATATCAAATATACTACCAAATAAACTACCATATAAACTACCAAGTAACAAAAATAAATGACTAAATCAATGGCCTAATTAATGATTAAAATAGTTTAGTCATAAATTTGGTTGAGAGATAAATGTCTGGCAATAAACTACCATTGGTCATGTGATCAAAATTAGTCACATATCTACAATTTTTAGTAGTTTATTTAGTAATATATTGTTGCTTTTGTACTAGTGTATTATAGCAAGTGATTTTAATCCTTTTTTATCTCAAGAAGAGGAAATACTGGGTATCATTCCTCCTCCTAAAACTCTACAAGATTTTAATTGTTTTATTGATAACAATAATCTCATGGATATTCACCCAAGAAATGGATCTTTTACATGGACAAACAAAAGGTCTGGGTTTGCACATATTGTTGCTTGTCTTGATAGGTTTCTTTTATCACATGACTAGAAATTGAGCTACTCAGATATTACATCAGATATTCTCTCATTACTAGGTTCTAAACATTCTCCTATATCTTTAACTCTTAATTACAAAGAAAAAAGCATTGATAACCAATTTCATTCTTCCTTCAAATTTGAAAGAATGTGGCTTTGGGATCCACAATTTTTGAAAAATGTTCAACATTGGTGGATTGAGGCTCCTCATGTGGATGGCTTTAAAATCCATTAGTTTTCCATGAAGTTGAAATTTGTAAAGTCTCAAATCAAAATTTGGAATTAGTAGGTATTTAAAAATGTGTTTTCTCAAAAATTAGTAGTCACACAATAGCTAGAAGATGTATATAATCATATCATTCAAAATGGTATAAATGAAGAAACATATGTTTCTCAAAAGAATATCTAGCGAGAGTGGGACAAATTATATGCGAGAGATGAAACTTATTGGAGACAAAAGTCCAGAGAGTTATGGCTTCAAGATGGTGATAGAAACACAAAAAAAAATCATGTATCAGCTAAACAAGAGAGAGTCAATAACTCAATTTTTCAAATTGAAGATGATATTTTAGGTAACCTCCTTACAAATGAAAATCTCATTTGGAATGAAGGGGTTAAGTTTTTTAAGAATCTCCTTGCACTTGACATTTTTTCTTCTCCTACAACCTCACAAGTTAATGAGATTCTAGATTCTATTCCAAATATGATTTCATCTCAAGATAATGATATTCTGATGGCACATTTCACCATCCAAGAAATTTGTAAGGTGGTTTTTTCCTTCCCTCCAAATAAAGCCCCTAGCCCAGATGGTTTTTCTACTCTATTTTATCAAAGTTGTTGGGATATCATTGAATGAGATTTATTGGTAGCTGTTGAAGAATCAACGAGGAGCAAGAGCATGCTTAAGTATTTTAACACCACAAATATTTTAGTTATTCCCAAGATTAAGGATCCTCAAACATTTGTGGATTTTAGGCCAATTTTGTTATGTAATCTATCCTATAAAGATCATATCAAAAATTATATATCTACGATTGCAACATCTTATTCCTCATATTATTTCACCAGAACAAGGTGGATTTGTTCTAGGAAGAGAAACTATGAAAGGGGCTTTGGTGGCACATGAGGTTCTTCACTCTATAAATACAAATTAGTCCTCAAATTTTTTAATAAAACTTGATATGATGAAAACCTATGATAGGGTTTGTTGGAACTTTTTGCTGCAAGTACTCATTAAAATGAGTTTTTCTAAAAATTGGTGCAAGTGGATTAAGGCATGTATCTCAGGTGTTTAGTTTTTGGTGTTAATAAATGGTAAGCCAACATATTTTTTCTCATCTACTCAAGGGGTCAAACAGGGAGATCCATTATCTCTAGCTCTCTTCATCATTATTGCTAAAGCTTTTAGTAGGACCATTTCACGTCAACATATGCTCAACAAGTGGCATGGTGCTCTTATTTTGGGTACAAATATTTCTATCACACATTCCCTATTTTCAGATGATACATTATTATTTGGATTTTCAAATGTTCAGGAGGCTCAGCAAATTAAACATGTTCTTAGTCTTTATTTAGCAGTTTTAGGTCAAGCCATTAATGTACAAAATTCAAAAATCTACTTTTTAATACAAATAAAGTGATATCTAATAAAATAAAATAAAAATTTAGTTTTATAGTGGATTTCTTACCCTCTATATATTTGGGTATTCCTTTCTTTATGGGTTCAAATAAATCATCATATTGGTCTTCTGTCATTCAACGTATTCAAAGCAGAATTGTGGCTTGGAAAGTTAGATGGTTATCCATGGCTGGTAGAATTTTTCTGATTAAATCAATATTAGCTACAATTCCAAATTATTTTATTGTTGTTCTTAAAGCTCCCCCCAAAGTTCTACTTCAAATCCAAAAAATGATTAAGGGTTTCCTTTGGATAGGCAATATGGATGATTCTCAAAAGATTCTACTTATTTCCCTATAGGATATGTCAAAGATTGCAAAAGTAGGAGGGGTAGGTGTGCATGACCTAACCAAAAGAAATGAAGCTTTTGGTGGGAAATTTATCTAGCAAATGTATGACAAACCTCAATCCACTTGGTGCAAGATTATGCAAAAAAAGTATCTAGATAATAATGATCCTTCCATAATTTTCTCTATTTTGGATCCTCCAAAAGGTTCAATTATTTGGGATTTCATGATAGCCTCATGAGATATTGTGGTAAAATATTTTTCTTGGGAAGTTAATGATGGTACTAGAGTTAATTTTTGGAGATATTCTTGGAATGGTCAAATTCCCCTTTCAAATAGTTTGATCTCTCCTAATATTATTGAGGTGTCAGAGTTTCGCTAGGTACTCAACTCAATTAGTATGTTGCATATGTTTGTGAATTTTTAAGGAAAGTGTCTTGGATGAATTTGGATGTATTACCATTTTCATCTTAGGAGATTAATCAATTCAAAGATATTTTGGCCTCTAGACAAGTCTTCTTTTCTGGATCTCAAGATAGGGTTTTTTGGGCCCCAACTAAGGATGGTCATTACTCAATAAAGGAGGGCTATAAAATCTTGTAGCACAATGTTTCAAATAAAGTTACTTGTAGGGCATTTACATTTTGCTAGAATCATAGTGTGCTTCCAAAGGCAGGTTGTTTTTCTTGGCTTGCATTAAAACATAGGATTTGAACTAGTGACAGATTGAATAGATTACACACTGCCCCATCTTTCAACTGTGTTTTTTGTAATGAGTGTGAAGAATTAGTAGATCATCTCTTTGTTTCATGCTCATTTTTCTATCAATGTTGGAGTTTTGTTTTGAACAAATTAAACTATAGTACTCCTCTTCAAAATAACCTTTGGGATCTTTTTCAAGCTTGGTCAATTCTTTATCATAATTCATTATTTGAAAATCTCTAGAAATGTATTTTGGCATTAGTTGTTTGGGTTATTTGGTGAGAACGAAATAAATTCATTTTTAGAAAAAGTTTCATACATTACAAAAAGTTCTGGAGGGAATTGAAAGAACTATCTTAGAGGTGACAAATTCAAGCTTGAGAAATATAAAATTTAATCCTTTTGTTACTTCTTGAGACTCTCAAGTGATTCAAAATTGGAAACAATTATTCATTCCAGATGGTTGGAAAATTAATATTTCATCTTCTTCTTCCTTATCCTATAAGAAAATAGTTTGGAGACCTCCAAATGAGGGATATTACAAACTAAATTTTGATGGAGCATCAAGAGGAAATCCTAGCCCTTTTGGTTTGGGTGCATGCATTAGAGACTCAAATGGAGATGTTGTTGCAATTACAGCCTCTCCTTTGCCCATTGGTTCAAATAACATGGCAAAGGCCCAAGCTCTGCAAGTTGGTCTCATATTAGCCAAACAAGGAAATTTTTTCTTGTTGTGTATTGAATGATATTCTTCTATCATTATAGAATCTTGTATACATAAAAGTATTTCTTCATGTAAATTAGAGTATATTCTTATTGAAATTTGGAGACTCCTAAATGAATGTCAAGATGTTTTCATTTCACATACTTTTAGGGAAGGGAATCAAGTTGCTAATTTTTTATCAAATATGGGTTGTGATGGGTTGTTAGTTTCATCACTTCATCCTATACCTATATTAGAAAAATATGATGTCCTTAAAAAATTAATTGAGGTTGACAAGACTACTAGTTTGCATTTGCATAAGTCTACTTGATCATATTGGGGCATAATCAATAATTGAGGTTCACAAGACTATTGGCCTGCATTTGCATAAGTCCACTTGATCATATTGTGGCATATTCAATACTTGTAGTATTCATTATACATGTTGTGAATCACTCTTGCTTCATATGGCAAATTTGAATCATTATGGAGGTGTTTGGACAGTACAAAAACTAGCTTTATCAAAGGACATATTATGTGTGAATTCACATGGTTTTTATGTCATTTCACATTCTGGATTTTACGGATAGAGGATTAATGTTTTGCATTTATTTCTTCCCCAAACCTCATTTCATCACAATTTTTCAACATCTATGTTCTATAGTCTCCTTCATTCTTTAAAATTCTATGAGGGTTGGATATTGCTACTATCTCTAAGCTTTTTCATAAACAACATCATTTTATCATGTCGAAGAACTTTTAAATTTAGATTCTGCCTAGCCCTAATGAAGGTGTACTACCTAGAGATGTTGCTAATGTGGTGCTTGACCTTATGTTTATTGTTCACTCTCCAACTATAAGGAAAGCTATACAAAATGTTATTGGTGAATAACTATTATCTTCTACAGCTCCCTTATTCTTCTACCTATCAAATCTTGTCTCCATCTTCTTGTCAAATGCAATGGACCTTATGCAATCCCCAATGCTACTTCAATCACTAGCCCAAAAGGTAATTTGGGGCATCTTTCTTTCTATTAACAAATTGTCATTGGCTATTCAATAGTATGATCTCTAGAATGGTATGGCTTTGGTGGGAGGTTTATTTTCCCATTCCCAACTACTAGTCAAGCATGAGTGTTTTGTTTTGTTGAATCCATCAAGAAATTGATAAATAATTGTAGCTCCATCCACATGAAGAATGCTTTACAAACTACCTCTCATTCACTAGGCTTTCAACTTGATGAGAGAATCAAGAAGGTGGGTTATGCCCTCATAGATTTGCAAAGGGTTTCTAATATGTTTCATCCCCAGGGGCTGAGTGGGGGAATTGTAAATCTTTAGCTTGATGAAAGGAATGCTTGGAGTTCAGTGTTTGAACCAATTTTCCCTCCACACATGACTTCTCATGCTAGTTTAGGTTGGTCTCCAAACCTTTTTGAGGCATGCTCTAGTTGGGGGCCTGATAGTGATTATAATGGAGGCTAGCATGATTTAGTTATCAACCCAGATGGTGGGCAAGGTGCTTTAGCATGTGGCAGTCAAGTTGTTTGGGAGGGTTTTCCTAAATTTGGTAGTAAGTTTCTTTGTGGTAATGATGACATGGAAGAATGAATTAGGGGGTATGATTTTGAGTTTTGACCTCTTGTTGGATTAATTATGTTTGAGATTTTGGATCATGCTGAAAATCTAGATTGATAGAGAATTTTGGATGGGTTGATATTCATTTTTTCATAACTGATGGTATATCGTTGGGTGGTAGTTGATACGTCCTTTTGTAATTATGTTTTTTTCAATATTTTCAAAATATATAAAAACTATGTATATATAAGGGATGATGCTGAGTTTTCTTCACTAATTCTTTCCTAGATGACGTTTTTGCATAAGATTAATAAAATATTACAGTGGCTTGCCACTTTTTACCTTAAAAAGAAAAAAAAAACATTTTTCATTGATGCCAAAGAGGGAGAAAAATGCATAAGAAAATTGTAAATTAGGTAAAGAGCAGATAAAATTGTAAAGTATAAAATCATATTGTAAGGGGGAGCATATGTAAGATGGACAAGTTGTAATAGATGTAATGTTACTATATTTTTTTAAAGTTTTTGATACTTAGCCAATTTTCCCTATTTTGTTGTCATCAATGCCAAAGGGGGAGATTGTTGACAATTGGCTAATGAAGATATGTATTTGTTTCCATCTATAGAAACACATGATGTACATCCTTACATGAAACCTCAAAAATAAAGATACTTAGCTTTTGGTACTTAGAAAATTGTCTAAGTATAAATTTGGTATACAACAGTGTAATGTTTTGTATGTAACTTGTTGCTGACATCATATTGTGACTAGTGAAGTTAGATGGAGATAGTATACATGTTGATGTTGATGTGTATAACCTAGGAAGTTAGTACTGACTACATAGAAAAGAGATATTTGTGTTTTACTAGTGAAACAAGACAACAAAATTAAAGAGAAAGGAATTACTTTGTTTACAAAATAATTACTTGACCAATTAGGGCCAACATCCTAGATGTTTACTCTAAGTTAGAAAATTATATTATAATCTTAGCTGATCTAGCACAAATTTATGTAAAGGTATGGTATTTATGCAAAGGACATCTTTTGGATTAAAATGGAGAAGTCGTGTCAAGCGATTGTAGGTGAAATTTTGTGAAAGTGATATATGCAAAGTTTGTGAAGTTATTTTGAGATCTAAGGTTGAACTAAGAAAAAATCTATATTCTAGAAGTCTAATTACTTGTCTTTGTAGTGAGCTCTTCTTGTAATTAGAAGTGCATGCTTGGGCAGTGGTCTCATCTTGCATCTACTATACTACAACTTCTAACAAGGTTGGAATGTCCTAACAGGGATTCAAAGTCTCCTAATAAGGAATCTTTATACTAAATTTTCTTATTGACTCCTAATAGGGTCCATCCTCTAACAAAGAACTTATATATTAGTATATTATGTAGTGGGTATCATCCCTACTAGAGTTTTTCCTTGGCCAAGGTTTCCCTAGTTAACAAAATATGGTTTTATGAGTTATCTTTGTGCATGGTTACTATTACTATTTAGCATTACTTTATTACTTTGTTATGTATGGTTTAAAATAACAAATAATATCTAGTTGGTGAGTAAAGTTTATAGATTAATGATTCAAGCCCCCCCCCCCCCCCCAAAGACCCCCCCCCCCCCTTAGTAATTCCTATTTCTAATAGTAATTCCCTCCATTAGTGAAAAAAGTATCATTAAAATTGAAGTTGACATCAAATATCTCAGTCACACAATTAAAATAAAAAGAAATAAAAGGTCCAATGGTGAAAACCACATTGTGGTAGTATCAGAACCCAAAATAGTAAAAACAAAAGACATATTCAAAGGTGAAGACCTCTCTTAGGCACCTAAGGATTAGATATTTGATGTGCTTCCCAGTCATTTTTAGGAGAGATCATCAATTTTGATAGAGCCAACACAGCTAATCAACTTGGGAACAATAGAACATCCCCATATGACACACATTATAAAATCTCTATCTGAAGAAGAAAAAGAGAAATTTATTGCCTTCTTTCAAGAAAAGAAGATTAATTTTGCATGGACCTACTCAAATATGCCAGGGTTAGATCTTGATCTCATAATGCATCATTTATCTATTGCACCAATAGTAAAATTGGTCAAACAAAAGCTCAGAAAAATACATCCTCATGTGGCATTACTTGTTAAAGTTAAACTAGAAAAGTGGTTTCATCTATGCTATCGACTATGCTGAATGGATCTCAAACATTGTTCCAATATCTAAGCATGATAAGTCTATTTAAGTTTGTACACATTTTTGAGATCTAAACTTAGCATGTCCAAAGGATGATTTTCCACTCCCAATATTGATATGATAGTGGATATAACAATAGAATATGAAATATACTCACTCATGGATAATTTTTCTAGTTATAATTAGATTAAAATTGTACCAAAAGACTAGGAGAAAACTTCTTTTAGTTATGCATGGGGTACCTTCTATTGGAATGTGATGCCATTCAGTCTGAAAATTTTTGGTGCCACATATCAAAGGGAAGTTACAACAATCTTCCATGATATGATGCATAAGATGATGGAGGACTATATTGATGACACCTTGGTCAAGAGTACACAACACAACCCTCATTTTCAAGATTTGGGACCAATCCTAGATCATATGGAGAATTTTAGTCTTAGACTAAATCCCAAGAAATGTGCATTTGGTGTAACTTGTGGGAAGTTACTTGGCTATATTGTCTCTATAAAATGAATCAAGGTGGACCTAGAAAAAGTTCAAGAAATCATGGAAATTCCTCCACCCCATAATATTGATAAAATGAGGGGGTTGCAAGGAAGACTTCAATAAATTCATAGACTCATTTCATATTTTGCAAATAGGTCACAACCTTTTACTAAGACTCTATATAAAGGTGTAAAATATGACTGGAACAAAGATTGTGATCAGAATTTAACATAGATAAAACAATATCTTGCTAATCCACCAATCCTGATACCTCTTATTTATGGGAAGCCTCTCATTTTGTATATCTTAGCAATAGAGTCATCTCTCAGTATCTTGCTAGCTTAAGAGGACAATGATAACAAGGAATGAGCTATCTACTATATCAATCACCCATTGATTTCTTATGTAATAAACTATAACACCATTAAAAAATCTTGCTTGGTGGTCATCTTTGCTTCTCAAAAGTTAAGGCACTACATGCTTTCTCACACTATGTGACTAGTTCCCAAAATTGATCCACTGAAGTATTTATTTAGCAAGGAAACTGTAATAGGAAGGTTAGCCAAATGGGTCATCTACTAGGTGAGTTTGATATTACATATGTTGAAAGAAAAGCTATTAAAGGATAGTCAATTACTGATCAATTAGTACTCACACCAATTCAAAGTCTTCTACCATTGAATATTGAATTCCTTAATGAATCTATTTTAATGCTAACACATCAAACTTAGGTGATGTTCTTTGATGGTTCCTTCACTCAAAAAGGATCCAATGTCAGGCTCTTATTCATAGCACCATATAATTTTTAGTTTCCTAAGGTGTAGAAGATTATATTTCTTTTTACATATAATATTGTAGAATATGAGGCTTTAATAAATGGCATGAAGGTTGCAGTTAAATGGAGGGTAGATGATTTGAATATCTTTGGTGATTCATAGTTGGTAATCAATCAAGTCAATGATGTTTATCAGACAAAGGATGAGAATTTGATACCTTATAAATGAATGGTGAATGATTTAAAAAAATACTTTTTTGATGTCACTTTTCAACAAATTCCTCAGGTAGACAACAAGGCATCCAATGCAATGGCTACTCTCACTTCCATCCTACAAATTCTTGAGAATGGTTTTTGACACAAATTCCTACTGGAGACATTACTCTACCCTACATATAATTCACCTAAATCCTAGATGATCTATTCTATTATAGGACATGATTCATCTAGCTACCATCATATCTATTCTTACCTACATGACCAAATAATTTCAGACTATCTAACCTAAAACAAAAAAATGCCACCTAATCTACAGCGCATCATAGAATGTTATTATTGTTAACAACTTGTTCAGGAGAGGTCTTGATGGAACACTCCTTAGGTTTCTAGAATCTAATGAGTCCAAACATACATTAATGAATGTACATGAAGGAATTTGTAGATCTTAGTCTAATGGCTTGACACTAGCTTGTAAAGCCATCAAGACTAGTTACTATGTGCCAAATATGGAGCAAGAGGAAATTAAATATGCTAAGTCCTAAAAATAATGCCAACTCCATGGAAATATGATTCATGCTCTAGCTAGGGAGATAATTCCATCTATCATTTTTTATCCATTTCAACAATGGGCCTTTGATCTAGTGGGTCAGATTCATCCATCTTCTTCAAATGGACACAAGTTCATTATCACAACTACAAATTACTTCACTAAATGGGTTGAAGCAGTCCCTCTTTCTGAGGTAAATGGAAAACTTGGAGCTCTTTTTATTCTTAACTACATCATATACAAGTATCGTGTACCATCCTCCATCATTACTACTAATGGGGGATAGTTTACAAACAAGGATCTCAAAGAGTTTTGCTCAAAGTTTAGAATAAAGTAGCATTGGCCTTCCGTTCATTATCCTTGGGGTAATGACCAAGTGGAAGAGTCCAACAAGGCTATCCTTAAGATCTTACATCACACAGTCAAAAAATCTAGAAGGGACTAGCACCTTCAGATTAATCCATCTTTATGGGCTTACAAAACTAGCATTAAAAATCCAACAAGAACAACAACCTTTGCGTTGGTATATTGAGTGGATGTTGTGCTTCCTAGTGAGGTCGAGATTCCTACTTTGAGAATCTCTATGGAAAGCCTCATTAAAGATAATGAATATAGAACATATTGGCTTCAAGAGTTAGAATTTCTAAATGAACATCGACAAGTGGCATGTGATCATCTCTGAGCTTATCAAAAGCATATGTCTAAAAGCTACAACAAGAAATTCAAGCTATGTGACTTCCAACTAGGTGACCTCATTCTAAGGGAAAGCCTTAAGAACAAAAAATAAAAGATACAAAAAGGGAAGTTTGAACCTAACTAGCTTGTTCCACACATAATTACTATAGTTTTTGGATCTGGTGCTTATTAACTTTCAATAACTGAGGGAGAATCGCTCAAAGAGTTGATCGACAATCTCCATCTAAAATATCTCTACAACTAACATACTTTCAAAAGCTCTTTGTACATACTTAAATGTCCCAAAAAAATTTATTATCTTGGTGAAAACCTAGTAATAGGCACCTTGATGAAACCCAAAAAAGTGGAAAAAGTGAGAAAAAGTGAGAATTATTTATTTATTTATTTTTAAGTGAAAATCTAAAAAAAAATTAAAAAATTGAAAAACAAGAAAAGTGTCATTGATGAAAACCTAACCAACAAGCATCATGGTAGAAAAAATATAATCTTTGCCAAGAAGGTGAAAACCTTGTAAATAGGTGCCTCTTGTTTCAAATGCTACATCTCACAGTGCATTTTCTGGCTCTTGTATAATTGTTTTCCTACTTCAGTTTTCTACTTTTGCTCATGCATCTATGGATTGAATCATGTTATATTCTTAAGGGAAACACCCTATAGTGTCATAGAAGATCTCTCAAGCTTTAGTCACTAGTTTTTCTAACTGAATCTGCATATTATTTCTTGCTTCACTACAAAGATTCCTCTCGAAGAAGGTCTCTTAAGTTTTAGTCAACAATTGTTCTAATTGTGTCTTTTTAATATTTCTTACTTCACTACAAAGATTCCTCTCAAAGAAGATCTCTCAAGCTTCAATCACTAGTTGTTCTAACTACATCTATCTACTATTTCTTGCTTCACTACAGAGATTCCTCTCAAAGAAGATCTCTTAAGCTTTAGTCACTAGTTGTTCTAACTACATCTTTCTAATTTCGCTTGCTTCACTATAGAGATTCCTCTCAAAGAATATCTCTTAGTTTTTCTAACTATGTCTTCCTACTGTAGCTTGCTTCACTATAAATATTCCTCTCAAAGAACATCTGTTAAGCTTCAGTCACCAATTGTTATAACTATGCCTATTTCCTATTGCTTGCTTCACTAAAGAGATTCCTCTCAAAGAAGATCTCTTAAGCTTCAATCACCAATTTTTCTAACTAAATTTTTCTATTATTTCTTGCCTCACTATTGAAATTCCTCTCAAGGAAGATCTCTTTCATGTCAATCACCAATTGCTCTAACTATATCTATCTACTGTCACTTAGTTTCTTATAGAGGTTCTTCTCAAAGAAGAATTCTTTTTGATGTTAGTCACTAGTTTTCCTCATTGACTTTGTCTACAACCATCCCCTTATTGAAGATATTTCTTTCATATATGATTATGAACATCAATACTTGACATTAATCCTATAACACTAAAATTGAAATAGAAACAATGACATGATTTATGTTATGCTAAGCTTTTTTTGGCTTTTTTTTCTTTGCTTTCATTTCCCTTTGAGCAACTTGAGGATGTCTCTTTTGACTAGAGAAGCAAGGATTAGGGGCATGATCTTTTCTTTTCTTTCTATTTTATGGTTTAGTTCCAATTATCTAAAGTATCCATATAAAAGGGGTGTCCACTATAAGAGCCTCTATCTCGTATTGGATGGTCATGTGTACCTCGACTAATTTTATATGGATACTTCCATGAGGTTGGTTCTTTTCCTTGATTTTTTCAATGAATTCTCTATGCTATAGTAAATAATGATACTCATCCTACTAAGTGAACTTATGGGTTACTACAAGTGTACTTAATATAGTTTTGTCTCAAGTTATGAACACAAGGGCCATTATAGACAAAAATATTACAAAATACTTAGCATAAGAAGGATCTCTAATGTGTCCAATGTATTTTCACACAAGAAACATTCTAGTCATCCTAGCATTTATGCTTTTATGCTTATGTTAGCTTATTACATTAAAAAGGACAAATGTTCTAGTCATTCTAGCTTCTTGTGCCTTATATGCTTACATTAAATCTTCAAAAAACTAAGACACTTTTCATATTAATATTCTAATGTGTGTAATGTCAATTTGAATTGTATGACATTTATGCATTTCATTAAACACTCAGTGATGATAATTTCATGAGTTCAGTAACTAGACCTAGGGATACATCTAGCATAGGGTTGCATTGTATAATTCACTTGCATAAGAGTACATTTCAATCACTACTTTACTTTCATATTTTAGCATGAAAGGTTGTTGGTTGCTTCAAAGTGTCAAGTTTCTTCATGACTGCACAAGCATTCAACTCCTTGATTTTTCCTCTTGATTTTTATGGGATACCTATCATTAATGAAAAACCTAAAATATACATGAGATGTTAGTTCATTCACATTTGGCATTTTATATACATATTTTAATATTCATCTCATCTACACTACATTCATACATCATATCAATTTGCATTCATCATAATCATATCATTAACATCTCATGTATGACAAATTATAAGAGAAAAAGGTGACACAAGAAAAGATACTCAAATCAAATGATCTCATATATATAAATCTCTGCAATAGATTCAACTGTACATTAATATAAAAATGAGTGCTATTCAAGCAATGTTGATCTCAAAATGATAAAAAATGATGTTGGCACAATAGTCGATACATTACCAAAAAAAATTTATAAGAGAATAGAAAACTATATGTCTCTCCTCTATCCCTAGGTGGAGGATGAGGGGAAGGAAAGTTAGAGGATGTGCACTTCCTAACTCCCTCACATACTTTGAGAATTATAACACCTTCACTAATGGATTCAACTCTACCCCAACATAAGTTGCATAATAGTTGTTTGATAAAATGTTGACATACTTCTATGAATCATTATATCCAAGATTTCTCAAGAATGAGATTCAAATGGTCACTCGTATCTCTCTATTCATGGAGTACAAGGGTTTGTAATGCAGGCCCTCAAATTAGCCTATTTTGTGCCCATGCAAGTACACCATAAAATGAGAGATTCAAAGAACAAAATATGCATGTAAATCAATATGCAAGTTAGTCTAAATGATAACAATACAAAGAAATGTAGGATAGCAAGCACTAGAAAGGGAGGGAAAAGTGATGAGACCGATGAAATCTTGACCAACACCTTGGGGGGAGCATCTAGGTCCCCATCATCTTTCTCCAACTAATCCCCTATACTAGAAGATCCCTAATTGACCTGCTTCTATGACTCATGCTCCAAGCAAGGGATCTAATTCTAACAATCTAGAGGAATCGTTCCCTTCTCAAAATTCAAATTTTGAAAATCACTATTCCCTCCCTTTCCAACATTTTCCATCCTTCATTACTTTGTATTGTTAGTCTAAATGATAAAAATAAAAAGTAATGTAGGATGGAAAGCACTGGAAAGGAAGGGAAGAGTGATTTTTGAAATTCAAATTTTGAGAAGGGTAGGATTTCTCTGGATTGTCAGAATCAGATTCCTGACTTGGAGCACAGGTTGCAGAAAGAGGTCGGTCAAGGATCTTTTGGTATAGGAGATCAATCAGAGAAATATGATGGGGACCCAAATGCTCCCCCCAAAGTGTTGGTCAAGATTCCATCAGTTCCCAAAGTGGGTCTACCTAGCTCTACAAAATGGTCCTCTCTTTTTGGGGTCAAGACCATGGGTAAGTCCTCTTTTCCACCTATTAAGATTCTCCCTGAGATGGATAAAGGATCTTATGCCATTATCATTCTAGATGAGCTTGTGGATCATAGTATTAAATCCATGGCTTCCACCCTAGTTGGAGAATTCTTAAAACCAAGGCCAAATATCATATATGAGATCATTTATAAAGAAGAAATGGGCCCTCAAAAGTCAAGTTTCAGTCATGGGTAGTTGGTCATTCCACTCTAGTTCTCTAGAAGTGGTCATCAAAGATGAATTTGAATGACTCATTCTTCATGCAAGCCCCTGTCTAGGTAAGGCTGCCTAATCTTCCCCTAGAATTCTAGAATGAAGATGTCTTTGTGGGGCTAGCTAGCTCCTTTGGGAAGCTTATCTCCATAGATTTGATTACTACTTCTAAAATATACCTCACTTATGTCTGCATTTGCATAGGGGTAAGGGAAGGTATTGACATGCAAGAAACTATGGTGTTTCATTCCAAACTAGGAGTGCATGTTCAAAAACTAATTTATGAGACCATGTCATTCACATGTTTCCTTTGTTTCAAATCAGGACACAAGGCAAATCAATGTCCTAGGGTAGAAAAGAATAAAAGTAAGCTCATTAGTACTACAGTCAAGGGGAAGAAAATGATTTGGAAATAGAAATCTTCTAAGCTTTCAAAGAACTAGGATGGTACCATGGAAAAATAAAATGCCTTTCGATAGGAAGGAGATAAGTTATTGAAGGCAATAAATGACCAAATGATTTAGATAAGGAAAAGAAGAATGACCTAGGCCAGGAAGGAGACCAAAGAAAGGAAATTGATACAGGACCAAAAGTGTTTGAAATTGAGGGCCAACCCACTAATGCTACAACTATGGCAAGAAATAATTGTTGATCGAGAAAGAGTAGGATGTTGGTAGGTTGGAGACCCCCCAGGATGGAGAATTTTCCAAAAATAGTTTTGAGACCCCAAATAGTAGAGCTAGTGGTCCCCCATGGGTGGATGCACTTAGCCTAAGAGACAAAATCATTGATGATGGGATTAGTCAAGTTGGAAATGAACCAAATCTACCTATTGTTCCCCTAGAAAATCCATTAGCCTACAAAAATCTGGGGATGAATATTTTAGAGCTTATCAATAATTCTTCCCTAGAACAGATCTCTAAATGAGAGAAATAGATTAACAGTTTCTCTCAATACAGTAAAGGTAACTAGAGTATGGTTAAAAGGAAGAAGAATCAAAATTGTGACCATCCTCCATTGTCTCCAATGATGACTAGAAGCATAGCCAAGGCTAATGTTGGGGTAAAGTTTTAGTCTCCAATTAGGAGAAGCCTGAATTAGATATTGCAGGATGAGACCAAAAAGAACTTGGTAGATGGGAGCCAAAGAATCATCAAGGAATACTCTGTAAAAAAGAGATGAAGATCATATCTTGGAACATAAGGGGCCTAAATGGTGCCCACAAGTAGGATATAGTTTGAAATATGATTAGAGACCAAAGGCCTAATTTTTAACTGATCCAAGAAACTAAAATGATAAAATATGTAGTAGGCAAGCTGTCTTTTAGCAGAAATATGAGTAGTGAGGCTACATATTCAGAGGGAGCTATAGAGGGGATGTTGATGATCTACAACAAAAAGGCTTTTTAGATTTCTACTATTCATAATGAAGGTAATGCTCTCCTCTATAAGGTTTCCCATGTACATAGTGGTGACTCTTGGTTTATTTTAAATCTACATGCTCCCAACACTAAAAGGGAGAGAAGGGTCTTTTGGGAAAAGATAATTGATGTTATTCATAATTGTAACATAAATAAAGGGGTTATTATGGGTGATTTCAACTCCCCCCTTACTGGTGATGAAAAATTTGGTGAGCTAGCCTCATATTAGGATAGTAAATTAGACCTCTCAAATTTTATAAACAATCTAGCTTTCATGGATGTTTATCTCTCATGGGGTAGTTTCACTTGGTCTAATAGGAGAGTTGGTGGGGACTACATCTAGGTCTATCTTGACAGAGCTCTTATTTTCCCTACTTGGATGCAAACCCACTCTTGTAGACTTTCCCTTCTCCTCAAAGTTAGATTGGACCACTCTCCCATCTTGCTCTCTTTTCTACCTCTAATGATCAAATGGAATTTCCCTTTTCATTTTGAGAAGAAGTGGACTTCCCATCCAGATCTAGAAGCCAAGATTTCTTCTTGGTGTAACATAGAGGTTGAAGGTACTACAATGTTTAGGATAGCCCAAAAATTAAAGAATGTGAAAAAAAAATTAAAGATTGGAATAAGTCAGACTTTGGGCACATATTCCAGGAGAAGGATGAGAAGATAGACCAACTTTGTATTATCCAAGAAGAGATTTAATTTGACAGATATAATGACCTAAATAGGATTGAAGTAAGGTCAATTCTATTAGATCTCCATAGTATCATAAGTAGGGAAGAACACTTTTGGAAGCAAAGATCAAGAGTTAATTGGCTCAAAGAAGGGGACCAAAATACCAATTTTTTCCATTTATCCACAATAAAGAATTGAGCTCATAACAGGATTTCAAGCATCAAAAAGGGGCAGACCTTGTTTACTAAGGATTATGAGATTGCAGATGAAGCTATTAAGTTCTTCTCTTCACTTCTTTCTAAGGATCCTTCTCTCTCCTTGATAAATCAAGAGGAAATTTTAAATGCTATTCCTTCTCTATTGTAGGATCACCACAATTCTATGTTGAAGGCTATTCCATCCCCACAATAAATTTATCAAGCCCTTACATATCTTCCTAGTGATAAAGCTCTTGGACCAAATGGATTCCCAAATTTCTTTTTCTAGATATACTTGGAGGTGATCAAAGGGGATGTTGTGAAGGCTATGTAAGAATGTTTTGGGGCCAAGAACCTTTTGAAAGAACTCAACACTACTTTTTTGGTGCTTATTAAAAAAATCTTAGGGGCTAACTCGATGGATAAGTTCAGACCCATTAGTCTATGTAGCTCATTCTATAAAATCATCTCGAAAGTTTTGACCACCAGGATTCTTAGTGTCCTTCATCTAGTTATCTCCCCACAAAAAAATGGGTTTGTCTTAGGGAGACAGAGTCTAGACTCAATTATTATGGTTCATGAGGTGATTCATTCCTTGGAAGCTAGGAAGAGGGAAGGTTTTCTACTTAAGCTGGATCTATCTAAAGCTTATGATAGGGTGGACTGGAATTTGTTGATGGCTATCCTCCATGCTTTTGGATTTGATTCCTAGGTTTGTAGACTCATCCTTTAGCTTCTCTCAATCCCCTCTCTATCCATATTGGTTAATGGTTCTCCCTCAAATTTCTTCTTCCCCTTGAGAGGGCTAAGACAAGGTGACCCCTTATCCCCTATTATTTTCATTTTTATGGTTGAGTGTTTGGGGAGGTTAATTCTAAGGAAAAGATAAGATTAGAGCTTGCATGGTCTCAAGCCTTCATCTGGGCAAACTTCTTTCACCCATCAGCAATTTGTGGATGATATTATCTTGGTTGGAGATGCCTTGGTCTAGGAAGCCAAAGTGTTTAAAGGTTTTTTTAATACCTACACAAGGGGTTCAGGATAGGCTATAAACTAGGATAAAAGTTTGCCCTAATTTATCAACACACCTATGGAGAGATAGAGGAAAATTGCTTGTATCCTGGGTAGTGGTGTTATGTCTCTTTCAACAAGCTATCTTGGTATGTCATTGAGATCCAAACCTCTGGAATCTTTCGGGAATGGTATCATTGATATATTCAACAAGAAATTTGCTAGTTGGAAAGGAGCCTCCCTTAGTCAAGTAGGAAAATGTACTTTTGTGAAATCTGCCCTTCAAAATATCCTTTCTTATGTCAGCCTCTTTGGGATCTCAGTTAAGCGTGCTGATAGAATGGAGAAAATTTAGAGAGACTTTTTATGGACAAATGTTGAAGAAAATAAGAGATATCATCTTGTTTCTTGGGACCATGTTTGTCTCCAAAAATTCTATGCTGGTCTTGGCATTAGAAAAATTAGACATTTCAACAATGCCCTATTAGCCAAGTAGATATGGTGCATTTTCAGAGGTCAAGAGAATGGAGGGACATCATGGTGGAGAAATATCTAAGAAGGTAGTCTCTCTTTTTTTTCTTAGTGAGACTTAGATACCTCAAGGATCTTACATATGGAATGGGATTCTAAAGGCAAAAATTTTGGTCAAGTCTAAGGAAAAATGGAAAGTAGGAAATGGTGAAAATATCTTATTCTAGTAGGATAGTTAGCTAAGATAGGGACCTCTTATTGACCACCCTAACTATGGGAGATGGGAAGAATTATGTATAGGAAGATTTGGTCTGAAAGTCAATGACTACAGAACTGGTCAAGGATGGCAAGACCTGTCCCTAGTTTCCCAAGATCTCAAACCTTTGATGATTATCCTAAATGCTATGATCCTTAATAACAAGAGGGATGATGTCATTTGGGGAGACAACTCAAATGGGCAATACTCTATTGCTTCAGGTTACTTCTCACTATGGGATAGAATGGAGAAACTCATATGGGCTAAGGCCTAGATTCCTAGTCTTACCTCAAAAATTAAAATATTCTATTGGCTTCTTCTCTAAGACAAAGTTCTTACCTTAGATAACTTGGAAAAGAGAGGTCAGATTATCCCTAATAGGTACAACCTTTGCAAGCAAGATTTGGGGACAGTTAACCACCTATTTATTCATAGTCCCTACTCCTTCGAGGTTTGGAATCTTTTGAGTAGGGACTATGGGGTTAGTTGGTGTATCTCAGAAAACATCAAAGAGTTATTTGGACAATGGAATAGTGTGTACATCAGAATGAAGACTCAAATGTTATGCTCTTGGTCTCTTCCACACTTCTTTTGGAGAATATGGAAAGAGAAAAATAATCGTATCTTTAGAGATAGGGAATCCCCTACTTTTGTTATTGTAGAGGAAATTGAAGGTACAATGAAGGAGAAATTTTCCATCAAAAAGGGAGGAGACATTGAAGAAGGAGGAAACAACATAGAAAAGGAAAAGGATAGGGATAGGAAAAGATAGGAGGCTAGGTGGCTTTTTCCCCCTAAAGACTGGCATAAAGCCAAGTTTGACGGGCCAGCCAAAGGGAATCTTGGCCCTATAAGCTATGGAGGAATTATCAAAAATAGTCATGGGGGTGGTGTTGTGGATTTTTCTTACCCCCTTGGATCTCAGTCAAACCATTTTGCTAAGGTCAATGTAGCTTCTCACATTGTCAAATTGGCCCTAGTTTTTGGGATCGAGAACCTTTGGTTGGAGGGTGATCCTTTAAATATAATTAATTGTTTAAATGGTCACTCTTTTCCCTCTTGGACCATTATGAATGTGGTGGAGGAGATTAAATCTGACCTGGGAAAATTTAACAAGGTCCACATCAGCCATGTATACAAGGAGGCCAACTCAACCATGGACTGGTTAGCAAATGAAGTAGTAGTCAAAAACATGGCGATGATGTGGCATAACAATGATAGCTTTCTAGGGGCTTTGAAAGATTTAATATTATTGGATTGTATCCAAGGAAGTACAAAGGAAATCCAATATTAATTATGGAAAGATTTGAAAGATTGCATGTTAGACAAGGCATAAATGAAAATCATGCGAAGCTATTACGTATCCATCATATTGAGTACATGTGGCACATTTTATGGGTCAATTTTCCTTCTACCATTATAATTGCTAAATGTAAAAATGATTTTGAGTTTCAAAATTTGAAGGAATCTGAAGTCTGTCAGAGAACAGTGAGTAGGTGTAGGATATTTTAACCAAAGGACATTATGGTAGGGGAGAGAAGTAGGAAGCAGCTGATGGGGGAGGAAAAAAATTGGAGGGAAATTCTGAAGGTCTAACATAAGCTGGAGAAGGGTGGTATTATGAGATTCATAGAAAAACTATATGGATTTGATAAGGAGATCACTAAAATTATGGTGAACTCATGGAAGGATAGGTGTGTAAAAATCAATGGGGTCACTCATCAAGTTAATGTGGAACTGATTTCCTAGGTCATGAAGATCCCCTTGGAGGGGATAGACTTTTTTAGAGATAAGAAAATGTCAGCTAACCCAGTCAAAGCTTTGTGAAGGATGAGGATGAAAGGAAGAAACTTGTGAAGGCTAAAACATACTACAAAATGGAGTTGATTAGAAATCTTTAGAGGTATGTCTTAAAGCTTATTATGTCTTAAGGCTTATTATTGAATATATATCTTTGGATACCATATTTTATAGGGTCATAACACATCACTTCATGCTATTAAATCATTTTAGGCATGGCATAAAGATTTCCCTTCCTTTTTATCTTTTCACTTCAATGAGAAAGGGCATTGAGGGTTTTGAAAAGAACCTACTACAAACCCAACCGTTCATGATAGTTTGCTCCTGCTGGTCTATTAGTACCTAAAGACTCAAACTAGTAGCAAATCCCTCAATGAAACTAGGGTTACATCTGAGCAAACTTGGAGCTTGGATTCTAAGGGAGTTCAAAGCATAAATTTAGAAGATGGGGATAATTCCTTGTCTAAAGGCAAGAAGTCAAAGGAAGGAAAGAAAATTTCTCCCTCTACTAGCATTTTTCCTAGCAAAAAGAGCCCTCGGGGCTTAACCCCCAATCCCCCCAAGTCTAAGGAACAAGAGAAGGAGAAATATAAAGATGAAGAAGAGGAAAAAAACTTAGAGGAAGAGATGAAGGGGTAGGACAATGAGAAGGCTAAGGAGGATATGACAATTATGTCAAGGTGGCTTCACTGCTATAAGAAACAAAAGACCAAACTCCTGTGATTTTAGGCCTTGTCCTTCTATTTTTTCACCACAGGGGAAGATGGAAATTTTGGTGGAAGAAAGTGGGGAGATGGTTATGAAAGATACGAGGAGGTCATGGAGAAATTTCAACACTAATTTAGTGAAGATGGGGATTGTCAAGGAGATGATGAACCCCCAAGTGATGGAAGATAAAGATGGAAAAATCCATTTTGATGAACTTATTGATCCTGCTCTAGTTGCAATTTCTAATAATGCAAGAGAATATGGGCTCAATCTACTCAATAACACTAAAAAAACATGATAGATAATTTTTTCTCTATCAGGTGGTTGTTTCATGAGATAGAAGAGCTGAAGGAGAAAAGGAGCTAGGAGGATGGCTATATGAGAAGCAGTGACCAGGGATATCATGCTAAATAGGAGGATCGAATATCAAAGGTTGAAAAAAGAGTTTGAAGGATGGAGATTTATAATCAGAACCTAGCTAATCAAGTGATTGCTACTTTGAACACTATGAATAAGAATATCAATAGTCTGGGTGAATCACTAAAAAATGCTAGATTTGGTAGTGAAAAGGAAGATAAGGCTAGCATGGACTTTGGGCAAGCCGAGGGAGAATTGAAAGAGACTAGGGGATTGGCAGATGATCAAAACCAGGACCATGTGGTTGTGGACAATCAAAGGGCCAATGAAGTTGTAGAGACTCTGTAAGTTCTAGATAGGGAGAACTAATAGTTTCAGTTTTCATTTTCTGTTTCATCCTTATTTAGGGTTGTTGGCTTTTGTTTCTTGGCTACAGGCCTATCTTTTGGTTTGGGTTTTTATAAGCAGATGCATAGTAGCTAGAATTTAGTTATTATTTCTATTTTAGATATTATGTAAAAACTTTTGGGTTTCAAGATCCCTGTAAAACCTATTTTACTTAATCAAAAATAATACAAAGCAATGCAAGAAAGGAAATCTAATATATGAAAGAAAATAACAATGCAAGATTAATCTATGAAAGAAAATATGACTCTAAGTTAATATGAAAATGCAACAATGAAGCATGATGATGAAAACCATCAATGCATGAGAGAAGAAGACAAGAAGAGAGAAGTTGCAATGAAGCTCCAATGTCCAATCCCTAAAGCTCAAACTCCTTCTCCAAACCTACAACATAATGACACTATAGCAACTAACATCTATCCAAATGAGGAGAGGGCTCCTTATAAAAGAAAATATGGAGTTGGGAGGCTTCTCAAAAGAGCAATGTGGGATAAATCCCTAAAAAGACAAGTAAGAGGAAAAAACATCACCACTTAGACATATGTGCAAAAAAAGGAATCTTTATTTGATTTATTTCCTTTTTTTATCAAAAAGAGAGCTTTAAGTGGGGATTTATTTATTTAATTGAAAGAGAGATTTTCTTTTAATTAAATAAGATTATTTTATCTTATTTAATTAAAATCTTTCTTTTTATTAAATAATTTAATTCTCTTCTAATTAAATAAGATTATTGATGAAATGATCAAACCTTATGAAATATTGAAATAATTAAATTAATTGCAATTTGATCAAGGAAAATGGTTTGAATTGATTCAATTAAATATTGTGATGCAGTGATTCAAGAAATTGATAAATTGAAGAATTGGGGCCCATAGTCTAGGTGACCATTTTAGGCTGCATACAATAGTATGTTGCTCTTGCTAATTGAAGTTAAGCCTCATCCTGATTTAACTAATGTTCTCTCACAACTCATAGCTATCTCACTCTCACTTTGATATATAGGTATCTCTCATTGTAATCTAGATCTAAAGGTTTCCTAGTTGTCATTGTCTTGCCCAAACTTGATCTCTTGTATCTCTGCCAAGATATCTCCACCTTGTGGCTCCATAAAATGTTGATCCTACATCTCCTCACTACCTACTCTATGCTTATTTTACTAAGCTAACTACTCCTCTATATGTGGCCTCTGCATCTATCCACCAATAGCACCCAAGATGCCCATCTCACCACGAGCACATCTATGCCTAGATCAACTCTCATCTTACGAGGAGGGATCTAAACTTGTCTCATTTGTGGTCTCAAACCTTACTTATATGGCCATTATGGTTGATGGTGTGGTGCCTACATGGGATATATAAGCACTACCATCCCCACTAAATCTATGAACTAAGGGAAGGAATGACTCACAAAATCCTCCCTATGTGTCGAAGTCATCCCCTCATCTACAATTATGGCCATATAATCTTATCAATCATCATCCTCCTAGTGTCCAATGTAATAGACCACCCTTTCTCCACCTCTATGGAAATGTGGATGTAGGTGTAATACTCCTAGGATATGTCATGTGGTCAGTTATACTACCACCAGACACATGTCATGAGAAATCTCTCGATCACCTAGATTAAGAAACCAATTAGTAGCCAAGAGGAAAACATGTATTCAAGCTCCAGTCATCCATCATCCCACACCTCTATCTCTCTCCATAGCTGCCTTACTACTACCACTAGATCATCAAGCTAACCTTGCCACTACTTGATCTTACCTAGAGACATCTATTTCATTTGTCCTCATTATCTGCAAATATAAGGCTCATGATCCTAGCTCATGTCAACACAAATCAACCTCATAATGGGAAAGTCCTCCCACGCCCATACCTGTAGAACATAGACTCCTAAAACCATGCTCTTTGCCTCTTAATATGAAATCTCATGCATCTCATGATACATATGGGCCAACACTTCCCCATCCAAAATGTGTTGGCTACTCCAACATCCTTTGTAAAATCTACTGCCATCCACACTTCAGCCCATGTTGACCTCTATCTAACATTAGGTAATAGTTGAGGAATATACCAATCACCACTACCAATCTATGGGTAGGACCATATGTCTACACTAACTCCTTCCATGGGATAGCTCTACCATAATGTGATCCTCCTAGAAAATGGCCATCAGTTCCAATATACCTAGTCATGGTTGTATTTCATACTCAACCCATGGTCTATGGAAAGGTATCTATACAATCTTTTATATGTCCTCAATGGTGATAGTCACCTCTCCATGGGCCAAATGGAAGGTGTTCATCTCTAAGTGGAAATTCTCTACCAATATTTCCAATACCCCATGATTTATCCATAGACTAGGGATATCAAAAAGATGTGAAAGACCAAGGGTATTAATATGTGTCACCTCTGTGGCATCTAACTGTTGAATTAGTGCCATAATGACATGATAGTGAGATCTGAATGAGACATCTAGAAAGCTAACCTAAAAACATGAAAAAAACATGAACATGATAAATATCTAACATTTGAAACATCATTCTACTCCTACATGTGTTCAAACATACATTATCTATGCAACAATGACTACCACCAATTCCAAATGATAGCAAAAACATCATAGTTTTGACAAATTGTTCATGCACATAACACCAAAATTTCATGCAATATTTCAAATTCTCATGCAAAATAATGACTTCCTCATGTGAGAAACCCTACTTAACCAAGCAATACAACTCTATCATGCAAGTAAAATCAACAATGCAGGCAAAAAACTTTGCGTTTTAGGATCCTTGTAAAACCTATTTTACCTAATCAAAAACAATACAAGAAAACAACAACTAAATTTAGGGTCTCTCAAATGAGAGATGGGTATCTCTCATGTGAGGAAATCCAATACCCTATGTGAGAAAGTGCCCTAATGGCACTTCATTGTGTGATCTTTCCTATAGACTCACACAAGAAAATGGGTTCTTGCGCAAGATTTGATGATAACAAACCTAAAAATGTTTTACAAATTGCAAAAAAATGACAAAAATTGTATGAAATTTAAATATAAAGTTAGATAATTGACTATGCACTAGAGGTTTGTAGTCTATCAGTTAGCTATGTCACCTTGAAAACTCAAATCAATGAGAATGCATAGGAACCGCATGTTTTCTCCTCAAAGTTCTTTTCTTCACAAAAGACAAAAAACACAAATGAACTAAAAATGACCTTTTGGGCCCTTATACAAGTTTTGAGCTGTTAGTTCATGTTTTTCAAAGTCACCATTTTTACTTATTATTTTTGGTTCTCTTGTTTTCACATTTTTTTATTTTGAACCATTGGTTCTGTCAAATTGTCAAATTTGAAAATGAAGTTGAACTAACATTTTCATGTATAGTTGACTTTGTTTCTAGCTGACCTTCCTTTCGAGCTAAATTGTTGACCAAGTCCTCCCTCACAATTAGCTTTAACCAAAATCCAATTTATTTCAAAGCATCAATTTTTTGTAGTTCAAAAGGTGTCTTGGTATAATAAGGAAGTTTCTTGTACTCTTTGAACTTTTTGTACCCTTTGTACAAATTTCAAAGAGTCCTATGTCATATTGAACCTCTTGTTCCAAAGGAACTAGTTTACAAGTTCAATATCTCTTGCGTTCCTCAAAGAAGTTTTCCTTGGAAGACCCACTTGACATGTTGCACACACATGTGGTGCATGAGAGATACAAAAGTCAGTTACCTCATCATAATTAACATGGTTTTAGGTAATGTTATGAGCTGAAAGGTAAGAAAAAGAAATTAATGATAAAGTAAAAGTGTTATTAATAGTCATGCTAGAGTTTTGATTTTAGGGTGTGAAAGTGAACATTTGGCATGTATAAAGAGGGATAATCATTTAAAGTACTTGGCTCCTAATTTAATGCTAGTTTTCATTCCACCCTATATTCTTTCCTTCATGGCATGCCAAAAATCACTTTCATCCTTTATGCAATTAATGATCATGTCCTCCTTTTCAAAATGCAGTTAAAGGAAATTTTTTTCATTTAAAAGAAAGATATTAAGTTTCTCTTTTTGCTCAAAACAAGTAGTCATAGGAGAAAAATGAAGAAAACTAGCCTTCTTTAATAGTTGAAATAGTAATTGTCTTCTAGGTAATTATTCTATCTTCTAGTTATTTCTTCAACTCCCCCATGGGATGAATCATATTTGTGGTTGTTTCCTTGCTTTGCTTTCAAATATAGATCTCTTAAAATCATCAAGTCTACATTACACATATTTGGAAACATTCATAGTCTGCAATATAGGTCCCCCATTATAGCTAATACAGACTTGTTAGGGGCTTATTTGGGATGCATTTTAGAAAGATTGTGTTAAAGGCTAGCCCAACCTTTTTCCACTAAAGTGTTAGACATGAATTTTCTCATGGCTTCCACTTTCCCTCCAGTGTATACATGCCTAGAGTTAATTCAGGAATGCATACACATGTAAAATGTGTCCAAAGGCCATATATTGAAGAAAGATGGAAGTATTTTGTTGGATGTTAGTAGAGAGATAGTGTCTAGCTTTTTTCACCTAGAAGACCAACCATTTGCTGATCTTACGTCGGCCTTATCTGCAACTAGATTTTTTGAAAAGAAAAGTGAAAATAAGAATGTCATAGAAAATAGTTGGATAGAAGCTATCTATAAAGGTGGTTCAAGGTTACCTAAGACTTCGAAGAAAAGCCTGATGACTACTCAGGTTCAACATATAATGGTTTTTTTACACAAAATTTTTGGTTTCGTTGATGTCTTTGTTTTCAAAAATTGGATGTACTTCTATATTCAAATTGTGCTAGTAGGTCCACAATTTCTAGATTGGACAGAACTAATTGCCAGTTCTCTTAGAGATCAATTGAAAGGAGCCCTAAATTTGAAGAAAGATTTCTTCATGTCATCTTATTTAATGTATATGTTAGCTACCACTCAAGATTTGCAATACTTGCCACATGAGCCCTAGACTGAGGATATCACCATATATTGTTATTGCCCTTTTCTACATAAAGATAAATTCTTAGATGATTTTAGAAGGGTTCATGATGTTCTCTTTGGTAAATTGTGTCTTCAAATGAAAAGTTTTTTGCAACACAAATTCTCCCCCGAGTCCCAAAGACTTGTCCAATCTTTTGGTAGCCTTCATATTCAATTCCCAAAGTTCACTTATTTGAGAGTATGAGGTTTTGATGAATAACCTATGCATCTTCCCAAATTTTCTTTTGATAGTTTCATCTTGGAAAAAGTAGCATAGCAATTAATCTCTATGACAAATAATTTCTCAGTTGAGGAAGCTTATGATATCATTTTTTTTCTCAAATCAGGCAAGCTAACATGTAGAATAATGGAAGATGCAAAATATATAAGCTCTGATCTGGTTAAGTATGGTTTTGGTACTTATCAAGCTAGACCAAACTTTGATAGCAAAGGCATCATCCATAGCTTGTTTGATATTCAAGTGAAAATTACACATGTTCCCACTATAGAATATTTTAGGAAAGATTATACTAATGAATTATAAGTGAAAGGAAGAAGTTTATCCAGGTTTACTATTCCCTAAATGATGGAGACACAACCCAAGACTAGAATGAACATAACAGGAAAAGGGAAATATTATTATCAGTGAAATCTGCTACTACATTTAGTACAAGGAAAAAAAACCCAAAGACATGCTCTATGGGCTTACAATAGACTGAATCTAGAGAGAAATTCTCCTCACAGTGCCTTCTCCCAAACTCTAGTAATAATTGTCGTTACAATGCCAGAAAATTTCTTAAATAGACCCCAATTGGTTTAGGGTTAGGAATACATTCTAGAATATGCCAGTTGGCATCCATCACCAAAGTAGAAGGTTCTAGAAATCTCATTAGAATTCGGTGTAAAATTAGAAGAATCCAGAAGCAGTAGCCCAACTTCTGAGAGGCATAACTTTTGAATCAGGATTCTAATTGATGAATTGTTTACATTTCTAGAAAGTTCTTGAAGCGCTCTATAGCCCTATGGATGAGCTTTTTTCCTTCCCCATTTTTTAGGCCCATACAAGGCCATTTAGTGCCTCAAACTTGACTTTGAAGTTCTCTTAGGAGGTCTCTAGGAAACTTAAAATTGCAATAATTTTCTAACTGTAAAGCCTTCTAACATGATTCTTTTTCTGGAGCACTTTAAATTAAAAGTATAATCATCCCTCTAAATTACACCCTCTAACTCATCATAATTTTAGCTCAATTAAAAAATAACTCATTTTCTACATTTACACATATACCGAGGTGCTTAAAAATTCTAAACTAGAAAACTAATAGTGGAACTGTGAGAGTTAGAACCTTTATTTGACCTAAATGGGTATCCCAAAATGAAAACACATTAAATAGAAACTATCTCTAAGAATATTTTAGGGTGATATAGGATTGCCCTTACACCACTAGATGCTCCTACATCAGACACCCAAGGTAGATTGAAAAGTGACCCTATCACTTAATGGCTAGTACAGGAAAACCCGAATGGGAAACCTCCACTGTTGATATCCAAGTTGAGTCTTCTATTGGTCATCCTTTCCACCTCACTAAGTACTCTTTATACTTCCTATTCCTGGTACTTCTTCCCACATGACTATCTAGAATCTCATTTATCTCCTCCTTCTTAGAAGTAGGAATTAGACATGGCTCTAGCATCAACCCCTCATCTGCACCATCATCATGATATTTTGTTAAGTCTAAAATGTTGAAGATAGGAGAAATTTGAATCCCATCTAACAACTCCACCTCATATGCATTTCCTAAGTCATGTTTCTTCAAAATTTTGTAGGAGCCAAATTTCTTCATCTTCAGCTTGTTGTAAGTGCCCACTGGAAACTATTCCTTTTTTAAGTGTACCATAACTAGATCCCCTACTTGGAACTCCTTATGTCTCCTCCTTTGATCTACCCTAGCTTTATACTATTGATTCATCTTGGTGATGTGTACATGGACCTCCTCATGTATACTCTTCATATGTTTAGCAAATTCTTCTGCCTTAGCACTTGTCCTCTCCCCTTGCTCCATCTTCCTTAATTTTGATGCAATCCTTGGGCTACTTCCATACACAATTTGGAATGGTGATCTACCAGTACTCCTATTTACAGAATTATTGTAAGAAAATTCTACTTGTGGGTGAATCAAATCCCATCCCTTGGGTTTATCTCCTACTAAACACCTTAGCAAATTGCCCAAACTTCTATTTACCAATTCAGTTTGTTTGTTAGTCTATAGATGATGTGTAGAACTAAACCTCAATTTTGTCCTCAACTTCTTCCATAAAGTCCTCTAGAAATACCCCACAAATTTAGTATCTCTATCGGAAACAATACTCTTTGGGAGACCATGTAGTCTCACCACCTCTCTAAAAAACAAATCTGCAATATGTATAGCATCATGAGTCTTGTGGCATGGGATGAAATGTGCCATCTTTGAGAACCTATCAACCACCACAAATACTTAGTCATTACCCCTTTGTGTCCTTGGTAATGCAAGAAAAAAATCCATACTTATGTCCTCCCAAGGCTTTGATGGAATAGGCAATGGTTGATAAAGTCTAGTATTATGACTAAATCCTTTGGCTCCTTGACATTCTTGACAACTCTACACAAATTTCTTCACATCTTGTGACATTTGAGGCAAAAAATAATGTTCTCTAAGAATGGCAATGGTCTTATTTCGACCAAAGTGTCCTACCATCCCCCCACTATGTTTCTCTTTGAAAAAGTTTTCCGTCATGGAACTCCTTAGAGTTCATAATTGAATTCCCTGAAACAACATACCATCTTAAATCAAATAATCTAGCCACCTAGTTCTATCTATAGTAACAGGTTCTTTATAAGCTTTCCACACTTCAGCAAAATCAGAATCCTCCAGGTATAGATTCTTGAGTTCATCAAACCCAACCACTTCAACCTGCATTACTGTAAGAAACAATTATCTCCTACTCAATGCATCTACAACCGTATTAGACCTTCCACTTCTATGTTTCAACACAAATGTATAGCTCTGCATGAACTCTACACACTTCAAATGTCTCTGGTTCAATTTACCTTGGCTATTTAGGTACTACAATGCTTGGTGATCAATATACAAGACAAATTCTTTTGGTAATAAATAATGCCTCCATTTATTTATGTCTTGAATGATTGCATAGAACTCTTTATCATAAATAGAATACTTCTTCTTTGCATCATTCAATTTTTCACTAAGATATGCAATAGGCTTACCTTCTTGGCTCAATACAGCCCCAATAGCACTACCACTAGCATCACAATCTATCTGAAACACTTTATTGAAATCAAGAAATGCCAACATCAGGTGTTCTATCACCTTCTTCTTCAACAATTCAAAACTCCTTGCAAGTTTTGTAGTCCATTTGAACTCTTTTCTATCCCCTCTTACTGTTTCAATTAGGGGTGCACATATGCCACTGGAATTATTAATGAATTTCCTATAAAAACTAACCAGACCATGAAATGATCTCACCTCAGTAGCAGACCTTGGATTAGGCCATTCCATGATGGCTTTTACCTTCTTTGGATCCATTTTGAGACCTTTAGATGATACAACAAGCCCCAAGTAGACTAACTCTTTTTTCACAAAGCTACACTTCTTTAGACTAATAAAAAATTTCTCTTCCCTCAACCTTTCAAGGAAACTATGAATGTGCAATAAATTTTTATCCAAAGTCTTGCTAAAAATTAAAATATCATCCAAATAGAGAATAAAAAAATTTTCCAAGAATTTCTTTAGTACCTCATTCATAAGCCATATGAAGGTGCTTTGCACATTGATCAGTCCAAAGGGCATGACTAACCACTCACATAGACCCTCCTTGGTCTTGAATGTAGTCTTCCACTCATTTCCCTCTCATATCCTTATCTAGTGATAGCCACTCTTAAGATCTATCTTTGCAAAGTATTAAGCTCCACTCAAGAAGTCCATAAGATCATCCATTCTTGGCAAAGGGAACCAATTCTTTATGGTTATTCTATTTATAGCTTGAGATTCTATGCATATTCTCCACTCTCCATCCTTCTTTGGTGTCAATACTATAGGAACTACACATGGACTCAAGATCATTCAAATCAAACCCTTCCTTAATAGCTCCTGAACTTGTCTATTTAGCTCCTCAATTTTAGTAGGAGTCATCCTATGAGCAGCCTTGTTAGGAAAACTAGCTCCATGGACTAAATCTATCTGATGACTAATCTACCTCACGGGTGGCAACCATATTGGAATGTTATCAGAGATGACATTTCAATAATCACTTAACAAGCCTAAAACTTCAGATGGAATTTCACTACTACCTTTCTTATCTCTTATGGGAATCAAAGCATAATACATATGCTTATGTTTCATACCATCCAAAAAATTTCTTCCATCAACAAGACATATCCTAGCACTACTGCATAACTTTTCACCTTCCTTTATGAAGGGCTTTAGTTTGTGGCAAACTCCATCCTTTGTGAGAGAGTATGTATTTGCATGACTATCATGTACAACATGCCTATCAAATTACCATGGTCTTCCCAACAATAAATGGTAGACATCCATTCGAATAATGTCACAGAAAACTTCATCATGGTAACTCCCAATCTTGAACTTCACCAAACATTGTTCACTAAAGAGGACCTTATGATCATCCTTCACATAAGCAATATGACATGGTTGGGGGTGTTTCTCCTTCTTGAGCTTTAGCTTAGAGACCACCTCCTTAGACACCAAGTTGTCAGTGCTGCCACCATCAACAATCTCATCACAACACTTATCCTCATACTTGCATCTAGTATGAAAAAAAATCCTCCTTTGTCTAGGTTTAGTCTCATTTCTTAGTAAGACCCTTTCATTTATGAGAACCTCTCCTCTTTTTGCATCCTTAGAATGCAATGACTATGCATCCTCATCCACATGAGCAACCCTTGCTTGACCATCAACTCTCCTATCTATCCTTCCTTATCGTTGAGGGCATTCAAATGCATAATGACCTTCTTCATTGCAATGAAAATAGGTACCATGGAAGAATTTTCTTCCTGAACCTTTTCCACATCCTCTTCCTTTTCCTCTCAAATCTCCAAAGTTTTGATCATGGGAGCAGTTGAAACCCTCATTCCTTTAGTTCTTGCTAGTACCCACATCTTCATTTTTCTTCTGGGTATCATTTCAGACTCCAAATGACCTACCACCACCCCTTCCTCCTTGACCACACCCTCTTTTCCTTCTATCAAACCTTTTGTTTAGCTTCTCTTGAACTCGTAGGGTAAATTGGTATGCCTCTTCAATGCTAGTCATTCTAACTAGACTTAACTCCTCCTGAATGCTAGGCCGTAACCCACTAAGGTAACGGGAAACCTTCTCCTTATTAGCTTCTTCATGCCCTACCCTAATAAGAAGTTAAAAAAATTCCTCTGCATATTCCTAGATAAATTTTCCTGCTTGCTTTAACCCTTGCATTTTCTTGAAAAAATCAGGCTTGTAATAAATAGGAATGAACTGCTTCTTTAGTTTGTTCACTGTCTAATCCCACCTTGTGCTTTTCTCCTTTCCTCTTCTATTCCTTTCTAGCTAAATCTCTTGCCATCAAATTTTGGCATGGCCTTTCATTTTGGCATTTGAAAACTTAACCCTCTCTGGGTCTTTGATATCCTCATACTTGAAATACTCCTCTAGTTCATTGATCCAATCGATCAACTCATCAAGGTTTAGAGTTTATGAAAACATACCCACATCAATTTTAGGTATTTTTCCAAGCTTATAAATGGCCCTAAAAATTCTATCCTCTACCTAATTTAGGACTTCCCCTTTTTCTTTCCTTTCCTATCTAATATTTTATTCTTCTTCATTTTCTTCCTCACTTTCGTTTCCTACAGCAACATTTAGTCCTCTACGGATCTCCTCTTGCAATGCTTGAACTTGTCTCTAGAGGGCTCTAATCTTAGGAGTAATAACTCTAGCCCTTCCAAAATGTTCCCTTCATGGAGAAATCTTATTGTCTCAAACCCACAACCACACAATCCTAGTGTAAATGACCTCACATTCAGTGCTCTATCTACACTCTCAAGAAAACCTACTCTGATAACACTTGATGGAGACACAACCCAAGACCAAAATCAACACAATAGGAAAAGGGAAATATTATTATTAGTGAAAATATGCTAATAAATTTACTACAAGGAAAAAAGACCCAAAGACATGCCCTATGGGCTTACAATCGACTGAATCCAGAGAAATATTCTCCTCATAGTGCCTTCTCCAAAACTCCACTAAGAACTGCCATTACAATGCCAGAAATGTTCTTAAATAGACCCCGATTGGTTTAGGGTTAGGAATACATTCTAGAATATGCTAGTTGGCATCCACTGCCAAAGCAGCCAAAGCAAAAGGTTTCAAAAATCTCGTTAAAAGTTAGTGTAAAATTAGAAGAATCCAGAAATGGTAGCCCAACTTCTGGGAGGCATAACTTTTGAACCGGGACTTCGATTGACAAACTGTTTACATTTTTAGAAAGCTCTCAAACTGTTCTATAACATTATGGATTAGCTTTTCTTTTCCCCCATTTTTTAGGCCCGTATGAGGCTGTTTAGTGCCTCAAACCTAACTTTGAAGCACTCTTAGGAGGTCTCCATGAAACTTAAAATTGTAATAACTTTCTAACCGTAAAGCCTTTTGACCTAATTCTTTTTCTAGAGCACTTTAAATTACAAGTATAATCATCCTTCTAAATTAAACCCTCTAACTCATCATAATTTTGGCTCAATTACAAAATAACCCATTTTTTGCATTTACACATATCCCAAGGTGCTTAAAAATTCTAACCCAAAAAACTAATAGTGGAACTGTGAGAGTTGGAACCTTTATTTGACCCAAATGGGTATCCAAAAATGAAAATATATTAAATAGAAACTATCTCTAAGAATATTTTTGGGTGATATAGGATTGCCCTTACACCACTGGATGCTCCTACATCACTAAATTACCCTTTTCAATTAAAGTTGGGAATAGATATTACAGATATAGAGAAGGATGGGACAAAAATTCCAACATCCTAGGAAATTGAACCTATAACCTTGCCATAGATTGGGATTCTAAGGAAGAAGATGATATTCTTGAAAAAATAGCTAATGTGTTTAAAAAGACAAAGTCTTGGTTGAAATTGAAAAAGGGCATTGATGCTAATGTCAAGGTTAGTTCTATTTTTAATATTGGTCTCCCAATTGTAGGTAGCAGAAGGTTGTCAAGAAATTTCTAAGAAAAAGGTTCACAATCCTCCCCTTGCGCATAAAACTCATTCCAGCAGAAAGACCAAAATGTCAACTCCAATAAGTCCTCATCAAGTTATTCAAGTTAACAATGAGCAAGACAAAGATTAGAGTGAAGAACTCATTGATAATAGCTAGAGGGTTCAAATGACCATGGTTTCATCTCCCCCAAGGGTACAAACTATAACTACTCCAGAAAGGGCTATTAGATCACAATGGGATGTTGTCACTCCTAACTTTCTTATGGCCTTAGTAAATAGGAAAAGGAGTTAGTTTATAGTGTCTTTTTCTATTGATGATATTTTGAGAAAGTACACTAACAAGGCCCCAAAACCTAAAAGGACCAAAAACACTGTTAGGATAACTTTTGATAGTGCAACTAGGAGGAGCATTGTTGAAGTAGCTACTTATAACCATAAAGAGGGGGCTAGAAAATTGGATTTGAGCAACTTTGATGTTACATGCATAGATCTAGGGGAAATGAACTATGAGATAAAGAAGAACAGGGTAGAGGCATCCAGAAAAAAAATTGTGCTGCAAGCATAGAAAGATGGAATTGAGAAAAAATGGTTGAAAGTCAAAAATAATGCAATGGTTGAATATATAAACTCATTGAAGGAACAAAGCTCAATTCCTAGTAATCAATCAATAACTGCCTTTGATTCCAATGCCCCTAAAAATTAGTAGCTATTAGTGGATTTTAAAAAAGGAAAAATGATGATGTTCATGATATCTAATTGGATCAACCTGGTAATGAGTCAAGTTGCCAAACTCATGTAGAACTTGCATGAGATTGTTTCCCTATCAAGGGTTTCTCTTGATGAATACCATGTTCAATTTGGAGCATGGAAAATAGAAGCTAAAATATTATTAGCCATGGTGTCTCAACTAGTGGAAGTATAAGAGTTCAAACAAGAGAAAATCCTCGAGGAAAACCCATTGCAACATGTAGATGCAACTCTAATTCAGGTTCTAAGGAAAAACGTTGCCTAGAGAGTGTCCAACTATACTTCTAAAATTTCAAGAATGCAATCATGTGAAATAGATTTTAAGGTGTTGCTAGAGCAGGTAGGAAAAGACTTCCAATCCATCAGTTCATCGTTGCCTAACCCACTTAAAGAAGGAGGCTTTGGTGTAGAGACAATGGTCAAGCAACATGAAGAATGTATGAATTTCTTAAAAGACAAAATTGATCTTACATCGTTCAACTTCTCCAATGTGTCCAAAAGTGAAGTGATGTTGGGAACTTGCATCCTACGGCTACCAACTTACTTGGACACTATGAATAAAATGAAGTCAGACAAGGACAGTTGTAAAAACTTCCTTCAAAGCATCAATAATCTGAACACGATTGCCATGACTGAGTTTATGAATACATTTAGGACATGGAATCTGATGCATGGACAGGGTGATGCTAAAGATGTTGAAGATGAATAAGAAGAGGAAATTGCTTGAACAATCAATGATTGTTTTATGCTTTCTGTTATCTTTCTTGAAAAACTTTTTTTAGTTATAGTTTTTAAAAGTTAAACTCTAGGTCTAGATACCCTATTCTAATGTTGGTTTTCATAACTACTTCTAACTATCCAAGAATTTTTTTTTTAGGGAGATTCTTGGATAGCTTGCTATTTAAGTTTAAAACTTACTAGTGTTGAGGGTTGGTATTTTTTGATGGATATCATGCTATGACCAATTTACTTGAAACTTTATGTTTATGCAAATTTTTGAAGTTTTTCCAGTATCATATATGAATAGTATTGTTCTTTTGAAAGGATATAGTTGAATGTTCAAAGATGTATGATTTAAATTAGTTCATTATTGATTTAGTATTGACTCATTATTGAATTATTGAATAATTCCTCATGTGCTAGATATTTCTTCCCTCATGGTGATTATCTCTAAAGTTTGTTTATTTTCTAGAATGTGATTGATAGAGAAACTATGTTTTCTCTCCTTTGTGTGTGTTTATTTTTATCATACTATTATTAATTAGATTGTTTCCCCTATCCAAGAATAGATAGGAAGCCATATTAATTTCAAGTTAAAAGTAATCTTCATCTAAAAAGTGGTTTTGATTGAAAATCCAATCAGGGAGTTGAACCTTACTAAAATTCAAAGAGGAATTCTAAATGTAAAAATTCCTCAACTGTTGGAAAGTTGTGTTTATCTTATGAACTTGGGCATGGAATCTTTTATTATTTTTCTATAATTTAAAAGACAAATCTATTCACCTTCATATTTTTTGTGACTCTACTGGGGAAATCAATTAGAGAAGACTTAGTATTTTACTAGTTAAGAAGTTGATATTGCTCCAACATGGTACTCCCTCATTATGATATTTTCCATGTTTTGCAACCAAATCTTTGATTTAATGACACCCAAGAAGATATCATATATGATTTGAATGTAGTGGCTTGGAGAGAGAGAACAAGAAATCATTAGTATTTTCAAGTGGGTCAAGTACTTGAAAGGGAAGAAGAGATTGGTGAATGGTTGAGAGGAATTCCTATGGTTCAAGAAGCTATAGTAGTAAATAGATTGGTCCAAAGGCCAGAGTAAAACTGAATAAAGAGACCAAGAAAACTAGCTAAAAATAGATTCACAAGAGTTAACAAGGAATGAGGTCTTACTAATGATGACTTTCAAGCTCTTGAATTGATTGATTTTAAACTTGATCATACCCATAGGAGGAAAAAGAAAATAAGGTCAGTTAGTAGACCTACCTCCCTTGTCTGTGTAAGCTCTTGCTATCCTTGATATCTTTATACCTACTATTCTAAACATCCAACCTCTAAATATTATACTCCTTGTTATGGCTTTCTGGGGTCAACAAAATGGACCGCTCCAACTTGGAGAAAATCTTGGGGCTATGCCCAAAGGTGCTAAATATCTTTTACCTAAATTTAGTGGAGATGGAAAAGTTTTGGCTAAAGATCATCTAAGCTCTTTCAAAATGGCTTGTGGAACTGTAGATGTCTCTACTAAAGATGTCACAGTCTGACTCTTTGTCCAAACATTTATTAATGTCACTATTGATTTGTTTAATCACCTTTCCCATGCCTCTATAACCAATTGGGATACCATGACTCAAACTTTGAAGCACATTTCAAAACTCCTAGTGATGGGAATTCTCTCCTAATCCAATTGTCTCAACTAAAGAAAGAAATGCATGACCCCATGAGATAATTCATGGCTGAATACAATAAAATTATAGAAAGGATCCCTACAACCTCAAGACCTAATGCAAAAAATTGAAAGGGATTCTTTATAGGAGCGATGCCTCCAGAAATTTCTTTTCATATGAGAAGAAATATACCTATTAACCTAATCATTGCCCAGAGGTTAACTATTGAACTAGAAGATGATATGATAATGGTAGGGAAGTGGAGAAGAGAGGTACAAACTTCCAATCCTCAAACTTCTATAAGTACAGATCCTATGGTCCAGAGGCTAATTAATGATGTTATTACACTAAAAACATAGCAAGACAAACCTAGTGTCTACCCAAATCAATATCAAAACCAGTTTGGGTGAAAAAATTTTCCCACATAACAAGGTAAACCTCCTTACCAATTTCTTGGTCCACAAAGTAAGTTGTAAATTGAAGCTTCTCCCAATAAAGAGGTGATTTGCTCTTTCCATCTCACCATCGATTATGATTTTGAGACTTGTATAGATTGCCTGACACATTCGCAAATGAAAGACACTAAAGGTCAACATGGAATTGCTACTGAAGTTGAAACAGACTCACCTAAAACAAGTGCCTCACATACTTTATTTCTAGAATATGAATCTGATAGAGATGGAAATGAAGACATTTTTCTAGCCACAAATGAACCTACATGTTCTATGATGACCAGAGGACAAAAAGTTTCCAAATTTCATTCTAGGACAAACTCAACTACACAAGGTATAAAATTAAAAGATTCATCTCAATTTGTTAAAGAACCCACCAAAGGTATGGAAAATAATCTTCCTAAGAAAAGCTTTGTAAATCCTAGTTCTTCTAATTCCTTTGATATAGTTTAGTTTTGTTAATCTTCCATTGTTACTATATCTACTGCTGATTATTTATAAAAAAATCCTAAAGAATTGGATAGACTTGGGGATTTTATTAAAGGTGGGTCATATAATAATTCACAACTCATTGGTGAAAACTCTAACTCTGTCAAGACACTTGTCCCAATCAATGAGACTGTCCAAGAGCAAGCTACAAATCTTGGAAACCCTATGATCCTAGAAACTGATGGCCAAAATAGAAAACCTGATCCTTTTTATATTTCTTTATTACTCAATGGAAGGAAACTTAGCAATTGCATTATAGATTCTAGCACATCCAATAACATAATGTCTTCTTCTATCACTAAAGCTTTGGGCCTGATTCTTACTAAAAATTATGGGAAGTGCTACTCTATGAATGGTAAATAGGTACCCCTAATAGGCTAGGTGAAAATTGCACAAGCAATTTTATTAGTATATCCAAATAAAAGAATGAAATTGACTGTATTGGTGGTGGAAATACCAGCAAGTTATGGGATGTTACTCAGTAGAACTTTTTGCAGAGAAATGGGTGGTGAAATAAAAATGGATTGGCTTGAGGTAATTATTCCTATGGTGAATAAGAAGGTTCATTTAACCCTTGAAGAGAAAAAGAAGTACACATTTTTCCCTTTAGATGATCCTAAATCCCATATTTTATACCAAGAGTTCCCATTCAGTAACTACTTTATTCAATCTAAAGAAGAAGTAGAACATTTGGAAGAAAATGAAACATGGAGTATGAAATTTTATGGAAGCTACTCTAGTACTAGATCAGGGGTAGGTGTAGTTTTAATCTCTCCTAAAGGAGATATCTCGACTCATTCTTTCAAATTGGATTTTTGCAATACTAACAATACTTCTGAGTATGAGGTCCTTCTTCTAGGATTACATGAAGAAAAGTTAAAAGGAATAAGATCACTCATGGTGAAAGGAGATGCAAAATTAATTATGAAACAAGTAAGGGGCTTATATATTGTAAAAAGAAAATGTTTGAAGCAATATCAAAATTTCATGTGGGATAGTATTGAATCCTTTGATGCATTTAATATCAAAGCAATACTAAGAAGTGAGAATTCTAAGGTAGACTCCCTTGTTGTGTCAGCTACTATACTACTTCCCCATCTAGAATTTGACCAAAATGAGTATAGAATTGAAATGATCTATCACCTAAATGTACCAAACAATGTAAATCATTGGCAAGTCTTTGACAATAATAAAAAAAATTGAACAATTCCTAACTTTTGTAGGATGTTTTGTTGAGTCCTATTTTGAGGGATCTTCAAAGATATCGAAGGAAGGATCATCAGTTCCTCCTTATGAACAAGAAATGGTTCAATTAAAATGGAATAGAATTCCTCATGGCTTGGTTTCCCTTGAAAATATATTTTCATGAAAAAATGAAGGATTTTTACTAAAGAAAGTCCCAGACCTTGGGGTGAATAAATAATATGATAAGATTAACATTGGTGATGGTAATGATAAAAAATGGATTTCTGTTGGGAGAACCTATTGTACAGAAGAAAAGAATCAACTCAGATCATTGTTAATGGATTTCAAAGACATTTTTTCTTAGGGTTATGATGACCTAAAGAACTTTAGGAACGGGGAGTATAGACATTCTATTCCTTTGAAACTAGAAGCTATCCCTTTTAGAAAAAAGCTAAGTAGTTATAATCCTAAGGTTTCAGAAGCAATCTTCAAAGAGGTAGAAAAGATGCTCAAACAAGAATTATTTATCTTGTTTACCATTCTACCTAGGTAGCCAAAATTGTGCTAGTGTGAAAGAAAAATGGAACATTCTACTATGCACTTCCCATTATGGAACATTTGTTACAAAAAATAGCAGGAGTAGAAATGATGTCAATGCTTGATGGTTTTTTTTGGTTATAACCAAATTAGTGTAGCTGAAGCCAATCAACAATAGATAACTTTTATAACTCCTTGGGGTACATTCACCTATAATAGGATGCCTTTTGGTCTCATTAATGTTGGTGCCACATTTCAATGACCAATGAACTCCACTTTTAAGGATTTGAGAGATAAATTTATTGTGATTTATCTAGATGATTTAACAGTATTTTCTAAAAAGAGGAAGGATCACTTGAGAAATTTATTTATGGTTCTCCAAAGATGCAAAGAACATGGGATATCTTTGAATCCTAAGAAGTCAATTTTCTTTGTTGAAGAAGGAAAATTGTTAGTCCACATTGTGTTGAAGAAAGGAATTTAGATAGACCCTAAGAGAGTAAAGGTAATTCAACAATTAAGCCTCCCAGTGAATAGAAGTGGAGTCAAATCCTTCTTTGATCAAGTTAACTTCCTTTTGGCTTTTATGTTAGATTTTGTTGAACTCACCAAAGACATAATAAAAATGATAAGTGAGAAGGAAATTTTGAAGTGAAATGCAAATGGTAGAAAGCATTTGATGAAATTAAGAAATCTATTGCTTTGGCTCCTACCTTGGTTACTCCCAACTTTAAAAAAGACTTCATCATATATTGTTATGCATCTGAGTATACTTTGTCATGCATCCTAATACAAAGAAATGGGTCAAGGCAATGAATTTTCTATTGCATTTATGAGTGTATCTCTGAAGAAACATGAATTAGATTATTTACTCATTGAGAAACAAGCCTTCATGGCAGTCAAAGTTGTTAAACAATTTAGATATTATATTCTTCATTCCCTTTTAGTTATTTATGTCCCTAAAGCTACCATGAAAAATGTCTTAACTCAGCAAGATGTAGCACTGAATAAAAGGGCTACTTGGGTAGTTAAGCTACAAGAATATGAAATTGATACAAAATTGAAAAACTTAGTGAGAGGGAAGGGTTTATGTAAACTAATTGCTGAAAATATTGTTGTTACAAATGAGAAAGAAGAATTGCCTCAAGTTCTATTAGTAGGCCTCATAGATTCATGGTTTTTCAAAGTAGCATATTATTTAACATATGGAGATTGTCCTAAAGGAATGTCACCCAAGGAAAGAAGAGATCTAAAGCTAAAGGCTGCAAAATATGTAATTACATAGGGTGTGCTATATAAGAAGGGAATCGATGGAACATATCTGAGGTGTGTTGATGAAATTCAACAAAAATAAATACTCAAAACATTCCATGAAGAGGCATGTGGTGGTTAGTTTTCCTCATCTATCACAACTTTTAAAATTTTGAGAAACTATTTTTATTGGCCTAGCATGTTTTGAGATGCTTATTTGTATGTCAAGAACTATGAAAAATGAAAATTTTTCACTAGTAAGGCTCAATTAGAAACACTACCCCTCAGGCCAGTGGTTATTGATGAACCTTTTAAATAATGGATTTCATTGGACCTGTCAATCTAATGTCAAGTGTGGGGCATATGTTCATCGTGACAGCAACTGATTACTTTACTAAATGGGTTGAAGCTATACCTACCAAGAAATAAAACACTCAATAACCTGTCATTTTCTTTTAAATCATATCCTAGTAAGATTTAGGGTACCCACTAAATTTTTTGTTGACAATGTGTCTTATTTCTCTTCTAAAGATATCACTTTTTTCTATTATGAGAATGGAATTACCTTGCCACATGCTTCAGATTATTTTCGACAAGGTAATGGTCAAGCTAAGTCGAGCAATAAAAATTTGGTCTCCATCATGAAGAAATTGGTGAGCAATAATGGTAGGGATTGGCATAGAAATTGTATGAAGCATTATGGGTGGACATGACTTCTCGTAAGAGGTCTATAGGTATGTCTCATTTTGAATTAGTATATGGAATTAATGCACAAATATTTTTGCCATTGAATCTTGTAGCTACAAAACTACAAATTGTCATTGAATATGCCTACTTTCAATCATCTTTGGAAAAAAGAATCATGTAACTGACAAAACTAGAGGAGGAGAGGAATAAAATGGTAGATAGGATTATAGAACATCAAATGAGGTGAAGAAGGTCTTTGATTAGAATAGAAGACTAAGAAAGTTCATGCCTGGTGCCAAAGTCCTTTTATGGGATAAACAAAATGAAAAGAAAGGAAGTCGTAGAAAATTTGAATCATTATGGAAAGGTCCTTTCAAGTAAATTGAATTAGTTGGTCCTAATGTAGCAAAATTGTCATATCTAAGTGGAGAACTCCTATCGTATACCTACAATGGATAGGATTTGAAATAGTTCAAGTTTTAGAGGAAATTTTTCTTCCTTTGTACATATTAAGCCTAGAGACCTGCTTTTTTTCCCTTTTGGCTTTTTTTTTCCTTGTTTTCCATTTTGTTTTCCTACCTTAGGTCTACCAAAAAAGTACATGAGCTCTCTATTTTTCATGTAAAAACTAGTCCCTAGACAAAGTTGATGTTAGTTCATGTTTTTTAGAGTCTCCATTTTTACTCATTATTTTTGGTTTACTCTTATTTTCACTTTTTTAATTTTGAACCATTGGTTCTATCAAATTTGAAAATGAAGTTAAAGTGATATTTTCATGTCTATTTGAATTTATTTTTAGCTGACTTTCCTTTTGAGATAAATTGTTGACCAAGTCCTCCCTCACAATCAACTTTAACTAGAACCCAATTTATTTCAAAGCATCATCTTGTTGTAGTTCAGAAGGTGTCTTGGTATAATAAGCAAGTTTTTTGTACTCTTTGAACCTTTTGTAACCTTTTGTACTAAGTTCAAAGAGCACTAAGCCACATTGAACCTCTTGTACCAAAGGAACTAGTTCACAAGTTCAATGTCTCTTGTGTTTCTCAAAGTAGCTTTCCCTAGAAGACCCACTTGACATGTCGCATGCACACATGGCACATGAGACATGCAACAGTTGGTTGCCTCATCATGATTAACATGGTTGTAGGTGACATTATGACCTGAAAGGTAAGTATAGGCAATTAATGATCAAGTGAAATTGTCATTAATAGTCACATTAGAGTTTTGATTTTAGGGTGTGAAAGCAAAGATTTGGCATGTGTAAAGAGGGATAATCATTTAAATTATTAGGATCCTAATTTAATACCAATACCCATTCCACCCTATCATATTTCCTTCATAGCATGTCAAAAAACACTTCTATCCTCTACACAATTAATGATCATGCCCTCCTTTTCAAAATACATTTGGAGGAAAGTTTTCTCATTTAAAAGAAAGATATTAAGTTTCTTTTTATGCTCAAAAAAAGCAGTCCTAGGAGAGAAACAAAGAAAACCAACCTTCTTTCATAGTTGAAATAGTCATCATCTTCTAGTTAATTCTTCCATCTTTTGGTTATTTCTTCCACTCACCCGTGGTGTGAATCATATTTGTGGTTGTTTCCTTGCTTTGCATTCAAATGTAGAACTCTTAAAATCCTTAAGTCTACATTACACATATTTGGAAACACTCATAGTCTATAATGTAGGTCCCCCATTATAGCTGATATAGACTTGTTAGGGGTTCATTTGGGAGGGATTTCAAAAAGATTGTGTTAAAATCTAGCCCAACCTTTTTCCATTAAAGTGTTAGACATGAACTTGATCATGGCTTCCACTTTCCCTCCAATGTATAGATACCAAGAGTTAATTCAAGAATGCATACACATGTAAAATGTGTCCAAAGGCCATATATTGAAGAAAGATGAAAGCATTTTGTTGGATGTTAGTAGAGAGACTATGTCTAGCTTGTTTCACCTGGAAGACCAACCATTTTCTAATCTTACTTTGGCCTTATCTGTAGCTAGATTTTTGGAAAAGGAAAATGAATATAAGAATTTCATATCAAAAAGCTAGACATAAGCTTTTTATAAAGGTGGTTCAAGGTTACCTAAGACTTCAAAGAAAAGCCCGATGACTACTCAAGTTCAAGATATAATGGTTCTTTTAAATAGAATTTGTGGTTCCCCTAATGTCTCTATTTTTGAAAATTGGATGTACTTCTATATTCAAATTGTGTTATAAGGTTTGAAATTTCTAGATTGGGTGTAACTAATTGCTAGTTCTCTCAAAGATCAGTTGAAAGCTGCCCTAAATCTGAAGAAAGATTTCTTCATGTCATCTTATTTAATGTATATGTTAGCTACCACTCAAGATTTTCAATATTTTCACATGAGCCCTAGACTAACGATATCACCATATATATTTATTTCCCTTTGCTACATAAAGATAAATTCTTAGATGATTTTATAAGGGTTCGTGATGTTTTCTCTAGGAAATTGTATTTTGAAATGAAAAGTTCTTTGCAACATAGATTTTCCCTGAGTCTTAAAGACTAATCCAATCTCTTAGTATCCTTCATATTCAATTCCCAAAGTTCACTTATTTGAGAATAGGAAGTTTTAATGAAGAACCTATGTGTCTTCATAAATTTTCTTTTGATTGTTTCATCTTGGCAGAAGTAGTGTGGCAATTAATCTCTGTGATAACTAAGTTCTCAGCTGAGGAAGCTTATGATATCATTTTCCCACTTAAATTAGCCAATCTAACATGTGGAAGCATGAAAGATGAAAAATATATAAGCTCTGATCTAGTTAAGTATAGTTTTGGTACTTATCAAGCTAGACCAAACTTTAACAACAAAGGCATTATCCATAGCTTATTTGATAGATAGGTGAAAATTACACATGTTCCCACTATAGAATATTTCTAGGAAGATTGTATTGATGAATTAGAAGTGAAAAGAAGAAGTTTATCTAGGTTTACCATTCCCAAAATTACCCTTTTTCAATTAAAGTTGGGAATAGATATTACAGATATAGAAAAGGATGGGACAGACATTCCAACTTCCTAGGAAATTGAACCTATAAACCTTGCCATAGATTGGGATTCTAAGGAATAAGATGATATTCTTGAGAAAATAGTTAATGTGTTTAAAAAGAAAAATTCTTGGTTGAAATTGAAAAAGGGCACTAGTGCTAAAGTTAGGGTTGGTTATGTTTCTAATATTGGTCTCCCCATTGTAGGTAGCAGAAGGTTGTCAAGAATTTTTGAGAAAAAGGTTCACAATCCTCCCCTTATGTAGAAAACTTGTTCTAGTAGAAAGACTAAAATGTCAATTCCAACAAGTCCTCATCAAGTTATTCAAGTTGACAGTTAGAAAGACAAAGATCAAAGTGGAGAACTCATTGATAAAATCTAGAGGGTTCAAATTACTATGGGTTCATCTCCCCTAGGGGTATAGACCACAACTACAACAAAAAGGGCTATTAGATCACAATGGGATGTTGTCACTCCTAACTAGCTTGTGGCCTTAATAAATAGGAAAAGGAATCTAGTTCTAGTGTATTTTCCTGTTGATGATATTGTGAGCAAGTATGCTAATAAGGCCCCCAAACCCAAAAGGACCAAAAGCACTGCTAGGTTAACTATTGATAGTGCAACTCGGAGGAGCATTGTTGAAGTAGCTACTTATAACCATAAAGAGGGAGCTAAAAAATTATATTTGTTCAACTTTGAAGTTACACACATAGATCTAGGGGCAATGAACTATGAGATAAAGGAGCACTGAGTAGAGGCATTCATGAAAAGAATTGTCCCACAATCACAGAAAGATAGAATTAAGAAAAAAAGGTTGAAAGCTTAAAATAATGCAATGGTTGAATATATAAACTCATTGAAGGAACATAGCTCAATTTTTGGTAATCAATTTCAAACCACCTTTGATTCCAATGCCCCTAAAAATTAGTAGCTATTAGTGGATTTGAAAAAAGGAAAAATGATGATGTTCACGATATCCAATTGTATCAACCTGGTAATGAGTCAAGTTGCCAAAATCATGCAAAACTTGCATGAGATTGTTTCCATAGCAGGGGTTACTCTTGATGAATCCCATGTTCAATCTAGCACATGGAAAATAGAAGCTGAAAAATTGTCAACCATGTTGTCTCAAATAGTGGAAGTAGAAGAGTTTAGACCAAAGAAATTCCTCTAGGAAAACCTATTGCAATATGTAGACGCAAGTCTAATTTAGGTTCTAAGTAAACACATTTCCTGGAGAGTGTCCAACTATGCTTCTATGATTTCAAGGATGCAAGCATGTGAAAGGGATTTCAAGGCATTCCTGGAGTAGGTAAGCTAAGATTTACAATCCATTAGTTCACCACTACCTAACCCACTTAAAGAATGAGGCTTTGATGTAGATACAATGGTCAAGCAACATGAAGAACATATGAAGTCCATAAAAGAAAAAATTGATCTTACAGCATTTGACTTCTCCAAAGTGGCCAAGAGTGAAGTGATTTCAAGAACCTACACCATGCAACTGCCAAGTTAACTAGACACTGTGAATAAAATGAAGCTAGACAAGGATATTCGGAAAAATAGCCTTCAAAGCATCAAGAATCCGAACATGATCACCATGACTAAGTTTATGAATGCATTTAGGACATAGAATCTGGCGTGTGGATAGGGTGATGCCGAAGATGCTAAAGATGAGGAGGAGGAGGAAACCACTTGACCAATCAGTGGTTATTTTATGCTTTCTATTATCTTGCTTGAAAAACTTTTTTTAGTTATAGTTTTTAAAAGTTAAACTCTAGGTCTATGTACCCTATTCTAATGTTGGTTTTCATAACTACTTCTAACTTTTCAGGAATCAATTTTTTAGGGAGATTCTCAGATAGCTTGCTATTTAAGTGTAAAAATTATTAGTGCTAAGGGTTGGTAGGTTTTGATGGATATCATGTTGTGACCAATTTACTTGAAACTTTATGTTTATGCAAATTTTCAAAGTTTTTCCAACATCATATATGAACAATATTTTTCTTTTGAAAGGAAATAGTTGAATGTTCAAAGATTTATGCTTTGAATTAGATCATTATTGATTTAGTATTGAATCAGTATTGAATTATTGAATGATTCCATTCCTCATGTGCTAGATATTTCTTCCCTCATGGTGATTATCTCTCAAGTTTGTTTATTTTCTTGAAAGTGATTGATAGAGAAACTATGTATTCTCTCCTTTCTCTGTGTTTATTTTTATCATATTGTTATTAATTAGATGGTTCCCCCTATCCAAGAATAGATGGGAAGCCTTATTACTTTTATGTTAAAAGTAATCTTCTTTTAAAAAGTGGTTTTGATTGAAAATCCAATAAGGGAGTTGAACCTTACTAAAATTTAGAGAGGAATTGTGAATGTAAAAATTCCTCAATTGTTGGAAAGTTGTATTTATCTTATTAACTCGGGCATAGAATCTTTTATTCTTTTTCTATAATTTAAAAGAAAAATTTGTTCACCAACATGACCTAATTTTTTAAAGTTCTCTAATTGATGTGAAAATAACTCCTAATTTGACTACTCTAAACCCATTTTTGAGATCAATACCAAAATATAACACACTTAAACATCTCAAAAGCACACTTTAAAAGTTTGGGACCAACACGATTGAATGCTTGTGTAGTTCCACTTATTGATACTTTGTGACTTTGCAAATATTTTCAAATCACATATTTATTCAAATTTTCTAACTTTTTGGAAAAGTCAACTTTGGTTTGCTAAGGTCAAACTTGGTCAAATGAACCTGAAAATCACTTTGAATCAACTCAAAATTTTCTTCTTTCTCTTCCAATCTATTCTACATTTTTTTGAATCTCTAATCACATGTTTCTTCTGATTTATGGCTTTGCATCACTATTCTAGTGTGTCATCTTTTGATTTTGTTCTCGAGGGGTAGGTGATTATATCATTGATTCTTTCAAAAGGGTTTCAAATTAATCTAAACAAAATTCCCTATTTGTTATGGGAATCTCATCACTTGGGTCATATTTGTTCCCCCTATCTTGCATCATATGTTATTCAACCGATCAACCTTATAACAATCCTTGTCATAGTTTGATGGACATGTATTAGGGCATTCTAACCCTAACTCCTGATGATTAAGCCTCATTCTAAGGATGACTCTATGACTCATGATTAAGTATTGTTAGCATTTTATGGACCAACATTTAGGTGTTCTATCTAGACTTTGTAGGATTAAGCTTCATTTTGGAGATAATTCTATTTTTTGTACTTAAGCTTTGTTATGGAGATAATACTAAATTATTTCTTTCAATCACTATGTTATGGATAGGTACCAAGGCAATCTAACCCTGATTCCTGAGGATTAAGCCTCACTATGGGGATAGTTCTATGAATTATGATTAAGCTTATCATCTTCTAATGTATAGGTATTGGGGCAATCTATCCTTAACTCCTAAGAATTGAGTTTCTTTCTAGGAACAATTCTGCAAAGTTTGATAATCTTTGTTCTTTCATATTGGTATCTAGGTGTTCTATTTGGATTCCCTAACATTAATTTATGTTCTAGAGATAACCTTAAAAATCTCATCAATTTATCTTTGTGTCATCAATCTTGGAACCAATCTCACTTGTTAGTCTATATTCTCAAACTTCTAATTTCTTTGGATCAATGTATTTCTCACACATTCGTTCAAAGAGGGGAAAATGAAATACCCCTAAATTGGCACATTGGTATTCTAAACCAATTTTGGTCTATCAATCTTACTTAAAGTCCTATTATACTAGGAAATTCTAATTTCAATAATCTCTACTCAACCTAAGTGTAAAATGTAGAAAATACCTAATCTGTATTAATTGCATACTTTATTTAATTCCTAAATATTAATTGAATTGGCTAAATTAAACATATTAATTGAATTAAATTAATTATAAGTCCTAGTACTTTCATTAAATTAAATTCATCCCTTTAGCTAATATACATAAGGAATTAAATATATTTGATTTAATTAAACACCATCATTCTAATTATTTAATTTAATTATTCAATTAATTAGACTATTCAATTATGAGGTCATATTTAATCTTTTAAAATCAAATATCTTCTCCAATATTCTTTTTGTAGTTAAAAATTGGAAACATTGAGTTGACTGAAATCAAAAAAGGAATTAAATCGGTTAATTCCTTATTCCACCCAATAACAATCAGCTAACTTCTTTTCATAAGGGAACTTTCTATTCTGATTGAATCTTCTTCAAATCTCAATCATTCATTTAGTTTGATCTCAACCATTGATCAAATTCCAAGATTCTATATAAGAAACCTTCAACCTTTCATTTCGAGGGATGCACATGAATATTTTTGAATGAATGCCAATCTGATTACTAAATTATCTTGCATTCAAATTTTCTTTTGCTCTCATATGCTCATTCTTTAGATTAAAATGCATTCATCTAGTTATTACTTACATTTTTTCTTAGATTAGTTTCATTTCCATTTAGATTAGATTGCATTTGCATTGCTTGCAAAATACTTCACACTTTTGGTTGTTGATCTCTCAATTCTAAGAGTGAATAGCAAAATTCTATTGAGTTAGAAGGCAATAGATCACTTTTTTGGGTCATACTAAATGGACAATCCCATGTTCATTTTGGGATGTTTCTGACATGTAAAGATCATGTTGAAGTGTGTGTAGATTTAGAGGCCCATAATTAGCACATACACTCCATACTTGTAGAGGATGAAATACAAATATCTTAGCTAATATAGAGAAACTCAACAGTCTCACTTCCTTTTTATTTCACTTAGCCAATATCAAGACTCAATCAATACCATCAATTATGCTCTACTACTTAATACTTTCATGACTTTAATACTAGAACTCAACCATCATTAACTCTTCAACTCAACATCAAAATACATTACTCAATTCAAACTTCAAATTTGTCCTAGTACATTCATTAACATGCAGATTAGGACTTTTATGTATATAATATTAGAAACTAATATATGATTTAACAATTTTCTATAAAGTTCCATATGTACAACTTTACTCAATTTGAGGTGGAGGAATTACCTAATCCATTTTATTGGTTAATCACAACTTCACCATCTAAACTATTTCCTTCTTCAATCATCTTTCTCTAGGTCTAATTCATTTGGGTTCTCACTTCTTCAGTATTGAATTAATTTATTGCATTGGTTTCTCTTTTTTTTTATTGGTTCTTAGTTTATGTAGTCTATTCTTAGATGACCAACATTTTGATAGTTAAAACATACTAGTCCAAACATCCTCCAGTTTCTTGATCTTCTTCTTGTTGGAAACCACAATTAGAACAATTATTATGTTGTCATTGATATCAAACCTTTCTTGTGAGATAGTTTCTACCTAAGGAGTGCCCCATGATTCAATAAATGAAGAGGATTTGAAAAGGGGAGATAAAAAGAAGACCTAGGAGAAAGGTTGAGTTATGTGGAACTATAATGGGCACTTGATTAGTTGAACTTAGATAAGATTATGTGTTGTTTAAGTCATAACACTAAGTGGAGAAGATAGTCGAGTTGAATCCAGGTAGAGATGATCAATGGAAGACCAAATGCATAGGCTAAACCAAGAAACATAAAAGAAGATTAAGGAACTTATAGTAGAAACCAAGTAGTGCTAATGTTGACTAAGTGATAGTAGAAGCTGAAAAAACATAGTGTTGATCAAGTATCAGAAAATATAGATTATTCCAAGAAAGATAGTTAGTAATGACCAAGTTGTATAGTGATGATAGAGGTTAAAGTATGCAATATTGACTGAGTGTCAGTATTTGATAGTTTGTGAATGAATTTGGATTCACAGTCAACATAGTTAAAATTTTGAATTTATCAAAGTGAGTGAAGGATAAGTATTGATGAGGTAGAGCATTTAATGTATGGATTCATAAAGAAGTTTTGAGAAGTATCTAGAAGGTGAAGGAGGAAATCAAATGATAAGGATCTGATGAATCTGACCTAACCCTAAGATCAATGGTGATGTTTAAATGAAAAAAGATAAAAGATACTTATTTAATGAGGAATAAGGACTAACCTAGAGAAGCTAGAAATTGTTGATTCTATTGATTGAAAAACTTGGGTAGAAGGCCACAAAGAGCTAAGTAGAGGTGAAGTGTGATTTCTTGAAGGGTTTCCAAGAAAATTAGCGATGTAAATATTAATGGAGGCAAATCAATAGATTAGAAGATGACCTACATTGTGATCAGTATTTGCAAAGTGAGTTGTATTTATTAGATCAACCTATTGTTACTTTCTAAGCATTGTATCAATTAAAATTCTTTAATCAAGGTTGACCTAAGAGTCATTTGTAAATCCTTTAATCAAGGTGAAATTCTAATGGGATATTCTTAAGACCTCTAACAAGGCCACTCCTAATAGGGTGATTAAATCCTTTAATAGGGTCATACCTAACAATGTGTATTGTGACCTTTAATAGGGTTGGCTCTTAATCAAGCTCATTTTAGAAGAGTGAAAAGTTGCTAGCACGTTACTAGTGGTTTTTACCAAATTGGGTTTTTATATTAAATCCTAGTGTCATTCTTTTGTGAATGGTATTTGATTTTTTCTATTTCGTATTGCTATATATTCTAAAAGTAGGTGACTATTGAGACAATGAAGTGCAAGTTTATGTTACTACTAAAATGATATAAAGATCAAGTAGATTAATGAATAAATCTGAGATGTTAAAAGTGGTTAAAATTTTATTTAAAACATTTGGACCTAAGGATAATTGATTTACCCCCTCTCAATTATTCTAAAATCATTGGAAATGAACAAGGAGATTCATCCAAGACTATAGAATAAATAAGTAACAAAGGTAAGAACACTAAACCTACTTGTCATTTCTGTAGTAAAAAGGTAGATACCTCTAATGTGTGCAGGAGAAAAAGTGCACATCAACATGACAAACTTAAGAATGTAGGTTACTATCATAAGTGCAAAAAGCAAGGACATCAAGCACATGACTATAGGACTAAGACTATCATAACACCAAGATTTGAAGGTCATTGCTACAATTGCAAGAAGTATGGACATAGAGCTTTTGAGTGCAGATCAAAGCCTATGTGGACACATAATCAACCAGTAAGGGGAAATAATCATGGACATCACTACAACTGGGACTACAACACTAGGTATAATTACCATTATTGTCAAGAATATGGACACATCCCTAAAAATTGCATTAAAACACATTTCAGTGGAAAGTACAAGAGATGGTTAAGTCAAACCACATGCTTCAGTTGTTTAAAGACTGAAAATATCAGTAGAAATTTCCCAATAATGTGAAAGACACCCAACTAAGAGATTAGCAAAGGAAAAGAAAAGGTAGATGTTGAACAAATTAGAGGAGAAATGAATAAGACATGGAAGAAGAAAGACCGGAGCAGCGCATAAAATGAAGGGATCACTTCACCTAAAAGGTCAAGTGGTCCCACCTCATCCAACTAAGCAAAAGAAGGCATGAGGAACTGATAGACAAAGCTTTATCATACATCATTTCCTAAACAAGCAAGTACTAAAAAGGAAAGATCAGCATAAATAGAGATGTAAAGTTAAAACTAGTGTTGTCAAGTTAGAAAAAGTTGCCTTCAAATGTTGAGTAAAATTCTAGTGCATGTCAAGTTGATTGCCAAAGACAGTAGAAGCCAAATAGCAAAATTGGTAGTGAAAGTTGAGTGAAGAGAAATTTGAGTTAAAGCCAAGTGAAGGATACTTTAGTGGATGCCAACTGATGGAAAGACAATGGAAGCCAAGTAATGAGAGAATTCTTGAGAAGCGGAGTGGATAGCTGTAAATGTGCTAAGCATTAAATGTTGAAAAAATAAGGTATATTATCATATTTTGAATCATTTTTCTTCATTTTGAATGAAGAGCAAAGATGAATAAGAGTGTAGAATGACTTCAAAATAGAGAATCCAACATTTGAGCCAATTTCAATAGTGATGCAACACAATTTCATCAAATTCAAGGTATTCACATTTGTGCCAAGCTACACAATTTTAAATTTCTACATGTTAAAACCATAGCTAGCACAAATAGCCTCCAGTTCTAGGAAACCGTAGGAGACAGAGTCATTTGAGGTTCAACTGGTGTCAAACAAAGTGAAACAACTAGATTTCTGTCCAATCCCTCAAGTGGCATATAAAAATGATCTAGTTGGAGCCCTATCTATTATATCTCCTAAAGTAGTTATGGTCCAAGATGTTAGAAGATGTTATAACTACAAAATTGGAGCCATAGGAGACATGGAAATGAGGGAATCTTGTGACAAATTGTGTGAAAATGGAATCTTGAAAGAGGAGTACCAAATTGTTGAAAAGAAGGGTTTGACATGTGCCTTAGAATTTCCCACAATTTTCAAAATTGAATGGATCGAGATAGTGCTTAGTAGGATTCATGATGGAAGTTTATGGTTGGAGGATGGTCTAGTGGAAATAACAAAAAGGATTGTACATAGATTGATAGAGTATCCAACCCTAGATCAGCCATAGACCCTTAGAAGTGATTCTAAGGAAGCAATTGAAAAGAACATAGGTGCTAAATGGAACAAGAGAGGAATGACAATAGACACTATCCAAGACCCTCTTGTTGAATTTGTTGCTAGGGTTATTGCATACAAATTTTACCAATCCAATAGACTTAACAATGTACCATGCATTGTAGTGGATGTGGGTTACAAACTAGTGAAAAAGGATCATACTTATGATCCTGCAAAATTGCAATTGCAACATATCAATGAGAACTTAGCAACAATAAGAAGAATAAAGGGAGCATAGTGCAAGTTTGGTGCAATTTTGAGTTGCATATTTTTCTATGTACAGTATGAATTTCCATCTTTTGGTAAAGTTTTCTAGAAAGAAAATAGGTCTATAATAGCTCAAGTAAATGAATATATAGAGCAAATGGGAGCTAATTTTGAGACTCTAATGACTAGCTATTTTGAACACTTCAAGAAGACCATAAAGTAGGGGCTAAGAATACTAGTTTCATTGGTAGAAAAGCATGTAAATGATGTATGATTTCTTGTAGATATTGATTATACTTATATACAAGTAGCTACACCAAGAGTTAGATGGGTAAGACCTCTTGTCTATGAAATAAATATGGATGAGCCATCTACAACCATAACTACATTATTAGCTGAGAAAGTGAACAACAGTGCACCAGATTTTGGTATGTATGATGTAGTAAGGTCAAAGGTGGATATGGAGTTGAAGACTGACTCCACACTAAAGAAGAAGGACAAATTGGTTAAGAAGATAAAAGCCAAATTTGGTGAGGGTGTTGCAAAAGGAGAAAAAGATGAAGTAGCTAAGGATGATGAAGAAGAACAAAGATTAAAAACACTTGCTTTGACCCAAGTCATGGGTGAGGATGCATGAGAAGAAGAAGGTATTGAGTAGGAAACACCAAAGCCAGACCCTAAGAAGAGAAAGGCACAAAAATAGCTAGTTGCACAACTTTTTATGGTATTCACAAAAGACGCCTCATTCCTCACCACGAATGGGGACCTCCTACTTTTTTTGACTCCTAGAATCACAGTTCAAGAGTCAGAAGAAGAAAATTTGGTTAAAGTTGTGTTAAAATTCTAAGAAAATCACAAAAAAATTTAAAAAGGTTGAAAAAAAATAAAATTCCTCCCCTTACCCAAGGCGCAACACTTATATTTGTGCATGAGGGGGGAGAGGGCTATAAACACCCCCCCCCCCCCCTTGTTTATTTTTCATTTTGCAAGGGAGGTCAAAGAGGAGGAGAGGTGAGTTTTTACTACACCCTCCCCCCCCCCCCCCCCAAATTTTTTTCATGCAGCCTGTGCCTTAGTGCTAGATGTCACGTGTGCAGGTGTTGTAGCGTGCATTGAGCACTAGGCACCACCTCACATTTCATGCACATGAGCATTGCAACCTGCACCTTGGTGCTAGGCATCGCCATGCTATGCACCCACACTAGGCCTTGGGTGTCACTACCTACATTGCATGTACAAATGCTAAAGCTTGTGTTGGGTGTTGGGCACCACCACGCACGCAACATGTGCAAGTGTTGTAGCCCGTGCTGGGTATTGGGCACCTCCATGCATGTCATGCATGCTAGCATTGTAGCCCATGCATTGGCCTGTACCGCATGTCGTAGGGTTTGCTCCTGTGCACATGCCTCAACACGTGTGCCCACGCTAGACACACTTTCATTATTGTTGCATTTTTCTATTTTTTTTAATAAGTTAAAACACAAAAAAATTAAAAATTTAAAAAAAAAATTAAAAATTAAAAAAATTACTAAAAATAAAAAAATAATAATAAAATTTTTCAAATAAAAAGTGAATAAGTCCCCAAAGGGGACATTTTCTTTCTCACTTGAATTTTTCTCGCTATCCAATGATTGATCATATTTTCTTTCTTGTGATGCACATCTAACGCAATCAAATGGCATCCACATCTATATCAGTAGCAAAACCAATTGTTTACAATTTTTAAGGCATGACCCCGAAATCAAGATTACATGATGACTATGCTGAGATCAAAGACATGGACCTTAGACACATAGACTTGGGAGAATTCCTAAGAGTTTGCAACAATTCAATAGAAAAGTCATCCTTGAGGTCTACATTAATCTGATTTGGATTAGTGAATGCAGCATCACATGTTATGTCAGTACAGTCAGCTAAGTTGATCATGACCCTATCTCAGCATTTTGTTCCTGATGAGAGGGTAGTTAAGAGTGTCACCAGAGAAGTATTTTTGAATCTACGACTTGACAACATTGAGAGAGTTTTTCATCTACCTAGAGCCAATCAGTTCATCTGACTCTCCTACAAAGCAACTGAAAGATGGTATAAGGATCATTACCAAGAGGCCATCAACATCATACATTCCTTGTACTTCATTGAGAAGCCACCTCGGGGAAAGACAATCAGCAAAGTGGATATCACTTGAGGATACATGAAGGATGACATCAAATATTCAATCATTCTCCTGAGCAGAGTCATGTGTTTGCATGCAGCAGGTCATCTTGCTCCATTCATGGTCAACTTCATTGAGACCATCAAACATGCAAAGATACCACTGGATTGGGCTACCACACTTAGCAAAAACTTGTGTGATTAGTTGAGGATAGTAAAGAATAATAAGAAGTTCCATATGACTTCTTATGTGGTGTACTTACTTGTAGTGAGGGTGACGAGCTATCTTGGGTTATACTAGAAAGGTAGTATGTAGGACCCTAATGCATGGCCATATATAGTCTATTCTTAGTTGGTAAAGAAGAAGCTCTCACCATAGAGCAAAGAGTACAAGATTGTAAATGATGCCTTCATCTTTGCCATCATTCAATTCATAAAGGGGGACTATGGGAAGAGATTGTCCGAGGAAGACAAGACATAGATCACAGCTCTCAAAGAATATTTCATCCAGTTTCAAACATTTACATATATTCAGGTAGGTGGTGCATCTATCAATCTAAAGAAACTCCCAAGGTACCCTAGTGACAAGTTGGTCCTAATGGAAATATCCTAGCAGATCGAGTCAGGTTATGAGAGGATCAAAAGACAAGAATGATCTTGTTGGGATTGGCCTTTTGTAGTTGGAGCATATTAGGTGAAGAGAAAGAAATATATCCTAACTTTCGAGTGGGAATGGGAGAACTACCCTCTAGAAGAGTATAACTCTCTTTGGCCATTCTTTGATAATGTTGGTAAAGTGGAAAACCTAGCAAGAAAGGAGTTTTATCATGAGGATTCCATTGAAGACCATTGAATGAATGCCACAAATGACTATGATGTCTACATCAGGGACTATTGTAGGATGACTTTGTATTTAGCAAAAAGGGCTCTCCATTTGACTGTCCCTGATGAGATAAAGCTACTACACTCCAAGGAACTACTGGGTCCTCTATTCAATACAGATAAAGTTGGTGAGAGACCCATTCAAAATGTAGAAGTTGATAGAGAGGAAGGAGATGATATTAATTATGAAGTGAGACATGTCATTCAAATGAAAAAGAGTTGGATTAAGAAACCCTTTCCTCTTGATCCAATTCTAGATACAGTGATTTTCCATGCATATGCTCACCCAAAAAGGGGTAAGGGAAGGAAAGTCACAATTCCTATCTTTGTGCTCCAGTCTCCTATTAGGCTAGAGACAGTCTACTAGATTGGTCAACCTGTGGGATATTATCCCCCTCTTGAAAGGAAGGGAAAGAGGAAGAGAACCTCTCCTCAAAGAATTTAGATAGAGCATGTTGAAGAACAAGTCTCCTCCCAGTGAGAGGAATCGAGTCCACAAGAGCCCTGGGATGGTTGAGCTTCTCATATCCAGGTTGAATTTCCATTGCCTCTTGTTTTGTCAAGTTAATGAGAAGATGGAGAAATTCTAGAGACCTCCATTCCTCCAATGCATGAAGAGCCTGATTATCCTGTGGTTCTGCAAAAACAAAAGAGGATCAAGGTTAGAATGAACAAGAGGCAAAGAGTTCATAAAATATTAGTGCCTAATCCATCTATTCCTAAGACCATTCTAGAGGAAGAATAAAATGAGGAGGAAATGGAATCAAATGAGGAAAAACAAGTACCCTTACAAAGGAGAACTTAGTTGGAAAAAGCCACAGCATTTGAAAGAAGGAAGAGTGCCACGAATACCCCACCTCCCACCGAAGTAGAAACTGTAGAAGTCTCTTCTTCAAAGGATGAACTGCAAAAATGGGTGAATGAGAAAAGGGACCAAGGTGATGATGTTCTCTCCATCCTAGATTTTGATTTCATGCCCGTGTGTATGAAGTTAGTTGGAGATAAGATCAGAGACACCCCTACAGGTGAACTTCAACAGCAAGACTAGATGCAGATGCCACTAGAAACACAAGGTCCTCATCTCACTCCTCCATATCAACCACAGGTCATGATGGTAGATAAGGGTTTAGTCACTCCTCCACCTCCAAGTTCACCTTCAAGTTCAAAAGAGGAACATGTTCAAAAGGAACTTTTAGTACAAGAGCAACCAAAACTAAGGTTTACTGATGAGCCATTAAAAGAGGCACATATAGTAGAATGTGTACAACAACCTTGTCAAGAAGTTGAGGATCAAACTACAGGATCTATAGAGACCAAGACTACAAAAGAAGAGTCTTCATAGTAGGAGAATCCAAGCAAGAGTGATAAAGGGAAGGAGGTAGTTGAACACATCCCTTCATTATCTAGAGCTAAGGTCATAGAGAGACATATCCCATGATGGTTTCAAAAAGAAATAATGAGAAGCACCAATCATCAGTTCCATGTTTCAGAGGATGATATTTGTGACATTGCAGAGATTTTGAACAAGCTTGAGTTTCCATTCCATGACACAATACAATTTGTCTTCATCACTTCCATATAGAACCAAGAATTATTTTCACAAGTGGCTAACCCTCCCAAAGGTAATGATATAGAAGCTGTTAGTCTTGATGACTATGAAGTGAAAGATATTATGTTGGGAAAGCCTACACACGATACATCCTAACAGAAGATTACTATGGGAGTCAAAGATGTTCTTAGACACATGGAACAAGATGAGATTGAAATTAGAACCTAAAGGGCTATCTAGTCAAAGTTATTGGTCCTCTTGATCTTGAACACCCTAAGGAGACTTTGAATACCATTCTTAGAGAAGGGGAAGGTGTATGGGTCAATCCATTTTTGAAAGCTTATCAGGAATGGTGGGATAGCCTTGAGGATAAGGGTGTCACTATAATCATAGGAAGTATGAAATTTTTGCATGCTACACAAGATAATGTTGATAAGATCATGAAAATTTTGAGGCGGGACTTCAATATCATGGATTAGGTATGGGAATGGAGCAAAGATTTGCAAACTCTATAAGCCATAAAAGGGCAAAGCTACTGCATTCTGATTGATGTATATACTAGAGAAAAACTAGATATGATAGATGATTGGATAGAGAAGATTTCTGAAGGAAATAAAGTGATGGAAACATTGCATGATGAGATACATAGGCTCAAGGAACAAGCCCGAGAGAAAAATTTGGAAGTAGAAAAGTTGTATAGTGATGGATGCTTAGACATTTTTGAAGATGAAGAATGAGAGAAGTTTTTGCTAGTTGAGTTAGTCATGGAAAATTTTAGGAAGACTTTAGAGGAAGCATTCAGTGATGAAGACATTAGACAAGCCTTTAGGATAGAGGAAGCACTATTAGAATTGGACACCAAACTCAGAGATTTTGCAGAGACTCAAATTGAGGTAGACAACTACAGGTAGAAGGTTAAGGATAAGTATGAGGCTTTGGATCTTCCAGATGCTACTAAGATTATTGATATGATAGAGAAATTCAAGGGAAAACATCCAAACATAGCTTTAGGATGAAGATGAACAAAACCTAGATGCCAGAATTTCAATTTTGACACTTAGTAAAATTTTGAGATTTTGACCTGGTCGAGGTTCGCAACTCTACAGGTCCGTAGCTCTATAATTCAAAGGTGCACTGATAGTTGACTGCCAGTTCTAGAAATAGCACTTTCCATGCATTAGGGATGCATTTTGATGGCAAGTTAACTCCAACACACACCTAGTGAAGGGCTAGTTTCCCTTTTTGAGGCCTCCATCCACTTCCACTTTGACTGATGGCTTCTTCCTACTTTATCTCTCATAATTTCATTATTTTTTACATTTAAAGGGCTCATGCATCCAATTACTGAATAAAATATGGATGGAGACCCTCTAAGCACTGGTTAGATTGTTAGTTTGTATATATTTAGTTTTTTTTAATGTTTTAAAAAAAATTTATTGCATCAAGATATCTCTCACTTTCAACACAAATTGAGGAGATGATTTCTTATAAATACCCCATTGTAAAATGTAGCAAGGGCTACCATTATTATGCAATAAAATTATTCTTTTGGTGCTAGCATTCAGAGTGTAGTCATTCTTGCCTGAATGTGTCATATTTTTGTGAATTTTATTCATGAGGTTGTGATTGAGCCAAAGATTTATTATGTTTTTTTTGGTTGTGCGATCATTTAGTTTTGGTGTTTGCTACAGATATACAAATTCCACTGACGTAATGAGCTTGAGAAGACATCACCAAGATTGTGTCTACATAGCTTTTCAACTCACATGAGTGCACTTTTTGTGGCCTTACAATTTCATGAAGAGTGAAACATCATTTGATTTGTTAAAGATTCTCACCAATGATTACATCAGTGGATTCTAGGAAGCGTTGCTCCTATCTTCATTGGTTTCCTACCAATTTCTTCGAAGGTTTAACTCATAGTGTGTTGTTGTCTGTAGCTTATGCCCATTTAGGAATTTTGATTTCAAGTTATTTGCATTCAATTTTGTTATTTGCTTTACTAACCCCCTATTAGAATAGGACCTCATAGTAGTTGCATTGTTAGAATTGCATTCATCGAAAAATAGAAAAATACAAAAATATTGTTCTTTTGGAGTGATATATTGAGACAATGAACAATTTTACTTCGATTCCAAGACAAAAGAGTCTTTGGTACCAGAAAAGGCCTCCTTGTGAACACTCACATTTTTCTTCTACTAAGAAAATTTTGGTACATTGCAAGATAAATACTAAACCTTGGAGTGAATCAGTAAAAAGATTTTCTTTTCAAGAGAGGAATTACACAATGGATTCCTATCATTGACCTTGTGCAAAATGAATTCCCAACACAACCCAAGGGGAAGAGGAAAGAAATAAAACTTGGTCTAGCCAAGCAAACTACAAGGGCGGACACAAGGGAAACAACACAAGTGGCTAAGGAATAGGGGAAGCAAAAAGCCACAAAGCAAGGAGGGCCTATAGAACAAAAGAAAAGAAGAAAATATGTTGCACCCCCAGAGTCAAATGAAGAAAATATAGAATCTGCTAATGATCAATTCAAATTGGTAAGACATTCTACCAAATCTAATTTGGAAAATGTTTGTGATAACATTAGAGACAATGAAGATTTGACTGGATTAAAAGGAATTTATTTTAATAAATTGTCAAGAGAAGAAAAAAACATAGTGGAAGAGTATATCTACACTATGATGGCCAAGTTCAAGACTACCCCACTTGAACTAGACAATTCTATGCCTAAGGAGCTAAGCTCTATTGTAGAGAATAAATGGCATTACTAAATTATATGGAAAAGGAAATAAGGGAGTCAACATTGGCTTGTGTGATGCTAGACCTTACTAAATGTCAAATAAGCAAGGCTAGTGAGAAACATGGGAGCAAGTTTGCACCCAAATATAGAGCCTTTAGTATTTTACAAAATAAAATAGAGGATGTTGTAAAGAAATCCACACAAATGAAATTATTTTATATATTGACTACTATTAAGGAAGAGTAGGAAGATCCATTTGAGGGAAGAAATGATGAGGAAGAAGAGGATAATGAAAAGGATGAAGAAGGAGAGAAAGTGAAAGAAGAGATAATAGTGGAGAAGACACATAAAGGTGATGAGGCAACAACTAAAAAGTAGCAACAAGAAAAGAGTGTCCAAGACACCCAATTGCCACCACCAAGTCCTCCACATATAGCACATGTAAGGCCCACACTTGTACCCTATTATAAAATGCAAAGAATGAATATGATTAGGAGTTAATTAGGTCATGGTCGACATTTTCATTATTAACAATGATTTATGAGATCCTATTAGAGATTAATATAGATTTTGATTATTATAAGGTTGATACCCTATCCAATAGCATTAGATCAAAAATATTATACCACATGAAAATGAGACTCAATATGTTCAAACTAAGAACTTGGTCATGGGATTCAAGGTATGATCTACAAGTCAATTAGGAAAGCTAAATTAACATTCACTCTAGTGAGAACAACAATGAATGTAGGTTATAATGACAACAAGACATATGGTTGCATTTGGAAATTGGTTTTAAATTATGATGACATAATTATGGAAACATTCTAACAGTCTAAGGAATTAACCCTAGAAACTCACACACAAACCCCTCGTAATGTGATAAAGGGATATTGCTAGGAATGTTGCTATGTTTAATTTGATTGAAAGGATACTAGTTAACAAGTTTTCATATTAGTGATTTTCACTTAAGACATATACTAGGATCCATTTAATTACTTAAATGAATTTAATAGATATGACTTCAGTGTTTCATGGTTATGATAGACAAGTATTGCGATAGTGTTTAGAATGGTAATTTCATTATGATAAGAAAGATAAATGTTGATACACATATTTTGATATTGCAATATTTTGAATATTTTATAGAAATAATTAGATGTAAGTTAACTGAATATGTTAATGTAAATTAAAGAATATTGGATTATTTTGCACTTATCTTCATGTATTTCTATATTATTTCATTGGGCTACTAATGTTAAGTTGAGTGTTCAAGAAAGTGGAACCATGAAAATTATTCTAGGAAACAAGGTTCAAACCTATGTGAACATTGTAAATCCAAGGTGAATCTTTGGAAGATTCAAAACCTCATTGTATTGTGTTTATTTTGTAATGTGATTGTTCATGGGTGTTATAGTTTAAAGATATTGGCTAATTAGTACCATGTCATCATGATGTGTAAAGTATTTTATATGTGTGTGTCATTTGACACTTGTGTTGTCTATGTGTAAATGACAGGTCATATAGGATTTTTGGGCATGAAGTCACTTAACCTAAACTTAATCCCATTATTAAATTAAGTTAACCTACCTTGAAGAGTGTTAGGATGAGTCACCTTCATTATGGAATTCAAAATAAATTTGATAGGCACTTTAGAGAGCCTAAAAGTGGTTCCCAAGTTTTATTTTGACAAAAATAATTCACCCACATGGTAGTAGTATAGGTTGAGCATCTAGATATTACCATAAGTTGGCCTAGGGTACTTAGGAGACCCTCTAAACTAGTCATTTTCAAGCCACTTCGAAAATTAGAGTGTCACATGACTTCTTTCCTCATCCCACCACTTGGTTAAGTTCCTATTGTTAGAAAGGTAAAAGGGTATAAGAGGGGTAGGTGGGGATGGAGGTGGAGGTCTTTTTATAGAGCTTGTGCAAAACTTAGTGGTTGTTCACCCACTCTCTAATTGTAGAGACACTTAGGGTTTTTGAGTGAAAGAAACTTGGAAGCCAAGGAGGGAAAAAGCTCTTCATCACCACTCATCAACCATTAGCTTGGAAGGAGGTTAGTGTTTCATACCATGGTTTTTGTCTCATCTCATGGAAGTTGAAATATTGAACTTGTGATAGTATTCTTGTAGAAATTATGTGATTTTCATATGGAGTATGTTGTAGATGTTAGTGCATGTAAATGATCTTGTTGGATTCACTTGCATCTAGTTTTGTTTTCTTTGATTTGTTGTGATGGAATGAATGTTGTGTTGGATGTGAAGGCTTCACTCACCCTTGGGAGGGAAGAGAATCCTTGGGGTGAAGGGGTTAGTTGGGCTCAACATTTAAGTTGAGAAATCCTCCTCTTGGACAGGGGATAGTTTCAAGGAGTATGGGCTCCATTGAAGCCATAGACCTTTTCTAATGTTCCATGGGAGGTATCAGTGAGAATATGTGAAGAAGAGTAAGTGTTGATAGCCTTGTTGAGGCATGTGAATATTTATATCCTTGTTGTGACATGATTCTTGAAATCCTTATTGGCATATTGCAATTGCAAGATTTTTTGTTCATATGGATATGGCACTCTCCTCCTTAAAGAGTCCACCTTCACCCAATGTTTATGATTCCATTTGTGAATCATTGTGGAAACCTTGGTTGGGGTTATGAATGTGTTGTGACATTCATGTATCTATGTTGTGCTTGGGTTGTGATTTTTTTTGAATGTATCCTAGTTGAGCCATTGTTTCCCCTAGCTCGGTGGGTGGCCTCCTTGAGGCCTAGGTTGGGAGGTGAACCTCCATGGTTCCAAGTTTGTGTGTTATGTGTAGTTTTGTGAAGATACATACCATGAAGGCATTATGGTTTCACCTTGATGAAGTGGAAAAGATTTAAGATTTTTAAGAGAGATTAATGTTATGTCATCTTAAATGTGTGGTGATTCTAAGTCTCCATTGTTATTTCAATATGATGTAAAATGAAACTTTTAGATTTGTGTATATTGATGAGAGCAGTAAGGATATTATTGAGAATGTATATGATTTTACTTGCAAGGAATTACTCATTTTAAGATTTGATGTACTAGGAGGAAGGCATGTAAGAGATCTTTCTTCTCTTTTTAATATAATTGGTAGACATATGTCATAAATGTTTTGTGGAAGAAAAATATGTGTATAGTTAGTAAATTCAAGGCCATAGTTGTTACTTTGAAAATTTATATGCATTCAATAAGATAGAAGAAAATTGTTATGATGAATAGCTCTTTGTAAATGCATCATGATTCTTTCCTTTGAATTCTAAGTTCAAACAAATCCTAGTCGATAACACCATCCTCTTACCAAAATAATCAATAAAATTCATGGTAGGATAAACCAAATTTTCTTAAAGAAAGAACACTCATAGTTTAATTTTTGAGAAAATTTGTTGTAGGTACCCATTTCCTCTCTATAAAATGTATGGGAGGAGGAAATAATGTCTTCCCAAGAATACAGGCTAATAAAATATTAAGGAATATGCTTGATACCTCTAGTAGATACCTATAAGTTGTAGGATTATTATGCAACCTAGAATTAAAGTAGCTCCTAACTCTTTCCAAAAAGTAAAAAAATAAAATAAAATTCACATGACCTAAAAGGGAATGTACAAACTTCACTCATAACTATATATCTATATATATATATAGAATAATAACAATAGTTCCACACACTTGCCCCTACAATGAAGTACATTATACTCCTTTTGCTTTTAAACTGCAACTTTATGCAACTCCTAAACTTAGGCATCCATACCCTTGTCGGTACTTAGAAACCAATCACAATTAAGACCCTTTCTCTGACATGTGTCAGCTCCTCTCCACTAGGTGTTAACTACTTGGGAACAACAAAAATGGGCTAAATCAAACCCTTTCCCACCAACCCATGCCTAGGAAAGAGTAAGGGAAGGACTTGGAAAGTGAACCATGTTGGAAGGATGATGTAATTTGAATTTGCCTTGGGATTTTATACCAGCACATGTTATGATTGCTGTTTTGACCATCTACCTTGGGTTTGGTTAAAATAAAGCGTGCTTGTATGAAAGGAAAGAAAAGTCAACTTTTTTAAACAATTCATTTCCAACCCAAGTACGTAAGGAAAATAAAATTGTAGCAAGGTGTCCCTTAAGCCTTGTCACATGAACCCAAGTAGCAGGTGGCTGAGTTAGTGGGAAGCCATGAATGTGGGATTTAGGTGCCAAATTTGGAGGGGAAGGAAGTAGTATGGTGTTAGGTAGATTTAGGGGTAGAATTTAGTAGGATGTTGGGAGTATCCATTTAATATGAATGTTTCTTTTGATGGTAAGTAAAAGTTAGATTAGTTAATGTTAATAATTTTAGTTAGAATTTTTTTTGGGTAATATTTTTAGATGTAAGTTAGTAAGTAGAGTTAGGAAATGTGTTGTAGGAAGAAGTTGTTTAAGGGTAGAGTAAGTAATGTTAGGTTAGATAGTCTAGGATAGTTAGTAATACTTGTGAGTAGCAAGTAAATAGTTAACAATTAGAATAATCATAATTATCTATGTATTGTAGTTAGCAAGCAATATTAATTAATAGATTACTTAGCTAGTTTATTAATTTCTTAAATTATGGATGTTGTAATTAAATTAGTTAGTGACTAGATTCAATGGGTATTTAGTGTTTAACTTATATTAGGGTATTTAATTTTAGAATTGCCAAGGAAGATAATTCAATAAGAAATATTTTTTTGGAAATTTAATTAATATAATAAGTCTCAAAATTAGCATGACTTGAGGAGTCAAAAGATGAAGGAAATTAAGTAATAATTACATATTTAATAAATTAGAAATTTAATTAATTCAAGTTATTACGGTTAAAGGTTGGAGGATTAGTAAAATTGTTAAGTGTCCTGCTAGGAAGTTGATTAATGAATATTGTGTTTAACCTTAGAAATTTAGTAATAGTTGGAAGAATGAAATTGGTTGTTAGATAGTTAACATTAATAATTCTGGTAGTAGTAATAGTTAGTAATAAGTATATCATGATACTTGCATAAAGACTAACAATTAGTGGTGTCTAGATACTACTATCTAGGAACATTATTTATGTTCTTCATATTGTGATGTTTATGTTAAGAGATTAATATGTATAGGAATAGTGTTACATATCATCTAACATAAAATTCATATATGCCAAGGGGTCATGTTCACACATATGCATTAAACCACATTGTTAATATACCTGATAAATATTTAATTATGTAACTAGATATATCCTTTCTTAAGTCATAGATTTTAAGTCATCTACACTATTCCACAACTAGAACTATAATGTACAATTATAGTAGATTATGAATACAAACTCTATTTGATGAGCATTAGAGAAAAAATGATTAGCCCATCGTTACTTAGTTGAAGTTAGGGTGCATTTAGTAAGTTAGTGAAACTAATGACAATTGGATGAACTTATCCTCCCTAAGAATAGAATTCGAAAGGAAGCAAACGAGATTTATCCCAATGTCATGGTCATAATTTATTAAAAGAATTAAAATATTTGGTGATGTAATGGTAAAGTTTCCTACCCCTTAGATTGTAATACAGGATGGTTGTGAATCTTAGAAGACGATCAACCAATGGCTAGTATGTCTTCACAATTTGATACTTGCACACTAGGTCATAATAGTTTTACCGCTAAGGCATCTTTAACCTAATTCCAATATAAAATTTCAAAAAAAATTATTATGGTTGTGTTTTTCCCTGTAAGGATGTGCATGATAACACCTACATCTACAAAAACTATAATTGTCAAGGATGTTCTTGACACCTCAGTTCAAAACATCAATCCACTAACTATAGAGGATATCAAAAAGATCCTTCACCAAACAACATTACAATCATAGTTGTGCAGAAATCCTATTTTGGTGAGTGTAGAAGAGCTGCAAAAAGTTGTAGCAAAAATTACCAAGGAGAAGGTGAACACACAAGAACCATCGTCACAAACTCCCATAGCTATAGATGATCAACCAAAAGAGCAAGAAACACAAGACACAACTGCTAAGGTTGATTCTGCAATTAAAGTAACAAAAAATGTCAAGGAGCTAGCAAAGGAGTAGACGAGACAAGATGTTCCTACAACACAAAGCCAAGGTGCACCTTCTCAAATCATTGTCATTGATCAAGGTAGAAGTGGAGAAGATAAGGAAGAGGAGAAAACCTCCAAGGAAAGAGAGCAAGAGGCAATACAAACATTGGTTAATTTTCCTACCTCAAGGATTCCTACCAAATAGCCAAGCACTGATGCAGTACCATTACAATTTTTAGCACCAAGCTCGAGCTCCACCAAGGTAGCAAGGGTACTTCACTATGGAGATCCTAAACTTAATGAAGAAATAGTCTCACCAAGTTATGACTTCAACACAATAAATCTAGCATAGATAAATGAAGTGCAAGAGGCACTGGAGAGAAAGAAGAAGTAGGAGATACTCAAAAATGAGCATAGACAAAGCATTAATAAAGATCAAAGACATATTCCTTGATGCATTCAACTTACCAGTACCTAATGAAACAAAGCCCATCATGGAGCAACTATCCAACATAGTGGACCAGGTACAAAATGAAGACCTTGATACTAATATTAAATTATTAGAATAGTCAAAAAAGAAATTTAAAATGAAGGTTAATGAGAAGATATCTAGTGAGATAGCACTATCACAAGTAGAACTAGCTAAGAAGGTTGAAAAGGACAAAACAATACTTCAAAACATATTCTCATTGTACTCCAAACTATGTCTCTTCATATTTCACACAAGACACTAGCCAAAGAATGCTAAGCTTGGAGAGGAACCTTAGATATCCATCACACAGCTACCTAAGGATCTAGCTCAAAGTGAGAAGCATTTTTCCAAAATGATTCACACTTAGAAGGAGTTAGCTATATTAATAGCAGAAGAAGCTAATGTTAAGGCCAAATTGATACAAATTCAGTCTACTACTACCCCACATCTGGAAGTACTACATAAAGAAGTGGCATATGCAAATTTTTTTTTGAATAAATATCCTAATCTTTCAACCTTAGAAGGCCTTATCCATCTTGCAGCAGAGACAACCATTAAGCTCAAAGCATTGGAAATTGCCTTAGATAATTGGGATGCTTCTTTGAAGATGATAATGGAGTTAAATAAAACAATTTTGGCTAAATATTTCTTTCATTCTCAGGACCCTTTGACATAAGTGTCAAAAAGGGGGAGATATTCATGTAAGGGGGAGATATAATAAAGATAGGAAATAATAAGAATGGGGGAGATAATACATTATGTAAATAAAAGGGGAGATATAAAATTTTGATTTTTGAGGAGAAATAAGGAGATATAACCAAAAGGATAAACTGCAAGGAGATGTATGAAAGTTATGAGTACAAACAAAGTAGATACAAACTAGATATAGAGTAGACAAGGCAAAAGAGTACCAGACATATCAGCATGAGACAAATTTAGCTTAAGGAAATTTTGGTTATAGAAATGGCACATCAGCTCAACGGGAGTTACAAATTTTTGAGGTATATATTCATCTACAAAATTTTAAACAAGTTTTTGAGTTTTTTACATATGCCGAATAGGATACATATTATACTCATAGAGACTAGATTCATAATCATCAGTTAATTATTTTTTCCACTCATGTCAAAGGGGGAGATTGTTGGTCTCAGATTGGTTTTGAAAATTGAGTATCAACACACTTAACCAATTCTCAAGATGATTCCAAGTATAATACAGATGTCGAGCTATAGTATATGCCAAGAATGAGATTCAATAGGTGTTGAGTGAACTTCAAGTTTTGAGCAAGATTCAAGTTTCAAGTGATAAGTTATGCTAAGTCACTATAGGTGCCAAGAAAAGTATAGATGGTGAGCTAAACAAAATTACTATAAGAGTAAAGTGAGATAGAATTCCTATATGTGTCAAGTATCAACAAGTAGTAAGTGTTGAGTAACACATAATCTGCATATGAGTTTGTGCCTTCACAAACTCATATGTAAACCATTTTAAAGATGACTTAAGATGAATCTCTAAGGATCTTGAAGATAAGATTGAATCTTTTGTATTTCTTATGAAATAAACATATAGCCAATAAGAAAATGGAGAAGGCATGCAACCAATAGGAAAAGTGAATGAATTGAGCAGAAAAGAGGAATGAATACCAATCATAGATTCACACCTAACCCTAAGTCTTTGAAGCCTTTAAAAGGAGGATGAAACCCCATTTTGTGTATGTATATGAGAAGTGTATGGGTGAATTATAGAAAATTTTAGAGGGGTTTTTAAAGACTTAGAAGGAAGAGTAGCATTGCTACATTTAGTTGATCAGAATAGAGCAATCAAAATTTTGAGGAGAGACATATTGGATCAAGGAAGGATCAAAACAGACAGAGTAGAACAAGGATCTAGAATCAAAAATTGAAGATTGCAAGTCATTAGGTCAAGACTTTTTAATACTCTCTAGCCATTGTATTAGGAATGAAAATCCTATGATGATAGGTTGGTCTAATAGCCATGTTGTAAGCTTTTAATAGGGTAACATTCCAAGTGAATGTTTGTAAATCCTTTAACTAGGTCACTTTTAACAAGGTGTAAAGTCTTTAATAGGATAGGCCTTTCATAGGGTGGACCATTGGAAGTGGTCAAACTTTGGAACCTTGAATAGTACATATTGTTGTAGTGATACTTTGTGGGTGTCATCCCCACCCCAGTTTTACCTTCTCATTTTGGAGGGTTTCTGGGTTACCAAAATCTTATGTTATCTATTTTCATGCATGTCTTTACTTTCATGTTTATTAAATGAATTAGATGCATGTAAATGATTTCAGAAAAAAAAATGTTTTAAAAGGTTAAAGTTAGTTACTCCTGATTCACCCCTCCTCTCAAAAGTAAACCTTCCCACTTGTAAATTCCATCATAGGATTCAAATCTACACATATCTTGTGTGTTGCCAATCTTCGATTTGCATTCATGTGCTTGATGTCCATGCCTATTACACTTGAAACAATTACCATTGAATTTAGGTTTAGGATTTGACTTATCATTTTTTTTCCTAAAAATATTTTTAGTATGAATTGGTTTTCTATAGTGATGGCATGTAGGCTTATTTTTCTTAGCATTCCTTTGTTCTCCATGCTTTTATGAATCTCCTTGCTCGGTAGATGATATGAATTTGGTACAACCTAGTTTTGTAATTTCATTAGGTCTCCTTTTTGCTCTTAGCTATTCATCAAGTTGTCTCATAGCCTCTCTATATATGTTCATTCTTTCCATGATTTATATCTCAACTATTAACTCATCTTTTAGTTGATTTTTCTCAAATCTCTAATTTGGACTCTCTTCTACCTTCCTAACAATCTCATTGTTGGTACTTAGTAATTGATTGGCTATGTCAAGTTAATTGTGAGTTAGCCTTTTTACTTCAATGATCATTTCATGAAGACTTGTAGAAATTAACCTTTAGTCTTCTTCAGCCATTACCTTACCTTTTGTTCAGTCACTCCACATAGCCTTAGTGATTATACTTCATTTTCTCTTTTTAGTTTTCTTACCTCTTCATTCAGGATGTTGTTCCTTTCCAAAAGATTTTCTATTGTTGCAGCAACAATTTCATTGGATCTACCTTCATCAAAGAAGTCCTCAATACTTTCTTATGTGCATTGAGTATCATTATGTTCAAATTTCATCTCTTTCTTCTCTTTAGCTATTTATTCAATTACTCCTTTGTAGCCTTGAAGTTCTCAAATGCAAGATTCAAATCAATTTTTGATCCTCAATAACCTCTCCCAACTTGTAGGCTTCCATCTACAAGATCTTTAAATATCAAGTAGTTATACTTCTACTTAGAGAACACAACTTTGATACCAATTATTGGAAATAAAATAGGGAAGGTAAGATTCTAAGGGGTGGTGAATTTTGGATCTCTAAAAATTTTACCACTTCAAACATAAATCACATCCACCCTTAATTCACTACACATATTTTTTCCTTAACCTTCAACTTAGCATGCAACATCATATATCAACATGTAATATCAAATCTAAAATTTAATAAATGAATAAACATATAAGTAATTAATTAATACATGACACAAAATATGGTAATGCAAAAAACCTCCAAGATGAAGGTAAAACTATGGTGGGGATGACACCCACAAAATCTTCACTACTGTAGCAATAAAGTGTATCTATTAGGGCTACAAAGTTTGATCACTTCTAATGATATACCCTATGAGAAATATATCCTCTTAAGAGATTACAAGAATATTAATTCTACATTTACTAAAGGATTTTAGCTACAAAATTAATTGAGAACTTTGTTAGGAGATTTAAATAGGCATGTTAGGACCACTCTATTAATAGATTCACCCTAAAATACCCATCAAAATGTATATGTACCTTGATCCTTAAGTTTGCACTTGAATAATGATGATAGATATTCTCTTTACAATATAACATCACCTCTTTGTTAAATATCTTCAATAACTGCTTACTGCACTACGCAGTCACCTTACTACTCCTTAACACTTAACTCCATTGGGTTCACCTTTAGCTTCACATCCAAACTACTAACTCACAACCAAAAAAATTAGGTCTAAAACCCTCCTTAAATATGTTTTTAGATGATGCTTCCATATCTCAACCAAGAATCCAAATTCATCCTTTTTTCCTCTTAGTCCTTCTAATTTTTTGATTGGTTTATCTCATTATATAGGGATTAATGATCTGTAATTGCATACATAATTACCTCTTTGAATCTCTTTACGGTCATAAAAACATGTTTCTTTACTCAAAAAAAAATGGTTTACATCAATGTTTGTGCTATTACAAACATTTATTCAAAACTATGTTACTCAACCCATATACCTCCTTGACACTTGGTGTATATTCGTTCTTCATGTTGTCACTCATCTTCAACTATACTTAGCTTTGGCTGAAATGTTTCATTTATACATCACTTGGCTCATATGTTATCTTGGAAATCATTGTATACTCGATAATTATTGATCTATACAATAGTAACTATTTCTTGGCATTAATTGATTATATATACTTCCCCTTTACATAGCTCAACCTGTATAATGTGGCTCAGTTGCAATTTTGACCAACCAACTATTACTAGTAAATGACAAAGTGTTTTGCACTAATTGGAAATGCTAGATTTCCTTTAGGTTCAACATATTTATCATACCCATGTTTCAAATATGTGTTATGATGCTCAATTGTTTGTGTTGACTAGTTATAATATTTTTTTGTGTTTGATTGTTACTCTTTGTTGAAATAGATAGAAGACTACAAACATCATCACCCTTTTATTAAGGATCATGCATAGCTAGCACACATAAAGTAGAGGTAAAAAATAAAAACATATATAATGATAATGATGTATGCATATTGTTCATGTTGTGTTCTATGTAATTTTTTGCATATGCATCATGTAATTTTTAACTAACTTAAGATAAATGATTTACATACGCAAGAAATTTAACCATTTTGATGAGGGTTCTACATAGTGGCATGGACCAACAAGTATAAGTCAATACACCCTATATAAATCATTTATTATTTTCTTTCTCTCTCTTTACCCTCAACATTAACTTTAGGCCAATTTCATAAATATTACCCTCATTTAGCAAAATATCTTGTTGCAACTATATCTCTCATTTGATGGACTATAGGTACCACCAAATAGGTATTTGTCATATTTGTCTTCCTCAAGTGGAAGAAATGTAGGAATATAAAATGAAAGTGATACATGTAGTAGTTCTACAATAGGGAGATCAACTAGAGGACAAATTATTAGAAGAAAATTTAGTAAACACATGCAACTTTTCCTTGCAGAAGGGAGGTCATGTGCTTATGATGATGAGACAAAAGGAAAGGTCAAGGTTCCCTTGAGGTACACACATATTTATAAAGAATGGCTACCCAAGGAATTACCTCCAATTAACACTATTTTTTGTGTTAATGAGAGGATATATCACATAGCTCCATCATCACTACATAGGTTGGCCCTATTTTCCATGGGTGACATAAAGGATAGTTATTACCCTTTTTTTGAATTGATGAAGTATGCAGGACCTTGTTACAATTACAATAATTGGATGCAAATAGTTTTATATAAAAAAAAAATTATGCGCAGGTATGCACTTTCAACAAATTATATACAATGGAAAGAAAATGGTCAAAGTAAAATACTTGTTATGTACATTAACAAAAGGCCAAAAGTGATAGGGAATATTACAAGTTTTATAAATAGTATGAATTATGGGTGAACTAATAAATGATCCCAATTGCATTTTTGAGGTGCATGAAGAAAATCATGGTTTTGTATGTGTGATAAAATCAATAAGTATAGAGGAAGAGATGCTAATAGATTACAAATTGAATTGCATAGATATAAAGAAAGTTACTATCATGAGACTAGTAAGTACTATATACATATATATACATACATATACATATACATATACATATATATATATATATATATATACATATATATACATATACATATATATATATATACATATATATAAATATATATACATATATATAGATATATGTATACATATCTATATATATATATATGTATGTATGTGTATATATATCTTTATATACATATACATATATGTATATGTATACATATATATATATATGTATGTATGTATGTATGTATATATATATATATATATATATATATATATATATATATATATATATATATATATATATAACATTTAATCTAATTACCTCCAATTAATAAGTCTAATATCTATATTATACCATTTTAATAATAATTATAAAATTCTAAGTCATCTATTTCTTTCATTATGCTAATGTTTTTATATTTAATCTTTGTCACATAGCGGCATGGATCCATCACGTTACAAAGGTGGGGATTCTCCTCCCACGTCTTTTTTGGAAAAGGTAAACCTTATTATAAAAATTAGTGTAATTATAATTGTATGAAATGTTATATTCTTATATTGTTTTACTAATATTTATGTCACAAATTAATAGTTAGGGAAAGGAAAAAGAACTAGCAACAATAGAGCAATTAGTTACTGATATGGAGGTGATAGTATTATGTGATGATGACATTACATATACAGCTGACTCCATAAGCACGGTTAGAAAGAGAATGAAATATCAATTCGTAAATTATTGTCATTGTTATGGAATCAAATCCAAATGAGGAGATAGGGGAAATGAATAATGAATTGATACGAAGAGCACATTGTCTGCAAGTAAGCATCAATGAATATTTAGCTATAACAAAAGCTTCAATAAAGGTTTATATTTTATACTATTTTATAAAATATGTATGTGTTCTTACAAAAAAATTTGAGACCTAAACTTGTTTCTCAACATGATGAGGATACTAGAGCAGTTCCTTTAGGTAATAATCAAATAAACTATCTCTATTTTAAAAATAAATTTCTTGTGAGATGATCGTTCATAGGAATGTAATGTTTTCAAGTTTAGGTTATATTTGGAAAAGGCCCATGCTGTGTATGATTTTTTTTTAGATTCAATTGTGTATATTTTTAATTGGTATTTTTTATTGTATTGATTAATTTATTGTTTGTATAATTAGTTTTATTATTATAAGTACATATATAGTGTAGGTAAAAATTGTGTGTGTGTGTTTGAACATGTGATGTTTAGATTAAATTCGTAGATTCTTTATATACAATGATTAACTCTCTATTTTTAAATAAGAAAAATTTTGTGGTGATTTTTTTTGTGTCTAACTATGAATTTTTTATCAAACTTAATCATCCTTTGTATATATTGATTAACTCTATATTTCATGACAAACATGTATATGGTTTTTTGTGGGGGATGTTGTATGTTCTTAACTATTATTATAAATTATGTATATTGATTAGCTCTCTATTTAAAAAATACAAGACACTGTATATATGATTATTTTTGGGTTTGACATTCTTAATTATAATTTTGGATCACAACCAATAATCCATTAGATTATTGATTGCATAGTGAAATAGAAGGATGTCTTTGCTAAAAATGTATTCTTTGGGTCATGATGAAGTACAAATGCCTCCTTTGAAGATGACCACCACTCTAAGATTGCCAACTGTGGGATTGATAACAAGGAGCATACAAACGTCCATGGATGCTTTGACTAGAGCTGGTAAATCCTCATTTTGATATTTTTGTTATATCTTGATGATGATTTGATTTGTACTTTCTTGGGTACATTTAATCATAATAATTGATTAACTTTGTGTAATAATTGATACACCTACCTAGGATAGAACAAAGATTGACACTAGTGGTAATTTGTAATGCTCCACCCTAAGATCATTGGAACAAAGAAAGATAAAAGATAATACATTTTTTTTAGGGTATTAAGCATTGATACATACAAAATCAACATGCAATTGATCAAAAAGATCATAGTAGAAGACTTAACCAAATAGTCGAATCAACCAATGATCTACAAGAATTACTGCTTACCAACTTATTAATTAACCAAATATGAAAGTCAAACATTCAAGATATACTTTATATCCAAATTATCAAGACCTAGAAAGGTGTACATTCCAATAGGGTATCCAAGACACCCAAACTCACTTCTCAAAGGTGAACAAAAAGGATCCTTGTCTTCCACAAGAGGAAGTACAAAAAGCCAGACTTGCATGAGTGAACATATGCTTAGATGAGAAAGTATCATGCCCTCTGTGAGGAAATTCTTAGTCATGAAAGGAAACTCTCCTCCACATGAATGAATACTTGACCACATGAGAGAACACTAGGCTGCATGGGAGAACACTTGGTAGTGTGATAGAATATTTTCTCGTGAGAGCAAACACTAGGCCAAGGGAGAGAATGCACTTTCATACAAGCATCTACCATGGCCTATGCAAGAGAATGCTTTCCTCATGTGAGGAAAAGAATTTTGATGCAAAAGAGGTTGATAGAAAGATAAAATCCATAGCAAGGAAGTATAATAAGAATAAATCCTTCACATTAGGGACTGCCAAAAATATAATTGTCAAGGCACGAACACTCAAAATCATAAAGTACATCAAATATCTCTAGCATCTAATCCACAACATCTAATCCATAACATCTAATGTAATCATGTGGAAAGAAACATTACAATGAACATACATGATGCAAGAGCATCTTGGGTGTAAGGGCAATCTTACATCAGCCAAAAATATTTTATTTTTAGCCTTTTCTATTTTAATAAGGACTAGTAGATAGGGTGCTTACTATTTATGGGAACTTACTATTTTTAGTAGGTTTTTCATACAAGCTCAGAATGCTCTCATTTTCTATAGGAAGGTTCATTTTGGAGTTGTAATCCTACCATAAAAATCTCATTGCCCAAGCATTAGTATTAGAGAAGTTTTTGCAGATTTTTAGTAGAAAAATTTGCAGAAGAATCATCTGACTCATCGTTGGAGGCCTTAGAGTGCTTGAATGAGGTCCAAAAACTCGATAGAAGGGCACTAGCATAGTTTTGAACCTATAGATCAAGAGCTAGCATTTTCAAAAAGTGGTTATAATAGTCAATCAGAGCAAGAGTTCATGAGTTATGGCCTTTAGAAGTTGGGCTATTGAAATTTCTAAAATAATTTGTCAATGATGTATTTGGCTAACTCTATGCATATTGTTAGGGTTTGTCAGCCCTAGGTATTAAGTTTAAGCATCTAGAACCTTCCTAGGTGGCATAAAATTATCTAGGACAACTCTAGGTGATAGTTCGCAGCACTATCTTGCAAATTACTGTAATGAAGGTGCCCATTTGGGTTAGCATATTGTAATTGAAAATTCTGTAATTCTGCATTTGCAGTGATAATAAGAAGTCCATATTTTTTTTCTTGCATTTGTTGTTGTTTTTTTATTTTTGTTATGAGTTCATGGTATTAAGGAGAGTCCCCTACATCAAGTGGTATCAAAGCTAGAGTTCTTGAGTGTGTGGTTAGATCATTGATTGTGAGGTAGTTTGCACTAGGGCCATGGTTTGGGATGAGCATGTGGACCGATCACTGATTGTGAGACAATTTGCACTAGGGTTTTAGTGAAAGTACAAAAATGCCTCCACAAAGAGAGCATGGTGGAAGAGCTATAGGTTTTACTCCTGAGGGTTTTTGAGCCCTCAAAGGGTAAATGCGAGCATTGGAAGAACAAATGCAAAGAGGAATAAATCTTTCTGTAAGAGATGAAAGAGAGGAAGAGGACAAAGTATAAGAAAATGTCAAAGCCAAGGCAATTCTAAATCTAGAAGAAGAGAGGCTTTTTAGTGTCATCTCCAAGATTAAAAAAAGACCTAAGTTTGAGGTTCCCACATTTTTAGGAAATCTTAACCTAGAAGAGTTGATCAATTGGATCAATGAACTAGAGGAGTACTTTGAGTATGGGGATATTGAGGATCCAGATAGGGTCAAGTTTGTGAAGGCAAAACTAAAGAGACATGCAAAGATCTGGTGGTAAGAGGTTTAGTTGGAGCAAAATAGAAAGGGAAAGGACAAAATCAATAGATGGGATCGGATGATAGCTAAAATGAAGTGATAATTCATTCCTATGGATTATGAGCTTGATCTATTAAAGAAGATGCAAGGAATGAAGCAAGCAGGAAAATCAATTGAGTATACCAAAGAGTTCTATTGAGTTCTCATTAGAACCAGCCATGCACAAGCTAATAAGGAGAAAGTTTCCCATTATCTTAATGGGTTAATACCAAGCATTCAAGATGAGCTAAGTCTAGTTTGAATGATTAGTATTGAGGAGGCATACCAGTTTTCCCTAAGAGTTGAGGAGAAATTGAGCAAGAAGTTTGACAATAAGAATAGTGGATGAGGTTGTGGTGAAAGATCTAGTAGATGATCTTATGGAGGCCATAATGATAATTAGAAGAACAAGGATGAGGCTAGAAGTAGCAACTAGAACCAAAGGGAAAATAATTCCAATCATTTCCATGATTAGAACAATAGATATTAGAGAGGAAGAGGCAGAGGACAAGGATCTGGAAGAGGAGGCTTGCATGGAAAATATTTTCACTATAGAGAAGAAGGGCATAGAGGATTTAAATGTACCCAGCACCAAGGAAGGATAGATTGAAGAATAGAAGGTCAAGCAAGAGTCACACATGTTGATGAAGGTGCCAACACCTTGCACTCTAAAGATGTTGAAAGAGGAGAACTTCTAGTTAACAGAAGAGTCCTACTAAGTGGTGAGAATGAACCTAATCAAAGAAGGAGTTTGTTTTGAAAAAGGTGTAGATGTGAAGATAAGTGTTGTGATGTGATTATTGATGGTGCACTCACAATATAGTGTCAAAAATGATGGTCACCAAGTTGAAGCTAAAGAGATCCCACATCCATACTGTATTGCTTGAGTACAAGATAACCACAAGGTTATGGTCAATGAGAAGTGCTTAGTGAAGTTCAAGATTGGGAGCTACTAGGATGAGGTACTATGTGATATCATACCTATGGACATATGTCATATGTTGCTAAGTAGATTGTGGCAATTTAACAAGCATGCTATACATGATGGGTGAGAAAATACTTACACTCTAAGGATGGAGTGAAACATAAGTTGAAGCCATCGAAGGATAAAGAAGAAAAAGTATGTAGTGCTACAAGAATATGTTTTGTTGATGGAAAAGAGTTTCTTAAAGGTATGAAACATGAGCATATGTGTTTTTCTATAATTCCTAAAGATAGTAAAGAAGAAGTAGAGGAGGTACCTACAAAAGTTGTAGATATGTTGGAAGATTTTTTTGATATTGCATCAGATAATGTACATACTGGATTATCCCCATTGAGGAAGATCAATCACCAGATGGATTTGGTTCTAGGAGCCAATTTTCCAAACAAGGCAATGCACAAAATGACACCAACAAAAAGTGAAGAGCTAAACAAGCAAGTTCATGAGCTATTGCAGAAGGGGTTGATTCGAGAGAGTCTGAGTCCATGTGTTGTACTAGTAGTGGTAGCACCAAAGAAGAATGGAGAATGAAGGATGTGCATAGATTCTCATGCTATCAACAAGATCACCATCAAGTATAGATTTCCTTTGCCAAGGATGGATGATATTATGGACTAATTAAGTGGAGCTCAGTACTTCACAAAGATAGATCTAAAGAGTGGGTGCCATCAGATTTGTATCGGAGAATGTGATGAGTGGAATACTACTTTCAAGATAAGGGAAGGATGGTATGAGTGGTTAGTCATGCCTTTTGGGCTAACCAATGCACTGAGCACTTTCATGAGGCTCATGAATGAGGTATTGAAGGAGTTTCTAGGTAAGTTTGTCATTGTTTACCAAGATGATATATTGATCTTTAGTAAGACATTGGAGGAGCATTTGATTCATATTAGCAAGGTGTTTGAAAAGTTGAGGGAAGAAAATTTGTTGATAAACCTAAAGAAGTGCAGTTTTATAAAGAAGCAGTTGGTGTACTTGGGATTTTTAGTCTTAGGAGAAGGTCTGAAAAATGGACCTAGAGAAAGTGAAGGCTATCCTTGAATGGCCTACTCCAAGGAGCACGATAGAGGTAAGATCTTTTCTTGGATTGGCTACATTTTATAGAAAGTTCATAAGAAGTTTTAGTAGTATTTATGGACCCTTGAATAAAACAATGAGAGGAGATAAGAAAGATTTTAAGTGGACTATAGGAGTAGATAAGAGTTTCAATCTATTGAAATAGAAAGTTATAGAGCAGCCTATTTTAGCACTTCTTGATTTTAACAAGATGTTTCAAGTAGAGTGTGATGCTAGTGGTACTACAATAGAAGTAATTTTGAGCCAGGAAGGTAGACCAGTTGCTTATTTTAGTGAGAAGTTGAATGATTCAAAAAGAAAATATTTTTTTTATGATCAGGAATTTTATGCTATAGTTCAAGCATTGAAGAAGTGGAGACACTATCTTCTTCCCAAGGAGTTTGTTTTGTATATTGATCATCATGCTTTGCAATATTTGAATAGTCAAAGAAAATTAAACTAAAGGGATTTAAAGTGGGTTAAGTTTTTGCAGAGTTATACATTTTTTTTTAAACACAAAAGTGGGAAGTCTAACAAAGTTGTAGATGCTCTTAGTAGAAGACAACTTTTGCTAACAGAAATGCAGATAGAGATGGTTGGGTTCAAGAAACTTATTACATTGTATCCAGATGATCCTGATTTTGGTGAAGCATGGAAGACTTGTGCAGAACTTGTTACACTTGAGAGGACAAGGTGGTTGGATTTTATGATCCAAGATAATATGTTGTTGAAAAAAATCCCATTGTACATTCCAATAAGTTCAATGAGAGAGAACCTCATCAAGGAGAAGCATAGTGGAGAATTGGCTAGACATTTTGGCAAGGATAAATCTATAGCTTTGGTTGTTGAAAATTATTACTAGCTATAGTTACAAAAAGAAGTGATGAAGTTTGTACAAAATTGTTGAGTATGTCAAATGGTGAAAGGAGTGAAGCAGATTACAGGGTTGTATCATCCATTACCTATACCATAGAAGCCATGGAAGGATATCAGCATGGATTTTGTTCTTGGATTACTAAGGACACAGTGTGAGCATGATTCCATTTTTGTGGTGGTTGATAGGTTCTCAAAGATGGTACATTTTATCCTTTGCAAGAAGGCTAGTGATGTTATTTATGTAGAAAAGTTGTATTTTAGAGAAGTGTTGAGATTACATAGTCTGTCAAAGAGTATAGTTTCAAATTGAGATACCAAATTTTTTGGGTATTTATGGCATACATTATGGAAGAATTTGAAGATATATTTGAAGTTCAGTTCATCACATCATCCATAGACTGATGGATAGACAGAAGCTGTGAATCGCAGTTTGGGAAACTTGTTGGGATGCTTGGTTGGAGATAACCTGAAAGGATATAATATGATTTTACCATAGGTAAAATTTTTATATAATAATTATATCAATAGGAGTACTAGTAAATCACCATTCCATATTATATATGGGAGTAGTCCTAGAAATGTTTATGAATTGAGAAAGTTAGATAAGGGAGAGATAAGTAGTGCTAAAGCAGAAGATTTTGCTAAACATTTGAATAACATCCATGAGGAGGTGAGGGAGCACATCATAAAGATGAATACATAGTATAAGAATAAGGTAGATGTGAAAAGGAGACATAAGGAATTTCAGATTGGAGATGAAGTCATGGTTCATTTGAGAAAAGAGCATTTTCTAGTAGGTACATATAATAAGCTGAAGATGAAGAAGTTTGGATTGTGCAAGATAGTGAAGAGGCATGATTTTGGAAATGTGTATGAAGTGGAGTTGCTTGCTAAATTGAATATTTTACTAGTATTTAATATTTTAGTTTGATAGATTATTATGAAGGAGGTGATGGAAATGAAGTTGCAGAAGCAAAGTGGAGCATTCTAGTAGCTAGTTTGTCTACTAAGGAGATTGAGGAGATACTAGATAGTCATATTGGAAAAAGTACCAAAAATAGAACTTATAAGGAATATTTGGTCAAATGGTAAGGGAGACTAGTTGAGGATTCATCATGGCTAGCAAAGGAGGAGATCAACCATCTTGGTTTTCCTTTGAACGCCTAAGATGTGATGAGATCACTTTCCAAATTACCCTAGGTGTCTGATGTAGGAGCATCTTAGGTGTAAGGGAAATCTTGCATAACCCAAATATATTTTATTTTTAGCCTTTTCTATTTTAATAAGGACTAGTAGACAGAGTGGTTACTATTTATGGGAACTTACTATTTTTAGTAAATTTTTCATATGAGCTCAAAATGTTCTCATTTTCTATAAGGAGGTTCATTTTGGAGTTGTAAGGCTACCATAAAAATCTCATTTCCCAAGCATTAGTATGAAAGAAGTTATGGTAGATTTTAAGTGAAAAAAATTGTAGAAAAATCTTCAAGCTCACCATTAAAGGCCTTAGACTATTGGGATGAGGTCTGAAAACTCAACAGAAGGGTGCTAGCACAGTTCCAAACCTATAGATCAGCAACTAGCATTTCTAAAAAGTGGTTATAATAGTCAATTAGAGCAATGGTTTGTGAGTTATGGCCTTTAGAAGTTGGGCTACCGAAATTTCTAATATAATTTGTCAAAGATGTATTTGGCTGACTCTATGTGTATTGTTAGGGTCTTTTGGCCCTAAATATTAAGTTTATAAGCATCTAGGACCTTCCTAGGTGGCATAAAACTGTCTATTTAAGAAAGGCCTGAACATTGTCTAGGACAACTCTGGGTGATAGTTCATAGCACTGTCTTGTAGAGTACTGTAATGAAGGTGCCCATTTGGGTTAGCATATTGTAATTGAGAATTTTATAATTTTGCATTTGCGGTGATAATAAGAAGTCCATATTTTTTTTCTCACATTTGCTATTGTTTTTTTTTTTTGCTATGAGTTTATGGTATTAAAGGGAGTCCCCTACATCAATACATGTACATAATCAAATATCACAAGAAGGAAAGCACAAGCAATGAGGCTACTAAACTAAAAACACCCATGCTCATTTCCTCCCAACCATAATAAGACCATGAGACCTCAAATGCCCTAGCCATCCCCTGAGCATGAATCTCAATTTGCCAAAATAATAGCTAGAGTTATTTCATAAGATCATTCTTACCAATAACCAAAAAATAATCATTATAAGAACAAGTACATCCAACATGCTAATCTACCAATAGCATCACTAATCCAAGGAAGTGGAAAGAACCATCATCTAGAAATTTGATACAGCTTTTGGAAATTTGGTCAGCACTCCCCTCAAGATTTGTGACAAGGGCTTAACCACCTCCTGTGTACTATAAGTTGGGTGGTTGTATCAGGCATTGAAAGATTAGTCTTTTGATGCAATAAAAGCCCCACTCTAATAAGTGGTATTAGAGCTTGGTCACAGGTTTGAATCCTCAAACACTCGGGTAACACTAAGGGGGATATTTTTAGAAATTTGGTCAGTGCTCCCCTTAGGATTCATGATAAGGGCTTAACTACTTCCTGTGTACTATAAGTTGATTGTTCATACCAGGCATTAAAAGATTGGTCTTTTGGTGCAATGGCAATCCCACTCTAATAATAACATCATGATAAAAGAATGCATCAAGTAACATACTAATCATAATCTAAACATGATATCAAATGCATCCAAAGTAAAATATAAATCACTAGACCAAAGTACTAAGTGAATATCCAACACTAACCTCAAACTAGAAATAGACCATCTTTGTACATTGATCCCCAAGAGTGGTATAGGTAGCTATGCCTCACAACTACATGGTACCCATAGGCCCACTCTCACCATGTTTATGGAGATAATGATCCAACTAGAAACATACAACACAATCATCCATGGCTAACACTCATGCCTAATAGTATAGAGGACAGAAACCAAGATCATGATACAATGCAATGCAAAAAGTCTTAGTCAGATGCTCTATGGTTCTACTATGTAGGGGCTATAGCAGAGAGTAGATCACTTAGGAATCCCAAGCTAAACATTGTATGGAAACACTCCCTCAGGACTCCCCTAGGAAGCCATGACACTATGTCCTTAGATGAACCATGTAGACACTTTTCCCTCAAATGAAATGAATAGGAACATACCCACTGATGAACTATTTAGATATGTCACATTTTATTATCTTTGTTTTATTACCTATTAATTTATTTAGTTATCACTTATTTAGTAACTTCGTCACATCAACCTTGTTGAGAACACAACCTAGGGTTACAAGAGAAGCCCCTCTACTTGTCTACCCTACATACCCATGCTCATCACATAATGAGTGTCTATATTCGATGCAATTTCCCAACCCAACCCCAATGAACATAACTCTATCAATATCATCACATAATGAGTGCCTATAGTCAATGCAATTTCCCAACCCAACCCCAATGAACATAACTCTATCAATATCAACCAAGATTTTAGGTCTTGCAAGAACCTAACAAGTGCACACTCATGTGATTGTCTATGGTCACACCAACTACATAAAAATTAAAAACAAGGGTTGGATGAGAAATAATCCAAATACCAAGTATAAAAACATCACTCAACCAACCTATATTAAAGAGTACAGTTTTGAGGTGAATCTCAATGATGCAACAAAACCATACATCATGAACTCACTTAACTACCCTAAATCTGAGAGTATGGATTTTACATGAATCCTAGTGTTAATGAAATAACAACATAACATGTAAAGAAACATGAAATACAATCCATTTCCATCATCCAATGAGACAATGGTAAAATTCCAACAAAATATGGGTGATATGCAAATCGAGGCAAGACTAAAAAGCGCAAAACTCAAAGTTCTCAAATAACAATAAAATTGAAACCTCAATTCAAGAATAGGGTCACAAGACAAAGGGTCCAATAAAATTCACCAAACATGCTCAAACTCCCAATCAAGAAAATCTAGTAAAAGACACAAGTTCACAAAATCCACTATGGAAATGCAAGTTAGGATCGAGAGATAAAATACTCTGGAATGTCCTATAACCATTCTGATTCCACAATCCTAATTGTTAAGGAAAGGGCTACAAGATAAAATCTCTAAATAAGCCAAACAAAGAAATGGGCAAGAACCTTGATAGCATGAAAAATGATACAATGTTAAAACACCCAAAACTAAAACATCTTGGAATTCAACAAAATTGAGAACTCACTGATCAAATAGTCCCAAACTAATGAATATCAAATAAAATTAGACTTCCAAGAAACCATGTAAAATCTAGCAGCATAGCAATGCCTAAACTTGCATTTTTAATTTCTTATGAAATAGAAATGTTCACCCTCATCCAACCAGATGATATGAATGCATCAAAATGGAGGGGAATGCTATTTCTCCACTCACTAACATCTAGCAACATGAAATAGAAGTTGAAATAGAGTAAAACCAATAAAAATAAAAATCCCTACATTATAGCCAAGAGGGAAAAATGAGAAATACCACCATAAAATAATGGGGACACCGAATTGGATAAAACCATTGGCATATCAAAGCAATATTGATATTAATCCAATGAGACTGACCTTAGAAAAATCCACTAGGCCAAACTCCCACAACAAGAAAAATATTGATTCCTCACAAGAGGGTCTAGAGGAAGTTTCTCCAAAACCATAAAATAGAAAAGTGAGAAGTGAGAATAAACTCACTTTTAGCCAATATATGCACTTTTGCAAAGTGATATATAATTAGATTATTTCAATTAAATAATATAATTGGTTCCCTTAACCCAAATTAATTCAGGTGATTCCAATTGAATTGGAACCCAACTATGGCAATTCAGTTGGTAATAGAATAAAGATTAAATCAAATAATTAAACACTTCAACCCATTAAAAAATATTTGATTTAATCTTTTCCATGACCACTGTGGAATCCTAAAAGTGCAGACGCACTCATAGGTCTAATCACATAATGCATTATGTATCTAGATTTACCAATTATTAGAGGATTAAAATAACAACAAAGATACATCACCCTTATAAGGATGATATTGGCTCAACATGAAAGGTTTGATCAATAATTCCATGTGCTACTTCTAGGGATATAAGTCTTGTACAATAAATTAACACAATCATATTTAGATGTACAACAATAAAAGATGAAGTGACATATAGTGTCTCTCCCATTTGATTTCTGTAATTCAACCTAATGGATGCAACCTTGATGATGTTTCTTGGTGAGTGATCATGCTTGGGACCATGAGTGATCTACACTCTTGAGGTGATTTGATTTATGTTACTATTTTAGTTGCTTTGATTATGCTTATGGTTGATTTATTAGATTATGATGTGTTAGATTGTTTCACTGAGGTTTGTGCCAGTGGTTACTAGGATCAATGTCATATCATGATGTTGTTCCATGATTACCCTGTGATGTGTGTAGAGATTGCACTATGTACTATTATTTTGCTACATTGGACTAGGTTCCTATAGTAGAGTCACGTATTTGACTATGTTCATTTATGTGTTTTAAGTGCCTTTTCATGTTGTTTAAACAACAATTAATAAATGCTTAAATAAATAGAAGTGAATTGTCCATGTTAGATTATTGTGTTGTTTAGTTGATCATATCTACATGATGATTCTTTCTTTTGAGATAATAGTATGTTTTATGATGATATTTGGTTATCTAGTATTTGGATTTATCTTTGATTATGTTAGACATGGATTTAATGCTATGGCAATTTACTTCATTCTTTCTTTGATATGCTTTATGCAAATGTGAGTGATAAAAATAGATTATTTTAGTATAATTAAATAAATGGTTAAATTACATTTTTTAATGCATTTATTGCTTTTAGTATGTTATTATATGCAATTGCACTTGATCATGTGTTTTAGTGTGCAAGATTTATATCCTTGGTAGTGGCATATTGAGTTAGTGATTCACCTATTCATATTTACCAATGTCATCCCTGTATGGTCAACATATATTATTTAAATTTTTAATTAAACATTTTGGTGAATTGATAAATTTGGACACATTTGCATTATGTGATTAGACATGTGAGTGTGTCTATACATTTAGAGGTTCACATTGTCATGAAATTGTTAAGGATTCTGTGATTTTGGTTTTTAAGACTTTATTTTATTTAATTTTAATGTCTAGAAACTTTTTCATAGATGAATTCCAATTACTTGGAATAGTCTATTTTTTTTTGAGTTGATTTGGGGTCTAACTAGGTTACCTAGTTATTTGCCCTAATCGATTATTCACTTGAAAAGTGAATAAGTTTCCAAAAAGGAATTTAATTCTTGACTTCTCTCTTTTGAATTAGAAAGTTTGAGAGTAAAACCTAAAATCTTGATCTTCATGAAAAATTATTGTTTTATTCATAATGGGAGCTACGAGATTGGGATCATCATGAGATTGGTCTTGTTGGATCTAGCTAGGGGAGACTTTGGATTGTCACAATTTTTTACTACTTCTACAAGATTTTTATTTTATGGTTCAGATTCCTATTTTCCCTTTTAGTTGTGAGGTAGGGCTCTCCTATTTTTTTTTTTTTGCTACATTCCTACTTCTTATTTTGCTATTCATTTATTTGGAGCCTGAGAACTAATGGTCTCATTCATTTCTAATTGCTAGTTCTACTTAGTTAGTCAGGTATGAATGTTTTCCTATTTTTAGGGATGAGGGTTTGGGGTTTTGCACTATTATGTTGGCCATTTTTTCATATAGTGTCCAAACTTGAATTTTATTGAATTTTTTTGGCTTTTGTGCCTTATAAAAAATGTGTTTTATTTTCAAATTTTTTGAGTTTTGGGGTCCTTACCTCAATTTGTGTACCGCCTAGTTTTCTCGAGTTTTCTTGGCATAATTTTGGTTCTGGACTTGGATCATCTATAGGATATCAATTAGACCATTTTTGTATCTTCATGTTTGCATTGGGATGCATTCCACATCCATGCTCCTAGCATTGTGCTCATGATTTATTTTATACCTGGTGTTATTGGTTCTTTTGAACCTTTGTTGTTATTTCATAGACACTAGGATTCCTATAGAATCCATAATCCTAGATGACCAATTGAATGATTTCATGATGTTTGGTTTTGTTACATCATTGGGATTCTTGTAGAATTCATACTCCAAGATTGATGCCGATTGACTGAGTTCATGATGTTTGGTTTTGTTGCATGATTGGGATTCATGGTGAATCTATACACTCGGATTGAGGCCAATTGAGTAAGTTCGTGATGCATAGTTTTAATTATTCTTTGGGATTCATGTGGAATCCATACTCCTAAACTTTTATTTAGTTGATTGTTATTTTTCTTGCCTTCTCATCCAGTTCTTGTGTTATGATCTTCATGATGGTGGTGCACCACACATGAGCATGTGTGTGTGCCTTAGTCAAGTGCCTCATGCTAGTTTGTGGAAACTAATCAGGGAAGTATTGTACATAATTCTTAATTCTTAAAAAAATGGGCCCCATTTTATCGAGATTTTGGGCTGACATGAAAATAAATATTAATAAACTTAAAGCAATAAAAATACTTTTATAAAAGAGCTTAGGGTTAGGTACTTTCATAAGGTGTGATGCAAAAATTGCTTCTTGTAGTGGTATTGAGATATAAGGGATAACGGATTGTAATCAAGTTGTAATTACTAGATTGTAATAATATTAGACTCGTTGTTTGGTGGACATAGCCCAAGGTTTGGGTGAACCAAGTTAAATCTTGGTATCTTCTCTTCTCTTCTATACAATTTATTATTTCCTAATATTGTTTATATTTGCATCTAATTATTATTTATGTTTGAGGTTAATCCTAACAAGTGGTAATAGAGTGAAAAAAAAAATTTAGTTATCCTCTATAGGAAAGTCTCATAGTTGAGTGAGAATCTCATGGTTAAAAGGGAGTGATGGTAGCTAAGGGTACAGTAAAGGTTGACAAGTTTAATGGGTAGAACTTTCAGTTATGGAAAATGCAAATGGAGGACTATCTTTATCAAAAGGATTTATGGAAGTTGTTGGAAGGAAAAACTAAGAATCAAGGAACTATGGAAAATGAGGACTAGAATATTTTAGATAGAAAGGAACTCAGAAGCATTCAATTATGTTTGGCACCATCAACAATATTTAACATTACAAAAATGAAGATGGTAGAAGAGTTGATAGAAACCCTACCAAAATTGTATGAAAAGCCCTCAGCTTCAAATAAGGTATTTCTCATGAAGTATTTATTTAATATGAAGATGGAAAAAGGTGGATCTATTATGGATCATTTAAATGAGTTTAATATTGTTACTAGTCAGTTATCTTCTATTGGTATTAATTTTCATGAAGAAATTAGAGATATCTTGATTTTGTGTTCTTTGCCTAAAAGATGGAATGGCCTAGTAATGATTGTGATTAATTCTATTTTTGGATCTAACACCATAAAATATGATGATGTGATTGGTGTTATTTTGAGTGAGGAAATGTGTAGGAAAACCTCAGGTGGATCTACATCAAGAAGTGCTTTGAATGGACAAAGTAGAGGAAAAATGACTGAGAGAGGAAATAATTTTAGAAATCATGAGAAATCAAGAGGAAAGTCAAAGGGGAAGAGGTTTCAATCCAAAGGACTAAGAGATTGTTGGTAATATGGGGAACTAGGGCATAAGAAGAAAGATTGTTGGACTTGAAAGAACAATGAAGGTGATAAACTAGAAGGGAACAAGGAGGAAAATGTGGTAGTAACAAATCTAAACAAGATAATTTTCTTCTATCTTTAGAAAGTGTTGATGATTCATGGGTTTCAGATTTTGGTACTTCATTTTACACTACACCCCATAGAGGTTATTTTATTGATTATGTCCAAGGGGATTTTGGGCTTGTTTATTTGGGGGATAATGAATCCTGTCAGATTGTTGGAAAGGGTAAAGTTAAGATTAAGATTCAAAATGGGAATCATTGGCTACTACATGAGGTAAGACATGTTCCAAGGCTAGGTAGGAATTTAATTTTAGTAGGACAACTCGATGATGAAGGTTGTATATTTACTTTTAATAATAAAATTTTGAGGTTTCAAAAGGTTCCCTTGTAGTAGAAAAAGGTGTGGAATTAGGCATCTTATATCTTTGTACAGGTCATACTATTCTTTCTACTTTGATTATTTCAAACAAAAATAAATGTTCAAGAATAGTTGCTACAACTGACTGTTGTAGAATCTAGATTCTAATACTATTATGATGTGGAGCCTAATTTGGCATTTTTTTGTACATATTATTTCTATGAAGGTTTGGGGGAAACATCCCCAAGACGGATGATTATATAGTGCTATATGATACTCCAAAAGATGATGTTCTAGTAGTTCCTCATGATCTGCAACAACAAAAACTAGACACCCCATTGAATGTTAGATGGTCAAGGAGGCTAAGTAGACCTCCAAAAATATTTTCTTCTTCTTTGTATTTTATTTTACTTATTGATGCTAGTGAGCTTAAATTTTATGATGAATTCGTTCAAGTGGATACTAAGATTTGGTAGGAGTCTGCAATGAAAGACAAAATGGACTCTTTGTTGAAAAATAAGACTTGAGATTTATGCAAGTTTCCTGCAGGTAAAAGGGATTTATAGAATAAGTGCATTTACAAGTTGAAAGAAGATAATGGAGGTAATAAAATATTTAAAGATAGGTTAGTGGTAAAAGGATTGGAACAAAAACATGGCATTGATGTTGTTGTAATATTTTCTCTTGTTGTTAAAATGACTTCTATTCACATTATTTTAAGTATTATGGCTACTAAATATTTTCATTTGGAGTAGCTAAATGTTAAAATAGCCTTCCTTCATGGTTATTTGGATGAAGAGATCTATATGGCACAATGACAAGGATTTGAGGTCAAAGGTAAGGAAAACTTAGTGTGCAGATTGAAGAAAAGTTTATATGGCTTGAAGTAAGCACCTCAGGAATGGTATCTAAAATTTGGAAGTTTTATGCATGATCATGGATATATTAGGTGACATTCAGATCATTTTATTTATTTTAAGAGGTTGGATGATGATAGCTACATTATTTTATGTCTATGTGTTGATGATATTCTTGTAGCTGGGTCTAACATGGATCACATTAAGGGGTTAAAAGAATAGCTAGCACATTCATTTTCTATGAAGGATATGGGGGCAAGAATAATAGGAAATTAATATTATCTCTAGCTAGTTATATTGGGAAGATGTTGCAACATTTCTCTATGGAGAATGTTAAAACTTTCAACACACCTTTACCTAGTCATTTGAAGTTGACTAAGGAGATGTGTCTAAAGACACAAGAAGAGGAGGATAATTTGTCCAAGGTACCTTATGATTTAGCTATAGGAAGCTTGATGTATGCTATGGTATGTAATAGGCCAAATATTGCACATGTAGTGGGAGTTGTTGGCAGGTATATGAGTCATCCAGGAATTGAGCATTGGAATGTAGTTAAATGGATTCTTAGATATTTGAGAGGAACATCCAGTAAGTGTTTATATTTTGGGGGATCTATTATAGATTTATAGGTCTATCTTAACTTAGATTTGGTAGAGGATATTGATACCAAAAAAATTACTATAGGTAATGTATTTACTACTGGTAGGGCAGTTGTGAGCTTGGTTTCTCAATTGCAAAAGGTTAATACTTTATCCACTACAAAGGTAGAGTATGTTGCTACTACATAGGTAGCCAAGAAGATGATATGGCTTTAGTTCTTCCTAGAAGAATTGGGACACCCTCAAAATTATTTTTTTATAGATAGTTAGATTACTATTCATTTTGAAAAAGATTCAGCTCTACATTCAAATACAAAACACATACAGTTGTAGTACCAGTTCATTTAGTCAGTTCTAGATGATGGATAGTTAAAGTTGGACAAGATACATATAGATGACAATCTAGTGGATATGTTTACAAAGGTAGTGACAAGGGAGAAGTTTAACTCCTCTTCATCTTTAGTTAGTCTTCTTGATTGAACATAATAAAAGAACAACAAAGTCTAGGGTGGTTTGATATATCCTAGTGGGAGCTATAGGTTTAGCGGTGCTATGATTAGTCTCCAAGTGGTAGGTTATTTTTGTGGAGTTTGATTAGTCTCCAAGTGGGACATATTGTGATGTGGAGCCTAATCAAACTTAGAGCTTTATTCAACACATTTTCTCCCCATATTTTTTCTATGAGGGTTTGGAGGTAGCACCCCCAAGATAGGGTTAAGGGGCAGTGCCCCTGTGGAGTCCTAGGGCAATGCCCCAGGTGCACTCTCTGTCATAGTACAAGGTGGGGTCTAGGGGAAATGCCCTCATGGGGGTTTTTAGGGGCAGTACCCCTAAAGCCAAAAATGATTTTATATTGTAAAAGGCATAGGCTAGTATTTTTCTATTAAACATCTTATTCTAGCCCTAATTTTGTAAGCAAAAAAAGATTGCATAAAAAGGCTTAATGTTAGGGATTTCATAATGGAATGGTGATATTGTAGCTTCTTGTAGTGGTATTGAGCTATAAGGGATTGTAGATTGTAATCACTAGATAATAATACTATTGGACTTGTTGTTGGTGGACATAGCCCAAGGATTGACTGAACCGCATTAAATCTTGGTGTCTTCTGTTCTCTTTGTGTGGTCTGTTATTTTCTAATATTGTTTACATTTGCATGTAATTGTTATTTCTATTTGAGGTTAATCCTAAAAAATACAATGCTATGGCACCACTGACTTGGGCACATGAGTGAGAAAGGTATGAAAGTAATTTATTCAAAGAAAGTTTTACCAGGTCTAAAATGTGTTAACATGGATTTCCTTGAAAGTTGTGTGTATGGAAAACAAAAGAGAGTGAGCTTTGTGAAGACTGGGAAGGAAAAGAAAAGTGAGAGATCAGAGCTTGTGCATACAAATGTATGGGGACCAACTCAGGTATCTTCCCTTGGTGGCTCTCATTATTATGTTACATTTATTGATAATGTAACTAGAAAAGTATGGGTTTATTTCCTTAGACAAAAATCTAATGTATTTCAAACTTTTAAGAAATAGAATGCTTGGTTGAAAATGAGACTGGTAAAAAATTAAAATGTCCTAGATTTGATAATGGTGGTGAGTATTAAAATCATGAATTTGAAGATTATTGCTCCACTAATGGTATTCGTAGACAAAAAACTATTCCAAGGACTTATCAGGAAAATGGAATGGTTGAACACATGAAGAGGACTATAATGGAGTGTGCAAGGAGCATGAGGTTACATGCTATTTTTTTCTTAAACATGTGGGCAAAGGTTGTTAATACTAATGTATATTTGATTAATAGAGGTCCCTCTACTCCTTTGGGTTTTGGTATCATGGACTTGTAAGAGGTGAGTTATTCTTTTCTCAAAACCTTAGGTTGTGAAGCATTTTCTCATATAGATTCTAAAAATAGAACCAAGTTGGAAGCTAAGTCAAAGAAATGTGTATTTGTTTGACATGTGTCATCCCAAAATTTACAAAGAGAAACACAACTAATTTTTTTTTGAAAGGTAATATTTGGGTTGAACTTACTTATTTATGTAGCATTTTATTACATTCCTAACTACAAATTACCTCCAACTCATCATGGAATTATGACATGTTTGATGTTATACTAAAGCCATCATATGACATGTTATCATGAGTTATTATTTTGTATTCATAATTAATTGATACTCATTAAATTCTTGCAGGTAGACATACTATTAAAATAATTCTCATCTTTTAAAATACTTTCAAATAGTAGTTCCTATGTGTTAGATGTCATTCATAATGATTTTAAATTACTTAACTCTAGTTCTCGTCTTATAAATTACCTTTGTAATTACTAATTCTAATCATAATAAGTTCATTAATACTTCCTCCAACACTATGTCATTTACTTTTCACCAAAATTACATATCTCATAAGTATTCTAATGTGTTGGAGCAAGTATTGAGGCATCTTGGGAGAAGGAAAAAAGCAAGGTGGAAGCCAAGTGATTCCTTACTCTCTCCATGAAATTTTTTTTAGGCCCTCCTTTACATTCTTTACATGTACCCCTCCCTATAACTCTTAAATTGATGCACTATACCAAGCACAGTTACCAATGATTCCTATTGGCCACTTGGCCACCTAACTTTCCCCCTCCCTCATGACTATTGGCACTTCCCAAGCCTCCATGCATTTATTTTAGGAATGTCTACCTATGAAGGGACCATATACATATGAAAGGATTGTACAAAATGTTGATAGTAATCCAAGTCAATGTTCCACCAATAAGAAGGGAGAGTGCTCAGACTCATAGTCGGATAGAAGAGTGGCGTGGGAATTATGGAGAAGGGTCTAGTGGGGGGAACACCAACCAAATGGTATCACCTCCCATCTTTTCATATCAGTTATGTTATATATATATATATATATATATATATATATATATATATATATATATATATATATATATATATATATATATATATATATATATATATATATATATTCTTGCTAGGGAAATGTGTAGAGTTTAAAATCCCTATGTATATATATATATATTTTTATAAGTTGTTGTTTCTATAATATGTTTATTTCAAGTTTAGAACTTGGAATATTCTCTACCAATATTTTATTGGTATGTAATAAAAATATGGCTGTATTCTATTATTCTCCACTCTCATACAAAATATAGAGAGTGATTTTTCACTTACAGGCTAGTGCTCCTATGGTGGATTTAAGTCATATGTCTATTGATTATTTTCTCTATGCACCTATGATGTTATAAGTCTTCAATTTGATATTTAATGTAAATACCATAATGATGAACTTAGTTTAACAAGACCTTTGTTTGATGATTTAACTAACTTCCAAACTTATGCATATAATTGAATATCTTAATGAAGCCTAATGGAATCATTTATAATTTGAAACTAAATAAATCCTAATGAACTATTCACTTGTAACACCATAAGTATATGTCTTTTTTGACACTTGAGAAAGATTAACTATGAGTTAAACTAAATCATTTCTACACTTTTCAAAAAAACTATGATTATATTTGCATCCTAGTCATACATCACAAAAATCATGGACATGATCAAGCATGTTTTGTATACATGTTTCTCATAAAATTTCATAAACTAAATGTTGCTACTTAGTAAATGAACCTTGAGTACAATTGAATGTCTACATTCTCATATTGTCCTTTACTTGAGTATTCAAAAGCAATGACCATCCTTTTGAGATGAATCCCTTTTATATTCTATTTATGACTACTATGATAAATAAATCTTTCTTCTCAAATGCAACTGAATGCATGACATTGAATCTTGCAAAAAAAAAAAATATGATAGTGTCAAAATTTCTTCATTCCCTTCATGGATCTCTTCTCCACAACAATATACATAAAATTAAGATCTCATTTTTTTCAATACAGTACACAAATGAAAAATAGGAGGGTACAGCTCTCACAATGCAATACACAATAACATGGAGAAGGATTTCATCACTTCAAATACATTACAAAGTTACACATCCCTTACTTGCTACTATGCTATCATTCATTGAAACAACATTTATAATATGGAGAGATTCTTCAATACATGTACAATGCACAATGATAAGTTTTCTCCTTGAAGCAACATCTAAAAGATGATCTTTCCAAGATTTTCCATTGTTCCCTTGAACACTAATGTATAAATGCATCACAACAAAACAATAAGGACCATGGGTACTCTTCTCCCAACCATACACCTCCAAAGAGACCACCCTCGAGCTAGGGAAATAAGGCTTGAACTAGGTTTCATTCCAATCTTATAAATGCATACACATCACATTACAACATTGAACAATTTCATCACAAGGATATTTCACAATGGTTCACCTATGGAACCATGAACATAGGGTGAAGGTGTGCTTTTCAAAGAGGAGACTTGGTATATCAAAAAATATCTACAATAAACAATTGTCATACCCTTTTAGGGCTTTCACAAAACATCACATTCTATGCCCTTTCGGGGCTTTCAAAATCATCCTCCAATACACTACCATCAACTATAGCTTCCTTGGAGCTCATACTTCATAAACTTCCTTTCCACATCATGCTTCCCCTATCACCCCCAAAGCAAAATATGAATGATTATGGCATATAATGGAGCCCATACTCCAAGATTCTTAACTAAATTTCAAGCCCAACTAACCCCTTCACCCAAGACTTCTCTAATTATATATGCATTAAACTATTACACACCCATACAATTCATGTTTAAAAAATAAAAAACATTAAAAGAAGGTTTGAATATTTTCCATTGATTCAACCTTGGCTATGTCATGTTTAGATGGCCTTGAGCCTTAATTCCCCATTAAACCCCATGGTTAAAATCCTGCACACTACACTCAAGCATCAGTAGTCAAAGAAAATTATATAAGCAATATATAAATAAGTGCAATAAATCACTTTCACATTTAATGTTAGGTTTTCATATTTCATCATTTCCAATTAACTTTCCATTTTCTAATCATTTTCGTATAAAACATTCAAAACATTAAAATATCAAATCTACATATCCACTTTCATTGACACACTTAAATCCACATTTCTAAATATAATGCACCATGATCATTCTTATCTACTCCAAATGTAAAACCAACTTACATACACCATTATAGGATTCAAATGAAAAATAGATAATTAAATTACTTCACATTAACAATAATGATATATGAATTATAACCCCAAATATACAAGTATTCTAAAACATAAGTAATTAACATCACATGGAAACCATGTCTAATAACCAAAGTATCACAATTAATGTATCAAGTTAGTATCGTCATGGCCTATAGAACATAAGGTAGTTGGATAAGAATGTCTTAAATAACATCACATGGAATCATCACATAGTCTAGAGGATCCAAAATATCAATGTCTATAAAATTTCCTAAACAACAACACATGAGATCATCATATCATCCAAATAAGAAGAATATCACTACCCTCCAATAAACAAATACAAAATAAATAATTTATAGTATAATCTTACATAATGTATTAATTTTGAATTCCTTGCCATTTTAGAATCCTTCCATCTAATGCACATTCTTCTTGTCATAATCCCTTTTCAAATTAATTATTTATGATAATATTACTAAATCATGCCATTATTATCCTGAGATGAGGCATAACCCTAAATTTACTTAAGTCAACTAATCAAAATTCATACTAGTTACGTCATCATTGATTTGGTAATTTTTCATAGCATCTGGGGTAGATGAGAACAACTTCAACCAACATGTCTAGCTTGCTTGTTTATTTTAGTTAAACTCTAGTTCAATTTATATCACAATTAAATCATCTACTCTCTCAAGCATCTATGAAAGTAACCTGAACTTACATTTTCTTTTAGTTATCATTCCCATATAGATAATCCATACTCACCATAGTATATCACTATAACATTTTTCCACATGTAGCCCTACGAATTTTATGCACATTGATTTATCTTAACACCTAACATTATGTTATTGTATTATGGTGTTCTAATTCCTCAATGAAAATTCCCATGAAGGTATATGAAAGACCATTGTTACCAAAATTATCCTTTGGATTTGAACAACTATGGTTTTATTTAATGCATAAGAGGAGGGGTCTTACAATATGGCATTGAATAAATTTGGTTATAAGCTTTGGGATTTTAAAAATCATAAAATTGTAAGAAGCAGGGATGTCACATTCAATGAGAAAGCATTGTACAAATGTCCATTACAACAACATCAGAAGAAAGAAGATGATTATGTAGTGTTGGATGATACTCCAAAAGATGATGTTTTGACAATTCCTCATGATGCACAACAATCGCAACAACAAATACCACACACACCAATGAATGTTAGACTATCAACAAGGCTAAGTAGACCTCCATAAAAATATTATCCCTCTTTCTAATCTATTTTACTCACAAATGCTAGTGAACCTAAATGTTATGATGAAGTTGTGCAAGTGGATAAAAAGATTCTGTGGGAGTCTACAGTGAAAGACAAAATGGACTCTTTGCTGAAAAACAAGACTTGGGATTTATGCAAGTTGCCTGCATGTAAATGGACTTTATATAATAAATGGTTTTATAGGTTGAAAGAAGAGGATGGAGGTAAGAAAAGATTTAAAGATAGGTTAGTTGTAAAAGGATTTGTATAGAAAAAGGGTATTGATTTTGATGAGATATTATTTTCTATTGTTAAAATGACTTCTATTCATACTATTTTAATTATTGTGGCTACTATAGATTTACATTTGGAGCATCTTGATGTTAAAACATCCTTCCTTAATGGTGTTTTGGATAAAGAGATATATGGCACAACCATAGGGATTTGAGGTCAAAGGTAAGGAAAACTTAGTGTGCAGATTGAAGAAAAGTTTATATGGCTTGAAGTAAGCACCTTAGAAATGGTATCTAAAATTTGACAGTTTTAAGCATGAGCACGGACATATTGGGTGTCATTTAGATCATTGTGTTTATTTTAAGAGGTTGGATGATGATAGCTACACAATTTTATATTTATATGTTAATGATATATTTGTAGCTAGGTCTAACATGGATCATATTAAGGGCTTGAAACACCAGTTAGCACATTCATTTTCTATGAAGGATTTGAGGGTAGGAAAAAAATCCTTGGTATGAAGATTTTCAAAGTTAGAAAGAACAAGAAATTGACATTATCTCAAGATAATTATATTTTGAAGGTGTTACAACATTTCTCTATGGAGAATGTTAAAGTTATTAGCACACCTTTACCTAGTCATTTAAAGTTGACTAAGGATGTGTCGAAAGACACAAGAAGAGGAGGACAAGATGTCCAAGGTACCCTATGCTTTAGCTGTAGGAAGCTTGATGTATGTTATGGTATGTACTAGGCTAGATATTGCACATGCAGTGGGAGTTGTTAGTAGGTAAATGAGTCATCCAGGAATCAAGCATTGGAATGTAGTTAAATAGATTCTCATATATTTGAAAGGAACATCTAGTAAGTGTCTACATTTTGGGGGCTCTACTACTAATTTATAGGGATATGTTGACTTAAATTTAGCAAGGGGTATTGATACCAAGTAGAGTATTACAAGTTGTGTATTTACTATTGGTGGGGAAATAGTAAGCTGGGTTTCTAGATTATAGAAGGTGAATGTTTTATCCACTACAAAGGTAGAGTATGTTATTGCTACAGAGGCAGTCAAGGAGATTATATGGCTTTAGTTTTTCTTGGAAGAATTGGGACATCCTCAAAAGGATACTTTTTTGTTTACGGATAGCCAAGGTGTCATTCATCTTGTGAAGAATTATGCTCTACATTCAAAGACAAAACACATAGAGTTGTAATACCATTCATTCGGTCAGTTTTGATTGATGGATAGTTAAACTTGGACAGAATTCATATAGATGACAATTCAGCAGATATGTTTACAAAGGTAGTGACAAGGGAGAATCTGAACTCCTCTTCAGCTTTAGTTGGTATTCCAAACTAAATAGAATAAAAGAACTATAGATTCTGGGGTGGTTTGATCTAGTGGGAGCCACATGGAGTAGTGGCATAGCTACAAGATCAATCTCCAAGTGGGAGATTGTTGTCTAGTATGGAACTTGATCAATCCCCAAGTGGGAGATTATTAGTTTATGGTGACTGATCAAGGAAGTACTATACATACTTCATAATTCTTTGTGCCCTATTTTCTCAAGATTTTAGACCAACATGTAAATCATTAATTATAACCCTAAAGTAGTAAAAATACTTGTATAAAAGAGCTTACGGTTATGGATTTTCATAAGGCATGATGAAAAAATTGCTTCTTGTGGCAGTTTTGAGTTGTAAGGGATTACAGATTGTAATTAGGTTGTAATCACTAGATTTTCATGATATTAGAATTGTTTGGTGAATGTAGCCTAAGGTTTGGGTGAACCACATTAAATCTTGGTGTCTTGCATTCTCTTCTGTGTGATTTATTATTTCTTGATATTGTTTATATTTTCTTGTAATTATTATTTATGTCTAAGGTTAATCCTAACATCCCAATTTCCCATTTGTATTTTGGTTGAGTTACAATCATTTGGGGTTGGGTTGGGAATATGCATGCCTACAAGCACTCATCATGTGATAAGCATGGGTATGTAGGGTAGGTAGTGGAGGGGCTTCTCTCATAACCTCAATGACTATTTCCTAGGTTGGCATGAAGAAGTTTCTAAATAAGTTATAATTAAAGAAATAAACTAGGTAATAAAATTAAGATAATAAAATGTGGTCTTACAATTTTATTCCAAGGACACTCAGTGATAGCCTTCAAGGGAGTACCTTGAGTGTGTTTCTGCACTAGTGTGATGGCCTCCAAGGGAGTATCATGATAGTGTTTCTGCACTAGATTTAGCTTGGGAGTACCAGGTGCATTACTCTCCAATATAGCCCCTACATAATGACCCATAGAGTTTTTGACTAGGACATGATCCACTTGCATTGTCACATGATCTTGGTTGTAGTCCTCTTTACTATCTAGCATGAGTGTTAGCCATGGAAGTTTGTTTTATATGTTTTTTGGTTGGATCATTATCTCCATCAGCATAGCAAGAGTGAACCGATGGGTTTCACATGGTTGGGAGGCATAGCTCCCTTACCACTATTTGGGACCAGTGTACATATATGGTTTATTGTTCTAGTGTGACTGGTGCTTGATATTCCCTTGGTATTTTGGTTTATCCAGAGTATTTTTCCTTGTGTTTTATTCTTTTATTAGAATGCTTGGATATTACATTTAGATGATGTTAGTTTATTTGACACATTCCTATATTATGATGTTTAGCATATGAATAGATGATGTAATTTGTTTGGTTGGAGTATCTTATGCTTATTGGTTTGGCATATTATATTTCATATTCTTCTGATATTTAGCATATGATTAGATGATGTGACTTGATTAGTCAGATTATCTAATACTTATTGGATTAACATGTTAGATTTCATGTTCTTATGATGTGATTACATTTTAATAGTGACATCCTCATCAAACACCTCTGACTATCCAATTGGTAGTTTTGGATGTTACACACACGGGAATGGCTAGGGCCTTCAAAGTCTCATAATGCTATTATGGTTGGGAGGAACCATGCATGATTTTTTTTTTTTTTTGTAAATTGTGATATTTCTTTTAGTGCATTTATTTAGTGCTTTGTTTTAGATGGTTAGATGCAGTTTTTGTCTTGCAGCTTTTGTGTTCAAGTGTCTAAGTCTCAATTGTGGATCTGGTACTCCCCAATGTAGAGGAAATTATCTTTTCTACCTTTTTATCTTATGTTTTTCTTTCTATTTTAAACCCTCACATTGAGATTGTACTCTCTGACATGAGAGTTTGAAGTTTTGTGTGGGGACTTGTAGTTCTTCATAGGACTCTTTGTACTTCCTTGCACAAAACTCCGCATTAGTGTTGAGGGAATTTGCTAGCTAAGAAAAGTGTTCCCTTACATGAGAGGAAGATCCTCATGTGGCATGGTGTAATTTCTCACATGGCCTGGAGCACTTCCTTATGTGAGACTGTCTATGGTGTTTTCTCACATGAAAAATAGGGGGCATCTTTGTTGTTTCCCAAAGAATGCAATTTGGTGATTTGAGTACCCTTTTGGATTGCTTGTATTTCTAGGCTTCGACAGATTAGAGATTATGTGTTTTTTTATTGTCTTTGGTTTTCATCTTTCAATCGAGTGTGTTAGTTGGTTGTGTTGTTTGGAGATCCATTGGTTGATGGGTTTTTTGGTTGAGTCTTCTATTGTGATCTTCATGATCCTTGTATCTTTATTGTCATGTGCATCTATACTTGTTTTAAAAATATATATTGGCGTTTATTTATCCTTGTTCCAAGGATCTCTAGGCAGGGCAATACATGACAATTACATGAAATCATGTAATTAAAGCATCAAATTAATTTCATTTATATAATTATTTAAATATCCAATTTTGCATAAACTACTGAATTGCACAAGGTACTTATCTATAGCACTATAACCAATGAATCCAACATGGAAAATCTATTTCTAATTATTTAAGAATATAATAGTGAAATCAATAATAGTTGTTAAACAACATAAAAAGGAACTTAAAACACTTAAATGAACATGGTAAAATGCATGACTAACCACTACTACAGGAACCTAGTCAAGTGTAGTAGGATAATAATACAGAGTGCAATCTTTGCACACATCTCAGGGTAATCATGGAACAACATTATGATGCCACATCAATCTAGGTAACCACTGGCATAAACATTAGTGAACCCATCCAGTACGTCATAATCTCATAAATCATCCATAAGAATAATCAATCCAATTGCAACAATAACATACATCTAATCACCCCAAGGGTGTTGACCACTCATATGTCCTAGCACAATCATTAACAAAGGAAGAGCATCAAGATTGCACCCATTAGGATGAATTACATCATAAATGAATCGAATGGGATAGGCACTACATCATCCCTTCTAAAGATTAGGCTTACTCCTAGAAGCATACAATCCAAGAATAGAGACCAAATACACCAAGTACAAAATCATAACACTAACTTCTCTACAAGTAAAACCCGAATCACTCCAACATTCACAAACCATATTTTCAACCACAAAATAGGTTACCCATTAGAGAAAAAGTGTCACATTGACACAAGGTCCTTCATTAAGGAAATTCCTATATGCTAGGAAAACCTATCTAGTGATAAAGTGAACACTACAAGGTAAGGAAAAATCCACTCTAACTCATTAATAGGTGCCCAACTACAACATGAACCTACTAAGTGACCACAAATCAAGTTCAAAACAATATGCACTTCCAAAAAAAGTTGGAATCATGGGGAATAGTCATCCCAAAATTCCCAATAACATTATCATGTTATATAAAGGATGATGGTTCACTTACCAAAATTGTACACTCTAGAAGGATATTCTCCATAATTAACCACCTAGTGTAGGATCACTTAGTCTCTATGGTACAAAAAGCTTGACTATTACTAGGAACTAGGATTACTTAAACCAAGTAGACAAGGGATCACTTGTCAACAAGATTGGAAGGAACTCCATTAATGGAAAAAATCATATGTTTAACTTCTCACTAGTGCAAATGATGGTAAGATGTATCCAAATTTACCATTTCTCTCTAGCCACATGCTAGGAATGCTACACCTAACCTACTGCTATACTCAATCTCTTCCCTCAAGTCAACTATAAATGAGAAACTTGACTGAGATAACCTCTTGAAGATACAAGATTAGGGTGGTGGAACTATAAATTATTAGGACTAAGAGGGAGTGTTTCTCAACCTCTGCACTAAATCAGCCCAACACGCATTAGGAAAAAATTACAATTCCACCAACCATCAAAATATTCATCCAACACTAATTGAGCCAGTGGCATAACTATGCTAGCCTACTTTCTCTAGAGAGGCAAGGATATGGATATGCACAAAGTTAAATTCCCAAAGGGAGGATCTAGACTCATTAAAATCATTGAGTCACTCCCAAATGACAAAGGCAACATCTACCCCAAGAAAGGAAAGCTCGCAGTCTACACTTCACCTCACAGAAGTCAATTGGTGCTATAAGGAACACACAAACCCAAGCACAAATACCACCTAGGTACCAAGTAGATTGTGGAGAAATAATAGATCATCCTTTAAAAAATAATGTGAATATTTAAACTCCTCCAATGACCATAAATATGATCTATCATGATTGAAGTGGCCTCTACTTGATAAAGGGTATTCATAACATTAATCTACACCTTTTGGATGTGCAAAAAAGTGCTTGTTGTTCCCCAATATATATTTTGCATTAGCACACTCTTGCATAGTTTTTTCACATAAGTAGGCAAGATAATTCAATCTCCCAAGCAATAAAATGCATGAGAACTCATTTACTCACAGGAAATTTCAAAACAACACAAATTTTCTTTCACTCTAGAGGCTAGAACTTTCACATCTGAACTCTAATTGACTCCATTAAAAATGCATCAAAAAGATCTTGACAAGGAATAAAACATGATAGAGATAAGAGAGTACTAAAACCTAATATTTTGAGTCACCATTCAAGATAACACATCTCAAGAAAAATAAGATAGTATTGGTTACCTAGACGAGCAATAGATAAAACGTCCAAAACAACAAGAAGGAAGGCATGTCCAAAATGACATAAGACATGAAATGAAAGATAATTCACACATTAGAAAACACCATTACTTCTCTTTTATAATTTCATTTTTTAACCATATCACATGCATTTATGAACAATGAAATTGAAAGGTTTTTGAAGCAAGGGTTTAAGGGTCACTTATCATAAAATAAGTACATATATTTTCCAATTTCTTTCAAGAATAAAATCACATTTCATCATCATTTAAAAAATTGAAATTATATTGGAAATTTTACATCTATCCACAAACACACTAGTATGTTCTCTATGATATTATCCCTTACACGCACTACCAGAGGTCCAAGATGAATGTGATAGAGTCACAACATAAGACTGGCCAACAATAGAAAACATGTAGAATAGTCACTGTGAAATAAAATCAAAAATCCCAAATGGGGGAATTGTCAACTCCAATAGTAAATTACCAAAGATCTCATTTCAGCAATAAATCAAGTGTGACAATAGTCACAAAGAGAGCGATAGAGAAATTTGATGACTAGTCCAAGAAAGGAAAATGTCAAAAACTAATGCTAGCCCAACAACATGAGGAAAGTACCTCTAGCCAAATGAAATAATGCATCAATAAAATCACATTACGTGTGATGACTGAGAACAATCACACAAGAGGGATAAATCACCACATAGTGCTAAGGAATACATCTTCATAGCTTCATTGTAGAACACACTTACACACACCAAGTAGTATAGCATCAATAAACTCATGCATATGTATCACTAAAATTTTCTTAATTCTTTTACATGCAATGCAACATAATGATATACAACGTTACTAGAATTTTTCATAAGCTTAAGGAATAAGAAATTTGAGGACATAAGTCATTAACCCAAATGATCAAAAGAAACAACTACTTCTCTTTAAAACATTATAATAGACACTCATTTATTCCAACAAAGGGGAACTACTTCATTACTATAATGAATCAATAATGAATTACAATCATGTTCATTTCTTTACTTAAAATAGGAGAATACAAGGAAAAAAATGCACCTTACTCCACAAGGAGAAAAAAAAGAGGCACTCAAGGCCAACACATGAAAACTAATCAGTGGCTCCATCTAAGAGAGTCACACCAGCAACCGGCTATCCTAAGGCACATCAATTTAATTTGCATAACAAGGAAAGACTCACTTCCTTCTTCTCAACTACTCAATTAATATCTATTGGATAAGAAAGTTCATCCCAAGTAGGTACCCAACCAACAAGAAATCATGAGCTCTCAAAGAGACACTCACACTCACACAATTGTAGCATCAACCATGTGGGAAACATTTACACAAAGATGCCAATGTTTGAACATGGGCTATGATACTAGAAGTAATGCCCCATCTGGAGATCCTTGGAACAAGAAAAAATAAAAGCCAATACATTTTTTTTAAAGGTATTAGGCATGGATACATACAACATCAACATGTAACAAATCACAAAGATCACAATGGAAGACTCAACCAAATAGTCCAATCAACCAATGATATCCAAGTCTCACTACTTACCAATGCATTCATTAACCAAATATAAAATTCAAACATACAAGATATACTTTATATCCAAACTATCAAGACCTAAGAAGGTGGACATTCTAATAGGGTATCCAAGAAACCCAAACTCATTTCCAAAAGGTGCACAAAAATGCTCCATGTCTTCCATGTGAGGAAGTACAAAAACCTAGACTTGTGTGAGTGAACACATGCTAGCATGAGTAAGTATCATGCCCCATGTGAGGAAACTCTCCTCCATGCAAGTGAATACTTAGTCGCATGAGGGAACACCTAGCTATGTAAGAGAATACCTAGTCACACAAGCCAATATTATCTCACACGAGAAAATGCAAGATCACACAAGATAATGTACTCTCTCATGGGCATCTACCATAGCACATATGAGAGAATGCTTTCCACAAAAGAGGAAATGCATTATGATATCAAAAAGGTTGACAGCAAGATAAAATTCATAACAAGTGTATAATAATAAATCTTCCACACTAGGGAATACTGAAAATAAAAATGTCAAGGTGCAAACACTCAAAAGAAAAAAGGAGACAAAATATCTCTAGCATATGATCCACAACATCTAATCCATAGCATCTAATGTAATCATGTGGAAAGAAACATTGTAATGAACATACCTATGCATAATCAAATATCACAAGAAGGAAAGCACAAGAAATGAAGCTACCAAACTAAAAATAACCATGGTCATTTCCTCCCAACCATAATAGCGTCATGAGACCTCAAAGGCCCTAGCCATCCCCCAAACATGAATCTCAAATTTCCAATAGAATAGTTGGATTTATTTCATGAGATCATTCTTACCAATAACCAACAAATAATCATCATAAGAACAAGTACATCCAACATGCTATCCTACCAATAGCACCACTAATCCAAAGTAGTGGTAAGAAACATCATCTAGAAATATCATAAAACTTCATGATAAAGGAATGCATCAAATAACATATTAATCATCATCTAAACATAATATCAAAGGCATCCAAAGTAAAACATTAATCACTAGAGAACATACTTCAGATACACGAAAGTACAAAGTGAATATCTAGCCCCAGAATCAAACTATAAATAGACCATCCTAATACACTAGTCCCCAACTTTGGTATAAGTAGCAATGCCTCCTAACCATGTGGTACCCATAGGCCCACTCCTATAGTGTTGATGGAGATAATGATCTGAACACAAAAAAAAAAACAAATTCATTCATGGATAACACTCATGCCAAATAGTATAGAGGACTGAAACCAGTATCATAAGACAATGCAATACAATAGGTCCTAGTCAGATGCTCCATGGGTCTATTATGTAGGGGATATAGTGGAGAGTAGATTTCTTGGGACTCCCAAGCTAAATATTGTATGAAAAATCTCCCTCTAGAGGCCATCACACTGTCCTCAGATGAACTATGTAGACACTTGTCCCTTAGATGAACCAAATAGGCACATACCTATGAATAAACTATACAGATATGTCATATTTTATTATCTTAGTTTTATTACCCATAAATTCATTTAGTTATCAGTTATTTAGAAACTTCTCCACATCAACCTTATTGGGAACACGACCCAAGGCTATAAGAGAAGACCCTCTAATTGTCTACCCTACATACACATGCTCATCACATGATGTGTTCCCTATAGTGCCTACCCTCGTTCACATCTTTTCTAGACTTATTGTTATCAGACTATGTAGACTAGTTTTATGTTGATGGTTTAGTGGTGTTGTTTTGACACTATCAGATATTATGATAGGAATTCAGTTGATATATTATGAGATCATTTAGACTTTACATTTCATGTATGTATGATGATCATTACATTGTTTTCAGTTATTAATGATGATTAGTTAGATGGTTTATTATCTCATGTGTTTTATTATGGTTACTTACCCCATACTTGCATGTGTATGGTGTGCATGTTTTCTTATTGTATGGCATTTCTAATGTGGTTAAGGAAGGGAGTCGTAGTCACCTATTTAGTCGGGATCTACACGATGCACCACTTCCTGCCATTGTCTTTTTAGCTTAGCATTATATATTGCATGTACATGCATGGTTTTTTGTAGGTTGCAGGTACCGGGTATCGACTTCCCTGAATTGCTAGAATGAGCATACCCTATTATACTATCTCAATGATAAGAGAAGGGAGATAAATTCTCAAGTCCAAATCCCAAACCTAAAAAAAAACCATTTGTCCTAGTGAGTTAGGACAAGTATCAGAGTTGAATACCCACCGAATGTGTTGGATGACATATTTCATGATTTTTAACCCTTTAGATTGATTTTGTATGATTTGTTCTATGATGGGTTTTCATATTTTACCTTGGAGGTCTATGGTGAATTTTCCATTAATTAAGTCTTAAATAGATTTAATTAATAAATTATTTATTAGAGAAAATTAATAAAATATCATGATCTTTGATATTTTGATTGTGATTAATTAAATGTGAATTTTTGAGGAAAGGAATTAAATAAAAGAAAACTAGAAATTAAAATTAATAATAATTATAAAATAATAATAAAGTAATAAATAAAATAATAATAATAAAAGTTATAAAAATTAAAATGAAAATTATAAAATTTAAATAGAAATTATTTGATTTATAAGCTTGCATGGGAATTAACATGTGTCAACAACACGGGGGTTAGTGCATCAATTAAGCACAAGGTGTCTACAATTCTATGACTCATCAAAAAGGTTGGAAAAGACCCATGCTTAGTTGGTGATAGCTTCCAACTATTTCAAGAAGCATTTCAAAGGTTTCTTGAGAGCTCTTTATATTCAGGCATTCCTAGAAGCTTAGGGAGAGCGTTTGGAGTGCAATTGGAGCATTGGAGGACTCGAGAACTCTGAAGAAGGGAGGAGCTTGCTCTGCGGGTTTTTTGAGGAAGAGTGACTTAGCATCAGAATCCGAGTAGATTCTTGTGATTTTACTTATTCTATTTCTGCATCATGCATTCCTTGTCTTCTTCATGTCTTCCATATGTCTTCTAAGGAATTTCATATTTTTTTTTTATGCATATGGGTAGTTTAGTTTATTTGAAAATTTTATATGCATAAATCTGAAAAGAACACAGGGCTAGGGTTTAAATTCGCAGCCAAAACCATTAAATGATTTAATGGATAAATTTTGAGGCCAAATGGTTTATAGGAAAATTCTGAAAATTGGAATCTTTAAATAGATTGTGTAAAATATACATGTTTATATTTTTGTATCTGCATATATATATATATATACACACATTATATTTATATATATATGTTGTGATACTTAATTAAATTTTGCGAATACATATACATATATATATATATATATATATATATATATATATATATATATATATATGTAAGTTCTTTTAAAAAGAATATGTAAATGTTTCTTTAAAAATTATATATGAAAAATTGTTATTTGAAACGTTTTTCAAAAAATATATAATATATTTTTATAAGTCTAAAATTGTTCATAGTAAACGATTTGTGAAAAATATATTTGTATGCGATACGTATGCGAAATTTTTGTTTTCAAAACCTTTGTTTTAAGAAGGGCGGGGGTTTTTATTCCACCTGACCCATTCTTTAGAGCCGCTAGCAGTGGGCCTGCTGTCGTAGGTACTACGACTGTCGTCGTAGGCCCTGCGACAGAGGCTGTCTGCACGGCGTTGCCGTATATAAATGGTGGTGCGAGTATAAACTCGCCTTTGTTTATAAATACATTCAGCTTTCTTATAAGTTGCTTAAACAAAATTTGATTTTGTATTAAAATTAAATATTAATTGTTATATACATTAGTAAATATTGTTATATGTTATTTATTATATATATATGTAAATATATGTGGATATATATATAATATTAATATATATATGTATATATATGTAATAATAATGAAATTTTAATATTCAAAGTTATTTAGAGTTTTTAAATAAATAATATGGGTTTTAATTAATCAAAATTACTTAATTAGAATTTAGTCTAATTAAGGTAAATCTAAAAGTTATAACATTTAAATTATCAAATATTTTAGCCCTTTTCAATATTATAAATTGAGTTATGATAACTCAATACCAGAATAATGTATAACGTATATTCTTAAAAACGTTTAGATAATTGAGTTCTAAGAGTTAGAGGGAAAAACTTTTATCTATCAACAATTATGTGGGCTAGGAAAAACATACAAAATGTTTCTCTATTCATTAACCAACTTGGAAGGTAAACTGAGACTTTTGCATTTAAGTTGTAAACTTAGCAAAACATGTGTATTCTTTATACTATTGTTTTGGGTTTTGGGTTGACTAGTGTTGACCAGTTATAGGACGTCTACCAGAGGCTTGGGAGTTATGTGATTGTGATGTCATGATGATGTTTTAATCTCAATCTTTATGAACCCAACCATGGTTATGTGATGGAATCCTCTATGTATTGGTTGTAATACTGATTGTTATAGTTGAGGTTCTTATTTATGAGACACTTGACTTAACCATTATTTTTGGTCTTCAATTAGTTATCCTTGGTTATTTTCTAGTCACCATGATGGGACTGAAATGTGGATTTATTCTTGATGATGTCATGTTGTGACATGTTTGACTCAACCATTTTTGGAGTCTTCGATCAGTGTGTTTGAGATATATTGTTGGTAATTGAGAACCGTTGGATAGTTTTGATTATCAGTGATGCTTTAGTTGCCAATAGAGAGCTATGGTGGTCATGATTTTCTATGGATGCTTGCTCATGGAGATTTGATGCTTTTATGCATATTTGATGATTTTATGGATTATCTTTTGTAATTTTGAGATTTATGAGTCCATGAGCATTAGGGTAGGATATCTGCATGTAGTGTCGGGAAGTGGCTTGCAATGGGGGCTAGGGCCCTAAGAGGCTGCCAGCGTAACTCATTGTAAGTTGGATTAATAAGTGATAACATTCACACCTAATACTAACTGAATGAACCTAAAAAGATAAGTGTTTTTTCTTGCCCATGCCTTGAGTTCTTGTATAGGCTAGGATGGGAGTAGTGAGAACGCATGGTTGCAGCCTTGCATTCCATAGCATGCCTTGTCAGAATGAGAGGATACTAGTGGCTGCATGAGATCAGTATGGACCCGTGGAGTTTAGCTAACTGCCAGGGTAACTTGTACGTGATAAATGCGATGACACTTTCTCGCTTGCATAGTAGGTTCCTACATGTCATTGTGTGCCTCTAGGAAGTAGATGTCAGTTTCGTGATTGGAACCTTTGAGTTAGTATACCTTTAGGATTCCTGGACTATAGAGATTTGTGCTATGTGTTATGGATAGCCTGTTTGGGACTTGAGATTATCTCCTCAGCATGGTGGGAGTGGACCACTTAGGTACCATGTGGTCGGGTGGTAGTGTATTTTCCACTCTTATCATTTGAGATTCATTGAGACATCGTGGTTGTTGCATCTTTCATGATGGTGGATATGTATCCTTTCATTGACGATTAGCATATGTTAGATGATGTTATCTTATGCTTATATTTGCATGTTAGATTTCTTTCTACATATGATGTTATATATGTTAGGAGTTACATTCCTACTATGTTAATACCAATGATCTCTTTGGTAATTTGGGATGTTACGCACGGAGGGATGGCTAGGGCCCACGATGGTCTAATGATGCTATTAACGGTTGGGAGGAAGCATGCACTTAGTTTATTTTGTTTGATCTTTATGATGGATGTATATGTCTTTTATGATGATGTATCATGTGATTATCTCTACTTTGATGTATCACGGATTGGAATTGGATGATGTACCTTATTCTACATATGTATATTCTTTGAGATTGTCATACCCTGTGACATGTACAAAGGATGATTGAGCATTTGGAAATGTAATGTTTAAACATTGGACTTATCATTATTATTTCATGTGGTTGTTGTACTAGATGGACTCATGTATGTTATTTAATTTAGATCTAACTCAACGTTAAGGGATTCTTAAAGAATGAAATCAATTATGTATGTTATGTTTACTTTTAGATGGACATTGCTATTGCTTCCGTTATTATGTACAAGTTATATGTGGTATTTACTTTCATATTATTTTTAAAATTTTAAAATAAAAAAAAATGTTACCAAACTTAGTGAAACTCTAGGTTAATTCTTTGGATCCCTTGGCGGGGTGTTACATTCCCATAGGAAATTTAGTTTCCCAACCTAACCCAATGAGCATAACTCTACTAATATCAACTAAGAGTTTGGGTCTCACAAGAACTTGACAAGTGCATGCTCATGTACTCATGTGTGGGCACACCAACTACATGAAGATCAAAAACAACAAGTTTTGGATGAGAAAAAACTAAAATAGCAAGTATAACAAGATCACTCAACCTACATATATCCAAAAGTATAGATTCAACATGAATCCAAATGATGTAACAAACCCATACATCATGAACTCGCTCAACTAGCCCAAATCTGGGAGTATGGATTCTACATGAATCCTAGTATCCATGAAATAACAACATAACATGTAAGGAAATATGGAATATTGTCATGTCCTCTTTTCAAATAATTAAAAATAATAAATTTTGCTAAGGCAGGCAGGCTCCGAAAAGATGAAGTTTCGGGAAAAAGGGCTAATCTTTGGAAAACAATGGACTAATAAATAAAAATTATTATTAAATTATATTTTATTAACCCCTCTTGGACATGAGTTAGGGTTATGCCCTCTTTTAAGGGGTTTGGAGGCACTTTGGGCTCATCCCAGAACTTGATTTTCGCTTATTGCTTTGTTGTTCTTCAGAGGCTGCCAAACCTGTGGAGAAGGAGACCCAAGGATAGAATTTTGTAGGTTTACAAGAAGGATAAGGATGGGATTTTGAAGCTATTCCATGTGCAAGCTCATGTAAAGTTTGCCTTTGTGCTGAACAGTGCAAATTTGTGGATTTTCGGGTGTGTTTTTTTGTAAGAGTTTGGTGTTTTCGGTTGAGTATTTCATTTCAGTTTGGGTTGCTGCTATATTTCAGACTTTAAGATGTTAAAATAAATCTGAATATATGTATTGGGACATGTTTAAACTTTTGAGATAGATTATTAGTTTTTTGTGGTGTTTTCGAGCATTTTGTGTTAATTTCGGGAGCCCGATGAGCATGGTTTTTGTCCTCCGTTTGGGTGTTGTTGTGTAAATGCTATATAGATCTAGAAATGTCATTTTTTAGGCTGTTATGCTATTGAAATTTCTGTAAAAATTTCCACTTTCAGATTTATTAATAATATGTGAAGTTGTGAAGTTTTTGGCACTATTCCGAACATACCCAATTTGGGGTTTATTGAGAAATTGGTGGATCTTTGTAATATTGGTTATTTGATTTTAAAAATCTAATTAGAGGGTTGAAATATCTTATAAACTCAGAAAAGGGACATTTCAGTGGTATTAGAGCTATGATCTTGCCAGCCTGAGGGTTTGTAGAAGTTTGCATGCAACTAAGTGAAAGAGAAAAAAGATATTTGCAGCGAGAAAAGAATAAAGAAATTTTGATCAAACCTCCAGTTGAAAGTAAAAGTACAAAATCCAAATAAGGGAAAATTATGGCTGATCTAGATGAGATGGCAAAGAAATTCTTTCAAGATGTCCAAAATACTCAGAAGCAAACAGTGGATAGTTTGGCAGAAACTAGAGAGGCTTTGTGAATATTGACAAAAAAACTGCAAGGAGTTGCATCTATTAATGAGAAAGGGAGCACTTCAAAGGAGCCAAGAAATCTGAAATCCACACCATCTAAATCAACCAAAACTATTTTCTTCCCTGCAGATGAGCCACTAGTACCGAATCCAGCCCTTAATCCCATGGAAGAGGTTATAGGTAACTTGATTGCATTAAGAGCTACTTAAAATCGCTTAGATGATGACTTTCACAATTGAGTTCCTTTTAGAGAATATGTGGATATGATGAACACTTTGATGCCCAAGAAAGAGAACAGGAGGGAGCATGACATAAGTGGAAGAGAGCTCAAAAATAAAATAAGCAAGTTTATTGCACCTACTTTTGATGGAACAAATAAAATTTCAGCTAGAGCATGGCTACAAAAATTACAGACTTTCTTCACACTTAACCCCATGAAGGAGAGTGATGCTATTCAATTTTTAAGTCTACACTTGGAAGATGTAGCCTATGATTGGTGGTATCATGGAATGACTACTCAAGGTCATGATTAGGTAACTACAGTTGATGATTTCAGTCAAAGAGTGATAGATAGATTTGACCTCAAGGATGATGAAGAGTACTTTAAAGAATTGTCAAAGTTGAAGCAAACCAAATCAGTTAATGAGTATATAGAAGAGTTTCAAAAAGTGGCTATTATGGTACCTGATATGAGTGAAAAGAGAATTTTTTATCTTTTTCTTGATGGTTTACAATATTTTGTTAAGGGTTTGGTTAAGGCTTTCTCACCCTCAACCTTACAGGAAGCCATCAAAAGAAGCTTGCAACTTGAAACTTGTGTGCCTATGAAACCAGTCACTAATTAGAAACCCCCAAATCTTTGGCAACATAAGGGAAATTTTTAGAAAAATACTTTCCCAACACTACCACCAAAAGATGTGATAAATGTGGCAAAAAAGAAGGTAGATGAAGAAACTAGGAGTGAATTATGAAGGAAAAAGCTTTGTTTTATTTATAGAGAACCATGGGTTCTAGGACATAGATGTTTGGGGAAAGGTCAAGTGCACTATATTGAAGTTGCTTTAGAATCTAATTCAGATGAGCATGAGGAATTTCATGACACTAAAGAGGAGGTAGAAGAAGAGAAAGAAAAATAAATCAGCAAGGATGGCACTTTAGTAGCATTATCAGGAGTCCCAAGATACCATCCCTTTCGAATTCTAGGGGTACTAGCAGGGAAAAGGTTGACAGTTCTTCTTGATAGTTGGGAAACTCACAATTTTATGTATGAGGAATTTGTCATGAAAAGAGGGCTTAAAGTAGAAGATCTTGAGGGATTCAATGTTACTGTAGCTGATGGATTCACTATGCCTTGCACACGGATGGTGAAACAACTCAAGATGACCTTAGGATATTATGAGTTATGTGATGACTTCTATGTGGTTGGTATTGGGGAGATAGATCTTGTATTGGGTATTCAATGGTTGCACTCTATTGGAGGCTATTACATGAACCATCAAACTATGGAGTTTAAATTTCATTCCAATGGGAAAGAAGTCATATTGAGAGGCTTATCAAATGGAGCACCTAAGGCAGTCTCTGTGAAGAGGATGGAGAGGACTTTTTGAAGAGGACAAGTAGCATGGGCAGCAGGAGTCATAATCAATCCAACAAGATCTCCAAAGAATCAAGGTAATTTCCATTTTGAAATTCAAAATATTCTTGATAAGCATAGTATAGTTTTCAATGACTTGCCTCCAAGATTACCACCAGATAGAGGTTTTGATCATGTTATAGAGTTAGAACAGGGTACCAAACTAGTTATAACAACCCCATACCGCCATCCAAGAGGTTATAAGCAAGAAATTGAAAAAACTATTAAAGAACTCCTAGACATGGGATTCATAAGGCCTAGCTCTTGTCCATTTGAATCATCTATGGTACTTGTCAAGAAAAAGGATGGTACAATGAGAATGTGTGTAGACTACAGGGCTCTAAACAAGAAGACCATAAAAAATAGGTATCCCATACCACGCATAGATGAACTCATTGATGAGTTACATGGTGTTGTATACTTCTCAAAAATTGACTTAAGATCAGGGTACCATCAAATCCAAATGAGGAGTGAAGATGTGGAAAAGACTACTTTCAGATGTCACTACGGGTAGTTTGAATTTCTTGTTATGCCATTTGGCCTCACTAATGCACCTACAACATTCCAATCTTGTATGAATAAGGTATTCAGCCAGCATCTTCAAAAAAAAATTTGGTATTTTTTGATGATATCTTGATTTACAGTAAAACATGGGAAGAGCATCTAAAGCATATAGACACTATTTTGGGAATCTTGGAGCAACAATCCTTCTATGCTAAGCTATCTAAATGTGAGTTTGGTTTGATAGAGATCCTATATTTGGGACATATTATAAGTTCTAAAGGAGTATAGGTTGATCAACAAAAAATCCAGGCAATTTTGGATTGGCCTCCACCCACTAATCTTACACAGCTGAGAGGTTTTTTCAGGTTGTGTAACTACTATAGGAGATTTGCCAAGGGATTTTCTTAGATTTCTGCCCCCTTGACTAATTTGACGAAGAAAGGAGCTTTTGTTTGGATAGAAGAGGCACAAAAAACATTTGATAAGCTTAAGGAGGTAATGAGTTCATGCACTGTGCTTGCAATTCCAGATTTCTCTTTACCTTTTGTTGTTGAATGTGATGCTTCTGGAGAAGGTATAGGCACTGTCCTAACTCAAAGGAGACATCCAATAGCATTTGAGAGTAGAAAATTAAATCAATCAGAGCAAGGTTACTCCATCTATGATAAGGAAATGTTGGCAATCATGCATGCACTTCATAAGTTTAGACAATATTTGGTATGTGGGAGATTCATTGTAAAGACAGAACATAATAGCCTTAGGTTCTTCTTGAACCAAAGGGATTTGAATGATTGTCAACAAAAATGGGTAAGCAAATTGCAAGCTTATGATTTTGATATTGAATACATGAAAGGAAATAATAATGTGGTTGTTGATGCTCTCTCAAGAAAGCCCACTTTGTGTTCCTTAACATCTATCTTTGCTGATTGGAAAGTCTCCATAATTTTAGAGTATGCTAAAGATTCCTTTGCCACCAAGATTTTGGATAAGTTAGTGGATGATAATAGGTACAAGATTTTTGATGAATTGATTTATTACAAGAACAGGATCTTCTTAGTGCCAGGGTCAAAAACTAAGGAGAGGATATTGAGGGCCTTTCATGACACACCTTTGGCTGGTCATCAGGGATACTTCAAGATGTATAGGAAAATTTGAGAGTAGTTTTCATGGAAGGGTATGAAGGAGGATGTCCTTAAACACATTAAAGAATGTATGGTATGCTAACAAAGAAAGAGTGAGAAAAAATTTCCTGTAGGGTTGTTGCAGCCACTTCCTATTCCTGAACAAAAATGGGAAAGTATTTCCATGGACTTCATCACTGGGTTGCCCAAGGTTCAAGTTAAGGATTGCATATATGTGGTGGTAGATTGACTAACTAAGTATGCACATTTCTTTTGTATCACATTTGATTTCAAGGCATCACAAGTGGCCGAATTATTCTTCAAGGAAACTTTTAGATTACATGGCTTGCCTAAAAACATTGTTAGTGACCAGGATAGTAGATTCCTTAGCTCTTTTTGGAAGGAGCTCTTTCATTTGGTAGGAACTAAACTCACTCCCAGTACTAGCTATCACCCTAAAATAGATGGACAAAAAGAGATAGTTAATAAATGGATAGAGGGATATTTAAGAACTATGTTTCAAATCAACAACATGCTTGGGTGAAATGGTTACACCTAGGGGAGTATTGTTACAATACATCTCATCACATGTCTATTGGTATACCTCCCTTTTTGTGCTCTTTATGGTTATGATGCCCTTTCCTTTGTTGATCTAATACTTTTTGATAGCAGAGTACTTGTAGCAAGTGATTTTGTTAAGCAAAGCCAAGACATAATAAGGTCCCTCAAGGATAATCTACAACATGCATAGAACCAACAAAATTTATATGCTGATAGGAAAAATATTGAAAGATATTTTGAGGTGGGAGATTTGGTATTTTTTAGGTTGCAACCATATAAGCAAAGCACCTTGAAGAAGAGAGGGGCAGAGAAACTCAAGCCAAGGTTCTATGGGCCTTATAAGATCATCAAGAAGGTAGGAGAGGCAGCTTATGAATTGGAGCTCCCACCAAATAGAACAATACATAATATTTTCTATGTTTCTTGCCTAAAGAAGGTTCTAGGCCAGCAAACCATAGTATCTATAGAATTACCACCTCTTGATGATGAAGGGAAATTAGTTTTGTTACAAGAAAAAATTTTGGATACAAGAGAGAAAATATTGAGAAATAGGAGCGTCATAGAGTATTGGGTCAAATGGAAAGGATTACCACTAGAGAATGCAACTTGGGAAGGAGCACATATTATTGAGAATTCCAACCTTCATTTCTTGAGGACAAGCAATATTTGGGAGGGGAGGACTTGTCATGTCCCCTTTTCAAATAATTAAAAATAATAAACTTTGCTAAGGCAGGCAAGCTCTGAAAAGGTAAAGTTTTGGAAAAAAGGGCTAATCTTTGAAAACCAATGGACTAATAAATAAAAATTATTATTAAAATATATTTTATTAACCCCACTTGAATTTGAGTTAAGGTTATTCCCTCTTTTAAGGGGTTTGGAGGCACTTTGGGCTCATCCCAAAACTTGATTTTCGCTTATTGCTTTGTTATTCTTCAGAGGCTACCAAACCTGTGGAGAAAGAGACCCAAGGATGGGAGTTTTTAGGTTTCTAGGAAGGCTAAGGATGGAAATTTGAAGCCATTCCATGTGAAAGGTCATGCAAAGTTTTCCCTTGTGCTGAATAGTACAAATTTATGGATTTTCGGGTGTGTTTTTTTGTAAGAGTTTGGTATTTTCGGTTGAGTATTTCATATCAGTTTGGGTTTCTGCTTTATTTTAGACTTTAAGATGTTAAAATAAATCTGAATATATGTATTGGGACATGGTTAAACTTTTGAGATAGATTATTAGTGTTTTGTGGTGTTTTTGAGCATTTTGTGTTAATTTCGGGAGCCCGATGAGCATGGTTTTTGTCCTCCGTTTGGGAGTTGTTGTGTAAATGCTATATAGACCTGGAAATGTCATTTTTTAGTCCATTTTTCTGCTGAAATTTCTATAAAAATGTCCACTTTCAAATTTATTAATAATATGTGAAGTTGTGAAATTTTTGGCACTATTTCGGACATACCCGATTTGGGGTTTATTGAGAAATTGGTGGATCTTTGTAATATTGGTTGTTTGATTTTAAAAATCTGATTGGAAGGTTGAAATATCTTATAAATTCAGAAAAGGGACATTTAAAATACAATCCATTTCCACCATTCAAGGAGAAAATGCCAAAATCCCAACAAGATATGGTTGACATGTAAATTGACGCAAGACTAAAAAGCCCAAAACTCAAAGTTCTCGAATAGCAATAAAACTGAAACATTAATTCAAGAATAGGGTCACAAGACCAATGGTCCAATAAAATTCACCAAATAGGCTCATATTCGTAATCCAAAAAATATGGAAAAAGGCAAAAGTCCACAAAATAAACTATGGAAACGTGAGTTCAGATTGAGAGATAAAATACTCCAAAATTTCCTATAACCATTATAATTCCATGATCCTAATAATTAAGGAAAGGGATACAAGATCAAATCTCTAAATAAGCCAAAAAAAGAAATGGTTAAAAACCTCGATGGCACACAAAATGGGACAATGCCAAAAACACCCAAAACTAAAACATCTTAGAATTAGAAAAAAAAACAAAAATCCACTAATTAGATAGTCCCAGACTAAGGAATATCAACTAAAATATGACTTCTAAGAAACCATGTAAAAATTGGTAGCATAACAGCACCTAAACTTTCCTTTCTAATTTCTTATGAAATATAAATTCTCACCTCCATCCAATTTGGTGATACGAATGCATAAAAATGGAGGGGGCATTGGTTCTCCACTCTCTAACATTTAGCAACATGAAATAGAAGTTGAAATAGATTAAAATCAATAAAACTCAAAAGCCCTACCTCATAGTAGAGAGGGAAAAATGAGAAATATCATCATAAAATAATGAGGATTTTGAATCAAATGAAACCATCAACATAGCGAAACAATCTCAATATGTGTCTAATGAGACTAGCCTCTTAATGATCCTCCTAGCCAAACTCCCACAAAGAGAAAAACACTAATTCCTCACAAGAGGGTTTGGAAGAAATTTCTCCAAAACCATAAAATAGAAAAGTGAGAAGTGAGAATAAACTTACTTTTAGCCAATATATGCACTTTTGCAAAGTGACATATAAATTAGATTATTTTAATTAAATATTCTAATTGGCTCCCTTAACACAAATTAAATCAGGTGATTCTAATTGAATTGGAATCCAACTAGGAAAAAATAGCCAGTAATAAAATAAAGATTAAATCAAATAATTAAACCACATTTAATTTAATCATTTGTATGACTACTATGGAATCCTAAATGCATAGACAGACTCACAAGTCTAATCACATAATATAATATGAATCCAAATTTTCCAATTATCAAAGGATTAAAATAACAACAAAGATACATCACCCTTACAGGGATGATGTTGGCTCAACATGAAAGGTTTGATCAATAACTCCATATACCACTATTGAGGATATAAGTCTTGCACAATAAACAAACATTAACAAGTGTATATGTACAACAATGATAGTTGAAGTGACACTTATATGAAATGACATAATTAAATCATCTAATTATTTCATTTACATAACCATTTAAATATCTCATTTTGCATAAATTATTGAAATGAACAAGGTACTTATCTGTATCACTATAACCAATGAACCCAACTTGGGCAATTCATTTCTAATTATTTAAGAATTTAATAATGGAATCAATAATAGTTGTTAAACAAAATAAAAAGGCACACAAAATACTTAAGTGAACATGGTCAAATATATGACAAACCACTTCTATAGGAATCTAGTCAAGTACTGTAGTAGGATAAGAATACACAGTGCAATCTCTACATACATCTCAATGTAATCATGCAACAACATCATGATACCACATCAATCCAAGTAACCATTGGTACAAACCTTACTGAAACCATCTAGTACATCATAATCTCATAAATCAGCCATAAGCATAATCAATCCAACTACAACTATAACATAAAGCCAATCACCCCAAGGGTGCTGACCACTTATGGGTCCTAACATGACAATTCACAAAGGAAGAGTGTCAAGGTTACATCCATTAGGATGACTCACATTAATCAAATGAGAGAGGCACTATATAATTTATCATCATTTCTTGGATCATCACATGTTGATAGCACAGGACCATTGCAAGTATCACTGTTGTTGGCCAAGAAAGATATGATTCCCTTAAAAGTACCTAATATTCTAGGTACTTTAAAATTGTTATTATTTATAGTATAATTATAGTTTACTTATTCATAACTCATTTTGGACTAATGATCCCATTATTTTTTGGTAGGAAACAATATTTTTTATGAAAATCTTTATTAAATGGCATTGAATTTTTTTGAGCCCACCATACATTAAAGGTACATAGCTTCATATCATTAGTACAATAGTTTTCTTTTCATCCATTTGTTTTACTATATTCAAAGTACATAGCTTCAGATAAATTTTTTATCTAACAATTTTTTTTCTTAAAAGGTGGAATGACCAAGGTCTTGAATTAAAAGATCATCTCATAAAATATTTAGAAGATCTCTTTGGATTTATTTTTTGACAAAGCCAAAATTCTTTAGAAAGCTTGCAAACATCTAAAGTGTGTGAGGAACCAATATAGAAAGGCTCTAAAGCTCAACCCAAAGTATGATTGCCCTCCTATGGTTCCAAAGATGGAGTGGAATGAAATCATTGAAGATGCAAAAGAGTAAAGGCTCAACAATAGATGAATTTAACCACTAGAGGGAAAAAGTAGGTATGTAATTGTAATAATGTAATTAAACACTAATTAGTGCTCTTTATAATTATATTATCTAACATATTTTAAACTTTTCATATATTCATCTCTCTCTCTCTCTCTCTCTCTCTCTCTCTCTCTCTCTCTCTATCTATCTATCTATCTATCTATCTATCTATCTATCTATATATATATATATATATATATATATATATATATATATATATTGCAAGACACATCAAAGGCTATATAGGACAGAAAAGATAAGGTTGGCCAACACCATCTTGGCTCTAGTGGATGCATAAAACTTCACACGCAACTTGTAAGTAGGAGTAAATAAAATTTTGCATCATTTTTTAAATTTAAAATTGCAAACCATTTTGTTTAATCAAGAGTTAAATGCAATATTGATGATATTAAGCCAAACATATAGGGCTTTGAATTTAATGGTGTGCCCATGGAAGAAGACAAACAAATTGCCTTCAAACAAGGCTATAAAGCCATGGTTGTACACCATCACATAGAATCCCATGACCAAAGCAAAAATTCTAGTGCACCAATTCACACATAGATTCTTGTGGAGTAATAAAAAATAATTCAAATCGAATACTTGAGAAATAATCTATTGATATTAATTTTGAATATAAATTGACTATTTTTATTTTACAAATCAAGCAACGATAACAATGTGCATGATATTTCATTGTAACCTTCTAATTTTGACAAAATCCATGCACATGACAAAGGCCATGTTGTGCATCATAGTGATGGAGGTATTCATTTTCTATTGAAAATTAATTATGTAAATATTAATATGATTTAACATCTTAAATTATAATTGGTGTGACCTTTTTTGAATATTTGGAGCATGTAGAATGTCATAGTGATGGAGTGGAGGACAACCTTAATGTTAAACATGTTGAGGTTGTTGAAATATAGATGAAGTAACTAAAAGGGAAGGGGTGAATCAGTTACCACAAACTTCAATTACAAAAATAAATCCCTTAGATGTCTTTACTGTCGATACTTGGTAAATAATGCAGGAATACTATAACTCAGTAGATTAACTAATTACTGATTATCTAGCATTCATAGTCATTAATATGCTTGCAAAGATTAAGATAAATGAACATAGGAGACATCAGATTTAACATGGAAACCCAATATGGAAAAAACCACCAAGTAACTAGTCACCAATTTTCACTCTTCTGAAGTGAGCCCTATTAGGAGCCAACCCTATTAAAGGTTACAAAACACATTGTTAGGTGTGACCTTGTTAGAGGATTTAATCACCCTGTTAGGAGTGGCCTGGTTAGAGGTCTTGAGAACAATTCAACTAAACTGTCACCTTGTTAGAGGACTTACAAAATGACTGTTAAACCAACTTTGTTAAGAGATTCTAGATTCACTATTACAATGATTAGAAAGCAACAATGAGGTGACTTGAATGATATGCAACTTATCTTTTGCTGATTATAGATCTCTTTTCTACTTTACTGAATCCTTACTGATCGAATACAACTTTGCAGCTCCTCCAGGATATCTAATCCTTCATCAAAATTCACTCAATATTTGCTTATTTCATCCTCATCCATATATTCACTCTCACTCCAATTCACAACTTGAACATCTATATATATATACCTTTCAGATTATCAAGTTGACTTAAATATTGGTTAAAATAGAAAAAATCATTACATCAGTCGGTCGCATGAAACAATTAAACTTAATATCAAAATAGTAAAATCTTTTGCTGGCCGACCCAGCTTGGTAACCACTACTCCAGAATGGTTTTCTAGTGTTAATCAAGTGAAGCTCGGTAAACATTGCAAACCCTACAAAATTCCTTTAGAGACCGAGTGAGCTCAGTAGACATTAACTTTCCTTTGTGAACCTTGGGAGCTCGGTAGACATTAACTTTCCTTTGTTAACCTTGGGAGCTCGATAGACGTTAACTTTCCTTTGTGAACCTTGGGAGCTTGGTAGACATTAACTTTCCTTTATTAACCTTGCGAGCTTGGTAGACATTAGCTTTCCTTTGTTAACCTCGAGAGCTCGGTAGACATTAACTTTCTTTTGTTAACCTTGGGAGCTCGGTAGACATTAAATTTCCTTTGTTAACCTTTGGAGCTCAGTAGACATTAACTTTCCTTTGTTAACCTTGGGAGCTCGATAGACATTAATTTTCCTTTGTTGACCTTGGGAGCTCGGTAGACTCTGTCTAATGACTGATATGACATTTGTGCAACATCAAAGACAATACACAATTAACAACTATATCCAAAAATCTCCCTCTTTGGCATTGATAGCAACACAACATGTCATAGCAGAATGAAATTTGAAAACAAGTCTAACAAGTCTTTTCTGTCAAGACAACTTTCTTTATTAGATAGCAAACTCTCCCTCTTTTAGTAATCTCCCTCTGTGAATAAATTCCATAGCAAACTCTTCCTCTCAAAAAAATTTCAGAAAGATATGACAGTTAAACTCTCCCTCTTTGACAACACATGCCAAAGACAACACAACTCAAATGAATTTTAATGTACCTTGAGTACTAATTCATATGCAATAGTCCTGATTATGTTGCATCAGCTGATAGATCTTTTACTTGATATGTGTTGATGCATCACTAAAACTTTATTTTAGTGAACTTGAGATAGGGGAGTGACCCCTAACTTACCTCTTAGATACAAGAATGCATCCTTAGGTAATGGCTTTGTGAATATGTCAGCAATTTGTTCCTTTGTATGAACATATTCCAATCTAATCGCCTTGTTTTGCACCAATTCTCTGACAAAATAATATTTTATTGCAATGTGCTTGGTTTTGGAATGCATCACTGGATTCTTAGATATGTTGATTGCACTTGTATTATGACAGAACATAACAACTGGTTCTTTGATTTCTACCTTCATGCCTCCCAACAACTATTTAAACCAAATAATATGAGAACAGTTTACTACTGTAGCAACATACTCTGCCTCTGCTGTAGATTGGGATGTACAATTTTGCTTTTTGCTTGTCCAAGAAACCAACCTCTTTCCAAGAAAGAATGCTCCTCCACTTGTACTTTTTTTGTCGTCAAGGTTTCCTACCGAATTAGCATCAGTAAACACTTTCAAATCTAGATTACCTCCAAATTTGTACCATAAACCATAATCTTCAGTTCCTTTCAAATATCTCATTATTCTTTTGATTGTCATTATGTGATTTTCTCTTGGTTTTGCTGAAAATCTTGCTACAATACCAACTACAAGGGCAATATCTGGCCTAGTATGAACTACATACTGCAACTTTCCAATCATAGATCTATACAATGTTTGATCTACTTCTTTTGATTCATCTTCCTTGGTAAGTTTTAATCCAATACATATAGGAGTCCCAACTGGTTTACAATCTTCCATACCAAAATTTTTCAATATCTCCTTGATGTATTTTGATTGAGTGATGTAGATACCATTTTTATTTTGCTAAATCTGAAGACCAACAAAGAATTTGATTTCACCAAACATAGAAATTTCAAATTCCTTATTCATTTGCTCTAAAAATTCTTTGCATAGATCATCATTCCTTGTGAAAACAGTATCATCTACAAATATTTCTACCAAAACAATCTTATTATTTGGTCCTTCCTTTATATACAAGCTGCTATTATCATTAGTTTTTTGAAAACTAATCTAAATAAGATAGTTATGCAATCTTTCATACCATGCTCTAGGAGCTTGTTTTAGACCATAAAATGCCTTGTGTAATTTGCAGACCATGTTCTTCTTATCTAGATCAACAAAACCTTCAAATTGTTCAATGTAAACTTCTTCATCCAGTATACCATTGAGGAATGTTGACTTGACATCCATCTGATAAACTTTGAATCCTTTGTGTGCAGCATATGCTAGTAAGGTTCTAACTCCTTCTAATCTTAAAAAAGGAGCAAAAGTTTCTCCATAGTCTATTCCTTCTTCTTGAGCATAACCTTTGCATACTAGTCTTGCTTTGTTTCTTGATACCTTACCATCTTCATCCAACTTGTTTCTGAATACCCACTTAGTTCCAATCACATTTTTATCTTTAGGCCTAAGTACAAGAGTCCATGTCTTGTTTTTCTCTATCTGTTCTATCTCTTCATTCATAGCCTCAATCCAACTATCATTTCCCAATGCATCATTAATATTTTTAGGTTCAAAATTAGCAAGTAAACAATTACCTTTCAACTTGCTTCTTGTCATGGTTTGATGGGGACACAACCCAAGAACAGAATGGACACAACAGAAAAGGGAAATTATATTAACTGAAAAAATAAGCTAGTAAAAATAGTACAGAGAAAATAAACTTCAGAACATGCCCTAAGGGCTTACAATAGCATAAATCTGGAGAATATTTCTCCTTTTAGCACCTCCTCTCAAACTCCACTCTGAACTGCCTTTTACAATGCCAGAAATCTCCTTAAATAGACCCTGGAGGGTTAAGGACTAGGAGTACATTCTAGAAAGTGCTAGTAGGCATCCACCGACGAAATAGAAGGTTCTGGAAGCTGTGTTAGAAGTCGGTGCAAATCTAGAAGAATCCAGAAATGGTAACCAAACTTTCGGGAGGCATAACTTTTGAATCGTAGCTCCGATTGACGAATCGTTTACATTTTCAAAAAGCTCTCGAAGCACTCTATAGCTATATGGACCAGCTTTGCTCATCCCCCATTTTTTGACCCTTCTCGAGGTCATTTAATGCCCCAAACCTGACCTTGAAGCATTCTTAGGAGGTCTCCAAAACTCAAAAAACTACAATAACTTTCAAATCATGGGGTCTATTGACTTGATTCTTTTTCTGGAATGCTCTAAATCATGATTACATTCATCTGGCCAATTCACACCTTCTAGTTTATTGAAATGATGGCCCAAATACATGCTCCTATTTTTTTGGGATTTTTAAATGCACTGATAGTTGAACTATGAGAGTTGGAACCTTTATTTGAGCCAAATGGGTATCCAAAAATGTAAAGACATGAAACAAAAACTAAGTCTAAGTACATTTTTTTGAGTGACACAGGATTGCCCTTATACCTCTAGATGCTCCTACATCAGACACCCAAGGTAGATTGAAAAGTGACCCTGTCACTTTATGGATGGTAGAGGAAATCCCAAATGAGAAACCTCAGCTGCTAAAATCAAAGTTGAGTCCTCGATCGGCCGTCCTTTCCATTTGACCAAATACTCTTCATACTGCCTGTTTCTGGTACTCCTACCCACACGATGATCTAGAATGTCTTCTATCTCCTACTTCTTAGAAGCAGGAATTGGACATGGCTCTAAAACCAGCTCCTCATTTGCACCATCATCATGATATTTTGTTAAATCTGCAATGTTGAGATGGGATGAATACCTTCTGGTAGCTCCAACTCATATGCATTTCCTGAGTCATGTTTCTTCATAATTTTGTAGGGGCCAAATTTCTTCATTTTCAGCTTGTTGTAAGTACCGGCTGGAAATATTTCTTTTCATAAGTGCACCATGACTAAATCTCCTACTTGGAATTCTTTATGTCTTCTCCTTTGATCAGCCCTAGCTTTATACTCTTGGTTCATCTTGGTTATGTGTGCCTGAACCTCCTCATGTAGACGCTTGATATGTTTAGCAAATTCCTCAGCTTCAGCACTTGTCCTCTCCCCTTGTTCTATCTTCCTCAGCTCTGGTGCAGTCCTTGGGCTATTCCCATATGCAATTTGGAATGGTGATTTTCCAGTACTCCTATTTACAAAGTTATTATAAGCAAACTCTACCTGTGGTAGAATCAAATCCCATCCCTTGGGCTTATCCCCAACTAAACATCTCAGCAAATTGCCCAAACTTCTATTTACCACTTCTGTTTGACCATCAGTCTGTGGGTGATGCGTGGAACTTAATTTTAGGTCTGTTCTCAACTTCTTCCACAATGTCCTCCAGAAATACCCCACAAATTTAGTATCTCTGTCAGAAACTATACTCCTTGGAAGACCATGTAGTCTTACCACCTCTTTGAAAAACAAGTCTGCAATATGGACAACATCATGAGTTTTGTGGCATGGAATAAAATGTGCCATTTTGGAGAACCTATCAACTACCACAAATACTGAGTCATTACCCCTTTGTGTCCTTGGAAATCCAAGAACAATATCCATACTTATGTCCTCCCATGGCCTTGATGGAATAGGCAATGGCTGATATAGGCCAGTATTTTGACTAAACCCCTTGGCAACTTGACAAACCTGGCAACTCTGTACAAACTTCTTCACATCCTGTGTAATTTGAGGCCAAAAATAATGTTCTCTAAGAATGGCAATGGTCTTATCCTGACCAAAATGTCCTACCATCCCTCCACTGTGTTTCTCCTTAATCAAATTTTCCCTCATGTAACTCTTTGGAATGCACAATTGACTACCTTTGAACAACATGCCATCCTGAATCAAATAGTCTAACCACTTGGTTCTATCTACAGCAACATGCTCTTTACAAGCTTTCCATGCTTCAGCAAAATTAGGATCCTCGGGGTACAAATTCTTGAGTTCATCAAACCCAACTACTTCAACCGGCATTACTGTAAGCAGTGACTGTCTCCTACTTAGTGCATCTACAACCCTGTTAGATTTTCCACTTCTATGCTTCAACACAAATGTATAACTCTGCAAGAATTCTACCCACTTCATATGCCTCCGATTCAATTTACCTTGGCTATTTAGGTACTGTAATGCCTGATGATCAGTATAAAAAACAAATTCCTTTGGCAATAAATAATGCCTCCATTTCTTTAAGGCCTGAACTATTGCATAGAATTCTTGATCATAAACAGAATACTTCTTCTTTGCATCATTCAATTTTTCACTAAAATATGCAATAGGCTTACCTTCTTGGCTTAATACAGCCCCAATAGCGCTACCACTAGCATCACAATCCACCTGGAATACTTTTCTAAAATCTGGAAGTGCCAACACAGGCTGTTCAGTCACCTTCTTCTTCAGCAATTCAAAACTTCTCGTAGCTGCTGTAGTCTATTTTAACTCTTTTCTATCCCCTCTTATTGTATCAGTTAGGGGTGCACATATGCCACTGAAATTCTTAATAAACTTCCTATAAAAACTAACTAGACCATGAAATGATCTTACCTCAGTAGCAGACCTTCGAGTAGGCCATTCCAAGATGGCTTTTACCTTCTCTGGATCCATTTTGAGATCTTCAGGTGATATAACAAATCCCAAATAGACTAACTCCCTTTTTGCAAAGACACACTTCTTTAGATTAATTAACAGTTTCTCTTCCCTTATCCTTTCAAGGACACTACGAATATGCAGTAAATGTTCTTCCAAAGTCTTGTTGAAAATTAAAATATCATCCAAATAGATGATAACAAATTTTCCCAAGAACTTCTTAAGTACCTCATTCATGAGCCGCATGAAGGTGCTTGGGGTGTTCGTCAATCCAAAGGGCATGACTAACCACTCATAAAGACCCTCCTTGGTCTTGAAGGCTATTTTCCACTCATCTCCTTCTCAAATCTGTATCTGATGATAGCCACTCTTCAGATCTATCTTTGTAAAGTACTGAGCTCCACTCAAGCAGTCCATAAGATCATCCATCCTTGGTAAAGGAAACCGGTACTTGATGGTTATCCTATTTATAGCTCAAGAATCTATACACATCCTCCACTCTCCATCCTTCTTTGGTGTGAGTACTACAAGTACTGCACATGGACTCAGGCTCTCTTGAATCAAGCCCTTCCTCAGCAACTCCTGAACCTATCTATTTAGCTCCTCTGTTTCAGTAGGAGTCATCCTGTGAGCAGCCTTGTTAGGCAAACTAGCTCCTGGAATCAGATCTATCTAATGAGTGATTTGCCTTACTGGTGGCAATCCATATGGAACATTATCAGAGATAATATCTCCAAATTCCCCTAGTAAATCTAAAACTTCAAATGGTATTTCACTACTACCTTCTTTATCTTTCCTAGGAATCAAAGCATAGCACATATGCTGATGTTTCATGCCATCTAAAAACTTCCTTCCATCAACAAGACAAATCCTAGCACTGCTACATACCTTTTCACCTTCCTTTTTCATGGGCTTCAATTTGTGGTGAACTCCATCCTTTGTTAGAGAGTATGTGTTTGCATGTCCATCATGTATTGCATGTCTATCAAACTGACATGGTCTATCCAACAATAGATGGCAAACATCCATCGAAATAACATCACAGAGAACTTCATCATGGTAACTCCCAATTTTGAATTTTACTAAACATTGTTCACTTACCAGGACCTTATGATCATCTTTTACCCAAGAAATCTGATAGGGTTGGGGATGTTTCTCCCTCTTAAGTTTTAGCTTAGAGACCATCTCTTCTAATACCAGGTTATCAGTGCTACCACCATCAATGATTACATCACAACATTTATCCTCACACTTGCATCTGGTACAAAACAAACTCCTTCGTTGTCTTGGTTCATTCTAACCACTTAGTAGGACTCTTTCATTTACCAAGGTCTCTCCTCTTTTTGCATCCTCTAAATGTGATGATTGTGCATCCTCATCCACATGAGCAACCCTAGCTTGGCCCTCAGCTCTCTTATTTGTCCTTCCTTGTCATTGAGGGCATTCAAAGGAACGATGACCTTCTTCATTGCAATGGAAATAGGTACCATGGAAGCCTCCTCTTCCTTGTCCATTTCCTCTACCTCTTCCTCTTTGATTTCCAAAGTCTTGATCATGGGAGCGGTTGAAACCCTCATTCCTCTGGTTTCTGCTAGTACCCACATCTTCATTTTTCTTTTGGGTTTCATTGCGGCCTCCATATGATCTACCGCTTCCCCTTCCTCCTTGACCGCACCCTCTTTGTCTTCCTTCAAACCTTTTATTCAGCTTCTCTTCAACTCATAGGGCAAACTGGTATGCCTCTTCAACACTGGTCATTCTTACCAGACTTAATTCTTCTTGGATGCTAGTCGCAACCCACTGATATAATGAGCAACCTTCTCCTTATTTTCTTCAGCATGCCCCGCTCTAATCAAGAGTCGGTAAAACTCCTCTGTATATTCTTGGACTGATCTTCTTGCTTGCTTTAACCCATGCATCTTCTGAAACAGATCAAGCTCGTAGTCCACAGCAATGAACTGCTTCTTCAATTTGTCCACCATGCAATCCCATCTTGTGATCTTCTCCTTTCCTCTTCTAAGTCTTTCTAGTTGAACCTCTTGCCACCAGATTTTGGCATGGCCTTTCAGTTTGGCCTTTGCAAACTTAACCCTATCTGGGTCCTGTATATCCTCATAATCAAAGTATTCTTCCAGTTCATTGATCCAATCGATCAACTCATCTGGTTTCAGATTTCCTGAAAATATACCCACTTCAATTTTAGGTCTTTTCCCAAACTTAGTAATGGCCCTAAAAAGCCTTTCCTCTACAGGATTCAAAACTTCCCTGTCAACTTCCTCTTTTGGTCCCATTACTTCCTCTTCATTGTCATCCTCACTATTGTCACCTGCGGCAACATTTTCTCCTCTACGAAGCTCCTCTTGCAATGCTTGTACCTGCGTCTAGAGGGCTCTAACCTCCTTAGGATCAATAGCTCTAGCCCTTCCTCCATGCTCTCTTCGTGGAGGCATCTTCTAACTCGAACCCACAACCACACAGTCTTAGTGCAAACTGCCTCACAGTCGGTGCTCTATCTACACACTCAGGAAAACCTGCTCTGATACCACTTGATGGGGACACAACCCAAGAACAGAATGGACACAACAGAAAAGGGAAATTATATTAACTGAGAAAATAAGCTAGTACAAATAGTACAGAGAAAATAAACTTCAAAACATGCCCTAAGGGCTTACAATAGCATAAATCTGGAGAATATTTCTCCTTTTAGCACCTCCTCTCAAACTCCACTCCGAACTGCCTTTTACAATGCCAAAAATCTCCTTAAATAGACCCCAGAGGGTTAAGGACTAGGATTACATTCTAGAAAGTGCTAGTAGGCATCCATTGATGAAATAGAAGGTTCCAGAAGCTGCGTTAGAAGTCGGTGCAAATCTAGAAGAATCCAGAAACGGTAACCGAACTTCCGGGAGGCATAACTTTTGAACCGTAGTCCGATTGACGAACCGTTTACATTTTTGAAAAGCTCTTGAAGTGCTCTACAGCCCTATGGACAAGCATCGCTCGTCCCCCATTTTTTGACCCTTTTCAAGGTCATTTAATGCCCCAAACCTGACCTTGAAGCATTCTTAGGAGGTCTCCAAAACTCGAAAAATTGCAATAACTTTCAAACCATGGGGCCTATTGACCTGATTCTTTTTCTAGAATGCTCTAAATCATGATTACATTCATCTGCCCAATTCACACCTTCTAGTTTACTGAAATGATGGCCCAAATACATACTCCTTTTTTTTGGGATTTTTAAACGCACTGATAGTTGAATTATGAGAGTTGGAACCTTTATTTGGGCCAAATGGGTATCCAAAAATGTAAAGACATGAAATAGAAACTAAGTCTAAGTACTTTTTTTGGGTGACACAGGATTGCCCTTATACCTCTGGATGCTCCTGCATCATGGTTCCTTCAGATTTGTCTCCAATGATCTAATCTGCTGAATGATGTCTCTTGACATATTTTTCTAATATAGGTTCCTTGCCTTTTGAGAGAATTTCATTTTTATCCTCTTGTACTTCAATTTCAAGTTCTGGCTATTCTGGCTTGGCAGATATTGGCTCGGGTCCTTCAGACTCGATAGACACTTGCTTGATAGCATCTGAATGTAACTCAAGTTGTTGTAGCTTAGTTTGAACTACCTGTAACTCTGTTATGAATGACTTGGGAGTAGAAGATTCCTGATTGACTGGTACTATATCAGATTTAGTGAAAACAAACCTTCTATAATCTTCTAGTTCCTTTTTGCTTTCTTCTTCAGTTCTTTCTGCAAACTCATCAACTTTCACATGTGCACTTTCTATGACTTTGTAAGTAGACAAGTTCAAACATCTATATGCTTTACTTTTGCAAGATTATCCCAAAAATATTCCTTCATCACCTTTTACATCAAATTTTCCTTTTCTAGATTCTTTCAAAATGTAACATTTACTTCCAAATACTTTTAGATAACTTACATTAGGTTTATAGCCATACCATAGCTCATAGAGAGTTTTGAATTAGTCCTTTTTAAGCTATACTCAGTTCAAGGTATGAACTATAGTGCTGATAGCTTCCTTCCAATATTTGATAGCAATGTTTGTTTCAATTATTAAGGTTCTTGCACAATCCATGATAGATCTATTCCTCCTTTTAGCTATTCCATTTTGTTCAGGAGTTCCAAAGGCTAATACCTATCTTTTGATTCCTCTTTCAATGCAAAAGTTACTAAACTCATTTGAAATGAATTCTCCTCTTCTGTCTAACCTCAAGCATTTCAATCTTTTTTATGTTTCCTTTTCTACCCTGGCCAAATACCATTTGAATTTCTCAAATACTTCTGATTTGTTCCTTAGATACATGACAGTCATCATTCTTGAGTAACATCAACAAAAAGAATGAAGAACTTTTCTCCAGGATAGCTTTCAATTCCAATGGGTCCACATAAATTAGTATGCACAATTTCTAATATATCTTCAAACTAATAGTTTTTACTTTTAATACTAGTCTTTCCCATTTTACCAATCTGACAATTCTTGCATAAACCGACCTCAGGTTTCTTTATGTTAGGAATGCCTCTCACTTTCTTGAATTTGGTTATCTTTACCAAGTTATCAAAATTTACATGACACAACCTTTTATGCCATAACCAACTTTCTTCAACTTGTGCAATAAAACATGAACATTTACCAAGTTCAAGATAAAATAAGTTACCTTTTGTTTGAGTGCCTGATTCAATCAATTTTTCTTTGTCATCCAGCAGTCTTGCTTTTCCATGCATGAATTCTACTTTGAATCTATTATTGAGTAGTTGTGCCACACTCAAAAAGTTATGCTTTAGTCCTTCTACCCAATAGGCATTATCAAATATAAGTTCTTTGGTTAGAGAGATTCTTCCTCTTCTTTTTATACAGCAAGGTTCATTGTTACCAAATCTTACACTACCTTCATCATATTCTTCAAAGTATTCAAACTTAGTTTTATCACCAATCATGTGATGAGAACAACCACTATCTATGATCCATGTATCATTTTTTCTCATATGAGAAATGAGTGTCATTTCTTCATCATTATCAGACTCATCTTTCACAGCAATGTAGACAATTTCATCTTCTTCTTTATCATTAGAATCATTAGAATCTTTAGCCATAAAAAATTCTTGAATGATTTGAAGTCTTTCTTGCCATTGTACTTGTAACCTTTCTTGTCATCTTTTTTTTTTCTTGTTTGGGCACCTGGCAGCAATATGACCAACTTCTTCACATGAAAAATAGATTAGATGAACTTTACCTTTATATTTTTCTCTACCTCTAGAATATTTCCTTGCTAGTAGAGCTTCAATCACCTCAAGATCACTGTCTGAACTTTGGTCTGATTCATCTTCACTTTCTAACTAAGATTCCTTTTTCTTTTTACTTTTCTCCTTGAGTGAAAGCTTGGCTTCAAATGCTGACTCAATGTTTTTGGAAGCTGGAATATAGTTGTCAGAGTTGACTAGTTCAAATGCAATTAATCTTCCAACTATGGCCTCTAGATTTATCTTATGATTTGCTTCACATCTTCTTTCTTGAATTGCAGAAACTCTGATTGCATAGATGGGAAGTAGAGTTCTAAGAACTTTACTTATAATTGTCTCTTCCTTGATATCTCCTCTAGATTCTTTGATCGCACTAACACATGCTTTGACTCTTTCAACATATTTTGCAATGTTTTCATCCTCTCTCATCCTCATCTGATCAAATTGTCCTCTCAAAATTTTTGCTTTGGCTCTTCTTGCATTATCATCTCCTCCATAAACTTCTTTCATCTTTTCCCACATTTCAAAAGTAGATTTTCAATCTTTGATGTCATCAAACTCTTCATAACTTAGAGTAGATGCTATATCTATAATCATAATATTGTGGGTCTTCTTTTCAGCAATATCATTGACAGATAGTGTACCAGCTGATTCTGCATATTTTTCATCAAGATATTTTAGTCCTGTATCTCCAATAGAAGCTAGATGAAGTCTCATCAACCCTTTCCATCCTGAGAAGTTGTCCTTGTTAAGTCTTGGAATTTCCCTCTTATAAGACATCTTGATCTTTGGCTTAGATCCTTGAAATATTGTCCTGCAAGCACCAAAAGCTCTGATACCAATTGTCAAAATATAGATGAAGTAACTAAGAGGGGAGGGGTGAATCAGTTACCACAAACTTCAATTATAAAAATAAATCTCTTAGATGTATTTACTGCTAATGCTTGGTAAACAGTGCAGGAATATTGTAACTCTATAGATTAACTAATTACTAATTATCTAGCATTCATAGTCATTAATATGCTTGCAAAGATAAAGATAAATGAACATAGGAGACATCAGATTTAACATGGAAACCCAATATGGGAAAAACCGCCAAGTAACTAGTCACCAATTTTTACTCTTCCAAAGTGAGCCCTGTTAGGAGCCAACCCTGTTAGGTGTGACCTTGTTAGAGGATTTAATCACCCTATTAGGAGTGTCCTGGTTAGAGGTCTTGAGAACAATTCAATTGAATTGTCACCTTGTTAGAGGATTTACAAAATGGCTGTCAAACCAACTCTGTTAAGAGATTCTAGATTCACTGTTACAATGATTAGAAAGCAACAATGAGGTGACCTGAATGATATGCAACTTATCTTTTGCTAATTACAAATCTCTTTTCTGCTTTACTAAATCCTTACTAATCGAATACAAATTTGTATCTCCTCCAGGATATCTAATCCTTCATTAGAATTCACTCAAAATTTTCTTATTTCATCCTCATCCATATATTCAGTCTCACTCCAATTCACAACTTGAACATCTATATATATACCTTTCAGATTATCAAGTTGGCTTAAATATTCGTTACAATAAAAAAAATCATTACATCAGTTGGTCGCATGAAACAATTAAACTTAATAAATGATTTCCAATGTTAACCAACTAAAGCTCGATAAACACTGTGAATTCTGCAAAATCTTTTGTAGACTGAGTGAGCTCGATAAACACTATCTTTCCTTTACTAACCTTGTGAGCTCAGTAGAAATTGACTTCTATCATAGAAACCTCCAATGCCTGAGTGAGCTTGGTAGAAATTATTTCCATAGAGTATATTTAGGAACACTCAATAAACATTGTAATTCACTTTGCTAACCAAATGAGCTCGATAGACTCTGTAATTTTATTTTTTGAACAACTGAGCTTGGTAGACTTTGTCTGATAACTGATATGACATTTGTGTAACATCAAAGACAACACACAAGTGAACAATTGTATCCAACATAATGATTGTTTATATCGAAGGCATGCTTGATATTATCATGCATGCCTTTAATATAGAAATAGTTGAGGTTGAAGATAAAGGTGTGCACATATTCTCTTATTATTGATGAAGTTTAAGGTGAGGTTGGAGATCATAGCCATGAATAAATAAGGGCAAGTAAAAAAGAAAATGTAGTCATCCTTTATATAGTTGATTGTCCTCATTTCTACATTTATATATAGTGCTTGTATTGTCCATTGTAAATGACATCAAAACTTTTGTTTTGCACTTATGAATGTAGGTGATCAATATGTTGCACTTATTAAATAATTGAATCCATTATCCAACCACAAAATTATTCTTATCTCTCAAGAAGCATATTTTTGAGCAAAAAATGAGGTCCATTGAACCTAATATGGTTTTCTTGTTGATCACTCTTGATTTTTTTATTGTGTACATCTAGATTTGGCATTTGGAATAATAGAAGAGAAGATGTTCTGAATATGGTTCTTCAATACTTCTCAAGTTTGCATTGTCTCAAGAAAAAATTCAAATAAACCAATTCCTAATTTTAGTGTTAATTGGCTTATGATAATGAATTGGTCATGATTACAAGAATACTAAGACAAAGTTCAAGAATTCATTTAGTGAAGATTATCTTATGTAAGTGCCATTTAAAATGCATCATAAATAGTTGGATATCTCAAATAGTAAAAATTTTATGAATAGTTTCTTCCTAAAAGGAATACCCTCTTCTTAATAGTTACATTCTAAGGATTTGTTTTGATTTACATGTACAAATTTAGCTATAAATTTCTTTCTAGTTTGTATCTACAAGTTTTTCCATACATTTGTTTCTTATATTCCTTATAATTCTTTTAAGTGTATTAGTTGATGTTCATTATGTTGGATTTATACATGAGCACATACTGATGTTTTGTAGTGTTCTTTAGTGCAAAAAATTTAATTTCACTGGCACTTTATCTATCATTTTGGGAAGTACTATGTACCATTACTAACATGTGATATTTAATTAATGATTAGGATAATACACTTATATATAAATATCCTTGTATTTTGAAATTGCAGGAGAACTTTACAAGAGTTTCATCATCAAATACTAAGATGGAGTTCCGTGATGAAATACTAAGATGGAGTTGACAACTTCATTTAATGAAGATCAAATTATGTAAGTGACATTTTGATAACTTCTTATTCTTTTCCTTATGCTATTTAAGTTTAATTTCCCTCTCTTATTCTTTTTCTCTTGCTACTCCTAATGGCCACTAATGTGGTTGTATGTAGACCACTTATACTACATTGTGATATATATGAGACTCATCCTTTTCCTTTTCCTTGTCTTCCTTCTCCACTGAAAAAGATCACTATAGAGACATAGATCACTAGAAGAAAAATAGGTAACCATTTATAAAATATAAGGGTGGACTATCAATTATATCACTATTAGTGGGGATCACCACCCAAATTTAAAAAAAAATTATTAAATTTGAAAGTATGAAATATGAAATTCAAACTATAACAAATGCATATATGCATGCACAAAGGAGAGTTTGCACTAAATTAAAAGTATCCTTTATAAATTTACTAACATATTATCTATTTTATTAATATTTTAACATTCATCAAGTGTGTATGCCACTTCTAATATATATCAACATTGGCATACTAACCTTTCATGTTAGGTTGAACTAAAGATAAAAATGTGTGACCATTAAATAAAAGCATGTAAAGAAAGTTGGCAAAAAAAAGTACATTTTCTCATGAGCGCCCTAGGTCTAGAGCAAAACACTAGTTCACAATGGTAGAGATAAACATATGTTAGTAATATTGCTATCAATAATATTATTATTGGACATAAAGGTAGAAGAATAAGAATGATATACCAGATTGTCTAGAACAATGACATCAATGTAAAAAAGACAGTGATCATAATTAAACATGTTGTTCATTTTACTACATGTTATTGATTACTAGTCACAACTTAGTATGAATATTGATTGGTAAAATTGGTATCTATGTCATTATCTAGGATTGTGGTCTCACTTTGTTCCTCAGTCCAAATGCTCTCCTGAATAAGAAATAGTGAGTTACCTTGTCCTAGCATTCTATGGGGAGAAGATTCTCCATAATGGATAATATTTTTATATGTTTAAGGTCTATTTGGTTCATATTTTTATATGTTTTTATCTCTAAGACTTGGGAACTTTATGAGTTTTTGATGGACTTATTCAAACTTCTTCTAATTATACTATTATATGTGTGTGAACTTTGACATTTCTAAGATTAGATGAATATGCTATATTTATTTTATGGTTACATAGAATGGAATGATGCATCTTTCTATCTTGCATTGATTGGGCAGTTCTTCCTATAGCCATGAGATAAGATAAAATATAATACGAGAAAAACTTATTATGAATTTTATCTTGGATATGTATTGTGATTTTTGCATGTGCATGCTAATATTTTGCAAGGAAATGGCCAATCGATAATGGAAGAAGAAGTCAACATCAGAGGAAAAAGTGTTGATAAGAAGTTGATTGACTACTTTGAGTTCATAATGATTCCATGACTTTTCAATTATCATTGTTATTATTATGGGCTAAATAAAAGTGGTTATCAATCATTATGGAGTAGATATAGAAGCCATGAACTCTTGAATTCATGTGCAAATTGAGCACAACCTATTCCTATATTAATGATGTTGTTTTGTATCTTCAATATTGTCATATCCCTGATGTTGGAGGATCCTAAATTTAGGGAGTTATATTTTATGTTGATGTTATAAATAAGTTGGAGTTTAGATTTCTAAGTTAGTTAGTTTTCTATGAGGAATTCTCTTGTAACCTAAAAATAGTGATAAATACAAATTTTTTTGCTGCAATATGTACTTATGTGTTGCTCATGAATGAAATGATATTTATAGTTCTTAATCTTTAGGCTATTATTCATTCATTCTTCCATGGGGGCCCACACAGGAGTTGAACTTAGTTCATAGCTAGGCAGGAATCAATCATTTATTTTAATAGAATAGAAGCATTTTAGAACTCTATTGCTACTATAGCCATATGGTAACAATTTTGTTGATTTTTTCCTATAGTATAAGTAAATAGTTCAAATTTATGCTTGTAGCATTATTTCTAAGTACTAGGTTAGATTTCTATTTCATTCCCTAGCTTAGTATTTCTTTCAATATTTTTGTTGCATAGTTATAATGACATATCAGATGGATTAAACCATATACTTTTCTAGCATCATTTCATGTTTACATTCCTTGTCAATAATTTAATGAGTTTGGTGTGTTATTATAGCATGATAATTAGCACTATTGAGATATAGAGTCATTATAAGAAGGATGTCCAATCCTTAGTTGTAGAGTCATTATATTGACCAACCATTTTTGGCATCATTGTCGTGGATGGTGTCAATCTAATCCATTTGTGAAGTCATTTCCTTGGTTTAGTTTGTGTATTTTTATGCCTAGAAGAAGAGATCATCTTGGGAGATTCCTTCCTCAAAATATTGAATGTGAACCAGAAGATATCTTTATTCTTGAACCTGAGGAACCCCAAGTTGAGAATAAAGAAGAAGAAGAACTATTTGAAAATTTATTTACTGATGCACAAGAATAGTTACCTCCACCATATGAAGAGTCACTACACCTAAACGATGTTTTTGCTAAACATAAGTATCAAGACAATCCATTAGCTCTTTTTATTTATCAACTCCAACAAATAGTTCCCCCACCAAGGATGGCTCAACCACATTCAACCATATAATCATAGATCCTATTGAAGACCTTGAAACCTTCCTTTTTGAATGTGATATCCTTAATAGGATCTATGATTATATGGTGGATTCCCACAAGCTAAATTTGTTCCCATCTACTCTTAAAGAGATTACTCTAAAATGGTTCATGGGATTAGGTGTCAATGTTGTAAGAGATTGGAATAAAATGAAGAATATATATCTTGCTAAATACAAGGAGTAATACAGGGGTCATGATATGAAGGGATATGAAATCTTCAAAATTTCACAAAAAGAGGATGAGACTTTGGAGGAATATGCCTCAAGGTTTAAATGTTAACTTGTAGGGAAATAATCAACACCAGTTGAATGAAGAATCACAAAAACATCTTTTTCTAAAAGGTGTAAATGATGCAAGTATAGAATCTTTAGACCTTATGGAAAGAGGATACATTATTTAAAGGAAATGGGTTGATATATAGAGTATATGCTTGAATTACTCGAGATCTACTATGAAGAAAGGTAGAGGACATAGGTCCATGCCTAGCAAGACTAATGGTTCAAGAGTATCTAAGGTGGAGTGTCCAATCTTTTGTCTAATTCCAAATAGGACATCATTAATGATGTCACCACTCAACTAGACAACATTCAAGCAAGAAGGAAGAGTAAGAAGCTAAAAATATGTTAGCTAAATATTGTCCACATTCCAAAGAAAGGAAGAGGAACTACAAATGCCAGACTATTGCAAGTTTGGAGCCACAAAAAATGCCTAATAAATTCAAAGCTATCAATGAAAATGGAGAGGTTCTTTATGTTTCCCAATGTAGGCCATGGGCCCAAAGACTAGGTATGCCACAACACCCTTCGAAAAATTATGGTAACAATAGTCAATGGAAAATTTATCAGAATATAGATTCTCAAGGTCTTAGTGAGAATAAAAATTGGCAACAACCTCAGCAAGGTTGGCAGCAACCTAGGCAAGGTTCACAAAAACCTCAGCAAGGTTGGAAACAACCTCAGCAAAGTTGGAAGCAACTTTAGAATGGTTGGCAACAACCTCAAGAATTTCCCAATTAAAACCAATCAGTGGGCCTTAATGTATGTCCCATTTGGAATGTACCTCAAATTGCCCTTAGTTTTTAATTTAGGGTCTTATTGTTAGTTTATGGTGACTAATTAGGAAAGTAATGTACATACATCATAAATTCTTTGGGGTTCGAGGCATCAACCTAAAAAAAAATTTGGACCATGGCCGACGTTGTGGCCAACATATGGCTGATATGTTGTAACCCTAAAGTGGCATAAAATATTTGTATAAAAGGGCTTAGGTTTAGGTATTTTTCATTAATTTGTGATGCAAAATTGATTCTTGTAGCGGTATTGAGCTATAAGGGATTATGGATTGTAATAAGATCGAACTTGTTGTTTGGTGGATGTAGCCCAAGGATTGGGTGAACCATGTTAAATCTTGGTGCCTTGTGTTCTTTTTTGTGTGATCTATTATTTTATGTTATTGGTTATATTTGCATGTAATTATTATTTATATCTGTGGTTTAATCCTAACAAGTGGTATCAGAGCCTAGTTGTTTTTTAGATATCCTCTGTAGGAAATTTTCACAATTTAGTGGGAGTCTCATGGTTGAGTGGGAGAGATGGTAGACGAGGGTAAGTTGAGGGTTGACAGGTTTAATGGGCAGAACTTCTAGTTATAGAAGATGCAAATGGAAGACTATCTATATCAAAAGGATTTATGGAAGCCATTGGAAGGAAAAGCCAAGAATCAGGGATCTATGTCAAATGATGAATGGGATTTTTTGGATAGAAAGGCACTTTGAAGCATTTAGTTATGCCTAGCACCATCAGTGGCATTTAATATTACAAAAGTGAAGATGACAAAAGAGTTGATGAAAACCCTAGTGACACTATATGAAAAGCCCTCTGCTTCAAACAAGGTATTTCTCATGAAGCATTTATTTAATATGAAAATAGGAAAAGGTGGATCTATTGCAGATCATTTAAATGAGTTTAATACTATTACTAGTTAGTTATATTCTATGGGTATCATTTTTGATGAAAAAATTAGGGCTCTCTTGATTTTGTGTTCTTTTCCTGAAAGCTAGAATGGCTTGGTAATGGCTGTGAGTAATTATATTCCTAGATCTAGTACCCTAAAATATGATGATGTAATCGATGTTATTTTGAGTGAGGAAACTCGTAGGAAAACCTCAGGTGGATCTACATTAGGAAGTGCTTTGAATACACAAAGTAGGGGCAAAATGATTGATAGAGGAAGTAATTCTAGAATCAAGAGGAAAGTCAAATGGGAAGACGTCTCAATCAAGAGGACCGAACGATTGCTGGTACTGTGGGAAACTAGGTCATAAAAAGAATGATTACTAGAATCAAAAGAAAAATGAAGGAGATAAATTAGATGGAGATAAGGAGGCAAATGTGGTAAGTAACAAATCTAAAGAGGATGCTTTGCTTCTATCTTTAGAAAGAGTTGATGATTCATGGGTTTTAGATTTTGGTGCTTCATTTCATGCTACACCTCATAGAGGTTAATTCATTGATTATGTCCAAGGGGATTTTGGGCTTGTTTATTTGGGGGATAATGAACCCTGTCAAATTGTTGGAAAGGGAAAAATTAAGATTAAGTTACAGAATGGGAATCATTCGCCATCACATGAGGTAAGACATGTTCCAAGGCTGAGTAAGAATTTAATTTCAGCAGGGCAACTCGGTGATGAGGGTTGTGTAGTTACTTTTAATGATAAAAAATTGGAAGGTTTCAAAAGGTTCCCTTGTAGTAGAAAAAGGTGTGAAAGTAGGCACCTTATATCTTTGCATAGGTCATATTGTTCCTTCTACTTTAATTATTTCAGAGAAAAATGAATGTTCAAGAACAATTGTTGTAGTTGACCAAGGAGAACAAATAGCTAATCTAGATGCTGATATAGTGTTGTGGCACAATAGACTTGGGCACATGAGTGAGAAAGGTATAAAAGTACTTCATTCAAAGAAAGTTTTACCAGGTCTAAAATTTGTTAATATGGATTTTTGTGAAAGTTGTGTGTATGGAAAACAAAAGAGAGTGAGTTTTTTTAAGATTGGGAAGGAAATCAAAAAGGAGAAATTAGAGCTTGTGCATACCAATGTAGGGGGGCCAACTCAGGTATCTTCCCTTGGAGGCTCTCATTATTATGTTACATTTATTAATGACACAACTAGAAAAGTATCGATTTATTTCCTTAGACAAAAATCTAATGTATTTCAAACTTTTAAGAAATGGAAATGCTTGGTTGAAAATGAGACTGGTAAGAAATTAAAATGTCTCAGATCTGATAATGGGGGTGAGTATTGCAATCATGAATTTGAAGGTTATTGCTCCACTAATGGTATTCATAGATAGAAAATTGTTCCAAGGACTCCACAGGAAAATGGAGTGGCTAAACACATGAACAAGACTATAATGAATGTGCAAGGAGCATGAGGTTGCATGCTGGTTTGCCCTTACACATGTGGGTAGAGGTTGTCAATACTATTGTATATTTGATTAATAGAGGTCCCTCTACTCCTTTGGGCTATGGCATTCCTGAGGAGGCATGGACTAGTAAGAAGGTGAGTTATTATTTTCTCAAAACCTTCGGTTGTGAAGCATTTTCTCACATAGATTCTAAAAATAGAACCAAGCTAGAAGCTAAGTCAAAGAAATGTGTATTTGTTGGATATGGCATCAATGTTTTTGGTTATAGGCTTTGGAATTTTGAAAATCATAAAATTGCAAGAAGTAGGGATGTCATATTCAATGAGAAAGTGTTGTACAAAGATTTTTTGCAGCAACATGAGAAGAAGAAGAAGATTATGTAGTGCTAGATGATACTCAAAAATTTGATGTTCCAGCCATTCCTCATGATGTGCAACAATGGAAACAAAAAATACCACACACACTAGTGAATGTTAGATGATCAACAAGGCAATTTAGACCTCCTCAAATATTTTCTCCTCTTTGTATTCAATTTTATTTACTGATGCTAGTGAACCTGAATGTTATGATGAAGCTGTGCAGGTGCATTCTAAGATTTAGTGGGAGTTTGCAATGAAAGATGAAATGGACTCTTTGCTAAAGAATAAGACATGGGATTTATGCAAGTTGCCTACAGGTATAGGGCTTTATAGAATAAGTGGGTTTATAGGTTAAAATAAGAGGATGGAGGTAAGAAAAGATTTAAAGCCAGGTTAGTTGTGAAAGGATTTGCACAAAAAAAGGGAATTGATTTTGATGAGATATTTTCTCATGTTGTTAAAATGACTTGTATCTATACTATTTTAATTCTAGTTACTACTGAAGATTTTCATTTAGAGTAGTTGGATGATAAAACAACCTTCCTTCATGGTGATTTGGATGAAGAGATATATATGGCTCAGCCACAGGGATTTGCGGTCAAAGGTAAGGAGAACTTAGTGTGACAATTAAAGAAAAGTTTATATGGCTTGAAGCAAGAACCTCAGAAATGGTATATGAAATTTGATAGTTTTATGCATGAGCATGGTTATAGTAGGTGTCATTCAGATCATTGTTTCTACTTTAAGAGGTTGGATTATGATAGCTACATTATTTTATGTTTATATGTTGATGATATGCTTGTAGCTGGGTCTAACATGGATCACATTAAGGGGCTGAAAAGCCAATTGGGGGGTAGCAAAACAAATTCTTGGTATGAATATTTGCAAGGATAGGAAAAATAGAACATTGATGCTATCTCAAGCTAATTATGTTGAGAAGGTGTTGCAATGTTTCTCTATGGAGAATGCTAAAGTTGTCAGCACACCTTTACTTGGTCATTTGAAATTGACTAAGGATATGTGTCCCAAGACACAAGAAGAGGAGAATAAGATGTCCAAGGTACCCTATGCTTCAGCTGTAGGAAGCTTGATGTATGCTATGGTATGTACTAAGCCAAATATTGCACATGTAGTGGGAGTTTTTAGCACGTATATGACTCATACAGGAATTGAGCATTGGAATGCAATCAAATAGATTCTCAGATATTTTAAAGGAACATCCAGTAAGTGTTTACACTTTGGGGGCACTACTACTGATTTACAGGGCTATGTTGACTCAAATTTGGCAGGGAATATTGATACCAGGTAGAGTACTACAGGTTACATCTTTATTGTTGGTGGGGTAGCTATGAGCTGGGTTTCTAGGTTACAAAAGGTTAATGCTTTATCCACTATAGAGGCAGAGTATGTAGCTACTATAGAGGTAGCCAAGGAGATGATATTGATTCAGTTACTCTTGTAAGAATTGGGATATCCTCAAAAGGATAATTATTTGTTCATAGATAGTCAAAGTACCATTCATCTTGCAAAGAATTCAGCTTTGCATTCAAAGACCAAACACATATAGTCATGGTACCATTTCATTTGGTCAATTTTGGAGGATGGATAGTTAAAGCTAGAGAACATACATACCAATGACAATCCAACAGATATGTTGACAAAGGTAATAACAAGAGATAAGATGAACTTATCTTCAGCTTCAGTTGGTCTTCTAGATTGAACATGAATAAAAGAACAACAAAGTCTAGGGTGGTTTGATCCCATGGAAGCCCCATGTGGTAGGGGTATTGCTACAAGATCAATCTCTAAGTGGGAGATTATTGTTTAGTGTGGAGTCTAATCAGTCCCCAAGTGGGATATTGTTAGTTTGTGATGACTGATTAGGAAAGTATTGTACATACCTCATAAATTCTTTGGGGTTCAGGCCATGGCCAGTGTTGTGGTAAACATATGGCCGATATGTTGTAACCCTAAATCAGCATAAAATACTTGTAAAAAAGGGCTTAGGGTTAGGTATTTTTCATTAAGTTGTGATGTGAAATTGGTTCTTGCAGTTGTATTGAGCTATAAGGGATTACAAATTGTAATCAGATTTTAATCACTGGATTGTAATAAGATCAAACTTTTTGTTTGGTGGATGTAGCCCAAGGATTGGGTGAACCACGTTAAATCTTGGTGCCTTGTGTTATTTTTTGTGTGATCTATTATTTTATGTTATTGGTTATATTTGCATGTAATTGTTATTTCTATCTATGGTTTAATCCTAACACTTATGAATAGCTTCAAGTGTTTGTTCTCTTCTTGGAAGTGTATAGAACTTGTATTTTTTTTGATAAATTCCAATTCCTTGAAATATATATATATATATATATATATATATATATATATGATCTTATATATAAGATAAGATATCTTTTTGAAGTTAGGAATCTATCCTAATAAGGTATCAAGTTGTTCTCCTTCCTTACTTATAGCTCCATGCCTCTTTATATATTGGTGAGTCAACTTGTATACGAATAAGTGATTATTAATAATGGAGATTGCTTATTATATAGGGAAAATATGACACACAATACACCATATATAAGCTAGTGTCAACATCAAGACCTTCACTTCTCACCACGTGTGACTGCAAACCTTCCCTTCGTCCATGTCTTGATTGTGAATGGAATGTCTTATGCTATCTTTCATACCTTTAATGTTAATACTGACACTTTCCTTGCTCTACACATTTATTAACAAATTTGATGACTCTCTTTAATCTACCTCCCTCTACATGGTTCAATGAATGTGATTCAATGATGTTCCACCTCATTGGTTATGAGTGATCCCATTCCTGTGCTCAGCAACTCTCATAAATATCACTGAAGATGTGTCTTTAAAAGGGAGTAGTCATGTCCCTGCGAGTAATGAAATGTTTATCAATTTTTTTAGAATTGTAAGAATTTTCCTAAGGGTAAAATTCACCAGGAACTAAGAACTCAAACACAAGTACAACTATAGACTAGAAAGAGAGAGTATGATCAGAATGATGATATATTCATTTAATATGCATTATGTAAGTACACTAGGAGTGCATATATATAAAGGCCTCTGAGATACATCTAGAATGCCTCCTAATCAACTACATGATATGTCATACAACCAGGCACATGTCCACCAGATATGGGTTATCCTCCATTAAGCATGGAAGTAAGTGTGGTGATGAGAGGATAAGCCTAGAAGGGTGTGAAATGCAAATCAGTGTTGTAGACACCATGTGCTAAAATAGAGTTTCCTACTTCTATGTTGTCAAAATGACAACTCAAAAAGGTGTGCAAACTCTTAAGTGTCTCACAAAATAAAATAATAAAATAATGCATTAACCTAACTAAACTTAAGTAAGTGTAAATAGTGAATACTTATTTACACCAACACCCCCCCTTAAGTGCAACTTAAAGGAATGCCCTTAAGCTTATGAAAACTAGGATGAAGATGCATGATGGGTCCTGGCTACTAGGCCATGTTAGGTACCCATGTACATAATGAAATGCAATCCCTCATAAAATAGAGAAAGAGGGAAAACCTCATGGGAAAAACCCTCCCCCAAAAAGAGAGATAAATAGGGATGCATGGATGGATGGAGTAATCAAGACCCCCCCATTATGACATACATCTAGTATATACAAAAGTGAAGAATAAAAAGAACTAGACCTCATAAGAGGAAAAATCCCCCCCCATAAAAATGAAGAGGAAGAGAGACAAGGCAGTCCCCCCTCAAATGAAGAATGCTTGTCAGTGAAGGCTGATCCGATGAAAAAGTTGGTCCAAGAATACAGAATGGTGTTCCTCCTCCCCTTAGGAAGAAACAAAGGCAAAGGTATAATCTTGAAGATGTATGGTGGTGCTAAAACCTACTCAAGTATCCATGTATTGATGTTGGTGTTCACCCCTTACAACTGTGCTGAAAAGAATGAATGCAAATTTTGCAAGGATGTTTGTTGAACGTTTTCCAGTGAACCATCTATCTCCTCAACTGATAAAGAGACCTCTGAAAACTAATGTACATAAGAATCCACAATCATGCCAACCTATAAAGATTGATCATGTAGAGAATGGACATGAGGGTCAGAGTCAGCCCTCACAACAACTATAGAAGGATCACCTTCATCAAAGAGAAGATGTAAGTCCTCAAGACTGTCTCCCAAGTCAATTAAAACTAGAGTTGAAAGATGAGATGTACCATGCTATGTTGGACCTTTTACTATGGTAATATAATCATGTGGATTGAACTAATAATGTGACCTCTCACTACAACTATCAATAGAACCCCATGTGTCTAAATCTATTAAAGCACTACCATTGGTGTCACTATCAGTTTCCACTATGTATGATGTATAGAGAGGATTAGAGGATAAGCTGGGTGAACTTTCCTCAAAGTGAGCATGCTTCTCCAAAAAAATCTTGTGAGTCTTTAGATCCATAAATATGTAAGCTTTAGCATTTTCTTCATACCCAATGAAAGTACAAGACCTAGGTGTTAGTGCCTTGCATCCCCTAGAAAATAGGTTTGCCAATGCTAAACAACTGAAGACTCTAAGGTGACTCACAACTAGTTTTCTATTGTACCATGCCTTAAAAGAATTCTTCCCATCTAATGCATTATGAGGAGACCTATTAAGCATGTGAGTAGCACTATTGATGGATTCAACTTTGAGTGTAGGATCAAGAGACTTGGCTTTTATCATGAAAATTGTCATGGTTTTGAGAGTCCTAATCCTCAGTGCTACAACATCTATCTTGTGCAGACTGAATGCTGGTGAATTTTGAAGATCAATCCCCTTAATTCTACAAAAGTCCTTTGAGTCTTCTATCCACATATATGTTCTCATTGTCCACCCATAGTACCTTGATGGCTTTCCTTGATTTGTGTTCAACATGAGTCTTGAAGTCTTGAAGCTTATGAACCACTTCACTCTTATGTTGAAGGAAGTAGACCCAAATGAATCTTGAAAATTCATCAAAAAATCTAAGGAAAGATATCATTCCATGTAGACACACAGTACACACCCCACTTTTTCACTCAATCAAAAGACCCCCCCAAAAAAGATGCTTTTGGAACTTTATAAGTAGTGCATGTACAATGGGCCACTTGTCAAAATGAACAAAGTGGACTTTCTGATTTTTCTTTTACAACTGCTTTTGAGGCCCAAATCTATCACTAAACACTGTAGCTCATATTTACAACAATTTTGAATAATAATCAAAGCATTATAATGTAGAAAAAGCCCTAGTTCTGAAAGTGAGAATTTTGTCCACACAACCCTAAAATTTGACTTTAAACTTGGAAAGTAGACAAAAAAAATGCACTTTCAAAAAAATAGAACTTGAAAAAGTGATTAGATGAGCCCATACAAAGCATTTAAAGTTGCTAAATGCAATATTATGTAGGTACAATCACCAAAAAACACAATTTCTAAAAAATCCTTACACCAAAACCAAAAAACAACACCACCACTAGAAAATTCAAGAAATTCTACCTAATTTCAAAAAATAATTGCACCTGAATTGAAGTCCAAAGTTAGGTTGCCAAATTGAAAAGCAATCTGGAGAGGCGTCTAGAAGGAAAACTTTGAGCTTAAATTTTATGTTCAAATGGCCATCGTAGCAATTATAAATTGCCTAGTTTTGATGGTCTAATGACCATCAACTTTAACACATTATTTTGTTGACATCAGCAAAAATAGGCCCCACCTAGTGATGTGGCATTCCATATTGTTGACATGGTATTCCACCATGGCACACTCTCATGATAGACACATGTCATAGGAAGAAATCCACATGAGCTAGTGGGCTAACATGTTGAGTGCAAGGGTTGGCTAAGCAGACTAATGAAATTGTGTCGCATGGCAGATTTACAAAGGTCCGTGTGGCTTCAGTCTGACATGGCAGAGGGTTTGCACAGTTCAACCAAAAAAAAACCACATGCCAAAATCTTTGTAGAGAAACCAAAATATCTCATGTTGATGTTGGAATATGCTGAGATCTTTATCCACATGGCCAGGACTATTTCAGTAGCCGAAAAGTTATAATCGATGCCAAATTTTTAGAAAATAGTGGCCAAAAAACGAACACAGGCTAGAATTTCAATTCAGTGGCCAGGATGTTTAAAATCTATGACACCAAAAAATGAAGCCACGAAGGGAGCCACCAAAAATTCCTATAGTCACTCGAAAATCACACGCATGATGGAATCTTTGCAAAATTTGTTGCAGGTGCACAAAGGGGTGCCAGATTTATTTTGTTTTGTCCCACATTTGTAGTGGGTGCACTACAAGCACTTTTTAAAAAGAAGCCCATGTAGAGGATAAAACAAAGAGGCCTGCCAACAAATTTGGGAATTTGGCTACAGATGGAATATTCTAGGTCGGTGGTGAAGTGATGCCGCCCAGATTTCTTCACCAAAAAATTTGTAGAGGTTGTCAATCTGTGTGTAGTGTCTTCTTGGTAAAACAAATATTCCCCTATGATAGAATAAAATATTCTTCCAAATGTCTGAGTTGGGGTGTCACTGATTAGTTCTACTAAAAAAAATTACAAAGAAATTAAAAATGCAGATTCGAATAATTAATTAAATCTACAAAAAATTACCATACCCGATCTACAAATCAGGGCCTGCAGGTTCTGATTTGTAAAAAAAATTTGACACACGATCAACTTTGGGATAAGGTAGCTAATTTTATAGTCAATCTTCATTGATTTAGCATTACGAACACAATGGCAAGGTCAAATCTAGCTCTAGAAACTCCCAATTTTTGTAGTACTCCAAATTCAGGCTGCGGTGCTAAAGTAACAATGGTCTTGAACGGCTATGTGATGAGAAAATCTCCAAGCTTTGATACCATGTAATAATTTACCTAAGGGAAAAATTCACCCAGGAACTAAGAACTCAAACAAAAACACAACTGTAGACCAGAAAGAGAGAGTATGATCAAAATGACAATATATTCATTCAATATGCATTATGCAAGTACACTAGGAGTACCTTTATATAAAGGCCTTTAAGATACATCTAGAATGCCTCATAATCAGCTACATGATATGTCATACAACCAAGCACATGTCCACCAGATATGGGTTATCCTCCATTAAGCACAAAAGTAAGTGTGGTGATGAGAGGATAAGCCTACAAGGGTGTGACACACAAATTAGTGTTGTAGACACCATGTGCTAAAGTAGAGTTTCATACTTCTGTATTGCCAACATGACAACTCAAAAAGGTGCACAAACTCCTAAGCATCTCACAAAATAAAATAGTAAAATAATGCAAAATAATAAAATAATGCATTAACCTAACTAAACTTAAGTAAGTGTAAATAGTGAATACTTGTTTACACCAACAAGATCTTGTTTATTGTCTTTACTTATATAAATTGATTTGGTATATTTTTGGTATTATGTTTGTTAAGTTTATATTTAAATATTTATAATGTAAATGCCATCAATTAGGCATATATACTAATTAATGTATTTTACATAATTATTATTATTTATTAATATATTACTAATAATCATTATTATTAGGAATAATATAAATTTATAATATTATGAATGGTATAAATAATTACGTAGAATAAATGGACTATAGATATTTATCTATATAGTCATTAAAAATGTTCCTTGTGAGAATAATTGATATGTATTTTATTCATATAATAAACTATTATATAATTTTATTTAGTTATAATTTGTAGGATCCCCTTTTAGGAGGGGTCATGACAGTCTACCCTTCTCAAAATTGCTTTTCCTTAAGCAATATCATTCATACACAAACTTCTTCATAGAAACAAAACATATTTACATATCAAAGGCCTATAAAATTTAGGAAATATACATTTTTAATGAATGAAAACATGAAGCGGACATATGAATGCATGAAAACATGAAGCATACATGATGTAGACAGATGAAGACATGAAGCATACACAATGCAAATACATCATTTTTTTTTTGTTGATTCTTTATAAAAAAAAATCTCAAAATGAAGTAAAGGAAATGATTTACAAAATATACTTCCCTAGTGCGTTTAATTGATCATGAATCTTTCAAGAATAAGTAATTGTTAGCATACACATGTACATAATAGCTCCAAAGAAAATTTGAGACATGATAAATTAGTTGTAAACAATGTCCTACCAAGCCCAAGAGAAAAAATTTGGCCCCCTTGGCCTCAATGGAAGACACCAATCATTCAATGAGGTGGTCTCCTTGACAAATTTTTGACTGAATTAAGTTGACATGGTGTCAATTTTTTCTTAACTTCACCAATCTAAGCCCAACAAAAAAACTTTGGCCCCTTGGCCCTGATGGAAATATTCTACCATTTCATCAAGGTGGTCTACTTAGATGTCGATCTTTAACATTCTTTTCCCAATAAAATCCCAAGAGCAAAACTTTGGCCCTATTGGCCTTGACGGTAGCACTTTTGCATCCATCAAGGTGATCTACTTAGATGAAAAATCTTTTCCTTCTTAAATATCCTACCTAAGCCCAAGACTGAAACTTTGGCCCTCTTGGCCTTGACAACAATAGTTTGTCATCCATCAATGTGATCTACTTAGATGAAAATTCTTTTCCTTCTTAATATCCTACCTAAGCCCAAGAGAGAAACTTTGGCCCTCTCAGCCTTGATGGCAGCACTTGATATCCATCAAGGTGGTCTACTTAGGGGGTAATTTACTAATTATTATAATCTCTTTTATTACATATAATCTCTTTTATTTTATATATATATATATATATATATTCATTTTTTATTTATTTTTAAGTTTGCTTTCTTTTTCATTGAATCACCACTAAGATTGCAACTCATCAAATTCTTTTTGGCCCTTCGCATCTTCATTACTCTCTTGATTATATTTAGGTCTCTTGTTCATCATTTCCTTTACTTCCTCATCAGGTGTGGCATCCATTTTCTGAAATTTGCCTCTCTTTCCACATATGTGTCTTGATTCCCAACTTTCCTTGCAATGAAAGCATAAAGTTTTTCTTTTTAGTTCATCACGATAGCTTTTGAGCTCTCTTCTACATTTATGGCCATGTTCCCATGGTTCATTGCAATGGTAACATAACTCATTTTTCTATAATTCCTTGGAGTGCCTTCTTTCTTTTTCATAATGCCTAGAATGTGCTCGATACATGGTTCTTGGAGCCATCCTTTGTTGATTGTGTATCAAATTTTAATGCCTTTTGGATTAATGTGCTTGGTGCATGGTTCTTGGACCCTTCCTTTTTCAGTTGTGTATCAAATTTTAATTCCTTTTGGATTGCATCTTCTAAATTTTTTGGTTCACATGCTCCCACTATGCTCTTGATTGATTCCTTCAACCTGTCTATAAATAAATAAGTGAGTCTCTTTTGTCATATTTTAGGAACCATGGTTGATAACCTTTCAAATTCCCTAGATAATTCCATCATTGATCCTTCTTGTCTAAGTTGGGTTAATCTCTTGAAGTACCATTCTAAGTCTATTCGATCAAATCACTTTATGAGTTTTTGGGTGAATTCATCATAACTCTTAATTTGTTTATGTCCTTGGTTGTTAAGGCCATGTTGCCACCAATCTTGTGCTACTCCTCTTAAATGAAGGATAGAAAATTGAATAGTGCCTTTTTCTCTTATAGGATTTAAGGAGAGATATGTATCTTGCATTTGTACTGATGAGTGTGTTGTAGTTCTTTCTGATCCATCAAATTTTGGAAGACTCACTTTATTTATCTCTTCTCTTAGTCCCTTCTCTTGGTGGGTTTGTTTCTTTTTATTAAATAGTGACTTCATCTAGGCATCACAATAATCTTTAAATGATATCTCCCTTCTAAGTTTAGGATCAATTTTAGAGTACTCATTTATATTTTCATTTATATTATTTACTTCATTTAACTTGTCCTCATCTTCTTATTCTCCTCCAGGTAGAAAAAGGGGTCTTGTCAGTCTATGTTGTGATTCTAGTGTATGTAATTGATTATTATCATCTTTATATTGGTGAGAATTTGTATCTCTCCCATTTTTGTTTATATTACAAATGGCTTCTAAGAGGAGTTTACTTTTTTCACTTTGCTTGGTTATAGCTTGAGCGTTTCTTTCAATTTGTTCCATGAGCACTTGAGTAGTTCAATTTGTTTTTTCCATGAAAGCTTTCAATTCATTGCTTATTTGTTTGTTCATGTTGGTGGACTATTTCCTTCCTTCCCTTTCTAAAACTCTTTGATCTCTTTGGTGTTTTTGCAATAACTACTTTCCACATGATGTCAAGAAAGATGTTCTGATACCACTTGTAATGTCTCATTTGGAATGTACCTCAAATTGCTCTTAGTTTTCAATTTAGGGTCTTATGAATAGCTTCAAGTGTTTGTTCTCTTCTTGGAAATGTATAGAACTTGTATTTGTTTTTTATCAATTCTAATTCCTTGAACTATATATATTAATGATTTGGTTGTGTGTGTGTGTGCACTACTACATTTGACCTTATTTTTCTACCAAAATTTTTGACCATCAACTAAAAATTTTTAGGTTGGTCGAACTGTAGAAGGAAAAATTTTCTATTTTTTACATCTAAGCCCCATGTTGGTCAAAATGGGTATTTCGAACAACGCGGGTAGATGTAAAAACCAAAAACATAATCATTTCTTTTGTGTAATTTTTGGTGCGCGCGGGATCATTTACATTTTTTTGGACTTGATGTGCTTGCCAGATGAAAAACATGATGACCTGGTTCTACCCTAGCTTGCTCATACATTTGGTGAAGTTGGGCAATCATCAAAAATGGATACAAAATGAGAAGGAAAATGGGTGCAAAGAATTCTGGTAATGCTTGACATACATGATCTTAAAAGGTAGCAAAATCAAAAGTCATATCTGAATTCCATTCAGCAATCTATTTTCAAATTATTAAGATCTTGGGATTCGGTTTTCACTAGATTCACTATCACTACTTTCTCTACAGCGGCTTTGGTAGCTTTCAAAGATCTCTCCTCAGCAGAATCGCTCATGGGAAGACATTGATCTAGCCATTTGCGCTCCTTGTTAAACTTCTCCAGTAATTCATCGGCGGATGTGAGAAGCGCAACTTCTTCATTGTCAGAGTATTCAACAACATCTATGATATTCCATGCTTGACAACAAGATTTCATAGCTCTATCTACCATATTCTTTATCTTGCCCTTGTCATGGATAAATGTAGAAAGCTCAAATATGAGACTTACTATTGACACTGAGATCATCTTGCAAGATCGTAATTGACATTTAATTTTGACTCCACTTCAAATTTGAGGAGATGAGTAGGTTTCACACATCTCTGGCCACTAAAACCAGTAGAGCATTTATCACTAATCAATGGAATCAACTCATTGAATCTGTTACCCTCTTCTTCCCCCTTTTGAAACTACTTCATTATATCTTCAATGGATATTTTGTTGGCAATCCATAACCCAGCACTACTTTCTCCATGCATGGTTACACAAGCTTTTTTATATTTAGCATAGGTAGCATGATTATATTTAGTGATAGTGGGCATTTGAGATTTTTGATTCTTCACTCTTATGTATCGTTCCAGATTGCTTATTGAGCAGAGTGTTGTAAAATGGGCTACTCATATCTACTTCGACTCTGTTCAGAAGATCCAGATGTTTGTTTCAGCTCTCAAATGCCTTGCTCTCAATGCAGACTCTCTACAACCCTCTGCTCATTCATGGGCCGAATCTGTGGCATAGTCAATGCAGAAGCTTGTACATGATTATGTGTGAGAGCCTATCATTATTGACAAGAACACTCTAGGTGGGCATTCAAAAATTAAAGAATTATTTCTCATGTAAATTGCCAAAATCATTTAAACTATTGCCTCCATTGAGAATCATTTAAAGTGTTGTCCAGTTGCTATAATTAAATCATTAATACCCTTTAGTTTGATGTGAGATTCACTGAAAATTACATACAGAATGGGTGCAACAATTTTTTTTAGGGGTTGAAATACAAAGCCTCTAGATTAAGATACAAAGTCTTTCAAATATTTGAACCTAGACCTTTTTAACACAATCTAACTAGTTTAGTGCTTGAATTCATTCTAATGGACAGGTAAATAGGATATCTTAAGCAAACACATGAACTCAAATTTGGTAATATTGTTTTCTTCAATACCGTGGAGTAGAGCTGGTTTTGCAGAGTTTATTAAGGATGAAAAGTCCTGCCTGATTTTTTTTCATTGTCAAATGAACAATTAATGGAGCTTTTCAACTTGAAGTTTAGGTCTGTAATTGAAACCTTTGGATCTCGTGATATTCATTTTTGTTGGATTGGCATTCCTCCAATTGTTTCTCAAATTAGAGATTATCCAAATGAAATAAGTTTGAGAAAAATCTTTGAAGTATTCAGAAAAATGGGATGGAGCTTTACAGTTGTTGATGTTGTTATTTTGGCTTCAAGATTTGTGCCCTTTTCCCTAATTTGGCCTACAGTTGCATATTCTATCATTTCTTTACCACAATGCAGTGCTTTGGGCAAGACGTTGATGGAAAAGCTTTTGTGTGTAGAACTTGTAGAATGCAATGGTTTGAGCTCACTCAAGTCAAAAGTCTGAATTTACCTAAAGATGAAAACTCTTACATGGGAGGAATCAATTTTTCTCTCCCGATTCAAAAGCGCTTGGGAAAAAATTGTAGTGGTGGTCACATGAAAATCATGTTGTTTTGCCTTTTCTGAAGGAGAAGTTCCTAAATTTGAGAAATATCATTTCTAGTTGTGTTTTGCTTTCTGGGATTTATGGTAAGAGGAAATATAAAATAGATCATAATCATGAACAAAATGAACCTATAGGAAATGTTGCCAAGAAAAAAATGGATAGTTAATTACTTGGTGATGAAGTGCTTATGAGATTACAACAAAAAAGTGGGCAATTCAAGTGTGGAAAGCCTACTTGGCAGCTGCTTTTGGTGTTTCTTGCATGCAAAAACTTTGTGGCATTGGTTAAAATTTCTGAAAAAAATAAGCATTCTTTTGATGCTATTCTTGAGCCTTTGACTGTGCACACAACTCTTCTTCATGTTTTGGGAAGTAATTTTTCATTTACATCTAACATACCACCAAAGGACACTAGCTTTGGAGGATATTGTTGTAAACTATTTTGTGCTAAAACCCTTGAAACTGAACCAGCGGAACCTAACCTCAAAGGAAAAGTTAATGATAACTCATCTAATGCTTGTGAAAGAAGTGAGATGGAAGTTAATTTGGTTTCTAATAAATCCTTGCCCTGTGAGTGGGAACAAGTATCAGCTAGTTTTTGTTTTGATATGCCAAAAGAGTATGTTCCCCCAAAGCCAGTTAATAACAAAAATAGTAGGGAACATAAGTCCTCAACGATGGGTCTTGACCTTCAATGCAATACTTAGGAATCCTTGTATTTTGCAATTGCTGGGGGTTTAAGTAAAACAACCTATGATGTAATTCTAGCCAAAAAAATTGGAGGATATGTATTTTAAGGATAGTTGGGGACAATAAAAAAATTTAAGATTTTTTAGTTGCTGGATGAAGAAAATATCAAAGAAGTTAGATGCAGGCCAGGCCTTTGAAAATTTATTCAATCATGCGGCTTTGTATTCCTTTCCTGTGGAGAAAAATAATGTAACTACAAATCTAGTTTTCAAGAAAGCACGATAGCCTCTGGCAAACTGTGAACAATTTTGCCCTATATCCACTGTTTTACCGTATGTTTCAAATGCTTCTTTATCTAATGAGGTTGGAGATTGTGATTCAAAAACTGTTGAGTTAGATAATGAAAAAGCATTCACTGAGTCAGTGGATGAAAGAATGTAGCATAGCCTTTCTAGCAAAGACGTTGATTTGAGAGCTCTAGTGCAATGCCTTACAGATGTTGTCATTCCAACATGTAGAAGTACATCTGGAAGCTAAGCATTGCTCATCTACAAACATTGCAAAAGAAATCAATTCAACTAAGAGATCCACTTGCCATGAAGTGATGAAGTTGATTTTAAAAAAACCTAAGGAAATGGCAGTCAAGTACAAAGATTGCCCCCTTCCATTATCTACCCATCTTGGCAATTCTAATTTTTATTCTCTATATACTTTTGAGGACTAGGTTAGAGAGTATCCCTTATTTTTTGTCTTTGTTATTTAGACTTTTACATAGATATTTCTTTGAAATCTCATTAAAAAAGTTATTGAAATTCTTCACTCAAGAATAGACATGATTTCAAGTATTATTTTGCATGGAAATACTTGCCTCAAAGATTGTTGGGAGCATTGAAGAGCCAAAAAAGAATAAATTAATAAAAGAAATCTTCAAACTTTTGGAAAAGATCCAATTTAATTTTCCAGGAGGAATATTTGGTGGGGAAAACCCAAATGAGTTTGCAAATAGAGTTATTGCATCCAGGTAACTGTCTAACTTATTAATAAACTATGTCTAGTCAATTTAATATGTGATAACACTTAAATTTATCATACGTTCATATAAGCCATGCCCTTCTTTGTAGGTATATTAACTAACTAGACATGGTGATTAGAAAAGTATGTAAGGATATGGAATTTTATGTATATGATGATTCAGGGGATATCTTCAATTCTATGTCCAATGAGGACAAAGATGTTGATATGCAAAAAAATGAGTCAGATGCAGGGGCTTCTTCTCAAAATGATGTCATGGGTACTAATGGTGGGAAAGGGAGAAATGCGGGCTAGATAGGATAGTTATATCATCAGATGTCTACCTTGTATGATGATCAGCATTCTCTAAAGCTGCCACAAGCTAAAAGGGTTTCAAGAAAGCATAAGGGAAATGATTATGAACGTAGACTTAAGAAAGCTAAAAAAATAGGGAGAGTGTGGACAGATTTGCACATTTCACACGTAGAGCTTGAGATTTACAACATGTGTGGGCACCAAAAACATGCTAGCCATATGATTAGGAAGCAATCTAATAGCCAAGTAAATCAATTGAAGAAGAAACATATAAAAGTTCATAAAGATGATGTGATATATTCTCTCCAATAAGATGTTCAAAGTTGAGAAAATGCAAAGATGGGAGAGAAGTGGGGGTTGAAAGGAAGGCAATGAAAGATACTATTGATTTTATTGATGAGACACCATATCCAAGAGTGAATAATAGGTCAAAGGCTACTTTAGATGTTGTTTATGAGACTCCATATCTAGTCTCTAAAGTGCAAAACCAAATGTCACAGCTAGGTCAATGCTGGTTATTAATCGTGATTCAAGGACAACTCCTGATTATGGGGCATCTGGCACAGACTCAAAATTAGGACTTATTTCAAGAGCATTATTTGAAAATGGAAAATATGTTTAAAGAAATTCTTTTACCATTTGCAATATCTCTGGTTTTGATCCTATGGAACATTCCAACTCATGCTAAGTATTTTCCCAATTTATGTCTATGAAATGGGGTTTTTTAGGCCTGCGAAGAGTTCTTTGATCATAAAAGAGGTAAATATTAAGATATGGAAAGTATTAATTCATTTCTTCCATGTTAAGTAGTATAATTTTTGTCCCTATTTACTTACACAGATTTCTAGTGGGAAACATATAATGATTTTAAGGACAAATTGACCACAAATTGTCAAAACTTTAGTGTTTTACCTACAGATTTTATTAAAAGGTTTCATTTCTAAACTAGAATTGCTATTGTAGAGAGTTTCACAACTATCTAAGCCCAATTCAACCAAAGCCCCTAGCCCTTTTCTCTTGCTCTCCTCTACCCTTTATAGTAGTAGGATAGGACATTCAATGTCTACTATATGAAAAAGGAAAATACTCATAAAATGATTTTGATCCTGGCTTATTACGTGAATGTTCTTTAGAATTCTCATCTACCTATTAACTTAATAAGATTTACTACTATTGTATACCTATACTAGTTCTTAGATTTTTCTTCTATGATTTTGCATCTTATCTTGTTTCTCTTTTACCTATTATGCTTCTTCTGAGATAGACTTCATTTTAATACAATTTGCTTTTAAACTTTCTCCTAAGAATGTGTGGAGCTTCTACTCCTCAAGAATGCCTATAATAGAATGCAAACATATGTAGGTTCTATTGCTAGATTTTTCCCTCACCTTGCTTACATTTTCCATTTTGAAATGACAAATGCACTAAAGAGGACAGGGAATGCAGTTAGAAAGTACATTGTTGTAGTAGAGCCTTCTTTTCCTCACATTGTGCTGAACTATGCACAAATTGGTGTCAAAATGGATTTGGAAGATGTCTTGCCATATAGAATATTTCTAGGCTCTCCGGGATGACTCAGACCAACCACTGGATCATGTGCTCTTCAGATATAGAAATTGTCAGCTATTGGGTCATCTAGTTTAACTTTGACCCATTATAGGGTGAGCAAACACATAGAATAAAAATAAAGAGAACATCTTGGAAGGGAAGAAAAATAAAATATAGTTGTAATGCAGGAAAAAATATAGAACTCCATTAGTTGAGAGGAAAGCTCCAAGCAGAAAGCATAAGGGCAAGGTGGTACGAACAACAATCTTTTGAATTCCTTCTAAATTAGTGTATTGGTCATCTAGTTTAACTTTGACCCATTCTAGGGTAAGAGCAAAGATACAGAATAACAATAAAGAAAAAGCCATGGAAGAGAAGAAAAAGAAAATGTAGGTGGTGCAATTCATGTAGACACAAATACAGAACTCCATTAGTCGAGAGGAAAGTTCCTAGTAGAAAGCATCAGTCTTTGAATTCCTTCTAAACTAGCACTAGTAAAGAATGGTGGGAGTGCTCCTGTCATATGAATTTGGTGTACTGCAGTCTCAAACAACATAGATCCTTGAAGACTCTCAAAGATAGTCAAAGATAAATCCTGGCTAGAAATCAGAGGCTGGTTGTCAGCAAAAAAAAGGTAATAGTTGGTGAAGGTCCCTAACTATTAAGGAATAATTAATAGATTCCTAAATCAGAGGCCGCTTGTTAACAAAAAAGGTAAACTCTTGATAGTTGGTGGAGATTCTAAGATGATTAAGTCATAGGAAAAAGTCTTCTACATGCCAAAAAATTGTGCCATCTTTATCCACAGGCTAGATATGATTTTCATCATTTTTTTAAAGAGAACATTAACTTGGATATGTATGATCTAAAACTAGAAAATGCTATGCAATTGATTCTTAAAGAACATTGCCATTTGATTTTTTAAAAACTAGGTATTATTCAAGAGATGTTTAAAAACTAGGTAATATTCAAGAGACGTTTAAGGATTTCCTACAAAATTAAATTTAGTTACATTTTAGAGCTGGACACAAAAGCTTGAGTTGCATGCTTGGACTTTGGTTATTTGGGTAATCATCTGAATTGAGTGCAGTCTATTCAAAAAATTGTTTTGGATGCCCATATGCAGCTCCAGCAAAGGCTCAACCAATGCTCTGTTCCTCTTCCAAAAACTTAAATAAGTCAAATTTGAGAAAAGTTGGGCATCAACTAAGTAATAAGTGCATCAAATCAAGAATATCAAGCAAAAGGTAATTCATGTATCAATCATGATAGGAAATCTATTTGATCTATTATCCCAGTGAATTAAATTTGTAATTTTAAAGTCCAATAACTTGACACCAACTCGCAATCTATTTGATATTATTGATATTTGATGAACTAGTTACTGGGCATCTTTGAGATTTTTGCAATTTCATTGGGTGCTTCCTACTATTATTATCCAAACAATGGAGAATTGGAGCACATGGTCCATTTGGCCCTCTGGCAGTGAAAACAGCAAGAGAGTCACTACCATCAAAGATGTGGTTTCAATGGGAAACTTTTTTACTTTCATAGAAATCATATCCTTAAAATATCTATATATACCCAAAATGGGAATGATTTGCAACATAGATAGAACTACGCATATGTACGAGTCATTCAATCCATAGACGAGCATAAACATGAGAGTCAGTTTACTTACATAATAACTTAAACAAGTTATCTAGCAAAGTTTTGTTTTGTTTATGGGCAATTGTTGATAGTCTTACAAGATCTATGGCTTTAGAGTGGGGGACAGATTATGGAACACTATGGACTGATGTACTGTTGGAATTAACTTCTCACATGCTTTGTCTACCGACTTGCTCCCACTATTAGTGCATAAAATCTGATGCATGTCTAGCTTGACAAATCTGATTTGTATTTATCTGTAGAAAATCAAATTATATTTCATCCTTACTTGAATTGTACTGCAAGTCACTCAACTACCTCACTATGGTTATATATAGAGGCATGTTTGTAATATTGGTGTGTATCTACATAGTTCCATGTTTGTATTTTTATATGTTGAATCAATGTAATTATGTTGTAGTAGATTCGATGATTGTCTCTGTTATTTTAGTTTGCTCTGGTTTATTTTAACTCTATTTTTACTATGACTCTCCTGCATAATTCCTGCAAAGAAAAAGGTCTTAAGTACAAAATGAATTACTATCTTAGTATGAGAGCAACTGTTGGAGAAGGAACATTCAGGTTGCCATGCATTGCTAAGAGATGACAAGGTATTATTTTGGTCTATGAATTTTAATATTGCTACTTGTGTGGGAGTTGTGACCATGCTTTTTAGTATTTTTGTTGCTTACAATCTTCTACTATTTCTGACTTTTGGTGCAGGTGGATGATCTTTCAAGGAATGTATAGATTATTTTGTGGATGATCTTTCTAGTGAAAACTGACACCCTTATTTTAGGCACTAAGAAGGTATAACATCCTAATTTGTTTGCCCGACAAAATCCATGATGCCAGTTCATAAATTTATAAATTTTCTCTTGTTAATATTATTTTTTGTTAATTGATGTTTTTTAAAAAGTTGCTAATCATTTTGTTTCATAGAATGCTTCAATACTAGTTAAAGCCATTCCAAAATAGAAGGATAGTAGCAATTCTGAATAATCTAAAGAGGATACTATGAAAAAGGTATAGAGGCATACTTTGTTTGAAGTTGAGGCAATTCTGGACAGCATTATATTTCATTGTGTTTAATGTATTCTTTTTCTGTATGCATTTAAAAAATAATGTACTTTTTCTTCGAAGCACACAATCTTGTGATCCTTTATGCATGCCTTTATGTGATACATGTTTTTTGCCATAAAATATGACTTCAATCAAAGGTTGTCTATGTGAACATGAAGGATTTGCTCTACATCTAAATGGGCTCATTATTCATAAAGTTTCTTGATTTCTTATTACTTATTTGGTCCTTCTTCCATGTATAGATAATATGATTTCAAATTTATCTCATTCTCATATGGTAGCAGGTAAAGCCAAAAGAATCATAATACCTGTAGGGTATACTTGAGTAACTACATCTTTTTCTGTCAAAAGAACATAGATGCTTCGTAAGACCTCATTGATTCAAACTTTGGAACCTATCCATATGCTTACTGGCCAATCCTTGTACCACACTGAGATTGATTAATTTGTCTACTATGTCTTATGCAAAAGGTTAATTGTACACCACACATCTTTTGGACTCAAGCCCTAAGAATCTCTTATTTCAGGCTCCTGTAGTAAACTAGACATTTGGCTTCTAAAGTTCTCAATGCCTCTTGCGTTCAAAGAAATGGCTCCTATAGTAAATTCTTCATGATAGAGGCTACTCCATTTGTGGAAAATCCACTCGAAATAAGGCTTTTTGGTGATTAAGAGCGAATACTTAACAACTTATCATCAACAAAATCATAGTGTTGCAATCTTTTCATGGATGGTTGCACCATGCTAGATTGGTTGTGTATGAGCTCATCTAGAAAATCACCTGGATGAATTTTGAGAAAGGCACCCTACTATTCGATCTAGAATTCCCCCTAGTGCACCCTACTATTCAATCTAGAAAATCCAGGTGATTTTCTGGATGAGCTCATACACAACCAATCTCCCATAGTGCAACCATCCATGAAAAGATTGCAGCACTATGATTTTGTTGATGATAAGTTGTTAAGTATTCACTCTCAGTCACCAACAAGCCTTATTTCAAGTGGATTTTCCACAACTGGAGTAGCCTCTATCGTGAAGAATTTACTACAGGAGCCATTGCTTCGAATGTAGGAGGCATTGGGAACTTTAGAAGCCAGATGTCTAGTTTACTACAGGACCCTGAAATACGAGATTCTTAGGGTTTGAGTCCAAAAGATGTGTGGTGTACAATTAACCTTTTGCATAAGACATAGTAGAAAAATTAATCAATCTCAGTGTGGTACAAGGATTGGCCAGTAAGCATATGGCTAGGTTCCAAAGTTTGAATCAATGAGGTCTTACGAACCATCTGTATTCTTTTGACAGAAAAAGAAAAAGATGTAGTTACTCAAGTATACCCTGCAGGTATTATGATTCTTTTGGCTTTACCTGCTACCATATGAGAATGAGATAAATTTGAAAGCATATTATCTTATTACTTATGACCATTAAGGTTCATTTTTATCAAACAAAAGACATATGAATAGGTTTTTGAGGTATAGTTGTATAAATTGTAAAATTTGCACATTGTTCCTAAAGCAACTTTATCATATGTTAAGATTGACTTAGTCTTTTTGTCCTCCAAACAGTAGCAAAACCATAATATGATTACCATAGAGATGAGTTCATATACATTTTATCATTTCAATAGTTTATTCATGTGTTTGATATGGAAGTTGGTGTGGCAACTTCTCTATATGTAAATGTTGGATATTCTCAATCTAATATATTTATTGCTTTGGCTCACCCAAGATGCAGTTCAGCAGCCCTCTTTAATCAGGACCTCTCAGAGTCAACATGCTTGATTTTTTTAAGTTTCCCACCTATTAATGAAGATTTTATTAGTAGTGTTTCAAGGTACTGTTCTTCTTGTGTGTGTGTAATGGTTCACAATTTCATGATTCTGTAATCTACCTATTTGGCGTAACTTTTTTGGATTCTATAGTAGTATTTTTGCTCCAATAGTACGGACAAATGAATTGTGTCATCATTATTCTGAAGCCTGTGTCCATGTCTACAAAGAGATGGGATTCAAGGTTATAGATTCATTACTACACTTAGGAATGGGCTCATCTTCAATCTTCGGAAGATTGAAGATGAGCCCATTCCTGACTGTGGTAATGAATCTCAAATCTCCTTCAGTCGGAGCATATCATGTCCTTCAGATGATCTTTTTGAAGCTGCTTCAACATTGTATCCTTCAGACTTTAGAAAAATTTACATGATATGATTGTGAATGCTTTTTTGGAGATAAGTTTTACTCAATAAATTGTGAAGCGCATGGAATCTTCTATGATTAATCCAAAAAAATGCATATGCCCCTTTATAAGCTAATTATTTGTTTGAGTATATATAATATATTTCTTGATAGTGTCTTTGGTTGATGTGCAGCATCAAGACTTGGGTTATGGTATTTCTTCTACAGTCACAATGAAGGATTGTATATTACTTACAGCTTGTGGAGTAGATGAGATTCTTCCTCAGAGTCCTAAATTTCTAGCTGATATCTTCACTTCATGTCTCACAACACCTACTAAAATCACATTGTGATGGTATTATCTTATTCTCATACCTCTAATCATCTCATTCTTTTTACACATGATTGGGAAATTGCAATTTGTGATGCGCTAATAGCTAGCTCCTTTGCTAGGTACAGCAACTGGACATATTAGGGAGTGAATTAATAGCATGGTTTCTCGTACAAAATCAATTTAATATAGAGTTTTGGTAATGACTGTTTATCTATCTTGTATCTTAAATTATTCTCATTTCCCTCAAATATGTGTCACAATGGATATAGTGTTTACATGTATCATAATATTGAAACGATTCTCTGAGGCAGGGAAAAGTTGTTTACTATGCACAAATAGCTCACTTCTAATGGAATGGAACTTAAAAACATTGGGATACTAAAACTAGTGATCCTTTTATTCCTGTCACATGAAATTTTTGGTTTTTGCAATGTATGTTACTAGTTTTGGATTTCTGTTTGCTAAACATGATTACATCTTTATCTAACAAGACATAAAGAATTACCAAAATGCTTGTCACCCATCCTTGTACAATGCTAATGATTCTTAGTTGGAGTAGTTCCAAGATAAGTCACCTCTGGGGAAGTCTTGATGCTTGCCCCTTAGAGCATTGCCTGAATTGAAAAGTGACAAGTGGACCATTCATGCCCACAAGATGGTTTTCCACAATCTGCATTTGATGAATTATGGGTCAACAACTTTGATTCAAAAAACTATGCAGCTAAATCTTGCTATGGCATAATATAAAAATTACCTTATTATTCAACTTGATTTCTGTGTATGATTGATAATACATTAATAAATAGCAAATTAAGAGCTAAAATTCAAGCCATAGTATGCTGATTTTGCACACAAAAACTTGGCCTTATCTATCCTAGCCAAAACCTTTAAAAAAAAAGCTCACATTGGCATGTTGTGATGGTTAAATAGTGGTGTTGTTCTTTCCATTAAGATTCAAATCCTACTTGGGTGCTAGTTTAGTTCCTCCATTTTTGGGAATTCTATGTCAATAGCAAGATGCTCCAATGTGAGAAACACAATGTAGAATAAAAGGACTATTAGATGATGGATCATGTTTTTCTATCGCATTGAGTTTTGCATATTTTTTGAGAAAACACAATTTTGGTGCTACCCATACTAAAACACTAGAAGAACCAAAAATAAAGACTAAAAGACTACGAAGCAATGAGCTAAAATATATGTGTGAAGGAACAAGCTAAATAGATATGCCTATTCCAACAGCTTTAAAAAATCAGTGTGCAACGGAAGAAGATTCAACTCCAAAGACAAGTTTATTTTTTCTAATTCTGGCATGCAGCTTTAGGAGAACAACAACTAAGTACCCCATACGTTCAAAACATGAAAATAAGTCTTTTTATCATATGTTTTATCTTTTGGTGGGCCCTGTTAGACATGGACTACCTTCATACAATGTACATGAATTGTCTCAATCATATGACTAATTATATATTCTTCATATTAGTTACTATCGATGTTTTTCAGGCATTCTATAAAATAGTTCACATGCCTTGCATATGATATGACATTTGGCATGCATCCTGCACTCTCTCTCATCTGGCTGATATGGATTACACAAAGTGATCTGAAACCATGATGCTAAAAAACATACAATCAAATCCAAAATGAACTTGCACTACAAATGGATTGTGGAAATCTGATATTGGTAAAATTGCATGCATGTCTACCAAGACAATCACAACTTTAACATATATTTGTCCTCGTAGACATGCATCCAAAATTAACAATATCATATTTCTATAATCCATTTGTAGTGCAAGTTTATTTTGGATTTGATTGTGTTTTTTTTAGAGTCATCGTTTCATATCACTCTTTGTAAACCATCATCAGTCGGATGAGAGAGTGTAGGATGCATGCAAAATCTCATATCATACACAAGGCATGTGAGTTGTTTTATAGAATGCCTAAAAAAAATTTTACACCCAGGTGTTGGTAGAAATTTCTACCTTCATTGATCGAAATTTATACCTTCAATGGTCAAAATTTTTGACCTTCATTGGTCAAAATTTCTACCTTCAATGGTCAACATTTTTTACCTTCATTGGTCAAAACTTCCACCTTTCTAGTCAAGATTTTCTACCTTCTTTCGTCAAAATTTCTACCTTTATTGGTCAAAATTTCCACCTTTCTTGGTCAATATTTTCTACCTACTTTGGTCAAATTTTCTACCTTTATTGGTCAAAATTTTCTCCCTTATTTGGTCAAAATTTTGACCAATTCCTGATACAACTTGCATAAAGATCATGGAAGTTTTTTGACCAAAGTATTGGTCAAAATTTTGACCAACTAGAAGGTTGGTCAAAATTTTGACCAAAAAATTTCCAATTGGTCAAATTTTGGTCAAAAATTGGGTCAAAATTTCGACCAATAATGGTCAAAAAATGGTCTCAGATGTACTAGTGGTGTTGGTGGGTGTGTGTGTGTGTGTGTGTGTGTGTGTGTACTAGGAATCTATCCTATTAAGGTATCAAGTTGTTCTCCTTCCTTACTTATAGCCCCATGCCTCTTTATATATTGGTGAGTCAACTTATATATGAATAAGTGATTGTTAATAATGGTGATTACTTATTATATAGGGAAAATAAAACTCACATTATACACCGTATATAAGTGTGAGGCCTCGCCATGACCCATCGTAGCATAGTTGATACATTATTATTTTGATACTCATGACTCAATATGTCAAGAAACTATCAAATACACTAAACATATTATATTATTTCATGTTGTGTGATGTTTACTTTCAGATATTTGATTTTTTCATTTAATGCTTTATGAATATGTATATTGATGAAGTAAGTGAATGCGGAATTAACACTTTGATTATGCAATTTTAATGATTGAGAATATGAGTAGAATGAGATAAACAATTGATTATTTGAAAGATGGATGTTTTTAATTTATGTGATTTCCCTGATATGTTATATACATATATACATGTGGTTTTCTTGAGCTACTGATGTGTGCAATGAGTGTGCAGGATATTTTAGCTGAGAAATCTAACGGAGAAACAAAACTGAACCCTATGTACCATTTGTGGAAACCAGGGTTAAATTTGATTAAAGATGAAAATATCGTTGTTCATATTTTATTTGTGTCATAGATTGAATGGATGTATCATTCTATAATCAATAAATCTTAAATGTTTCGTAATAATGTTTTTATAGTGTCACTTGACACTCGTGCATTGTATATGCATTCCAGCATGATAGTTAGACTTAACTGAGTAACCTAAAGATCTAAGTCAGACTAAGTTAGTGACCTTTTTGCTAATCAGTTTATAATCAAGATTAATTACCCCTAATCCAAATTAGTGTTTAATCTGCATTTTGAAGGTTGTTAGACAGTCCTTAAATTTTCTAGCATTTGTTAGGTCCCTAATTAATCCCTAAGGCCTAAAATCATGAAATCTAAGTACCCAAGGGGTATGAGTATGGGTTGGGGGCATTTTCCACCCCCCCTAGCCCCTTTTTTTGACTTTTATGGTCACTCAAAAACCCCATTTTTTCTTTATTGTGAAAATTGATAGTTTTCATCGTGAGTTGGATGATTTTAACTCCACCTTGAGGTTAGCCTTAGGTCTAGTTGTGTTAGAAGCCTCTAGAAATTTTGGGCAAGTGGGGGAGTTATTGCTTTTTGGAGTCATTAAGTTTAGGATCTTATTTAGAGGCAATTTTGAGAGGGTTTGGGTGTTCACCCAACCTCTAGTTTTAGAGTGGAATTCAGAATTGAAAGAGAAGGAGAGGAAAGCAAGCTCATCTCAAATTTGTGCATTTTTCATAACCCAATTTTTGAAGGTAGGAATAATTCACCTCATTTTGTTTCATGTTGTGCTTCATGTTTTAGTTTTATTGCTTATGTATTTTTGTGTGTGTGTTGAGTATGTTGAGAGGGATTGATAATAGGTTTTCTTAAATGTCTTTCCTTTGTGTTTTGCTTTGAATTTTGAAGGGTTTTTTATGGGTGTATTGGCATTACTCACCCTTAGATAGGGTAGAAGTGGCCATGTATGGGGGAAGGTTGTTAGTTGGACTCCGAAAGTGTAGAGTATCTTCTCAAGACAAGAAGATGGAGAGAGGGTAGGGTGTTATGGGCCCCTACTCATCAACACAAATCATGTATGAGTTTTAGAATGTAAGAATGGAAGAATAGAAGTTCTTAAGATTATAACTCTGAAAGGGCACCTATTTTGGTGTTGTGTCTGACGTCTCCTATTGGAAAAATTCATATTTTCCATAGTTTGGTTCAATGTTGAACCTATTGTGTAAACCTAAAATGGGAGTGAATGTTTGATTTTGTCTTCATGATATGTTTGGTTGTCTCTCGATCAGTTTTTGTTCTCTCCATGATCATCGTGATGTTTTGTAGAATTTGAAATGAATCCCTTGTTAAGGGCCAAGAAGGAAATTCAACTTGTTATCAAAATTCAATTATGTTGAGGAGATTTCTCCTCGGGATTGAAATCCTGTATAAAATATATTTTTAACTCATTGTTGAAGTGGCAATAATGTTGGGTTTTCTTACTGGTTTTTTCTCGGTGGAGCCTTTGAATCAAGTGATTTAATTGAAAAAGAGATTGAATAATATTCTTGCATTTGAGTCATTTGGTATTTTTGTTTATGCACATGTGTATTGTAAATTAGATAAAATAATGATGTATAATTTGCATTTTAAAAGGTCAAAATATGTTAAAGAATTTTGATGATATGATTGGCATTTCATTTCGTAAAGTTCATAAGTGTTAGGAGGCATAATTCTCCTTTTTTAAATGTTCAAGATTTGCAATTGCATCCACATTATAAATCAAAATTTAAAAAAATACCCCCTTGAAAAAATAAATTGCATTGAAAAAGAAAAAAAAAACTAACACTTAGAAAAAAAAATTGCTTCCAAGAGCAAAAATGCCCTCTGGATTTTGTATGGGCAAAATGTTTTAATCCCATGTCGTAATAGAGAATATTCTTTGTGGATCCTTTATTTTAAAATTTAAATTCAAAAAAAAAAAAAAAAAAAAACTTATTAATAAATCCTAAATATCCTAAGCCCTTACCTAATAAACTTTTAAAACTTATTGCACCCCCCCCCCCTCATTACTACCTAGGCGTGGTCAAGGTTTCATTTAAATCCACAAACAAATCAAGTAAACCATGTGCCCCTTAATTTTGACACGTCAGTATGAATGAAGGAATTTTAATAGAAAGTGGGCAAGGTTTCAGCAATGGCTACCCAACCAGTTATTTCGATTGGCTAGGTATGTCGTCTATCTTCCTTCCGTCACTCCATCCTAACATTCCTGCAATGATCAACGCACGGACCCTGTGGCAGAGTACAGTCTGACACAAACCACTTGAGACTGGCATTCATTGCACTTTGTAACTCTCTCCCTTTAGTATATTATCTCAATCTATTCTTCTTGTCTAAGGTTATTGCAACACCACTTTTTTTTTTCCTGATCATTTCTTGATTCTGTAGATGCAATGTAAAGTTCTAATATAGTTATGACTCTATATGAATGAGTTTTAAATATAATCTACAAAGAAAAAATATTCATAACTCTTGATCCTTTTCAATTAACTAATATATAAGACGATCAAATTATGATTTCGGTGATGGCTTGATTTAATTAGTGTTTCTTTTGATACTTATTTCTCTAGCTTATGCAATGAATATGGTAAATTTGTGATCCTTAATGTAATCACCTACAAAATCAATCACTATAGTGATCTTCCCTAAGCACAAATTTTGTAGGAATTTTTTAATTCAAAACCCAATATGAAGTCAAGATCATAGTAAGAATTCACTATTATTATTCCTAATGAAGCTTTTTATTGGGTGCACTACATATCAGATCCACTTTATAAATTCTAGATTCTAAAATTGAGTGATACAACACTTGGTTTAGATAACGAATATTAAATTCTAGATTCAGATAAGGAAGTGCTTGTTGAAGTGTCTTGAAAAGAACAATGTAATTTTCCTACAAATGATAGAATAATCTATTGATATAATGAGTAAATCAAGCCTTCATGTGAAGCATTATTTGAAGTATTATATCATATTATCAAATACAATCACGAATATTTTTATTAAACTTTATATAATTAATTAAAAGTTTTCATTTAATTTTATATGTTCAACATTTAATATTTTGGTTAAGTTTTTCTATAAGAAATTAAAATAAATTTAAATTTTCATTATCACATATATTTATACACTTTTCTTTACATGATTGTTAGTCATTTGGATATTATAGTTTGCCTATATTAAGATAAACCAAAAATTGTGAAGTTCTTCCTTTCTTTTAAAAAATTCAAATTCAACTTTCAAACACCTAGCTTCATCAACCTTTTTTTTTTCAATTGATTAAACACTCTTGTTTCACGAATTTGATGTTTTCTTATTGTATTTCAAGACATTTTAACTATAACCATAAGTACAAGCAAGGAATCATTTGAAATTATTCCAATCTGGACATTAAAAAGTAATTAATATTAGCACATCTCAATTTTTCACACTAAAAGGGATACAGAATATGCATATTAGAGCTCTTCTATTTTTTTTAAATTTTGAGTTTACATTTATAAGGATTGACCAAGGAGAAACATGTGTCTATAGGGCCCATAGAATGCACCAATGCCATGGTGTTATTTAGAAAGATCTTTGTAAATAACACTATAGAACTGACCCCATAGTCCAAAGTGAATTATATCTAACAACTTGAAAAGTAGAATCTCACTATTATAGGTAACCATAATTTAATCATAGACATGTAAAATACATATCTAACATAGATTCTAAGACATTTTACTGATTAAAATGATTGAAAAATACTTTACTACACATACATAATCTAATTCCACTTATTGAAAGACACTTTGCTCCTCATACACAATCTAATTAAGTTGATAGGCTTTGTGTTGGAGCTTTGCTCCCGGAAATTGTATTATTGATGGAAATTTTTAAAGACTTGGTTCGTTTTTTATTTTCCAATTGATTTTTTGATGATTCATTGAAAAATTTCATAATTTCTAAAATTTCTAAAAATCCAATTTTATTCTTAGCAATCTCATTTTTAATTTGCAAAGAAGTTTCTAATTTTTGTTTTATATCTTTTTAGTAAGTTTTTGATCATTGATTTATGTAAATGCAACCTTTAAATTCTTAAGATATGGTTACCCATTGTTCATCTCTCTGTTTCGGTTCTATTGAATTTATTGATTGAAACACTTTGATTTTAATTATATTAGCAAATTTATCATTGATCTATTGGTGAGTTTTGGTTTTTCTAATCTAAAATGTTGATTTTTATTGTGTTCAAAGGCTCTATATTTTTCTTTTTCTTTTTTCTTTTTTCACAATATAGACTTGGAGGGTCTTGAATGCAAAAGAAAACAAGTTGCTTCCTCTCATGAGAAAATTATTATCCACGTACTTGTTTTGGAATGTCATGTTTCTAATGATAAAAATTACAATTTCATGTTGATGTTTAAAACAATATTAATTTTTGTGCTAATCTTATCCCATATCAACATAAAGGAGAAAGGATACTTATATTTTCACATCTTTTAATAAAGCTTTCAAGGTATCTTATTTTTTCCTTAAATCATTTAATTAGATTTATTTCACTTTTAGTCAATTTTACTTTTTAATTAAATTTTAATTTTATAGTTAGATTTATTATTTTTAAATTGTATTTAATTTTCTAATTAATCATATTTAGTTAAATAGTTGATTTTTTAACATTTCAATTGCATACTTTTAATTGGAGAGTAATTTCTCTTTAGATTTGATACAATTGAGAATAGTCATCTTGCACCAAATCAAAATCAATAGAAGTAAAATATGTAGTTTCAGTCTTCAAGTTTTTTTTCTTTGTGTTATAATTTATGTGATGATTGTTTGTCCAATAAAAATAAGGAAGGGTAAACAATATTATAAATTACTTCCAACAAAGACACCATAAAATGTTGGCATAAAAATATTTTCTTTAGACAAATAATAACAATAGATATAAACTACATCTCAATTAATTCAATCTAAAAGTAATTATTATTATTTTTAAATGTAATAATAATATTAATATAAATCTAAATTTATTTATTTATATTTTTAATAAATTTTAAATTATTTAACAAATACTTATTATTATGTTTAGTAGGATGTGTTTTTGAATTTTATTCTAAGTACTTATGTATAAATTTTAGAATTTATAGTAGTATTATTTATGACAATTAAAATTATTTTTGTTGTGAAATGAATAGTATTTAGAATGCGACATTTGATATGTGAGCATAAATAATTCTAATTTTAAGATTATAGAAGCAAATCACTTCTATCAATCTTGGTTAAAAGAAGAGTTCCTGAATTTATTTATTATAAAAGATTGATGACTCATATTTTAATTTTTTCAATTTTTAGAAATTTTAATTAAGAATTATAAAATTCCTTCCTCTTTATAGTAGTAGTAATTCTCTTCTTTTCCATTCATATGAACACGACTCCTATTCCCGAATTGCACTTACATACTCCTAATTCTAAAACATTTTTAATCAACTAAAGTACACCCTTTTATCACATTAATCATCAATCTTAACAACCAAATACTCACTTATCAAGTCCTTATTCTCTTTATGATTTAATCTAGGTAGACTCGTGTGTATGGGTTATACTAGAAGGACATAGAATAAGATAACAAAGTTACACAATGGCATTGATTGGAATTAAATAATAATAGAAAAGGCAAAATTTTACTTATTCTAATGATTTTGATTGTATGCTAATTCCTTGAACATGCTGAAATTGATACATAGATTAGTGTGTTTCATGATTAATTAGAAATAAAGAGTTAATCATTAATGTACAGTCACATATATACACATAGTTATCATTGCATCGGAAATGTTCTATTAGTTGTACATGCATTTATTTCTTTGGTTTGTGCATCCATATTTTATATGGATAAGTTGTTTGGGTTACTGTCCATTCTCAAAATCTGCCATTGTATTTCTTGTTACGTTTACAATATATTTTCAGCACTATGTTAAATTCTCTTATATTTTGCTTTTGTGTGGTATTTTGTCTTGTATGTACTTGAATAGTTACCCTTGAATAGAATGTGATGGGATTTTCATAATTCTTTGGTAATACCATTTCTCTAGCTTCTGTAGAATGCAAATTCGCTCAATAATATAATTCAACTTTTATGGTGAGTTGTGGGTGAATACTCTAGAAACCTTGGCATTACATGAAGCATATTTTCCAATGAGACAATCATCAACATAATGTTCTGTACATTTGATTTTTTCTCAAGACATTTTGCCAAACATAGCATATGCATTGCTTGCTTGGTGTAGGCATTTCGTCAAACAATTTATCTGCATTTCTTCTTTCCTAGATGTTGATGATTGAATCCTAAAACTAGCTGTGATAAAAGTTCTTTTAGATGGATTTTGCTGAGTAAAGTCCTAATTTAATTTTTAATAATATTTATTTCACTAATTGATAATAATGATTAATTAGTGTTTAGTTAAATTTGTGTACATAAATGAAGATTATTCTTAGTTTCATATTTTTATTGATTTGAACTTATTATTTTCAATTAGAAGGTTTCCATTTATGTAATAATGAGATATTCCTTTAACAAATTCATAAAGTCTTATTAAGGTTTTCTTTTTTTATTAGATTATTAACAAAAGCAATCATGATTTTATTACATAACATGAAGACCAACAAAAAGTAGTGAAGCAAAATCTTAGATTACAACCAAACAAGATAAAACTCTATGACAATGAAGGGAAACCTAAGATTGCAATCAAACAAGACACAAACTATGCTAAACTTATAGGTGCCACCATTTTAAACATATATATCCAAGTTACAAGAATAATAAAATAAGTTAGCTATACTTAACCATATTAAACTTATAAGAATCAATAAACTTAGCTAAGAAACTATGATTAAGTTCATAATGTAAGAGCCACTAGGGTACACAAAACTAAGGACATCTAACTATTGTTGATTGGAACAACAATAAGACTCTAATTTTCATTTTCATTACCTTATATACTTCTTACTTGATGTGATTTCTAATTGAAACATCACAACAAATATTTGAACAGATTTCAATGACAAATTTAATATTTTCCAAATGGAAATAGGTTTCGGGGTTGCTTCATCCTAGAAATTGATCTCTTCAATGTCTCTTTTTTAAAAATCTATAGGATGGAGTTCTACCTAAAATATGTTAATTCCCTCTCTTTCTTGTGCCACTAGAGCCCTTACTAATATATTTTCAATTGAATAATGACATTCTTATACAAGATTTCTTGTGTATTCATACTTTTTATTGTTCGTAATAATTTTATCAACAACTCGTGATATTCATTTGTATAGTTTAAAGTTATAAATTGGATCACTATCATTAAATACTTGTCAAACATAGATATTTTCTAGAACATTTTTTTTATTGAACAAAGTTGAATTACATTAAATGATAGCAATCCAATAGAGTGGACTATAGATTTAAATAATAAAAGATGCAATGAGATATAGAAGTCTCTGAATCATCTTCCTAACTAGCTTACAACATATACACCATTCTCAATTCTTACATCTAGAATCTCGAGAGCTTACTTGATTCCCTTTTGCTTTGCCATAATATGTCTCCAGTTGAAAGCACAAAAAGTCAATTGTAACATAATGTCATAGTAAAATTGTAACATTTCTACTTCCTCATGCATAATATAGTTAGAAAACTAAACTTCTACTTTTCCAAATAAGTAGCAAAATAGCATATCTCATAGAATCAATAACAACATTTTATGTGAAAGAAATTAAATCACTTAACAAAATTAAGCGCTAGATTTGGGAAAAATTAAAGGGTTGTGGGGTTATGGGGAAATGAAGTGGAGGGCATTATTTCATCAAGTCCCATTTTGGTGGTGTTTTGATTAGAAGGAAGCTTAAATTTGATAAATTATATTTTAAGATAATTTATTAGCACAAATGAATATAAGTATTTTTAGTAGAAAAAATAATCGTGGTCAAATACATTATCTAGCTCAATATATTATAATTAGGTCACAAATTTTCAACTCAAAATATATGTTAACAATGACTTTAACAATAATTTATTAAAAAGAATTATTCAAGTATGATGTTGTGACAACTTTTACTCATGTAAACAATTTTAAAAAGTTCTAGTAATACTAGCCTGTAGATCTATTTAAGTGTAATTTTCTTTTAAAATTTTATATTTAAAATATCTTCCTTATATTTTGCAATCCTCGACACAAAATATAAGAATAATTCTACTAAAATATTAAAATATATGACAAACTATAAAAGAATTTTCATATAATAATAATATTAATTCTAATTTACTAGAACCTTAGACAAGAAGAATAGATTGACATAATATACTAAAGGGAGAGAGTTACAAAGTGCAATGAATGTCAGTCTCAAGTGGTTTGCGTCAGACTATACTCTATTGCAAGGTTTGTGCGTTGATCATTGCAAGAATGTCAGGATGGAGAGACGGAAGGAAGACGGACGGCATACCTAGCCAGTCGAAATAACTGGCTGGGTAGCCGTTGCCTTCTATTGAGCATTAAAGTTGACACCCAAGCAAGCATTTAACAAAGTTTTTTTTAAATCCTTTCACCTTACCTTTTTAAGTGCCTTGCATGGAGAAACCCCACCCCCACATCCCTATCACATCAAGTACACCTAACATCTAGAGAGGAAGTGGGAGAAGAATTAAATGTTTTCAAAAGACAAATCATGATGGAGTTTGTCAACAACTTTTTAAATATTTCTCTTACCCATGCGAATTGTAGACATCGGCTACGGTGCAACTTATTTGCACCAGGCCGGGCAGCCAATGTACCTTCCATACCGTGGTATACAGAGCCATTATAAATGCGTTGTACAACGATGTTTGACACCCATTTTGTCATCTGTTGCCCTCCCTCCAATTTATATGTTTTTTTCTATTCCTTTGCAAAGTAAAAATTGCATGTTAATATTTTTTAATATAAACATTTAAAGTCATAGATAATTTCTAAAAAATAGTAAGTTTTTTTTAATTGAATTAATTGGTATACAATATTTAAAAATGATAATTTTTTAATTTTTAATAGAATATATTAGTATATAATATTAGAAAATGTTATCATATCATTTTTAACATATTAAAAGTTGAATTTATTTATTTATATCTATTTCACATATTAATAAATATTATTTCTAATATTATTATATTTTCTTATTTCTATAATTTTAATTGTTTGTTTGAAATATAATTTATTTATTGATTAAATAGTTAATGAATGTATAATCGTATTTCTAATAAAAAATCTTTAATTTGTTACTACAAAATGTATATTTCTTATTTTTTAAACAATATAAATAAGTTTATATTTATATTATAGTAGTTATCATAGTATTGTTCTTCAGTTTCAATCTTAGTATTCTTATGATGAGCTCATTTTCAATCTCTAATATATATTTAAAATAAAAAATAAATAGAAATGTAAAGAAAATGAGAATGAATGAAAATAAATGTTCTTTATTAAAAATTAAATGACTTTGTAGATAAATATAAATGTTAACTACAAAAATGTATAGATAAATAATATAGTATGCAATAATCATTATCTAATAAAAATTAATATATTAATTAGATTATTTTCATATAATCATATTTCTCAATTGATAAATTTTTTAAAATTATTTATCACAAATTTCATTAGTATCTTGTCCCTCTTGTTTTTGAAAATTTATAAAGTAGAAATTATGAATTAACTATTTTTAAAAAATAATTAAATTATGAAATAATAGAATTGTAAAATGACACCAACCAAGGAGGAGGAAGAAAAAATGATAGAATAAATAAATAAATTAACGAGGAACACAAAACAACAAGAAGCTAATTTAAGAAATTGACAATGTCTCAAGCAATTAGGATAAAATAACTTAAAAAAAAATTTAAAAAATAAAAAAACTAAAGTAATATAGAAAAGGATAACAAAATCAAGTGATCAAATGAACAGAAAAACTAAGAGAGTCAAAATATAGACGACTAATAAAAAAATTCAAACCTTAAAAAAAGCCCTACAATGACACATGAAAGGGTACTATATTTAAAATTCATATATATTTGTATGGAAACTAGATGCACATAAAGCTTATATATAGAAAGAGGAATGGAATAAAATATATATCTATATTATTTAAAATTATATTATGTTATTTTTTTTTTTTTTAAAGTTATTTTATCCTAATTGCTTGAGACATTGTCAATTTCTTAACTAAGCTTCTTGTTGTTTTTTGTTCCTTGTTAATTTATTTATTTATTCTATGACTTTTTCTTCCTCCTCCTCGGTTGGTGTTATTTTACAATTCTATTATTTCATAATTTAATTATTTTTAAAAAATAGTTAATTCATAATTTCTACTTTGTAATTTTTCAAAGACAAGAGGGACAAGATACTAACATAAACTTGAAAATTTGTGAATAATAATTTTTAAAAATTTATTAATCAAAAAATTGATTATATGAAAATAATCTAATTAATATATTATTTTTTATTAGAAAATGATTATTGCATACTATATTATTTATCTATATATTTTTTTAGTTAACATTTATATTTATCTACAAAGTCATTTACTTTTTAATAAAGAATATTTTCATTCTCATTTTCTTTACGTTTCTATTTATTTTTTATTTTAAATATATATTAGAGATTGAAAATGAAGACATCATAAGAACACTAAGATTGAAAATCAAGAACAATACGATGATCACCACTATAATATAAATATAAACTTATTTATATTGTTTAAAAAGTAAGAAATATACATTTTGTAGTAACAAATTAAAGATTGTTTTATTAGAACTAAGATTATACATTCATTAACTATTTAATCAATAAATAAATTATATTTCAAACAAACAATTAAAATTATAGAAATAAGAAAATATAATAATATTAGAAATAGTATTTATTAATATGTGAAATAGATATACATAAATAAATTCAATTTTTAATATATTAAAAATGATACTAATATATTCTATTAAAAATTTTTTTAAAAAATCATTTTTAAATATTGTATACCAATTAATTCAATTTAAAAAACTTACTATTTATTAGAAATTATTTATGATTTCAAATGTTTATATTAAAAAATACTAAAATGCAATTTTTACTTTGCAAAAGAATAGAAAAAACATATAAGTTGAAGGGAGGGCAGCAGATGAAAAAATGGGTGTCAAACATCGTTGTACAATGCATTTATAATGGCTCTGTATACCACAGTATGGAAGGTACATTAGCTGCCTAGCCCGTAGCCGATGCCTGAATTGTATGCCCAGCAAGACTTTGGCTTGGGAACCACGTACACCACCATTCCCCACTTGGTCAGTGCTTAGAGCCATGCGCCCAAGTTGGGATATTTGAGTTCCCACATGAGCATGAAGGTGGTAGGAGTTTGGGGTGGGTTAATTTGATTAGGTAGTCTTGTTTGTTTGTTAGTATTTAATATGTGTTAAATGGTTAGCTGTAGGGTAATTTTATTTTTTATTGTTTAGTTTAATTTTAATTTTAGTTTAAGATTAACTTAGTAAAGTACTAAGTTATATAAGGGTTGTAAGGTTAGTATATTTTTTTTAATTAGAGTTTTAAAGTTTATTATGGTATGTTGATTTTTTTATATAGTATATGTTATTATTAATATTTGTTTTAAGTGTAGTTAGTAATATTTTGTTTATATTAATAAATATTAGATTCTTAATTAATGTTAGTAAAAGTTTGATTAATGTAAATTTAGTTTTGTTTGATAAGAAAGTCAATTATTATGTTTTGAATATAAATTATTTTAGTATGATTTAGTTTAGATTTTAGTTTATTTAATATTAGCTATATTATTATTATTATTTTAGAATAAATTTTAAAAAAATTGTTATTTGAATAAAGATTTAATAAAGTTTGTTTAATTGTATGATAGACGTTATTAGCAATTTCGTTTTATTCAACGTTCTGAATAATTAGAATTATATTACTTAAATGGTCATCCAAATTAATGAATTATATGGTTAATTTATATTTTGTCTAATAAATTTATTATTGATTAAAGTTAATAGGACTTAAATTTATTGTAGATTATGTTTTACTAGTGTTCTAGGATGTAATATTTAAAGAATAATTTAAAAATAATAAAGTGTGAGGTCTTTTAATTAATTGAAATTAGTTTGTTTAATTTAATTAATTGATTTAACAATGAAATTTTAAGTTTAACAATCTATTCCTCCATGATGTTTTTAAATCTGAGTTATAATCTTCAGGTATGGATAGGAGATCTTGTATCCGTCTTAAAGTGTACCTATACTTTGACTGTGTAATAAAACATAACGAAATTAGTGAATATAATTATTACATAACAAAATTAGTGAATATACGTTGATTTGGTATGTTTTTGGTATTATGTTTGTTAAGTTTATATTTTAATATTTATAATATGAATGTCATCAGTTAGGCATATATACTAATTAATATATTTTACATAATAATTATTATTTATTAATATATATTACTAATAATCATTATTATTAGGAATAATATAAATTTATAATATTATGAATGGTATAAGTAATTACATAGAATAAATGGACTATAGATATCTATCTATGCAGTCATTAAAAATGTTCCTTGTGAGAATAATTGATATGTATTTTATTTGTATAATAAAATATTATATAATTTTATTCAGTTATAATTTGTAGGATCCCCTTTTAGGAGGAGTCGTGACAATCTCCCCTTCCCAAAATTGCTTGTCTTCAAGCAATATCATTCATACACAAACTTCTTCATTGACACAAAACATATTTTCATACAAAAGGCCTTGAAAATTTAGGAAATATACATCTTTAATGAATGAAAATGCAAAGTAGACACATGAATGCATGAAAACACAAAGCATACATGATGTAGATAGATGAAGAAATGAAGCATACACAATGCAGACACATCATATGTTTTTTTTTAATTGATTCTTTAAAATTTATTTCTCACAATGAAGTAAAGTAAATGATTTAGAAAATATACTTCCCTAGTGCATTTAATTGATCATGAATCCTGCAAGAATAAGTAATCGTTAGCATGCACATGTACACAATAGCTCCAAAAAAAAGTTGAGAAATGATAAATTAGTTGTAAACCAATATCCTACCAAGCCCAAGAGCAAAAATTTGGCCCCCTTGGCCTCAATGGAAACATCAATCATCCAATGAGGTGGTCTATTCAGTAGATTCTTAATTGAATTAAGTTGACATGGTGTTAATTTTTTCTTAACTTGACCAATCTAAGCCCAATAGTGAAACTTTGGCCCCCTTGGCCCTGATGGAAATATTCTACCATTTTGTCAAGGTGGTTTACTTAGATGTCAATCTTTAACATTCTTTTCCCAATCTAAGCCCAAGAGCGAAACTTTGGCCCTCTTGGCCTTGACGTCAGCACTTTGGCATCCATCAAGGTGATCTACTTAGATGAAAATTCTTTTCCTTCTTTAATATCCTACCTAAGCCCAAGAGAAAAACTTTGGCCCTCTTGGCCTTGACAACAACACTTTGGCATCCATCAATGCAATCTACTTAGATGAAAATTATTTTCCTTCTTAAATATACTACCTAAGCCCAAGAGTGAAATTTTGGCCCTCTCGACCTTGATGCCAACACTTGATATCCATCAAGGTGGTCTACTTAGGAGGTAATTTGATTCACTAATTATTATAATCCCTTTTATTACACACACACACACACACACACACACACATATTCATTTTTTTATTTTTTATTTTTAAGTTTACTTTTTTTTTCATTGAATCACCACTAAAATTGCAACTCATCTAATTCTTGTCAGCCCTTCACATCTTCATTGCTCTCTTGATTATATTTAGGTCTCTTGTTCATCTTTTCCTTTACTTCCTCATCAGGTGTGGCATCCATTTTTTGAACTTGGCCTCTCTTTCCACATATGTGTCCTGGTTCCCAACTTTCCTTGCAATAAAAGCATAAAGTTTTTCTTTTTAGTTCATCATGATAGATTTTGAGCTCTCTTCTACATTTATGGCCACGTTCCCATGGTTCCTTGCAATGGTAACATAACTCATTTTTCTGGAATTCCTTGGAGTGCTTTCTTTCTTTTTCATAATGCCTAGAATGTCCTCGGTGCATAGTTCTTGGACCCATCCTTTTTTGGTTGTGTATCAAATTTTAATGTCTTTTGGATTAATGTGCTTGGTACATGGTTCTTGGACCCATCCTTTTTAGGTTGTGTATCAAATTTTAATGCCTTTTGGATTGCATCTTCTAATTTTTTTGGTTCACGTGCTCCCACTGTGCTCTTGATTGATTCCTTCAACCCATCTATAAATAAATAAGTGAGTCTCTTTTGTAATATTTCAAGTACCGTGGCTAATAACCTTTCAAATTCCCTAGAGAATTCCATCACTGATCCTTCTTGTCTAAGTTGGGTTAATCTTTTGAAGTACCATTCTAAGTCTATTTGATCAAATTGCTTTATGAGTTTTTGGGTGAATTCATCATAACTCTTAATTTGTTTATGTCCCTAGTTGTTAAGGCCATGTTGCCACCAATCTTGTGCTACTCCTCTTAAATGAAGGATATCAAATTGAATAGCACCTTTTTTTGTCATAGGATTTAAGGAGAGATATGTATCCAACATTTGTACCCATGAGTGTGTTGTAGTTCTTTTTGATCTGTCAAATTTTGGAAGACTCACTTTATTTATCTCTTCTCTTAGTCCCTTCTCTTGGTGTGTCTATCTCATTTTATTAAATGGTGACTTCATATAGGCATCACAATAATCTTTAAATGGTATCTCCCTTCTAAGCTTAGGCTCAATTTTAGAGTACTCATTTATAATGTCATTTATATTATTTACTTCATTTAACCCATCCTCATCTTCTTGTTCTCCTCTAGGTAGAAAAGGGGGTCTTGTGGGTCTATGTTGTGATTCTAGTGTATGTAATTGATTATTATCATCTTCAGATTGTTGAGAATTTGCATCTCTCCCATTTTTGTTTATATTACGAATGGCTTCTAAGATGAGTTGATTTGTTTCACTTTTCTCGATTATAGCTTGAGCATTTCTTTTAGTTTTTTCCATGAGTGCTTGAGTAGTTCGATTTGTTTTTTCCATAAAATCTTTTAGTTCACTGCTTATTTGTTTGTTCATGTTGGTGGATTGTTTCCTTCCTTCCCCTTCTAATGCTCTTTGATCTCTTTGGTGTTTTTGCAATAACTACTTTCCACAAGCTGGCAAGAAAGATGTTCTGATACCACTTGTAATGTCCCATTTGGAATGTACCTCAAATTGCTCTTAGTTTTCAATTTAGGGTCTTATGAATAGCTTCAAGTGTTCATTGTCTTCTTGGAAATATATAGAACTTGTATTTGTTTTCAATCAATTCCAATTCCTTGAACTATATATATAATAATGATCTTGTATATAAGATAAGATGTATTTGAAGTTAGGAATCTATCCTAATAAGGTATCAAGTTGTTCTCCTTCCTTACTTATAGCTCCATGCCTCTTTATATATTGGTGAGTCAACTTATATATGAATAAGTGATTATTAATAATAGTGATTACTTATTATATAGGGAAAATACGACTCACATTATACATTGTATATAAGTTGGTGTCAACGTCAAGACCTTTGCTTGTCACCATGTGCAGCAACAGACCTTCACTTGCCACCACGTATGGCTACAAACACTCACTTTAATGCTGATCTGACGCTTCCCTTGCTCTAAGTTTTAATTCTTGAATGCGATCTTCCCGCCGTCCATGTCTTGACTGTGAATGCAATGTATTACATTATCTTTCATACCTTTAATATTGATATTGACACTTTCCTTGCTCTACGCATTTATTAACAAATTTGATGACTTTCCTTAATCAGCATCAACTACAGTGCAACTTATTTGCACCAGGTCGTTCCTGCCCTCCCTGAATGTCATCCCTTCTGTATGTACCGCTGACAATACTTATTGACACTTCGTTTTATGTTTTTTTGCTCTCAATTTTAAATACACCCTCTATAACTTTATTCATTAATGTAATAATATCTTAATATCATCTTTAACAAAATTGAAGATTAACAAAACTGAAGATTCTTATATTATATAGTAAGAGACAAAACATTTTTAATATTGACATAGTTTCAAATGTTAATGTTTTTAATATAATAGTTATTTTAAATATTTTACATTATAAACAAGATTATTTTATGTAAATAAATAAATTATTTAAATTTAAAAAATTCAAAAGTGTATTATTTATATAAGTAACTCTTTTTAATTCTACAACTTTTGTTTAGTTCATTTCTTCTTATACTTTCTCTTTTTTCTTGATTTTAAAAATACAGACAACATATTAACTTACTAACAAAATTTTAAGTGACACAATTTTAAAGAAGTGAGATAGTTATTAAAATGTAATATAGATAATTAATAATTGTATTAATTAAGTAATAATAAGTTTGGTTTTAATAGTTTTTTAAAGAATAAACTAATTATTATTATGAAAATACAATTTTTACTTATATTTTAAACTCTATCGTCTATAAATTTGAATTTTACTATTATATATATATATATATATATATATATATATATATATATATATAATAGTTGTTTATCTTTTATTAATTAAAATGACTTTGACTATTAAATCATACATTTAAAATTATTTTTAATATTTAATATGTTTTTAACATTTTATAAGACTTAGTAAAAAATATATATGAAAATATTTTTAATACTTCATCATTATAATTGTTTGATTAACCAAATTTTATTTGTTGTGTCTATCCCTGCCCAGCAGCCCAACCATAGAGACAATTGTTTTAAATATTAAAATAATTAATTAATAGCTAAATGATTTGATTTGGTGAAATTTTTTGAATGAGGTTGTATAAAAAATTAAAAGTTAACTAAAAAGAAAACTTATTCTTGTCAGTTGTCAATTATTAGTTGTCTCTATGGCTCGATAGGGGCAAATTAAATTTGGTTAATCAAACAATAATAATGATGAAGTATTAAAAATATTTTCATTTAAAAATTAAAAAAACTAAGTCTTATAAAATGTAAAAAACATATTAAATATTAAAAGTGATTACATCAAAGTCAATTTAATTAATAAAAAATAAGTAACTATTTTATATATATATATATATATATATATATATATATAATGTAAAAAATGACTATATTTATAAATCTAATTTTATTTAAAAATAAAATAATTTTAAGTAAAATTCAAATACATAAATGATAGAGTTTAAAATATAAGTAAAAATTATATTTTCATAATAATTATTAGTTTACTCTTTAAAAAACTATTAAAACCAAACTTATTATTGGTTCAATTACTAATTATCTATATTACATTTTAATAACTATCTCACTTCTTTAAAAATGTGTTAAAATTTTGTTAGTAAGTTAATATATTGTCCATATTTTTGAAATCAAGAAAAAAGGAAAGTATAAGAAAAAATGAACTAAACAAAAGTTGTAGAATTAAAAAGAGTTACTTATATGAATAATACACTTTTGAAATTTTTTTAATTCAAATAATTTATTTATAAAAAACTTTTGTTTCTCACTTAAATTCACTATTATAAAATAATAAAACTAAAATTTAATTTTATATAATATTAAAAATTTACAATATCTTAAAAGAGATTTATATATTTAATATTAAAAATTCAATATAGATCTACATAAAAGAATCTTGTTTATAATATAAAATATTAAAAATAACTATTATATTTAAAACATTAACATTTAAAACTATGTCAAAATTAAAAATGTTTTCTCTCTTACTATACTAGCTTATATTATATTATATTGTGTGTGTGTGTGTGTGTAATAAGTCAAGAGATATCCTTCTCGAGACATCTATTTTCATAATTTTCATCATCGCATATTTATGACTCTTGATCTACCTCATTTTTACTTTCATTACCTCTCTGTAATTTTCACAATTATAATTATAATTATATTGAATCTATTTCTATTTTGTTTTTCTGACATGTAAATGAACGTCATTTTTTTTTCAAAATAGAAAACGTTTACATTGAAGATTACTACCATTGTAGAAAGCCTCTCAGCTTAGTAATATAAAAATCTTCAAAGATATTATTACATTAGTGATTAAATTTATAAAGGATGTATTTAAAATTGAGAGAAAATATTCAAAGATACTTTTACGCTAATGATTAAATTTATAAAGGATGTCTTTAAAATTTAGAGCTAAGTAGAAAAACACAAATGTGTCACTGTCAGTGAGTACTATTAGGCAGTACATACAAAAGGGACAGTATTCGGGCAGGGCAAGAACAACTTGGTGCAAATAAGTTGCACTGTAGCCAGTGCCTTCCTTAGTCTGCCTCCCTCTAATGCTTTGGAAAATGTGATTTGATGATGTTCCACCTTGTTGGTTTTGAGTGATCCCATTCCCTTACTCGGAAACTCTCATAAATACCATTGAAGATGTTTATTTAGAAGGGAGTAGTCATGTCCCTACGGGTAATGAAATGTTTATCGATTTGTTTGGTATCTTGTTTATTGTCTTTAGTTATATATGTTGATGTGGTATGTTTATGGTATTATGTTTGTTAAGTTTATATTTAAATATTTATAATGCAAATGCCATCGGTTAGGCATATATACTAATTAATGTATCTCACATAGTAATTATTATTTATTAATATATATTACTAATAATCATTAGTATTAGGAATAATATAAATTTATAATATTATGAATGGTATAAATAATTATGTAGAATAAATGGACTATAGATATTTATCTATATATATCATTAATAATATTCCTTGTGAGAATAATCGATATGCATTTTATTCATATAATAAACTATTATATAATTTTATTCAATTATAATTTGTAGGATCCCCTTTTAGGATGGGTCATGACACTTAATGCATCCTCCTGTAGCCAATAAAAACTTCACTAAGCAAACCGAATTGCTAGCTCAGCACAATCCTAATCCCAATAATAGAAAGCCACCAACTCGGCAAAAAAGCTATGTTGTCCCTTTCAATAACATCCATTTAAAGTTAGGAACTACTCTTGCTTCACCTTAATGACCTATAATCATAGAGGTTGAAGATCCTTTTGTTGAGAAGGAGGACGTGCCCACACCACAAGCTTCTCATGTAGCAAAAGATCTCATTTTTCCTCCAAGGATAGTAGACCCAACTATGCCTATACAAAATCAAGTTGTAACAGATTTTCTTAATCAGCTAAAGCATATGATTATGAAGATACCATTACTAGATGCTATAAAAGAAGTTCCCATTTACATTGAGGCCATTAAAGAAGCTTGCATAAAACAACTAGGGAGAAAGAGGAAAGATCATAAACAATTCATGTCTTAGGAAAATTGTCCAACCTTATGTTAGAAAAGTTGACAGTACCTAAATATTTTGCTCTAGGGAGTCATGTAGTTACTATCACTATTCATGGAATTCAAGTACAAAAAGCCTTGGTTAATTTAGGCATATCTATCAATGTAATGAAAAAAGGAATTTTTCTCTCACTTGCATATTATTGGCCTTAGAGAGAAGCCAACAATTTTATAGCTCACTGATAGTTCTATTATTAAACTAGATGGGATGGTAAAGGATGTTATAGTTTCACTAAACTATTGCAAATATCCTATACACTTTGTTGTCCTTTCCCCAAAATCTAATATGGGTGGGTATCCTCTCATCCTAGGGATACCATGATTAGCTACTATAGATGCTTATATAGCTTGTAGATCTAGAAAGATGGCAATCTCTAATGGGATGCATAATAAGAACTTGACCCTATACTCTCCTGCTCAGTCGTTGTTACAAGATGACCAAGCAATTTGGCCTAGTTTAGGAGATGATGAACTAGAAATTAATTCACTCCATCAGCTCATGATGATAACTAGAGATCCATTTGTAACCATTCAAGAAGATGGTGATGTTATTTGATACATTGTCACAAATGAATATGGAGTCAATTCCCAATTGTGTTCACAACAAGATTGTACCTTGGATACTATTTTTTCACCTCAAATGCACCTCAATACTCAACATCCTTCCAATTCTTTCATTCATTAATACCACATGAGATGAATTCACCTCCAATTTTTAAACTTTCCATGTTGGAAAATTTAATTAGGATTGAGTTAGCCCAAGAAAAGAATTGAATATTAGTAGTGTTTTGTTCCCTTCACATTTAAAAAGTATACTAAAATTGCTCCAAGAGAATCAAAAAGAATTTTCCTAGGATTATATAAACATGAAGGGCTTGGATCCTAAGATTTGTACTCGTAGGATTTACATTAGCCTAGAATATAAGCCTATGAGACAACCTCAGAGAAGGGTTAATCCTTTCTTAACAGACATTGTCAAGACTAAATTGTAGAAATTGTTAAATGTTGATTTTATTTACCCAGTCTCTGATAGTTAATGGGTTTCCCCCTTAGTCATAATGCCAAAGAAAGGCATAAAATATAAAGTTTTTATAGATTATAGAGAATAGAATTTAGCCACTTAAAAAGACTATTTTCCATTGTCATCTATAGATCATGTCCTTGGTAATTTAGTTGGCAAAAAGTATCTCTCTTTAATCCTAGACATTTTTAATGGTTATTAATCATATCAAAATAGCTCTAGAATATCAAGAGAAATAATTTCACATGCCAATGGGGAATCTTTTCATACTTAGTCTTACCTTTTCACTTTTCTAATACACTAGTTACATTCCAAAGAGTTGTTATCAATATTTTTCTAACATATCTACCAAATGCATGGATGATTTCATTGCCTATGGGACCACTTTTGAAGAAGCTAAAATCAATTTGGAGAAGGTCCTTAAATGATGCCAAGACTACAATCTTTTTGTGAATAGTGAGAAATGTTTCATGATATGGAGGAAGATGTTGTATTAAGTCATTTCATTTCATCACAAGGCATTCAGGTTGATCCAGCAAAAAATGAGGTAATCAACACTTTTCCTACTCCTGAGAAGTAGAAGGATGTGAGAAAATTTCTTGCACATGTTGGTTATTCTAGATTATTTATCAAGGATTTTAGTCAAATTGCCACACTTCTCTACAATTTATTAAAAAAGGACTCTAAGTTCTCTTGGGACTGTAATTGTGACAAGTTTTTCCTTTAACTTAAGGAGTTCTCTCAACTGCACCATTATTGAGAGGTCCCAATTGGAGATTGCATTTCATATTCACACAAATGCTACTGACTATGCCATAAAAGCAGTGTTAGGCGAGAAATGAGTGGTAGAACATGCCATTTATTTCATCAAAAAAAAATTCTAGGGAGCAAAATTTCATCATACTATGACAAAAAAGGAATTGCTTTTAGTTATTTATGCATTGAATAAGTTTAGGCATTATATCACTGGTTATGATATATTTGTCCATGTTGGAATGTCTTAATGGAAAGAATGCTTCTGAAAGGGGGGGTGATTCAGAAGTATTAGCTTCTGTCCTTTTTTAAACCCTTTAATAACATATTATTGAAATGAACATGCATGCATATCAACATTAAGCAATTATGAGAAACACATATGCATCATCACATAACACTTGAGATTTTGGTAACCTAGAAACCCTCCAAGAATAAGAAGGTAAAATTGGGGTGGGGATGATACCCAAAAAATCACTGTAGCAATAATGTTTGACCACTTCTGATGGTCTGCCATGTTAAAGGCCTGCCCTGTTAAAGGCTTTACACTGTATCAATAGTGACCTGGTTAAAAGATTTATAGACGCTTTACATGAAGTTTTACCCTGTTAAAGGATTTAATCACCTATTTAAAGGATCGACAAAATAGTTGTTAAGCTAACCTATCTCCATAGGGTTTCCTTTCTAATACAATTGCTAGAGAGTATTAAGTATAATAAACCTAATGGTTTACAATCCTTGATTTTTGAAATTCAGGCACTTGATCTACTTTCTCTAATCTTGATTCTGTGAAATATGATGTTTGTTCATATATCTTTCTTAGTTTTGATCAACTGAATATTTAACTATTGGTCTCTTCCTTTAAGTCTTTTACTCTTCACTCTAAACTCCACTAGAGCTTTCATACATTTCTCTTTTTTTCCTCTTTTTTAGAATGAAATTTTGTCTTCCTTATAAAGACATTCGAAGACTTAGGGTTAGATATGGATCTACGATCCATATTGAACCTTTGTTTCCCACTCCTTCCTTGCACTTTTATTATTGGTTGCATGCGTTCTCCATTTTTCTTATTGGCTACATGTAGATTGCATAGAAGATACAAAAGATTCAATCTTATCACTTAAATCTTTCGAGATTCATCATATGTCGACCATGAAAATGATTTACATCTGAATTAGTGAAGTTACAAACTCATATGTGCATTTTGTGTTACTCAGCACTTACTAATTCCTGATGCTCTGCATCATCTATGACTCAGCACCTAAATGTTACTCGGCACTTGTATCATGCTCGGCACCTGAAGTCACTCGACACTTGATCTTCACTCAGCACCTAAAGTCTACTCAGCACCTGAAGATCACTCGACACCTGATGGATTTCCTAACTCGGCACAAGTTGTGGCTCGGCATACATAGTGTGCTTGACTCCAATGTAGAAAATGGTTAAGTGTGTTGGTACTCAAATGTCAAAACTACTTTGAGACTAACAATCTCCCACTTTGACATGAGTGACAAAAACAGTTAACTGACCTTATGAGTACATTCAATAATCTACTTGGTATATATATAGAGGTTTTAAAAACTTGATCAAAATTTTGTAACTTACAATATATACCTCAAAATTATTTTAACTCTCCCTAAGTTGATTGAGTCATTATCTGCGCTATCTTGGTAACCAAAACATGCTCCCCTTTTATCTTATCTCCCTCTTTCATCTTATAATTTCTCCTTACTTATATATCTCCCATTTTTTTGACACAAATGTCAAAGGGCACTAAGAGTTAAGACCATATTTTTCCAAAAATGTACTATTTACATCCATAATCATCTTGAGAGTTGCATCCCAATTATTCAAAGCAATGTCTAATGACTTATGCTAGATGGCAATCTCTGCAGCAAGGTGAACAAGTCCGTCTAAGCTAGAAAGATTAGGATCTTTCTTGAGAATGGTTTTAGCATAGACCTATTTATGAAGTACTTCCAAATGTAGAGTAATGGAAGATTGGAGCTGCATCAGTTTGGCCTTGATGTTAGCCTCTTCTGTTGTTAATACAGCTATTTCCCTTTGGGTGTGAAGCATTTGAGAAAAATGCTTCTCACTTTGAGCTGGATCATTTGGTAGCTATATGCTTGAAGTATTCAAATTCCTCTCCATGCTCATTATTTTTTGGCTTGTCTCCTGTGTGAAGTATGAAAAGTCACACAACTTTTTGTACAATGAGAATATATTCTCAAGTACCTTTTTCACTTTGTCTATTACGTTTTCCAATTAAACCTAGGAAAGTGCAATTTGACTAGATATTTTCTCATTTACTTTCCCCTGGAATTTTCTTTCAGACCATTCCATAAGTTTTGCATTTGTCTCTTGGTCTACATTTGTCACCTGGTCAACAATATCTGTCAATTATTCCATTATATGCTTGGACTCATCTGATGACTACAAACTGAAGGCATCCATAAAGATGTCTTTAATCTCATGTAATGGTTGCTTTTGTTTGTACTCCTTCCTGAGTATCTCTTGCCTCTGTCTTCTATTCAATGCTTCCTACACCTCATTGATTTGATCAATGCTTATTATTTTGGAGTCATAACTTGTTATGACTATCTCCTCATCTAATTCAAGGTCTCCATAGTAAATCACCCTTGCAAATTTTGTAGTACTTGACCCTGGTGCTAACATCTATAGTGGCATTGCAACATTTCTAGGCTGTTTAGGAGGAGTCCCAGAGGTAGGCAAATTTACCAATGTTTTTATAGCCTCTCACCCCTTGGGGGTTTTCTCTGCTTCCTTCTCCTCCTATTTTCTACTTTGATCAATAATAAGAATGTGAGGAGGTGCACCTTGTGTTTGTGTTGTAGGATTAGAAACAACAGTCTGTCCTATTTGTGCTATATTTTTGTCTCCTTCTGCACTATAGTGTCAGTTGTTCCTGATGTAACTTTTGTTGGTGTTTGGTGTTGACCACTAGTAGCTGTAGAGATGATGGAAGGTGGTTCTTATGGTTTCACCTTATCTCCAACTATGTTTTCTACTAACTTTTGATAGTCATCCACACTGACTAAAATTGGACTTGTACATAATTTTTCTTGTAGAGTTGTTTGGTCAAGGATCTTAGTGAGATCCTCTGCAATTAATGGGTTGATGTTCTAACATGAGGTGTCAACAACATCCTTAATTTTAATGAATTTTACAAGTGTGGCAGTAGAGTGAGGAGGACTAGGAGGTGGAAGTTGTGTGTCTTGTACACTTTGATCTTCTTGCTGCTCACCAGTACCCCTGTCTTCATCTTTTCCTTCCTCCTCTTCAATCTTTTTCTCTACTTCTGTCTTCTCTTCTCTCCTTTTTCTTCTCTCTTCTAGTGGAGTAGTAGCTTCTTCCTTGTATTCTTCTTGAAGAAAATCTTCAACCTTTTTGTACAAATTCTTCCATGATTTTGTTGTTCTTTGTACAATTTCTTCCATTTTGTTTTGGAGAATGAAGAATGCCCTATACTTAGGTGTAAACCTAGTGTTATGTCTTTTCACTGCTTTCTCTATTTTCTCCTTAGTCAAATCAGGTAGTATGCTTGCTAGGGTTGATTCTCTCATCTCCTTCTCCATTTTCAAACAAAAGTGCCATCTATCTTCTACAATTTTAGACAATTCCTTTGGAAATTGTCCATCTAGTTCAAGAGGAGTATACTTGAACTGTACCATCATTCCATAAATTGATTCTTCTATTTTATTTTTTTTCTCTTTAGTGAACTTATTGAAATCAACTTTATTCATGTTACTTAAGTCTCCATTACCAATCTTTTCATATAGTGTATCAACTGAAGACTTAGGAGAATGGCTTACTTTTTAAGATTGATCTTCCTCATCAGTGTCAGGTTGAGCCACATATTTTCTTCTTTTCTTTGGCTCGTCCTATCTTATCTTGATTTTTTTCTTCCTTGTAGCCTCCTCTTTAGCCTTTTGTGTGGACTCCCTTGTTGCAGCTCTGGTTGTTGGCTTTTGAGGTGATGACATGGCAATTTTCTTTGGTTTGGGCTAAGCTAGAGGCTATTCTATTGCCTTTCTTTTCTTTGGCTCAGCTTGAGTTGGTGCTTCCTTGGCTTCTTCTTCCTCAGCACCTTCCTCCTTGTCTTCACCCAGACCTTGAGTTAATTCCATTGGGCCTTGTTCTTGTTCATCCTCATTGTCATCATCATCTTCTTCATATTCTTCTTCTACCTCAATTCCTTTACCAAATTTCTTCTTTATTTTCTACACCATTTTATCTTTCTTCTTGATTACAGAGGTAGTTTTTAATTCTATTTCAATCTTGGATTTAACCATATCATATGTGCCAAAATATTTGGTAGACTTGTCTATTTCCTCTGCAAGCAAAGCAGTGATAGCTGTAGATGCTTCATCCATATCTAGTTCATAACCAAATGGCCTTAGCCATCTCACCCTTGGAATTGCTACTTGGATATAGGTGAAATCTATATTAACTAGGAAACATATGTCATTGATGTCTTTTTCCACTAAGGAAACTGGTATTCTTACCCTTTGCCTCATGGATTTCTTGAAATCCTCAAAATAGCTTGTCATTTGGGCTTCAAAGTTATCATACATCTGATCAATGAACTCATTAATTTGTGTTATTGTAGTTTTTTTAGGGTCCCAATTCACCTTTCCTATAGAAGGAAACTCTTCCATAACATAAAATAATATACACATAAGAACTGAACCAAATTTTCATTTAGCACCTTTTGATCTCCTTATAGCTCCTAGGTTTTCATTTATCTATTGCAACATAAGTTCTGACAAATCGTATGTGTGATCTTTCTTTACCAATTTGTATGCTACATCAACAGCTATGCATGACACACTGTTCAATTGACTGGATTGGTAGAATTTATGGGCAATGATTCTATTAGCAAATTCAACGAGAGGATCCTAGATGGTGTGAATTGTCATCCCTCTTTTATTCTACTGAGCACCTGTGTTTTTCTCAATAATCTCCTTGGATTCATTGCATAGGGTCTTAGTTCAATCTAGGGTTGGGAAAACCTATAACCCTGTGTACTATCCCTTTTGTAATCTTAATTGAACCTGTTTCCAACCATTAACATCCATTATGGATTCTGTTTAAAATAATCCATATCCATTCAATTTTGAATACTATAGGATAAACTAGGGCATTGGTCAAACCCTTTCTCTCGACTATCTTGTATTCATCCTTCAAAATCTTATTCTATCACAATTTTTCATAGGCATGGAAAATTTCAAGATCGCCTATGGCACCAATTTTACGTTTATAACACTTCCTTACATCCTGCACCATAACTACTTTGGATGGAATAATGGATAATGTGCCGGCAAGGTCATTTTTATAGGTGACTTCTAGAATGGGCTTGAATATAGGTTGTTTGACTTCATTACTGACTAGTTGTAGTTCATGACTTTCCTTCCCTTTAGTGGTTCCTAACCCAGATGCCATTGTTTTCCAAACTAGGGTTTTAAAATATAAACAAGCTTTCAAACTCTACATAGCTCGGTACTTGAATGAAGTACCTTTGATCGATGAGATTTATGCTTAATCTTTGTTGAAAGAAGTTGAAATTTGTTTGGAAAACTAGATTCTCTGCTATGAAGTCACTTTGCTCTTTTCTTCTCCTTTGCTTCTGGTTCACGATGAAGAAAAAGTGATTAAAATTGTGATAATATACCCTATTTCCATCTCATTAAATGCTCAACTACACACTCAACCTCTGAAGGATTTTTAACATTACTCAACTTCTATTGGAGTTATTCAACTTGGCATCAGTTATCAACTCGGTTGCTGTTAAGAACTCGGCATCCAAAGATAGCTTGGCATCATCATTTAACATTTTGTCTTGGCATCTTTTTTCATGCTTATTTCTTCTTTTTAGTACTTCTTTGTCTTGGGACTGATGTGTGATGTAACTTTGCATATCAGTCCCATATACCTCTCTTATGCTTAGTTTGATGAAGTGTGATCACTTGACCCATTGGGTAAAGTGATCCCTCCACTTGATCTGCTGCACTCATCTTTCTTCTTCCAAGTCTTATTCATTTGTCTTCTTATTTTCTCTACATCAATCTTTTCTTTTCCTTTGTTGAATTTAGTTTTTGATGCTTTGGACTTTGTAGGACAATTTCAGCTGATATGACCAGTTTTCAAGCAGCTAAAACAAGTGGTTTGACTTAGCCACCTGCTATAATTCCCTCTAAAGTGTGTCCTTATACAATTTTTAGGAATATGTCCATATTCCTCACAATAATGATAGCTATACCTAGTGTTATAATCCCAATGATAGTGACTTTCATTCTCTTTTGTTTTTTCTGGTTGATTTGATGTCCATATAGGCTTTGATCTGCATTCAAATGCTCTATGTCCATACTTCTTACAATTATGACAATGTCCATCAAATCTTTATGTCCTTGTGACTTTGGATCTGCAATCTTGTGTCATATGTCCTTGCATGTTGCACTTGTGACAGTAACTCTTGCTTTTGGGTGTGTTTAGCTAATTAATTCTTCTACTTCTACAAACATTGGTAGTATGCCCCTTTTTATTATAGTAATGACAAGTGGGTTTAGAATCCTTACCTTTGTCACTTCTTTGCTCAACACTCTTTGATGATTCCACAACTTCAATGCTGATGTATCCAAGTCTTGATGTATCATGGGCTGATCTTGGGAATTTCATCAACTATTCAAAGCACTTGATGGCTTCACTTGACTTGTTGAGATTCTGTGCTATTTCTTTTTCTCTATTCAATTCATTTTGTAATTGTTCATTCTACATCCTCAAAGTAGAGATCTCAATATCTTTCATATCAAGTTCATGATGAAGGTTCATCATTTGGGCAAGTGTATCCATCTACATGTTTGAGATCCTTGTTAATTCAATATATTTTTCTTCAAGTCTGTTTGCAAGATTTCTTTTGTCATCTTCCATCATGACTCTATCCTCAACTGATCTTTTCTTTTTCTCAGTGATTTCACATAACATTATGGCCTATGATTCATGTTCCATCTTGAGAGATCTTATCTCATCTGCTTGAGCTTTGTTTTTCTCCATCAGTTCTTCTATTGATGCATCAAACTCTTTAGTGTCTCCACTGACAAATAGTTTTGTGGTATCAATCTCCTTGTAGTTTATATCATTTTCAGCTATGGCTATATCATTCCTTCTTTTCAAGGATTTTCTCAATTCCTCCATGGCTTCCTCTACTTTGTGTAGAGCTAGTTGCACATCAATCACTCAATTGTCAATAATCTTCCCAAGTTTGAAGACTTCCATATTTAGATCTTTTTCTCCAAGCTGTTAGACTTCTCCTTGCGAGAACCTTGTTGCTCTGATACCAATTGTTGGAATGTCTTAATGGAAAGAATGCTTCTGAGAGGGGGGGGGGATGAATTAGAAGTATTAGCTTCTGTCCTTTTTTTAAACCCTTTAATAGCATATTATAGAAATGAACATGCATGCATATCAACATTAAGCAATTATGAGAAACACATATGCATCATCACATAACACTTGAGATTTTGGTAACCTAGAAACCCTCTAGGAATAAGAAGGTAAAACTAGGGTGGGGATGATACCCACAAAATCACTACAGCAATAATGTTTGACCACTTCTGATGGTCTACCCTGTTAAAGGAATGCCCTATTAAAGGCTTTACACTGTATCAATAGTGACCTGGTTAAAGGATTTACAAACACTTTACATGAAGTGTTACCCTGTTAAAGGATTTAATCACCTATTTAAAGGATCTACAAAATAGCTATTAAGCTAACCTATCTCCATAGGGTTTCCTTTCTAATACAATTGCTAGAGTGTATAAGGTTTAATAAACTTGATGGTTTACAATCCTTGATTGCTGAATTCAGGCACTTCATCTGCTTTCTCTAATCTTGATTCTATGAAATCTGATGTATGTTCGTATATCTTGCTTAGTTTTGATCAACTGAATATTTAACTATTGGTCTCTTCCTTTAAGTCTTTTACTCTTCACTCTGAACTCCACTAGAGCTTTCATACATTTCTTTTTTTTCCTATTTTTTAGAATGAAATTTTGTCTTCCTTATAAAGACATTCGATGACTTAGGGTTAGATATGGATCTACGATCCATATTGAATCTTTGTTTCCCGCTCCTTCCTTGCACTTTTATTATTGGTTGCATGCCTTCTCCATTTTTCTTATTGGCTACATGTAGATTGCATAGAAGATACAAAAGATTCAATCTTATCACTTAAATCTTTCGAGATTCGTCATATGTCAGTCATGAAAATGATTTACATCTGAATTAGTGAAGTTAAAAACTCATATGCACATTTTGTGTTACTCGGCACTTACTGATTCCTAATGCTTGGCATCATCTATGACTCGGCACTTGTATCATGCTCGACACTTGAAGTCACTCAGCACTTGATCTTCACTCAGCACCTGAAGTCTGCTTGGCACCTGAAGATCACTCGGCACCTGATGGATTTCTTGACTCGGCACAAGCTATGGTCCAATGTAGAAAATGGTTAAGTGTGTTGGTACTCAAATTTCAAAACCATTCTGAGACTAACAGTCCATACCGATCATTGAGCTATTAAATACTTGATGAATAAACCTACCATATTAGGCGGACTAGCTAGATAGTTGCTACTTATGCAAGAATTTGATATTACCATTGTAGAAAAACTTAGAAAATCCAATGTAGTAGTTGACTTCCTATCTTGTTTACATGTTCCTGAGGATCCTATAGTCATTGATGAAATTTTTCTAGACGAGTATTATTTTCAACTATCACCACACAATCCATGGTATTTTGACATTGCAAATTATCTAACCATAGGGAGGACACAAGATCACTTTTCTCCCAAGCAAAAAAAAATTAGTAAAGAAAAGTTTTATTTTTTCTTGCATTATTGGATTATGTTCTACATTGGTCCCAATCAAGTGATGTGTAGATGTGTCAGAGAAGATGAAAGATATGATATCCTTCGTCAATGTCATGATGAACAATGTGGAGGTCATTTTTCCACCAAAAGAACATCTTTCAAAATATTGAACACAGTATACTATTGGACAATAGTTCACAAGGGTGGGGCTAGGTGCACCAAAAAATGTGATAAATGCCAAAGAATGGGAAGGCCTACTAAATCAGATGAGATAGCCTTGCAGCCACAGGTTGTTTTAACACCCTTTGATAAATGGGGGATTGACTTTGTTGGATCTATTGAACCTACTTCATAAGGTAAATCTTATATTCTAGTTTGTAATGATTATGTCACCAAGTGGGAAGATGCCAAGCCTGTGAAGCACCCTAGGGATAACAATGTTGCTAAATTTTTATATGAATCAATTTTCACCAAATTTGGTATCCCTAGAGAATTAATATTTAATCAAGGTTCTTAATTTACTTCAAATCATATAACTACTTTGATGTAGGAATATAAAATTAGGCATGGAAACTCTTCGCCCTACCACCCACAAGCCAATGGCTAGGTTGATGTAACTAACGGGGAGTTTGAAAAAATCCTTACCAAAATATTGCTAGTTCATAAAAGGATTGGGCAACAAAACTTCTTGATGCATTGTAGGCCTATAGAACTACATGGAAAACCACCAATGGATTCACCCATTTTTAACTTTTCTATGGTAAGTCATTTAAGATGCATGTGGAGTTTGAGCACAAGACTTTTAAAGACAACATTGGAATTATATTTGGATCTTACTATTGCCCAAAGGGAGTGAGTTTTAACACTAAATGGATTAGATGAATGGAGGAAATATTCCTTACACAATACAAAGATGGTGCAACAATAAAGGAAATAGTGGCATGATAAATTTATAAAGGATAAAAAATTTGCAATTGATCATTGGGCCCTTCTTTATAATTATAGATATCAATATACCCCTAGGAAATTACAAACAAGGTGGTTGGGATCTTATGAGATTGTTTTTGTTTTTTCCAATGGTGTCTTTTAATTTTTAACTATTGATCCTATGCATTAAATTTTTCTTGTAAATGGACAAAGGCTTAAGCTCTATCATAAGCCTCAAAGAAAATAATAGTTCCTACAATAGTTTTAATCTGGAGCTAATGAAGAACCTCATGTAGCATCTAGATTCAAGCCTTTTGCTCATGATTTCTCTTCTCTTTAGAGTTCAAATCATTTCATAATAAATACTTTCTTTACGAAACTACCTTCTCCATAATAAATTCCATATGTCCACCACATAATTTCCTCTCTTTCCACCTATCCACCTCATCATTCTCCACCAATATATGACAACTTTTTCTACCATCAACACTATTCCAGAATCGTACATACTATCCACAATATATATATATATATATATATATATATATATATATATATATATATATATATATATATATATATATATATATATATATATATATATATATATATATATATATATATATATATATATATATAATTAGCAAAGCTCTTGTCACATGTGCAAATATGGATTCAATTTCTCAATTAAGTTTTTTTTTTTTTGGGGGGGGGGGGTGGATTTTATTCTTTAGTTTTATGGAATTATCATTGTTGTATATGCTATTCTTTCCAAAATATTTGAAAATCTTTCAATATTTCTAGTTTTGTGTATGATGTGACAGCTATAAATTATTGTTTATTTTGCACATCACTTACTAAGGTTGCTAGTACATTAAGTCTGAGGAGATAATTATGAGAAATGAACTCATGATACATTGAAGATTTAAAATTATATTTCCATAAGAGCTCCACATTATTAAAAAAAATTTGTTACAATCCCTTTTTGTGACCTTGAATTTCATTTTTTTTCTACAAGTTTCTTTGTCTTGCATGTGTTTTAGTGCTCTAAGAGGATGGGAGGAGGTTTGGTTCATCATGAACCTACAATTCATAATGTCTTGTTGGGGGGGCCAAGCATGGAGGCCATATTTTCAAGCCATGGGTTGGCTTGACTATATTTAGAAGCTTACCATCTAGGATGATGAAGTGGCTACTCAATTTTTGAGCACATGGAGGAATGGTATAGGTATGGTTAAGGGGTTAAAGGTGACATTCACTAGTGAAATTGTAGAATTCATGGGATTGTTGCAGGAAGGGGAAGAGTTTTCAAAAAGTTTTGATCCCATGACTAGTAGAGCTCATTTTACATTTCATATAGACCCACCACTAGACATTGACAAGAAACAAGGTATGAACAAAATGTCATTGCCAGACCCTCATAGGTATTGTGCTACTTATATCTTTAAATGTTTTACTTGTGAAGGGTAGAAAATATTCATGCATTCTATTTATTTCAATTTTCTAAGTTTCTTATGTCATGATAACTAGCTAGTGAATGTTCCCAACTTCTTATTCTATATTCTAAAGTAGAGAGCTCACTACTACATTTGGGCCTAAATTGCAATGACAGGTCATCACAATTGAGATAGACATCCATCACCTAACCAACAGAAAGATGAATTGGCTCCCATTGGACAAGTGTCAGATTTTTGCTGTCATAATTTGTGATGGAAAAGGTGACCATCAAAATGTTGATGAACACATCTATCATAAATTGGGTCAAGTCACTAGAAAAGAGTTTATTTTCACAATCCCAATTGCAACAAAAAAAATTTGAAGACACTATCACAATTGCAATGTTCCTATGACAGAAATGTTATGGGACCCACGAAAAGACATCAAAAACATTTTTCCCAATAGTGATAGGCATGTGGAAGGAATGTTGTGCTACTAATAGCTATTCATCAAAAGTGGCCATCTCAATTGCAATGACATGCTATATTAAAAAAGAAAAATTGGTGGAAAAAGTTGAATAGCTATGATGCCTTCATAGTGTAGACACCTAAAAACCTTTAGAAAATAAAGTATTTTTATTTTTTGAAAAATTCCTAATGACATCATCATTTATTAATTAATTAATTATTTAATTTATTTATTTATTTTTATGCCATTAAATCCCTTTATCTTAATTTAAAATATTTAATTAAGAAATCCCTTCCAAAAATGTTTAAATCTTATTTAAACATTATTTCCTTATTTATTAATTATTTAATTAATAAATTGACCAAAAATCCCAAAATAAATAAAAAAATTATTTTTTGCCCAAAACTTGGCCAATTTCCTTAAGACCACTAACCTCTTCCAAAATCTTCTAATCCTTCTTTAATTTCGATTAAAGGCTAATCCCATCATTTCCTACCCCTAATCCCAACTCAAAATATTTAATCAAGATTAAATATTAATCCTCATGTTTATTAAAAATATTTTAATAAATATCTCCTCAACCCAAACCCTTGAAATAAATAAAAATTTATTTATTTCATAAAATCTTATCCTAAGAAGTTCTAGACTCTTGTAGAAAGTCTTCATCCTCATCCAAAGCCTAGACTCTTCTAGAAGATGTCTTTAACCCTAATCCTAATCCCCTCCTAACCTTGTCACATTCCCTAAACATGGGTTAAGACTTGCTAACTCAAGCCAAAGTTAACAAATATCTCCTCCTTCACCCACCCTCATTAATTGCAATCCACTTGCCATCCACTTGCCTAGTCCTAAGCCATCTCTAACCCTTCCTCTAATCATTTTTACAACCCTAAGCAAACTTAAAACCCCCCTAAACCCTCAAATTCAAATTTCATGGTATCTCTCACAAATATCCTCAACCACAAAATTTTATAAAGCCCACAAAGTCATAAATGTTCTTACAAAGCACTTATGAAGGGTCTTTATGAAGATTTTATCTCTTGAACCTCCTTTGTTGACTCATCCTTGCCCTTTCCTCCATCCTCTCACCCTGTGACATGTGTCACTCCCTGATTGGCTATAAGGAAGCACAATCCATGTGCTCTCCTCTCATGCAATCTGAGCCCTCCATAAGCTTTTTCCCATCCTTGCATCTTAGCCCTCAACCCCTCAAGCCTCTTGCCTATAAATTGGATCCTTCTCCTTTGCAAAATAACACAATCCATGAAGTAAAGTCATAATGCCATTTTGAGAAGCCATTTTACATCAAAACCATACACTCACACCCAAATTCCAACTCCATTTGAAGCCCTTTTTGAAGCATAAGCTTGAGAATACATCCTATCTATTTAGACAAAGTCACTCAACAAGAGAGCTTCTCATTGAGAGAGCCCATTAATGGCTCATATTCTCAATTGAGAGTTCATCTTAGTCTATCTTGAAGTTTATGAATTTTGTTTAGTTTGTAGAAGCTTTATTTAAATTTGGTTTCTATTAGCATACTAACATTGCTCATATACACATAGCTCATAGTAGATTCACACAATTAGTTCTCATGCAATCATAGGTTAATATTGACCTTCACTTGGTTTCAAAAATAGTTTAATATTCTCTACTAATCAGGGCCAACCACATAAAGGTGGAATCTCATTCTGCCCCACCCCTCCCCTAACATCTAAATTTTGTTAGGAATAAGGTGTCTCAACCTTGGATCATTCTTATTCTTATTATTTGTTGTGTAAATGTATTTTTTTCAATAAATGTAGTTAAGTGTGAGTGTACATGTCTAGTTAGCATCTTGATGTCTAACTCCACTTGCATGTGTCAACATCTTGAATTGTATGCAAGGAAATCATGACTGAAATGATTATGACAGATTCCTATGACATGTAAGAGCTATCTTTGAAAGATTTAATTGTGTAAGAAAATCATGATTGAAATAGTTATGATGGATTCCTATGATGCATAAGAGCTATCTTTGAAATATTTGATTGTGTGTAAGGAAATCATGGCTAAAATGGTTATGATGGGTTCCTATGATGCATAAGAGCTATTTTTGGAAGTTTCCCTAAAAATGGGAAGTGCATTATATAAGCACTTTTAGGGTTGTAGATAAAAAAAGTGTCAATAGTGTATTCTTGGTAGCTATTAGATAAGTCTTTTGTGTCCTAAAAGAGCTTGCACTACAAGTGTTTTGTAACCTTTGAGTTGAAGATAATACATTGTGTAAGTTTTGGAGGGGTGGGGTTGTTTTACCAAAAGGTTTTTCCCCACCGGCATATCTTTTTTTTTATGTGTTATTATTTCTCTATATGTTTCCTGTATTCATGCCTGACTACAATATTATTATTTACATAATATCAAATTTGAAATTATAAGGATTTAATAGGAATTTTCACAATACTTTCCTTAAGGGATTAGTGTAGGAAGTTGTTTCCTCACTTGAGTTTCCTTACAAGTGGTATCAGAGCTTGATCACCTTTTGATTCTAGGTGTTGGGTAGGGTTTTTTGAGCTAATATTAAGTTGAGTGGGACTTTTGTGTAGATAATTCTAAATCTTATTTGTAGATTGAGATGCTTAGTTCATCATATGGAAAAATGGAGGTGGAGAAATTTAATGGCAATAATTTTGAGTTGTGGAAACTCAAGATTGAAGACTTGCTTGAAGATTGTGATCTATGGGAGGTGACTTCACTTGATGTGAGGCCCACAAAAATATCTCAAGTAGATTGGGATCTCAAGGATCAGAAAGGTAAGGGTCTCGTTAGACTCTATCTAGCTAATTTAGTTATCCTAAATGTTCTTGATGAGAAGACCACAAATAGTTTGTGGACACGACTTGGGTCTGTGTATCTGGCCAAATCTCTAGTGAACAAGTTGTTCCTAAGAAAGAAGTTGTATTCTCTAAGAATGGAGGAAGGAGGATCTATTATAGATCATCTGAATGCTTTTAATTTATTGATTGCATAGTTGACATCATTTGGTGTCAAGATAGAGGAGGAGGATCAATGTATGACCCTATTATGTTCCTTGTCAAATTCATGGGACCATCTTGTGATGGCTCTTGGAAGTACTTTAATTACTTTTAGAATGGATGATGTGGTGTCTTCACTATTATCTAAAGAGATGAGGAGAAATTCATCAGATTCATCTAAGGAAGCTTGTTGTTTGCAATAGATCCAATGACGGAGGCAAGAAAAATGACAATAAGTCTGGAAAGGGTAGATCCAAATCCCATGGAAAATCAAAGACTCCTAGAAATTTCAAGGAAAAATGGTGGAACTATGATAAGACTGGGCACTTCTATAAAGATTGTAAAGAGCCAAAGAAAAAAAAAAGGCCTCAAATTTAGGTTCAAAAAAACTCAAGAAGATGGTGATGCTTTCATTTTAGCCTTGGCAATGCATGCATCTGATGATGTGTGGTTAATAGACTTGGGTGCTTCTTTCCACATGACCTCTATCAAAGTTGGTTCTTAAAGTATAAATTTTTTGATGGTGGAAAGGTTTACTTGGGTGATGATTCTTTCCTAAAGATAGTTGGATGAGGATGGGTCACTATTGGATTCCCTGATGGATGAGTAAAGGGGATCAATGGGTAATGCACATCCCTAGTTTAGCATGAAACCTATTATCCGTAAGTATGCTAAATGATGTAGGTGTGCAAGTTGTTTTTTCTAAAGATAGATGTAAGATGATGAGAGGAGTTATGGTGATTGCTAAGGGTACTAGGATAGGTACTCTATTTCAGCTTGATCAATGAATTTCTTAGTGCAATAGTTCTTCTATTTCAAAGAAGAGAGTAGCTATCACTTCATCCCCACCATCTGAGTGAGTAGTAAAGAAGACTGTGGTTATTGGTTTTGATGGCAATGCAGCATGTGTACTTAAGGGTACAAACACATTGGAAGGAAAGCTTCCTATAGGAAAGACAATGTTGTGGCATATGAGATTTGGCCACATTGGTGAGTGTTAGTGTAAATAATTATTATTTATGCTTTACTTAAGTTTAATTTGTATAAATACATTATTTTATAATTTATTAGGTTAGACACCTAGGAGTTTGCATACTCATATGAGTTGTCATGTTGACAACACAAGTGTAAGCAACTCTATTTTATCACATGGTGTCTACAACACTAGAGTTTGCATAATTAACTGAGTTTTCATGTAGACAACATAGTTGTTCACACTCTAATTAAGCACATGGTGTATACAACATAATTTTATGTGACACACCTTTGTAGGCTTATCCTCTCATCATCACACTAACTCATGTTCTCAATGGAGGATAATCCACTCTTGGTGGACATGACCTTAGTTGTGAGGCTTATCATATTGCTAACTCCTAGACATTCTAGAAGCATTCTAGAGGCCTTTATATACAGGCACTTCTAGTGTACTTGAATATCAATCAACATCAATTGAATTTCATATTGTTATTATAATCATACTCTATTGGTTTATTTTGTGTTAGTTATTGAGCTTCTTGATTTCGAGTGATTTTTCCCTAAGGAAAATTCTCACAATGAGAAGGGTCTCAGAACCTTGAAAAACAAGAACCTCATTAAGGGGTTAAATGATTGTAATCTTGAGTTCAACTTCTACAAACATTGTGTCTATGGTAAACAAAATCATGTTCAGTTTTAGTCTAGTTCTCATAAATCTTCTAATGTTTTGGATCTTATTCAATCTGATGTATTTGGTCCTATAAAAGTTCCTTCAATCTCCAAGTCTATATTTTTTGTATCTTTCATAGATGATTACAGTAGAAGGACATGGATTTATTTCCTAAAAATTAAGACACAAGTATTTAGTTGGTTCAAGGAATTTAAAGCCCTTGTAGAGAATCAAACTATTAAGAAGATTAAGTGTGTGAGAACTAAAAATGGTGGTGAAATTTTCTCAATAGAGTTTGAATAGTTCTATAAAGAATGAGGTATCAAGAGGCATAATAAAACTTCTTATACCTCACAGCAAAATTGAATTGCAGAAAGAATTAACAAGACACTGATGGAGAAGGCTAGGATTATGCTTAGTAGAGCTAGTCTTGAACAAAAGTTTTGAGCTAAAGTTGTGGCCACTACTTGCTATCTAGTTAATAGATCTCCTACATCAACTCTTGTTGGTAAGACACCCATGGACATGTGGTCTGGTAAGAAGCCTTCAACTAGACATCTTCATGCTTTTGGTTGTGAAACTTATGCACATGTTCCAAAGGAGAAAAGATCTAAGTTGGAAAGAAAAGCTATCAAATGTATTTTCTTTGGATACAGTGTTGGTATGAAAGAATACCAGCTTTGGGACCCTGTGACTAGTAAGGTGTTGTATAGTAGAAATGTTAACATCTTCTCCTATCATGCTACAACTAGATGAAGAAAAGAAGAAAGAAGATATTGTTCAGTTGCCTCCTACCCCTAAGAAGACTGAATAGAAAGACTATATTAGGTCTAATGATAAGGAGAGCTCTACTAGCTCTACTAGTTTAAAAGAAGAGGAAGAATAACCTCAAGCTTAGCCCTTGAGGAGATCCATGAGAGTAAGAAAGAAACCAGAAAGGTTTGATTATTCTATGTTAGATTCTAGTTGTGCTTTTGATTTGATTACTAACACTGATGAACCTAGATCTATGAAAGAGGCTTTGGATATGGAAGATGTAGGTTCCTAGATTGAGGCCATGGATGATGACATGACTTCATTGGATAAAAAAAAAACTTGGGACCTTGTACCTTTTTCTAAAGGATGAAAACCTATTGGTAGCAAATGGGTGTTTAAGAAAAAATTATGTGCAGATTGTAGTGTTGAAAGGTACAAAGCTAGATTGATTGTGAAGGGGTATTCATAGGTAGAGAGAATAGATTATGGTGAAATATTCTCTCCTATTGCAAAGTTGACATCCATTAGATTTATATTATCTCATGCTGCATCATATGATTTAGAGATAGAACAGATGGATGTGAAGACAGCTCTCCTTCATGGTGATTTGGAGAAAGAGATTTATGTCATAGCCTGAGCACTACATTGTTAAAGGTAAAGAATCTTTGGTTTGTAGATTAAAGAAGTCTCTATATGGTTTGAAACAATCTCCAAGGATGTGGTACCTTAATTTTTATGCCTTTATGTTGTCAATTGGATTTGTAAGATCTAAATCAGATCATTCTGTTTACTTCAAAGTTGAAAATGATTGCCTTCTTATTGTTGCATTATATATTGATGATATGTTGCTATTTGGGAAGGGTAAGGGTATGATTTCTTATTTTAAATCTTAGTTGTCAGTATATTTTGAGATGAAATATCTTGGAAAGGAAATGTACATCTTGGGTATGCAAATTGGTAGAGATAGATCCAATAGAAAAATTTGGTTGAGTCAAAGTAAGTATGTGAAGTCTTTGTTGGAAAGGTTTAGCATGGTAGATTGTAGACCATTATGTGTTCCTATTTCTATGGGAACAAAGTTATCTATAGATGATTGTCCAAAATCTCCTAGTGAGGTGGAGGACATTAGTAGAGTACCTTATGCTAGTGCAATTTGTAGTCTTGTGTATGTTATGGTCTATACTAGACAAAACATTACCCAAGTAGTGGGAGTTCTAAGCCAATTTATGGCTAATCCTAGATAGGTACATTGGGATGTAGTTAAGTGAATATTTAGATATTTGAGGGGTACATCAGATTACTCCACTTGTTATCATGGTAACTCTTCTAGAGCTTTGAATTTGATTTGTATTTGTGAGTTTATGGATTCAGATTGGGTAGGTGATATTAACAGCAAGAGATCCACCAGTGCTTATGTGTTCACTATGTTTAGTGGTGTCATCAGTTGGATGAGTAAGTGACAACCTATGGTTTCTTTGTCCACTACTAAAGCTAAGTACATGGCTTCTACTCATGCTTGTAAGGAATCCATTTGTGTTTGTGTGGGACAAATTACTATTTGTTGTGACAGTCAAAGTGTTACTTGCCTTGCAAAGAATCCAACTTTCCATGCTAGAAAAAAGCACATTGATGTGCAGTTTCACTTTGTGAGAGATATGGTGGAAGATGGAAAGGTAAATTTGGAGAAGGTAGATACTATAAAGAATGTTGTAGATGCATTGATGAAACCAATGGGAACAGAGAAGTTTAGATGGTGTTCGAAGTCTATGGACCTTTCAACCTATAGCAGTTAGTTCTTGTTATGTTTCTATTGCTCCTATAAGGTTTTTGACAAGTGGGAGAATGTTAGGAATAAAGTGTCTCAACCTTGGATAATTCCTATTCTTATTATTTATTTTCTAAATGTACTTTTTTACAAAAAATGTAATTAAATGTGAGTGTACATGTCTAGTTGGTATGTTGATGTGTCACTCCACTTGCATGTGTTGGCATCTTGAATTGTGTGTAAGGAAATCATGACTAAAATAGTTATGATGAATTCCTATGATGCGTAAGAGCTATCTTTGGAAGATTTGTGTGTAAGAAAATCATGACTGAAATGGTTATAATGAATTCCTATGATGCGTAAGAGCTATCTTTGGAACATTTGATTGTGTGTAATGAAATCATGACAGAAACGGTTATGAAAGATTCCTATGATGCATAAGAGCTATTTTTGGAAGTTGCCCTAAAAATGGAAAGTGCATTATATAAGAACTTTTAGGGCTATGGATAAAAAGTGTGAATAGTGTATTCTTGGTAGCTATTGGATAAGTCTTTTGTGTCCTGAAAGAGCTTGCACTGCAAGTGTTTTGTAACCTTTGAGTTGAAGATAATATATTATGCAGGTTTTGGAGGGGTGGGGTTGTTTTACTGAAAGGTTTTTCTCCACCGACATATCTTTGGTTTTATGTGTTATTATTTCTCTATTTATTTTATGTATTCATGGTTGGCAGCAATATTATTGTTTACATAATATTGAATCTGAAATTGTAAGGATTTAATAGGAATTTGCACGATACTTTCCTTCAGGGATTAGTGTAGGAGGTTGTTTCTACACCTAAGTTTCCTTACAAATTCCTCATTAACATCTAAAATATTTAAGAAAGGATCAATCTTTAAAGTACAAAAAAAGGTTTTAGACCTACAAAAGTGACATCATTTTCCCATCTTATGATGCATGTCATTTTTCCATCGCATCCAAAATAAGATTATGACACTCTGAATCAAGAATGTACATAGAGCTACATTCAAATGCATGGACAATAGGTGGAGATGATAAAACACAAAATGGTTACATTTATTTAATAGGTTTACTAAGTTTTTAAAATTATAGACCATCATGAACAATGTTTGTAATGATGATTTATAACTTGAAATACCTAATAAAATTAGTTGGCATACAATCATAGGTTAATTTTGAGCTTCACTTGGTTTCAAGAATAGTTTAATATTCTCTACTAATCAGGGCCAACCACGTGAAGGTGGAAGCTCATTCACCCTCCCCCCACAAAAAATTTAAATTCCCCATTAACATCTAAAATCTTTAAGAAATGATCAATCTTTAAAGTATCAAGAATGTCCTCATCACCTCCTACTACTCTCAGGGGAAATCCATCACCTCTTACTACTCTAAGAGGAAATCCATCTTCATTGATCATGAGCAATTCATCACACAACTACATCCAGGATTCTCCTCATTGCCTCCTACATAAAATGAATCCAATATTACAGAATGCCCCCTAAGAAATAATAGTTCGAGTGAAATAAACACATGAAAAATGAGGGAGAAAAAGAGGAATCCTCTTACCAATAGGCATTGCCATTGCATCTATGGCCATTCTACCTGTTGAGTGATTTTTATTGTTTTTCTATTGTGCCAAGATCTCTTTGTTTATATACATACATACATATATACTTATATATATATATATATATATATATATATATATATATATATATATATATATATATATATATATATATATATATATATATATATATATATATATATACATATACATATACATGCGTACATATATATGTATGTATGTATGTATGTACATACATACATCATATACAAATAACACAAGGACATGACAGTGAGATGCAAATATTACAAGGGCATGACAATGAAATGCAGCGAACATAAGGGCATGGCAATAAAATCTTAGATCTCATTGTCTCCAGCATAAAATGAATCCAATATTACAAAATGCCCCCTAAGAAATAATAGTTCAAGTGAAATAAACACATGAGAAATGAGGGAGAAAAAGAGGTATCTTCTTACCAATAGGCATTGCCATTGCATCTTTGGTTATGCTAACTATTGAGTGAGTTTTATTGTTTTTCTATTGTACCAAGATCTCTTTGTTTATATACATACATATATACTTATATATATATATATATATATATATATATATATATATATATATATATACACACATACATCCATCCATACATATGTATGTATGTATATATATATATATGCATACATACATACATCATATACAGATATCACAAGGGTACGACAATGAAATGCAGTGATCACAGGGCATGGCAATAGAATCTTAGGTCTCCACTGATCTCCACAATCCACAAGATCTCTATATATATACATACATACATACATACATAGACACACACACATGTGTGTATGTATGTATGCATATATATGTGTATGTGTGTGTGTGTGTATGCATACATACATCTGCATATGCAATTTTATCATCTTGGAAAACTTATTTGATCCTATTAGCTGGGAACAAATCATTGTTCATTTTATTGTACCTAATCTGATGACAGTTCTAAAGGAATTTTTAATCAACCCAGCTAATTAGCAACTAGAACAATTTAATAGTAGTAGTAGATACTTGGGATCCTCATAGGGAGAGTGTGCCAGTACATGCATGGTTACATCCTTGGCTACCATTGGGCTAGCGTATAGAGCCTTTATATCCAACCATTCATTATAAATTGGGAAATGTGCTTTATGCTTGGCATGCAAGTGGTGCATGCAAGTTTTACATGCAAATAGAATGTCCTCAAAAGCTAGGTATACTAAGTACTTCCAGGAATGTCCTCATCATGTCCTACATTAAATGTATCTAATATTACAAAATTCCCCCTAAGAAATAATAGTTCAAGTGAAATTAACACATGAAAAATGAGAGAGAGAAAAAGAGGAATCTACTTACCAATAGGCGTTGTCATCACATCTGTGGTCGTGTTACTTGTTGAGTGAGTTTTATTATTTTTATATTGTGCCAAGATCTCTTTCTCTATATACATACAAATGGGGAATGATCAATGTTGTGTTCTCTTTTATTTTTTTGTAAGGTCCCTCTTCACATGTACTTATTAAATATGTATCTCTATGTTAAAACTATTGTAGGAGTTTAGGATGGATATGAAGTAATGTTTTATGTTGTGAATGTCCTAATTAAATTAAGAAAAGTTGATACATCCATGTTTTAATACTCAGTGATTTGAGAATTGCTACATTATCTCGACTAATTAAATATTAAAATTTCACTAATAATGATACAAGGCATTTTTCACCTAATGATAAGGATATTGATTTTGATACCTCAATGATTAAGTTTTATGCTTTAGATAGTTTAGTATTCTTTAATTGGTAATGTTATGATGTTTAGGTATATGCATGCCTAATGATGATTATACTAGTACTTAATTTGAATTAATAAATAAGTTATGTTATTTTGATTATGTAATTTCTGATGATTAAATATGTAGAAATAAATTAAATAGTTAATTAATTGAAGGATTATGTTCTAAGTTATGTGATTTCTGTGATATGTTATATACATATGGGCATGTGATTTTCTTGAGGTACTGATGTGTGCAATGAGTGTGCAGGATATTCCAGTCAAGAAACCTAACGGAGAAATGAAACTGAACCCTATGTACCATTTGTGGAAACCCTGTTGGTTGTATTTTATTTGTATCGTGAGATGTATGAATGTATCATTCTATAATCAGTAAATGTTAATGTTTTGTAACAGTGTTTTTATAGTGTCGCTTGGCACTCGTGAATTGTATATGCATTCCAGCATGATAGTTAGAGTTAACCGAGTAACCTAAAAGATCTAAGTCGGACTAAGTTAGTGACCTCTTTGCTAATCAAGTTTTAATCAAGATTAATTACCCTTAATCCAAATTAGTGGTTAATCTACTTTTTGAAGGTTGTTAGTTAGTCCTAAATTTTTCTAGCATTTGTTAGGTCCCTAATTTATCCTAGAGGCCTAAAAACATGGAATCTTAATACCCAAGGGGTATGGGCATGGGTTGGGGGCATTTTCCACCCCCTTAGCCCCTTTTGTTGACTTCTATGGTCACTCAAAAACTCAGTTTTTTCTTTATTGCGAAAATTGATAAATTTCATCATGAGTTGAATGACCTTAACTCCACCTTGAGGTTAGCCTTTGGTCTAGTGGTGTTAGAAGCCTCTAAAAATTTTGGGCAAGTGGGGGGAGTTATTTCTTTTAGAGGTGGTTGAGTTGATGATCTTATTTAAGGGCATTTTTTAGAGGGTTTCGGGTGTTACCCAATCTCTACTTTTAGAGACAAGTCTTAGAAGATTGAACGCAAGGAAGGAAAAGCTCTTCTCAATTTGTTCATTTTACCATAACCTCTTTGTGAAGGTAGGAGTTCTTCATCTCTTTTGTTCATGTTGTTCATGTTGCTCATGTTGTTTCATGCTTGGTTCATGTTTATGTTATTGTGTTGTTCATTGGTATGCTTGTATGTATGTTGAGTATGCTTGGGAATGATTGAAATATGTTTTCTTGAATGCTTTTCCTTCATATTTTGCTTGAATTTTGAAGTTTTCTTGTATGGGTGTTTTGGCATTACTCACCCTCGAATAGGGCAGAAGTGGCCAATTTTAAAAAAGGTCTTCAATTGAACTCGAACAGTGTAGAGTCTCTTCTCAGGGCGAGAAGAGAGAGAGAGAGTAAGGTGTTATGAGCCCCTACCTATTAGCACAAACCACATATGAGTTTTGGCATGTAAGAATGGAAGAACGGAAGTTCTTGAGTTATAGCCCCAATTGGACACCTGTTTTGGTGTTGTGTCTGACATCTCCTGTTGGAAAAATCCACCTTCTCCCTAGTTTTTGTTCAATATTGAGCCTGTTATGAAAACTCAGTATGGGAGTGAATGCTTGCTTTTGTCTTCATGATATGTTTGGTTGTCTCCTGGTCAATTTTTGTTCTCTCCATGATCACTGTGATGTATTGCAGATATTGAAATCGATCCCTTGTTAAAGGCCAAGAAGAAAATTTAAATTGATTGTTGAAATTTAGTTATGTTCGGGATTGAAATCCTATGTAAAAATATTTTTGAACTTAGTGTTGAAGTGGCAAGGATGTCAGGTTTTCTTATTGGTTCTTTCCCGATGGAGCTTTGAACTTGGTGGTTTAATAGAAAAAAAGATTGAGTAATATTCTTACATGTGAGTCTTATAGTATTTTTAGTTTATGCATGTGCCTATTGAAAAATAAATAAAATGGTGAGGTGTAGTTTATGCAATTTTAAGTTCAAATATGTTAAGGAAATATTTATGTTATGATTGAAACTTCAATTTATTTTCGTATTTATTTGGAGAAGTAATAATCTTGCATTATAGTTTGAACAAATATTTAACTCAATGATTATAATTAACATTAGGAAGACAATCAATAATATTGTCTTGATTAAATAGATATGATTTGCTTATATAGACTTGGAAAAAAAAAAATCTCCAAGAGCAATATTGCTCTCTCTGGATTTTGTATGGAAGAAAAATTAAATCATCCCTTTTTGCAACAGAGAATCTCTAAGAATCTTTAAATATCCTTTTGAACTCATTAAATATCATATACTTAAAATAAAAAAGAAGACAAAGAAATACAAATTAAAATAAATATCTAAAAAGAAAAATCTAATATTCTACCTACTTATCTTTCTATCTTAACATCTTGCCTCTATCTTATTAATTTTTTACTAAGAGAACTTTTAACATTTATGCTAACACTTTTGCCAAGCAAATTACTCCATGTAAGTCTGACTTGCTTTTTTGAAAATGAACTAAAATATGGCTAAACATAATAAAGTTTGTTGAGTGTTTTTGTTTTTTTTTTTTTTAATTGTTTTTAACAACTCCTTTCACCCTAGCGCACTTTCCACTCATACCTTGGGCTGCATTTTTTTTTTAAGTCTTTGTGCCACATGGGGTGAGTGCATAGTTTGTGTAGGTTTACTACAATTTGTAGTTTTTTTATAAAGTATTTTTGAAAATTTAAGTTAGATTAATTTATTACATTGTATGAAATTAAATATTAGTTAGTTTTTTTAAATTTGTTTGTAATTTAAAATGTATGTTTTTTAATTATGGACTAGTCTTAGTTTTATTAAATTAGTTTTAGTTATTATTTTTTAATTAAGTTTTAGTTAGTTTTATTTATTTTTAAAGTGAGTAAATCTTCATGCTTTTTTTAATATAAGTTATCTTAGTATATTTTAGTTTAGACTTTGATTGTTTTATGATTATAAAAATTAATTGTATAACATATGTTAACTTTTAATTAGTATATTTGTATTCATTTAATTATTAGTTAAAAGTTATTTAATTTAGTTTAGTTTTAGTGTAGTTATATTTTCTTGCTAAGTAATTAGAAGCTAGTATATATTTTTTTAAGTTAGATAGTTAGTGTTTCTATTATTTAAGTAATTTTAAATTAATTGTTAGTACATTTTAAATTAGATTAGTTGTTAATAAGTTAGTTGGTTGTAAAAGTAAAGTAATTTTAGTTTGCATGTATGATTAATAAGTTAGTGAATTTAATAAGCTAAGCTTGTTATAGTATTACATCACTCGTAAGTATAAATGAAAATTAGTTAGCATTTTTTTTTAGTAAAAATATAATAAAAATTAAGATAAAGGTTGATTATTAAATTGGTATGTTTAAATTGAAAAGAAATTTGGTTAGTATTTACTTGTTAGTAAACTAGTAAGTTAATGCATGTAATTTATTTTACAAGTGGATTTAGTTTATTGAATAGTAAGTGTAATTATCTAGTTATTAAACAAAGTGAAGTAATTGACTTAGTGAACTAAGTTGGTAAGTGTAGGTGATTATTTTAATTTTAACTTCTACCATTAATATATTACATAATATATATTATTTTATATTTATTAATTAAAGAAGATGTTGAATAATATAAAGTATTCTATGACTCATAAGATATTTTATGTTATTTAATATATAATTTGAATTGCATACAATATATCATTTTATATATTCCAACTTATTATAGCTATGTAGGAACATTGTGAATTCATTATGTGTGTATCTTATTATAATCATACTATGTGGATTATTTAAGACTTTGAATGATGAAACATTTTTTTAACTGGTACATTTATGGCCTATTAAGCTTACTAAAGAATGTCTTCACAAATGACATGTGAATTATAATGAAATGTAAAATTGAATTTGATGATATGTTTAAACCTAGATATTGAAATGAAACCTCCCATTGTGCATAAGCCTCATCATCAAACTATCACCTAGATTGGAATGTGCTAACTATAACCTTTAACCTAAACACATTGTAACCTAGTTAGACAACCTCAAAAATTGTAAACATGGTTGATCATTAACATAATCGTACCTCATTAAGAAAATTGTTGTTGTGTTTTTGCCCCATTATTTTGGGCATGACATTTTTGTTTATAATCCATAATCCACAATCCACAAGATCTCTATAGTGATACCCAAATTAACACCAATATCCAGCTAATCAACAAGCAGACCAATTTAACTAGGTTGTAGCTTGGGAATTTTTTATTCCCATTTATTATATGGTTGCAATGTTGGAGGAATTATTTTTTGAAAGTGGTAGTAGGTTTTGTATCATTGGCTTTGTTCAAGTCCTAATTTTAATGAAGTAACAAAGTGGTTTTTAGGGTGTAAAGGACTATTTTTCCCCGAGTTTCTTGTTAATGATAGGATAAGAAGTCATCTAAATGTAGCCCTTGAGATGATAAATCAAGTTGTAGAGGGTACGACTATAGAATAACCTAGGGATAGAGAGAATGTAATCTATCTTAGGGTGACAAAGCAATGCCCATTTGAGGCACTTTAGCAACAACAACATATGCTCAATAGCAAGCCTCAGCTTCCATGGGTAGTGTAATTCTTCTAAATAATTCCGTGGGTGCACCTCAATTGAGTTTTAAGGAAGTGATTTTAATATATGCACAAGAACATGACATCCAATTTTTCCCTAAAGTGGGACACACACATGATGGTCTTCAAGTTTATGGCTTTGGAACTTTCAGAATCTATCTAGGTTCTACAAATCAACAAGTGCTTGCATAATTTGGAGATAGATGGGTGATTGCATCATTAGAGTAGCTAGTTGAGATGCATTGTAATCAAACTAGAAAAAATAATTGACAAACCAAACATATGATGAAGAGGAAACTTGAAAACCTGAATACAAAAATGTTGAAATGAAAGCTATCGAGGATCAAACACCTATGATAGAGTTACAAAAAAATGTGAAGTTGATTATATATATAAACATAACATAAATCATTCCCAATTTTATGTTCACAACTCAAATGCTCTCCTATGGCCTGAGCTAAAACCCTCATTACTGCATCCAAAATTAAGGCATAAAATACAATTATGTCCCCAACAAAGAATTGTAATACATTTTTTTCAGATTTCACTTAGTATTGTATCGATAAATTTAAGAAATTCTACTACCATGCAAATTAACTTACATTGATACCAAAGCTTAGGCCCTAACAATAGTCAAAAGGTAAATTATAGTCAAAGAATGTGCTAAAAATAAGCAAGAGTACATATTTAGAATGAACATAGATATTGGAAACAATGAAGAAACATATAATCCTCTTATACATAATCAAAATTATGTCAGAAATAACTCAAGAAATTGAGCAATATAGGAGGTGTTCAACCAGATATTCTAGCCATCTTGAGTGATTTGGCCAGAGACTTCTAGAAGGGAATAAGCCTCATGAGTTAAAATATAATATCTTAAAATAGTTAAGTTCTACCTAACAATGTCCAAGGCGTCTGTACACTGGAGGCATACTCTACCAGGTTGCCTACATACCTGTATCCACGGGATCAAGACCCTTGAACTACTAACTCTAATGAATATGTAGTTTGGTTTCTAATTGTTTTGATGTAGTTGTATTTCTATAACCACTATTGAGCTTTACTCACCTAATACAACTCTTCACCATCATACACCCACTCGGGTGAATCAAACAATTTTCTATAATTACAATATTGTAATACCCTAGTGCAACCTTTCTGTTGTAGTTTACAGTTAATGTAAGGTTAACCTATATACACCCTAAATCACTCCTTATATAGTTTAAGTGAAATAAATACATGAAAAATGAGAGAGAAAATTAGAAATCTACTTACCAATAAGTGTTTCCATTACATCTATGGCCATGCTACCTATTGAGTGAGTTTTATTTATTTTTTGTTGTGCCAAGATCTCTATGTTTATATGCATATACATATTTATATATGTATATACATACATATACATATGTATATATGTATATACATACATATACATAGATCACAAGGGCATGACAATGAGATGCAGAGATCACAAGGGCATGACAATGAAATGCAATGATCACAAGGGCATGGCAACAAAATTCTAGATCTCCACTAATCTCCACAATCCATAAGATCTATCTATATATACATACATACACACATAGACACATAGATATGTGTGTGTATGTATATATATACACATATATATATACATATGCATATGTATATATGTATATACATACATACATACATATATACATATGTAGATATACTTGCATACTTATATATACACATATACATACATACATACATTTGCATATGCAATTTTATAACCCTCAAAAATTGTATTTGATTCTTATAGCTGCAAATAATCAATTATGATTATGGTTTGTTTCTTTCTAAAAATATCTGATATGATATGTTTTTATAAAATTTCTTGCAAACTCTGCCCATTTTTCCTACTCTGTAGTATTTTTGTGTAGGATCTTGAGCTAAGTCACTCAGCACGGGTTGAGTGAGTTTTATTTTATTTTTATTTGGATTCTATAATATGTTTATTGTTGGATCAATTTTTCTATTGTGCTAATATGTAATAAGAACCTTTAAAAAGATCTCTCTATATATATAAAGTGTAAAATTTCTTACCAAATTTCATATTCAAGGTTGACTGATGCACAAATTTTATTGTAGGTATGAACATTTATTTGTGATGGTGAATGTTCATATCTTTGAATGGAGACATGAACATTCACAATCATACAGAGGGGTGTGATGGTGAATGGGCATGTCTCTGAATGGAGACATGAACATTCACAATCACACAGGTTCAGTGATGGTTTATCAAACCTGATTTGTATAGACAACACAATTCTTAATCATGTATTACCAATCATTATGAACTACAATCTAATATAATATAGATTGATAGAGATCTGAAATCAAAGGAATCAAAATAAGTTTCGATGATGCCTTAAATGAGATCTCAAACAATGTATATGATAATTGGTTTCAACTATGCATTATTTCATATAGTGGAATTTTATATATATATATATATATATATATATATGCATCATATTGGTATACATATATATACATATTTATATGTGTGTTGATGACAATTATTGTCAAAATAAAGCTACATGCTTTAACATAAAGACTACAAGTTATGTAATTTGTCATGTATTGCATTTGTATTTTATTTATCATTGTGTATAAGTGTGTTTCAAGGTTAAGAACTACTTCATCATCGTTTGCATGGTTTAGAGGTAATTTTATTGTGGAAAAGATAATAACTTCAATGAAGAGTTGAGTGTAAGGAATTACAACCCTGAACCTTTGCTACAAATTCCTGGGAGCCAAGGGACCCTAAACTTATACTACATTTTTTGAAGACATGGGAGAAGTTACCATTGACTTCAGTACTTCATAACATTCAAGATCATATAGTGATACCCAAATTAACTTTAATACATGCATGGTTACATACTGGGCTTCCATTATTGGGCCAACGTATGGATCCTTTATATCTAACCATTTGTTATAAATTAGAGAATATACTTCATACCTGGCATGCAAGTGATGAATCTACATATGCAATTTTATCACCTTGGAAAATTGTATTTGATCCTACTAGTTGGGAACAACTAATTGTTTGTTTTATCATATCTAATTTGATGATAGTTCTATAAGATTTTGTAATCAACCCAACTAATTAGCAAGTAGACCAATTTAACAAGATTATGACTCATGCATGTGTTATTCACATTTATCATATGGTTTCAATGTTGGAGGCAACATTTTTTTCAAACTAGCAGCAGGTTTTGTATCACACAAGTCATGATTTTAATGAAGTAACAAAGTGGTTTTTAGGGTGGAAAGGACTATATAATGAAGAGGAAAATTAAAAACTTGAATTTTGAAATGCTGAAATGAAAGATATCAAGGATCAAACACCTATGCCAAAGTTACAACACAATGTGAAGTATTTTAGATATTAAAAAAAAAAAAAAAAAAAACCATGACATAAATCATTCCCCATTTGTTTTGATTGTGGAGAGTTGTGCTCAAAAGAGGGTGGAGAGATTTGAACATTGGTGGAGATTTCATTTATGTTCCCTTTTGATCATTGTATTTCATTATCATTCCCTTATGATCTCTTCATCTCATTGTGATGCCCTTGGTAAAGACTAGTGGAGACCTACAATTTTGTTTGTGTGCCCTTATGATCACTACATTTCATTTTTGTGCCCTTGTGATTTCTACATTTCATTGTCATGCCGTTGTGATATTTGTTCCCGTAATAATTGATTTTATTTATTTTTTCATTCCCTTATGATCTTAGTGCCCTTTGCACTACAACATTTGGGGTCAAATTGTAATGGAGATTTGTGATGACAGTGTAATTTGTGGTGTTTTTAGGCCCAAATGTAGTAGTGCTCTGCAATTTTGTTCAAGGGGAGAAGAGGTACCTATGTAAATGTTCTCTTCTTTTCCTTCTAAACATGTATCTCTTTATATTTCCCCACATATGTGTGTGTGTCTATGTATGTATGTATGTATGTATACAGAGGTCTCTCTATTTATATACATCTATACATAGACACACATATGTGTGTGTATGTATACATACATACATACATACATACAGATATATGTATCTTGTTGTTGTGCCCTTGTAATATATGTATATGTATGTATGTATATATATATACATACATATATATATATATATATATATGCATACATATATATATATATATATACATACATATATATATATATATATGTATGTATATATATATATATATATATGTATGCATATATATATATATATATGTATGTATATATATATATATATGTATATATATATATATATGTATGTATATATATATATGTATGTATATATATATATATGTGTATGTATATATATATACATACATATATTACAAGGGCACAACAACAAGATACATATATACATACATACATACATATAAATATATACATAAATACATACATATATCTACATATGCAATTTTATTACCTTGGAAAACTGCATTTGATCTTTACTCAATCACGAAGAGATAATATAATTTGTAAGTATAGATTTCTACATACTTAGTTTGGTATGAATAGTTTCAATTGAATTTTTTTGAGGAGAGTGAGTCTACTCATGATGATAATGGCTCCATGTATTGAGTCTTTACTAGAGAAAGACTTATAGAAGATTAGATGTTGTTTATGGATATGGGATTATTTATTTGTGATGCCAATATATCCTCCTCCATATTGAATTTCTATATATCAAATTGCTAGATACAAATCACTAGACTTGGTCTTCTAAAATGGTATGGGCTACTTGGAATTGTGAAACTTGAACCATTGAACTGTACATTTAGATTGATGAACCAACTATTTAAATCACTAGTTTCATGTTTAGAACCTCTGGCCTTTGGAATGTGAACTTTGATTTTGATTTGTGGTGCATGGACTATTATGAACCAGAATACACCTAAATATTCTATATTTGTATTTTAGTGATAACAAATATGAAGATCTTGAAATTAAAAAAGATAACTATCAGAGATTTTGTATTTGTGTTTCAATGATGAAAAATATACCTAGTCTAATTTAAGAAAAATAATAGTCTTAA